>CM069306.1:39681385-40350386 GCA_035609425.1 Epinephelus awoara
GTTCAAGGCACCAAAAATGAATCACACAGTCCACAGATGCTGCTGTAAGGTCTAAAAGTACCAGAAGAGAAACTCTGTGGTTGTCTGAGCTAATTTTGAGATCATCAACAACTCTGACCAGTGCAGTTTCTGTACTGTAGTTAACTCTAAAACCAGATTGGTAAATATCAAACAGGTTAATATATGACAGATACATATGTCATTGTTGTACACAACCTTCTCTAGATTTTTCCCCAGGAATAGAGGGTTTGAAATTGGTCTATAGCTCTCTAAGTAAATGGATCAAGATTACTACTTTTTTGGCATTAGATCAAGAAAATGTTGTGGAGCTTAACTGCCACACCACTTCTTGTATTTAACTACAATGAATAAAGGCAACATTGGAAAAAGTGCTGGTACCATGGCCCTTAGTGGAGGAAGAGTGGTCAGATCCTCCAGCAGAAGGTTTCACAATGATATTCTTAATACTTGAGAGTTTCATTGGTAAGGGATCTGACATTGGGGAGTGCCATCTTTAAGGACTTTGCAGAATGTGCAGAAATGTTAGCTGTATTCCCACACCAACCATCACACTCCACTGCCACCTCCATTCATCCTTGCTGAGACAAAATCATCGGTTGTAGATGATGACAACATGTCACCGGTGTCTGGTACATAGCTCCCCACTGGAGTCCACTGCCAGCATCTCTCAGCTGGAGCCTCCTGCTGGTGATTACCATCTGCAGCAGCCCATGTCTGAGTTGAGGATTTGGTGGATTAACTCAGTGTGACATGGAGAAGTTTAACCTGACGTGTCCCCCGTCGACAGCCTGGTGGGCCACCTACTTCCCCTGCTTCTGCAGTCAGCTGGTTGATCAGAGAGCAGGGAGCCTCTAACCACGGCTGCTGCGTGACGCTGGAGTATTCTGACGAGATAATTCAGCTGGGGGTGCAGCTAGCTGCAGCAGCTAACAACTATGTGTGGGCATTTACTGGTTCCCCTCAGCTAAATGCCCCTCCCTCACTGTCTCAGAATGGCATTTTGGACCTCAGAATCAGAAAAATTAATTATCTGACTCAAAATGCTGCTGTAGCGGGCTGTGTGATGTCTTGCCACAATAGGCTCCCATCATGTGTAGCTATGAAAAACTGCCCCTAAAAGGACAGAGATGATTTCTGAGAGCCGCCACCACCACCACCAAAGCAGGACGTTACAGTTTGTGTGGACGTGGAAGAGTCTGATTAATAATTCCACTAACACAAATGAACTGAGCAGATGACAATGCTGAAAAAAAAAAAAAAAAAAAAAATTTGCTCGGATTCGGTTCAGGTTCGGCCCACTTGACATGCTGCTGTGTTGCGCTACAGCCTATTCAAGTGCTGGAATTTGTCATTTACATGACAACGCCTGAACGCAACACAGGCTCCACTCCATTGACTGTGTGCACAGTGCAGTTTATAATTGTTGATCCTCTCACAAAAATGCGGCCTGAGCCGCGTTCTTGTTGGCTCATCTGTGAGTGTGTGTGCACGTGTCTATGAATGTGTGCATCTGGGCCAAACTCCGCCATGTGCAATACAGAGAGCAGAGGAGGACTGTAAAGGCGACCATGTAGAGACAGAAGGCAAGGCAAGGCAAGGCAATTTTATTTATATGGCACCATTCATACACAAGGCAATTCAATGTGCTTTACAAGAGAAAGCATTAAAGGAACAATAGATCATTAAAAACAAAAGCTAAAAGCAAGACAATAAATAGTTAAAAACAGTGCAGAAAATGCATTTAAAAAGCAAACATAAAGCAAAAGCAACAGCAGACAAATATAAAAACAATAGCTACAGATTATCCTAACAATAAGTTACATATCTAGTTCACTGGTAAGCTGCAGTAAATAGTAATGTTTTAAGCCCTGATTTAAATGAGCTGACAGTTTCAGCCGACCTCAGATATTTTGGAAGTTTGTTCCACAGGCGGGGAGCATAGAAACTGAAGGCTGCCTCACCGTGTTTGGTTTTGATCCTGGGAACACTGAGTAAACCTGTTCCAGATGATCTGAGGGGTCTGGATGCTTCATAACGTACAAGTAAATCAGATATGTATTTAGGCCCGAGACCATTTAGTGCTTTATAGACAAGTAACAAGATTTTAGAGTCTATCCTTTGACATACAGGAAGCCAGTGCAGTGACTTAAGCACTGGTGTAATGTGACATGCCGTCGTATAAACAATATAAGTCATCCCGTTATAAGGTGAAACGTTTCACCGTATAACACGATATATTGTATATTGTTATGTTATTATATAAAAAATAATATAATTTTAATTTATGAAGAGATAAGACACAACAAAATAATAAAGAATACTGAGAAACTCCAGTAAGTGACTAAAGCTTTAAAGTACATGTAATGGGATAAAAAGGTAACTGCTGGGGCGTCTGTAATGTAGTGGATAGTGCCGGCGCCCCATGTACAGAGGCGATGCCTTGCTGCAGCGGTTGCAGGTTCGACTCTGGCTTGCAACCCTTTGCTGCCTGTCAACCCCCACTCTCTCTCTCTCTCTCACACACCCCATTTCAACCTGTCCTGTCCATTAAAGGCAAAAAGCCCGAAAAAATAATCTTTTTAAAAAAAAAAATAACTGCTAATATTTGCCTCTCAGATGCAGTGAAGTAGACATATGAAGCAACATGAAATGGAAATACTAGCCTACTATGTAAAGTAGTTCCAAGTTGTTCGTGCAGTACGTGAGTAAATGTACTTGCAACTGGTTACATTCCACCACTGAAAATCAGGGTTTCAGTGTGCTTCACTGCTTAATGTGTTTTTGTAAAGGAAGCGTCATTCCATGGCGACACCTTGCAATTGAATTAATGGGCATGTTACAGTGGAGTCTAGACATGCCCCGCCAGGAAACACTCAACTCCCAGCTGACTGGTAACTGGCAGGAAACTCACTGGCAGCCAGCTGGCAGCAGAATGGCAGTCAGTGGAGTGGAAAAAATTCTAGGTAGCTGCATCTGTATATGCACTACAACATTACACAAATTACAGTTACAAAACACCAAATGATCTGTTCTGTCTTCACAAAGAACAAATTATGCAACTGTGTAAAGGCTTTATATGTCTGTCTGTTCCCACTAGGCGCTGTGAGAGCGGCAGCCTATTGCAGCAGCTGTGTGATTGTTTTTATGTTGTTTTATGTAGGCTAGTGTCTTTGTGTTTTGACTGATCCTTTTAATCTTGTGAAGGACACACTGATCGTGAACTGAGTGATGGAGAGTATTTTTATTCTCACATTAGTTTGAAAGGGGGGCTTGCCCTGCTTGTAAACCATAAATGGTGCAATCCTAAACATATTACTGTTAAGGAAAAACTCTGTACCCCTGATGTTGAGCTGATGGCTGTCAGCATGCGCCCGTATTACATGCCACGTGAGTTTTCCCATGCAATTGCCCTGCTTATTTATATTCCACCCTCTGCCAATGCGAAATCTGCTTGTGACATCATCCATACTGTCACAGCAAAGCTCCAAATAGATTACCCTGATGCTTTTATAGCTTTGTCTGGCGATTTTACCATGCCTCTCCCTCTCTCTCTTCTACACTACATACTTTTAAACAGTATGTAAAATGTAAGACTAGGGAGAATAAAACACTGGATTTACTGTATGCTAAGAGGCCTATGGTTCTCAGATACCCTGGACCAGATAGCTCTGGTCACATCTCCCCTCCCAACTCCTACGGACCTTCCTGCCTACCCCCCTATGGCCACTTTATCTCCCAGCCCTCTCCCCCGCCCTTGATCCCTGTGCCTAAGAAAGGCTGTCCAAGGGAATTAAATGACTATAGACCTGTGGCGTTAACTTCCTACCCCATGAAGGTCCTGGAGAGGCTCGTACTGGCTCATCTGCGACCCCTGTTGAAGGACTACTAAGAGCCTCTGCAGTTTGGCTTCCAGGCAAATATGGGACTGGAAGATGCCATCATCTACCTGCTCCATTGGGCCCACTTCCACAGAGAGATGGCAGGCAGCGCTCTGAGACTCATGTTCTGTGATTTTTCCGAGCGCTTTCAACACCATCCAGCCCCTGCAACTGCGAGAGAAGATGCTGGCCATGCAGGTAGATGGCCCCCTGGTGGCCTGGACTACTGAATACTTGACCGGCAGACTGCAGTGTGTGCGGCAGCAAGACTGTGTGTCTTGTACACTCGTCAGTAGAACAGGGACCCCCCCCAGGGGACTGTCCTAGCTCCCTTCCTGTTTAACCTCTACACATCTGACTTCATTTACAGCTCAGAGTTATGGCACCTCCAGAAGTACGCAGATGACTCGGTGATTGTTGGATGTGTTAGAGAGGGACAGGAGGGGGAGTACAGAGGTCTAGTCAATGACTTCGCAGAGTAATGCAGGCAGAACCATCTGCACCTCAACATAAAGAAAACCAAAGAGATGGTAATTGACTTTAAGAAGAAAAAAAAACACCAATCTCCCCAGTCTCTACTGGAGGGGAGGATGTGGAGATTGTACCGTCTTATAAATACCTGAAAGTCCGCATTAATAACAAGCTGGACTGGTGTAAGAACACCCTGGCAGTATACAAAAAGGGCCAGAGCTGCTTCCACTTCCTGAGAAGGCTCAGGTCATTTGATGTCTCTGCTCCAATGCTGAATGACTTCTACCATTCAGTAGTGCGGAACGCGCTGTTGTTTGCACTATCATGCTGGGGCAGCGGCACGAAGGCTGCAGAGGAAAATAAGATCAATAAGCTGCTGAAGAAGGCCTGGTCTGTCGTTGGGATCAGCTTAGATCCAGTGAGTGTGGTGACTGAAAGGAGGATGTTACAGATGTTTTTTGACCATCATGGACAACCCCTCCCACCCACTACATGACACCCTGATCAGGCAGAGAAGCTCTTTGACCAACCGGTTTATCCTGCCTCGGTGTTCCACAGAGAGACATAGACGCTCCTTTTTGCCCACTGCCTTAAGACTGTACAGCACATTGGGTTTATTAGCACTATTATATAAATCCCATTATTACTTATTATACTCATTATTGTTACTTGAGCTTGTTTTATTTATTAATTTCACAGATAGTTATACATCCTTAGTCCTTAAATTAAATTCAATATGGACGTGGACTTAAAATCATTGTTTTATTTTATGGCCTTGCTGCCCTGGCTATTGGCCTTTGTGCCCTCAAAAAAATTGACAACACAAAAGGCCAAGTGGCCTTGCCCCTAAAATGATGAAATACCATGCCTGCTTGTGAGCCTATTTAGTGACCTGTGCAGTTCTGTTTAGTTTGTTAACAATTTTGAGGTTCAGTGTGTACATCTGGAGAAAGGTCTGACATTTCAGTTTAGGTTGGATGACTTGTGTTAACCATGTAAGAGCGTGTGTTTGCTGAATGAATACAGTGCAAGGAATGATTTATTTGGCCACTTTTGTGTAAGGATATGCAAAAAGAATTTTAAATGTTAAAACGTGTGGAAACGGGTGAATAGTGTTTATAGTTTGGTGAAATGGATTTGTCTTTTGGTAGACGCAGTCATGGTTTGGGATGTTTGGTTAATAGGCCCAGTGCGCGATTAAGAAGCACTGTAATACAAGGGAACTCAAAGCCATTCTATTTATTGACAGTGTATGGTCAGAGGACCCATTTACAGGAATAAACTGACAGTTTTGGATCAAAATTAAAAGTAACAGCTCCATAAAATGCTATTCTTAATTTATCTAGCTGTGTCAAACACCTGTTTATGCATACACCTGCACATAAAACAGCACTTCAGTCAGATCACTGTGGTGGTGTGTACTTGTAACTGATGTATTAAACATCAACTTAACAACAGTTTATTACAGGAACATCATCATGCTCCATAAGTTGTGTCCAGCCAGATACTTGTGCCCACTGCCATAAAGACAGGCAGTGCCTCTATAAAACCAGCGGTCTCTGACGGCTGCATAAAAGGAAGTTTGAGGCCTCTTTTGTTATAATGAAGGTCATAAACACTTGGTAGATACTGAGCAGCCACTTGATTACTTCTTATATTATGTTTCTGTTTTGTCTGCTTGGTGTTTGTCCAGTTTGTAATTGCTTGAGCTCTACATTTGAATACATCTGAAAATGTATCACCTTGGATGTGCTCGGTCCGTGCATGAAGTATAATTCATCTGCACTGTTCACGTATAATGAAAAATCCCACTTTTGGGGGTATTTCCTATTTCGTTGTTGTAAGACGTGTAACGCACTTCAGTGCGTCTTGTTCCTTTTTCCAGGGAGTTGGGGGCCCGAAACAGCCTTCAAAGTAAAAGTTGCGCGTTGTCTTGAAGCGTGTTGGCTGCAGCGGTCAATTTAAGGAGAGCGAAACAAAATAAATACAACTTACAACAAATAGCCTAAGTAATTAACATCATTCATAACTGTTATACAATGATATTTCCGCCACTTTCTCACAACTGAGAGAGATGACCATTGGGGATTTTCAAAGTAAACACACCGTGTTTGAGACGCACTGCTGCTGCAGTCATGAAGTAAGTCAAACTTTGTTGTTGTTGATCTTATCCACTAAACGTCTCCAACCCAACACTGTTTAAATTGTTGACCTGCCAGTACTGTAGCTAACTGCTAGCTACAGAAGATAACCAACGCTAACAATGCTAATTTGTTTGCAGGTAAACTAGCTAGCTGTTGTAGCTAATAAACAGCCGTTGTATGCTAACCTTAACTTACTCGTTTGTTATTATCAGCTGTTTTGCACCTCATTTGAACATTTGCTCATAAGTCTACATTTATGGTAGACCTTACTGGTCATACAAATAAGGACATAGGAGTGTTTTGATATGCATTTTTGATTTATTAAACTCTAGTGTAGTCTATGTTAACAAATGTGTATATTACCAGCAGTGTTTGTGCATGCAGAATGCAAAGTCAAGAAATGTTCTAAATAATATGATAAATGTCATGTGTCCCTATAATTGTGCATATAATCCTGCACAATGTACAGCTCTGTCATACAGATCTGTCATACTTTTCACATTAACCCTGCACAATTGTATAGCTCTGTCACCCATGGTAAAACAATAATATTCTTGTGTTATTCTGAGTGTATTAAATACACATTAAGTAAGAGTACATTGATTCCGTTTTGTATTTAAGAACTGTCTTTTAATTTACTGGATGATTAGAAGAGATGGTTAATCTTTGTACAGTGCCCACATGAAACATGTACAGTAGCTCATACTGGTCCCAGAAAATGAAGTCATTATAAATCACTGTGGTATTGTATTTGTTGTTTGTATTCATCAGTGATGGTGTACACAACATGGTCTAATTATGTCAGTTAAAAATGCAGCAATTCATGAAATAAAGTTAATTTTACTGGTGATTTGTTGTTAGTTGTATTTATTTCGTTTCGCTCTCCTTAAATTGGCCGCTGCAGCCAACACACCTCAAAACAATGCGCAACTTTTACTTTGAAGGCTGTTTCGGGCTCCCGACTTCCTTTTTCAATTTTCATTGTACAAGTTGGAAAAAGGAACAAGACGCGCTGAAGTGCGTTGCACGTCTTACGACAATGAAATAGGAAATACCCCCAAAAGTGGGATTTTTCATTATACAACGTGAACAGTGCAGATGAATTATACTTCATGCACGGACTGTGCTCTAAGTGTGCTGCAAACTTTTTTTCCACATCCATGTACTTTTTTTATCCATCACTTGTTTTATTGATCAATTTATCAGCTCTTAATGTATGTGGGGGGAACATGCAGGTCAAGTATTTACATTATTTCTTCCAGCAATAAGGTAAAAGCTTCAGAGCCATGGTTGTAAGACAGCACCATAGCTAAACAGTTTACATCATGAGCTGCTGCATTGGACATTTACCTCTCCACTACAAAATGAGTACCAGGGACACCCACCATTATTTATGACTCAGTATGGATACCATCATTTAAAATTAAACAAGCTCTCACTTATTTTCTGCAGTTAATCAGAGTAGGCTAGAAGTCTGTGTGCAGTGTGCACTGGTTGGCCAGCTCTTCTGCTAGTGTTGGTGTTCAGTGCTCCACCACAATGTAAGCCAACTTGACACATCAAACTTCCACAGGTATCCCAGTGCTGTGGAGTTCTACTGCATTATCTATCTATCAGACTATAACTACAGTCAGATCTCTGAGCAATCAAAGTGCAAATGTACGATGGTATAACCCAGAATGTCTTTATAAACAAATACTAGTGACTGAGTCTACGCATAGTCAAAGATGGGCACCCAGCCCTGGAGTAAAGAGTACAATGATGAGTGAGGGCTTTACAGTTAGCAACAAGCCTCAGAGCACTGTGATACACAGTATCTAACATGTGCAAACAGTGTGCAGATGCTTTCATGTACAATAGATCACCATAATCAATCCAGTAAGAAGGTAGCAGAGATCAGTCTCCTTCTGGCCTCCATAGAGAAGCAGGACTTATTTCTGAAATAGAACCCTAACTTCAGTCTCAGCTTTTTAAGAAGATTTTCAACATGATGTTTAAAAGAAAGACCGTCATTAAGCCAAATACCGAGATATTTAAAACTGGAGACAACTTCTAACTTCTTTCCCTGAGCAGAAATAATGTCAACAGTGATCTCAGGCTTTTTAGTAGCATTTGCAAAATGCATTACCTTAGTTTTATCAACATTCAAAACCAGCTTTAGTTGCGAAAGCTGAATTTGAATAATTTTAAAAACATCCTGCAGTTTGGCAAGAGCCTCAGCAATGGAAGGACCAGCACAATAGATCACAGTGTCATCTGCATAAAAATGAAAACAGGCTCCATCCACATTACAACCTAAACTATTAATATAGATAGAAAATAACAGTGGACCCAAAACAGACCCCTGGGGTACACCATTAAAAACACTTAACCAATCAGAGGAGAGCCCATCAAACTGGACACATTGAGATCTTTCAGAGAGGTAGTTCACAAACCATCCCACTGCCTGGTCAGACACACCAATATTAGTCAACCTCTGTTTCAAGATGAGATGGACAGGTAAATAAATAGAGCTACACAACTCTGCTTCTTATCCAGTATGCCAATGATATCATTCACCACCTCCATTGTCGCAGTAATAGTGCTGTGTTGTTTTCTGAAGCCAGACCGATGTTTCGATAAAATATCATTTTTACACATAAACTCCTTCAACTGTTCACTAACAAGTTTTTCAAGGATCTACGCCAGAACTGACAATTTAGAAATGGGCCTATAATTAGTTAATAAAGTGGCCTCCCCGCCTTTTAGTAGAGGGAGGACATAGGCTGACTTCCATATTTTGGGAATCACATTGGTGCTTAATATAAGATTGAAAAGCTAAGTAAGGGGAGGTGCAGTAAACTCTGCACCTGTTTTTAGGAAGAATGGTTCAAAGTTGTCAGGACCAGCAGTTTTTTTTAGAATCCAAGTTACCTAGGGCTTCATACACTTCATCAACAGAAAATGGTGAAAAACAAAATATTTGATTTGTACCAACATAGCTCTGATCAAAACCTGCGGTATTTGCATATGTAGACGTGGACACAGAACAGAGCATGTGAGCGGAGTGGAGCGGGGAGCGGAAGGATTTTGTGTTGAGCTATTTTTGTTTTTAATATATATATATAAAGGTGGAGCGGAGCCTTATCTCTCGCTCCAATTTCGCTCCGGTTGCTCATGCCCCACCCAGAATACATCTTTGCACCTGCGCACACCCACACTATTTTCTTTCAAAACTATGGAGTTTGCTGTGTACTTCAGAAAAGAAACTGAGAAGAGAAGCAGCGGTACCTTGGAGAACGGTCCCTAACTGTGGGGAGAGGCGAGAAGGCTTCCCCTGAGGTCGGCTGCTTAACCCAGTCCGTCTCCTCTACACTTTGACTTATTTCCACCCTGCCGACGGCGGTACCATGTAGAACGGTCCCTAACTGCGGGGAGAGGGCTTCCCCAGAGAATCTACCAAGCTTATGTTTTATTTGTGAATAGAAGTTTGAGTGGAGTGGTGAGCGAGTGGAGCGAGATAAAATTTATGATGAAGTGGAGTGGAGCGGAGCAAAGAATGTGCAGACCCAAGCGGAGCAGATGAGCGGTGCAAAGTAACAGGTCTGCGAGCGAGGAGCGGATATTGTCACCCGGTCCGCTCCGCTCACATGCTCTTACACAGAATCAAACAATGAACCACAGGACACAAAATGCTCGTTAAAAGACTTCAACATAGAAGACCTATCTGAGACAGTGCCAGAGGCAGTAGAAATGCAAGGGGTAACTCATTACAGCTTCCAGAGGTAGATAGAGATTTAATGACTTTCCAAAATTTTCTTAGATTATTCAAATTCTCAGAAGTAGCTGAAACATAGATTTTGATTTGTGATGTACAGTGATTTCTTAGCTGCCTAAAACAGCACCAGTCAGCCTCAGACCCTGTCATTCTAGCCTTTGCCCAAGCTTTGTTTCTCTTGTGTAGGAAATTAGATAACTGTGCAGTAAACCAGGGGTTATCCCGGCCCTTCACCCTGTATTTACGAAGAGGAGCATGTCTATCTATTATTTCCTTAAATCCATTTGAAAATATGTCCAAGTGATTTTAACATCACCTATCAAATACATTTTGCCCCAATTAAAGTTAAACAAATCATGCAAAAAACCCTGTTCCAACAAAATGTTTTATGTCCCTCCTTATAATGATGCGCGGTTTACCTTTCAGAACCTTTGTGTCTCTAACTGTGGCTACAACACAGGGGTCACTCACATCATTAGCAAATACTCTGGCTGTAGAGTATTTGTGAGGAACATTTGTAAAGATCAGATCAATTAAAGATGATTTTTCAGGAAATTTATTATCAGGACAGGTGGGACACGACGGCCCCTGCTTGGCTGCGTGGGGTGGTTCAGCAGGTTGACATGCTGTTGTGATGACGTAATTGGTGACATGTGTGTGTTGTCTTTTTATCGAGGTAAACAGCTAATTCATTATCCGGATCGCGAGCACCTGGGCCCAGGTGTGGACAGATATAAACAGTGCTGGCTGACACCGCGCTCTCTCTCTCTCTCCCGACTCTTTGACAGCGCCCGTACTTTTGTTTGGCACTGTTTTCTTTTTCTATTTCCACAGCACCACACCTCACAAGCTCCGCACATCCACATGTACACTACTAATCACACTGACTAACACACCCACGTGTAAAAAGAGATGTTGCAGCATACAGTAAAACCTGTCATGTGTGCCAATTAACGGGCAAGCCAAATCAGCATGTAAAGTCTGCTCCTCTACAACCCATCCCTGACGTAAGTGAACCATTTGAGTGTTTGATTGTGGACTGTCGGTCCGTTGCCACCCGCTAAATCTGGCTGCAAGTATCTGCTCACAGTTATGTGTCAAAGTACCAGGTATCCTACTGCATACCCATTAAAGTCCATTACTACTAAAGCAGTGGTGAAGGCGTTGTCCAAGTTCATCCCAGTTTTCGGCATTCCGAAAATTATTCAAAGTGACCAAGGGTCAATTTTTTCTTCCCACATGTTTGCTCAAGTGTTGAAGTTGCTGTGTGTCAAGCATAATTGGTCGTCAGCTTATCATGCGCAGAGCCAGGATGCTTTGGAGAGGTTCCATCAGACCCTCAAGTCTCTCCTGCGTGCTATTGCACCGAGCTGAGCAGACACTGGGAGGAGGGTCTCCCCTGGCTGATGCTGGCTGCACAGGAAGCTTTACAAGAGAGCACTGGTTTCAGTCCGAATGAACTGGTTTTTGGGCATGTGGTGAGAGGCCCTTTGGCTGTGCTAAAAGATAACTGGGTGGAGGCTGAACCGCCGAAAAACTTGATTGATTTTGTTAACGGGTTTTGGCATTGTTTGTTTGTAGCGGGTGGTATGGCACGTGATAAGTTGCAGTTGTCTCAGAGTAAGATGAAGTAACTTTATGATCGGTGCGCAGAGCACTGGGAGTTCAGTCCTGGAGACCAAGTTTTGGCATTGATTGTGGGTTTGCCCTTTCAGGTCAAGTTCACTGGTCCTATACTGTCATTGAGAAACTTTCAGACTTGAATTATGTCATTGCGACACCAGGGCGGAGAAAATCTAAACAGCTGTGTCATGTCAATCTTTTGAAGCAAGATTACTGCCGTGACAATGAGTCCTGTCAGGCTGGTAATGACGCGCCCAGCCTCTGTGCATCCGGCTCTTTTTGCCAGTTCAGTGGCTGGTACACATGAGGATGGGGTGCCTGAGCCTGATGAAAGTGTGCTGTGTGGTTGCTTAAAAAATTCAGAGTCTTTGTGTCACTTAGACGGGCTGCTTGCTCATTTACCTGATTCCATACCTGCTGAGCTGTCTGAGATAATCCAAAGGTTTCCTTGTCTGTTCGGTGATGTTCCTTCGCGTACTGATTGGGTCGAGCATAACATTGATGTGGGTGACACGCAGCTGATAAAGCAGTGTTTTTATCGTATGTCACCAGAAAAACTCAAACATCTTCATTCTGAAGTGGCTTACGTGCTTGATAATGACATTGCTCTGCCGTCCTCATCTAGTTGGGCCTCCCCATGCATTTTGGTGAAGCTGGACAAAACACCTCGATTTTATACCGACATGTGAAAAGTAAACATGGTTACAAAACCACTCTTTTCTGACTGCATACATAGTGTTTGTGAGCAAATCTGATCTGCTTAAGGGGTTTTGGCAGGTGCCTTTGACCAAACGCGCTCAGGAGGTCTCAGTATTTATTACACCATTGGGACTATATTCATACACTGCCATGCCATTTGGCTTGAGAAATGCTCCCGTGACGTTTCAGTGGTTGATGAACCGTGTTGTTTTGGGTTTGGAGGGTTGTTCAGTTTATTTAGACGATTTGGTAATATACAGTGACACTTGGCATTCTCACTTGCAGCACGTGCAGGTGTTGTTCGAGCGATTAGCAGAGGTGCGGCTCACAGTTAATTTGGCCAAGTGCGAGTTCGCTATGGCCACTGTCACTTATTTGGGGCGAGTTGTGGGACAGGGTTGGGTGGCCCCGGTCCAGGCTAAAGTTCTGGCCGTTCAGGAGTTTCCACGCCCCACGACGTAAAAAGAGTTGTAGCAGTTTCTGGGTCTGGTGGGGTATTACAGGTCCTTTTCTAAGAATTTTTCCACCGTGCTGTTACCTCTTACTGAACTGCTGAAGGCCAAGGTACAGTTTGTGTGGTCCTCAGAATGTCAGCAGGCCTTTGATAATGTTAAGTTTGTGCTGTGCTCCTTTCCTGTTCAGGCAGCTCCGCGCTTGGACTGGACCTTTCTGCCCCAGGTTGATGCCAGCCAGGTTGGAGCAGGTGCCATCCTGATGCAGGGGGACGAACAGGGGGCGGTGAGACCTGTACGTTTTTTTCCCCGAAAGTTTAATCGTCACTAGTTTAACTATTTGGTGATTGAAAAAGAAGCGTTGGCGTTGAATTTGGGCACTGCATCATTTTGAAGTGTATGTGGGACGGGGTTCGCCGCTCGTGGATTTTCAAGATCATAACCCGCAAACCTTCCTCCGTTCACTGAGATGCCCGAATCAGAGGCTAATGAGACGGTCCCTGTTGTTGGAAGCATATGATCTGGATATTTGGCATATTAAGGGGACCGATAATGTTATCGCCGATACGTTATCACGTGCTCCTCTGCCGTGAGCTCTTGCATTGCCGCGTGCCGTTTCTGTGTTTGTAATGTTATTTCGTGCTGTTTGTGATCTCTTGCTGCTCTGCATGTGTTCTTAATTTGCTTCCCAGGTACCGGGGTTGCTGAGGACAGGTGGGGAAGGAGCAGGACATGGGCAGGATGGAGGTTATGTGTTTATCTTTTCTCATCAGTATTAATAGGCTTTGTTTATTTTCCTTTAGTATTAGTATTTACAGTATAGAGTATTTTTCTGTGATTTTCTTATGGTTAAATTTTTGCTGGTACTGCTGTGCCGGTGTTCCCTGTGGGACGCTGTTTTTATGGGGGGGTATGACGGCCCCTGCTTGGCTGCGTGGGTTGGTTCAGCGGGTTGACATGCTGTTGTGATGACGTAATTGGTGACATGTGTTGTGTTGTCTTTTTACTGATGTAAACAGCTGATTTGTTATCCGGATCCCGAGCACCTGGGGCCAGTTGCACAAAAGTAGGATTCAGACATCCAGGATAAATGACTGAGCTGGGTTCAACGAATCCAAAACAAGAGCGTCCAGGCTTAATTGGTTGCACAAAGAGCAAGCCAGGATGAGCAGACACGGATTCACCAAGCCAGGTGAAACCAATCCTGGATCTGTGCGCGCACGCGGCTTCCTCAAATAGACCCCGCCAGAGATCACAGATTCACCGATTTACCATGGCAACAAGAGCGGCGTACTTTTCCCCGTCGGAGGCAGAAATCCTCATGGAGGCTTACGAAGAGGTAAAGGATCAAATCAAAAAGAAAGGCAACACCGCCACAGTTATAAAACAACGAGAGAAAGCGTGGCAAAGTATTGCAGACCGCCTGAATGCGTAAGTAGTGCACAAATACACACTCACTGCTCCGCTGAAACCATCACAATTACAATCCAAAGTTAATTAACATCTCCGAAAATGTAGTTGTACTCTGATTATGAATCAGTTGAAATTGTAAGTGAAATTGACTGCAGATGTGAGTGAAATTGTGTAAATGTAACTCCATCAGACTGTATAACTCTTTGATAAATAGATGAGCTCACTGATTTAATTGAATTTCCCAAATAAAGTTCCTCTTAGCTCCTCGCTCCTCTGCTGTTTCATTGTATGTATGCAATTTTGTGTGTGTGTATTTGTGTGTGTATTTGTGTGCGTGCATGTGTATGCTGATTGATCATAAGAGAATACATATATCTATTTTTATATATAATCCCCCTCAGGTGCCCATGAGGGGGATTTTGTGAACATGACTTTTTGATATTGTCAATTAATGAACACTGTGCATTTCTTGTGATGTGCACTGATTGGTTTAATAGTCTTCATTTTATAATTTCAGATGGTCTGCAGTGCTGACTGTCTGTGTGAAACATTATGATGTCACAGTGAAGCAGACCATTAGGATATCAAATGTCACCACTTTATTTGATCTTACTAGACATATGTGTCAAATTTTAGCTAAGTAATTTCCTGAGTTATAATAATAATAATAAACTTTATATAACACCTTTCAAAGGACAGTTACAAGGTGCTGTACAATAAAACTAAACACAATTAAAGCTGCAAGCAGCGATGAACAGGCCCTCACACCTCCGCGCAACTTGGGGCTGCTGGCAGGATGCCCACTGATGCAGCAGTTCATTTCTGTCAAAGTCAGACACCACACGCAGGAGTGAGATGGCATATCCTTCATAAAGTGTGGGCACTGGAATGTTTTTTTTTTTGTTTTTTTTTTACGTTTTATTACAATTCCTCTTACCATTACAGGGTGCTGGAGACCGCACTAATGACATGTCATGATTTTGTACATCAAATAGAAACCACAGCATATAAATTTCAGGTAAATGAAAAGATAAGTGTCTGATAGACCAGTGATGGGAATAAGGGCGTTATAAATACACTGCGTTACCAACGGCGCTGCTTTTTTCAGTAACGAGTAATCAAAAAAGTGTCTCCCCTGTTATAATGCCGTTACCATTACTCACAATAAAATGCCAGGGTTGCTGTGTGGGCTTGTTTTTTTTTAAAGCTGCATACAAATATTGACAGTCGCGGGTTGTGTTTTTTTGGGCTTGTTTCTAAAGTGGAGTTGCTTATTTGGGCTTGCTCTTGAAACGTCGCCTTTCTCTCTATATATCCATCTAATAAGTTATTTAAACGCATGATAGTATGTCGGACTGCATGATCTTTCGACAGCTCCGCTATCTCCGCCCCTCTCCTTCTCCACAGACACACAGGTGACAGTCAGTTAATGAGACTTTTCACATTTAAATTACGCTATTAATGGAGGTTCTTTAACAAGTGTAGCTATGTGTACAATGTTTTATAATAATGATTTATTCTATTTTTTTTAAAGATATTTTTTGGGGCTTTTTAGCCTTTAATGGATAGGACACACGAGCGTGAAGGGGGGAGAGAAAGAGGGAGTGACATGCAGCAAAGGGCCACAGGTTGGAGTCGAACCCGGGCTGCTGCAGCAACAGCCTTGTACATGGGTCACCTGCTCTACCACTAAGCCACCAGCACCCCATAATGATTTATTCCATTAAGTTTCAATTTCATTCATTTAACATATTCAATGTTGAGTTTCATTACAAAGAGTTGCATTAAAGAGGTGTGTCCAAGCAATTTGACATATTTGAGTATTTTATAAAAAAGTAACGCTATAGTTTTCCAGGTAATTAGTTACTTTTATAGTGCAGTAACTCAGTTACCAACTTAGTTACATTTAGGGGAAAGTAACTAGTAACTATAACTAATTATTTTTTAAAAGTAACATTCCCAACACTGGATTAGACCTACTTCCTGTCGCCACTAGGTGGCACTATAACTATCAGGAAATATGGTCATGTAGATGTGTTCAGAGCAAGATTATCATCAGTCCTGAGAAGTTTGGTGGAGAATCTGACCAGTTACTCCAAAGTTATAGCATTTCCAGGCCTACACTATTCAATTCAAATAAACACAAGTAGTTTGTGCTCTAGAAAAGGATCAACACTCAGTGAATACTCTCCTAAACCCTATGATACGCTATTATGGCAAGGCTTAACTATACAGACCAATGAGCAGTGATAACTAACATGTCTTTGGGGTCATCGGGTGGAAACCTCCTTTCACCGGTGTTTCGTCTAGTTGGTCCCACGACACCTCCAGGAGTGTGTGAAGTTTCAAGCAGATTGAAAGAAATACGCTGAAGTTAATGCCAATTGTTGTGCTTAGGCGAAATGGCAGCTTTTGCACCACCCACATGGCAATGCAACAAACCATCATCAAGATCTTGATCTTTTTTGACCAAGTTTCAGGGGGATGTGGTCTGCTTTGTAGGAGATGTACATCAAAATATAAAACATGCCATTTCCTGTTTCCAGTAGAGGCGCTAAGTGATATATGTGCAAATTTTCAGGAGATTTCCAGTATGTTACACCCCCCAAAAAGCGAATTCATTTCGAGGAAGATGGATAATAAGTCCTTGCATTTCAACAGGGTCCTTGAACCACGTGGTGCCCTAATTAAAACAGGAGAATAAAACAAATATTGTCATAGAATTTCATCTAGTAAAGGAAAAATAAGGAAGGCCAAAGCTAAAATCAAGATTATAAATAGCAAATAACATCAATTAAAGCTGCAAGCAGCAATGAGCGGGCTCTCGCACCTCTTCGCAAATGAGTAAATGAGTACATTACACTACAATAGACCACAGCATATAAATATTATGTAAATAAAAAAATAAGGAAGTTTAACGCTTTGCCATGGTCACACGGTTTGATGAAAACTCAAGCCTGTAATAACTTTTCTTCTTCAAGGTCTTTCAGTGGGACAGACCAACATTGAAGTGGATCGGATAAAATCTCTAGGACAATTTAGTTAATTTACAAGCCCTGGAAATGGGCAAAAATGCACAAAAGCTTTGGATTTTGGCCAGGGGTTTTTTTGGGAACTGATGAGCAGGGCCTCGGTTTTGCTTCCGTTGAGCTTCAGGAAGTTCCTGCTCATCCAACTCCTGATGTCCTCAAGGCAGGTAGTGAGTCGAGGTGGGACTGAAGTTAAGCTGCAACCACCTTCTCCAGGATTTTGGATATGGATGGGAGGTCGAGATTGGCCTGTAGTGGTTAAGGTCAGCTGGGTCAGCACCGGGTTTTTGAGGGTGGGTGTAATTGTAGCCAGTTTAGGGGTGGAGGTAC
The DNA here is from genome assembly GCA_035609425.1 of Epinephelus awoara. Taxonomy (NCBI): domain Eukaryota; kingdom Metazoa; phylum Chordata; class Actinopteri; order Perciformes; family Serranidae; genus Epinephelus; species Epinephelus awoara. The sequence continues at coordinate 39,699,203 of CM069306.1, forward strand.
AGTTCCAGAGGTAAGGGAGGAGTTGATTATTGCAGCGATCATGGAGGACACGGAGGGCAGGCAGGCTTTGAGGAGAGTAGTGGGGACGGGATCGAGCTGACAGGTGGTTGGTTTTGCTTTGTGGATGAGCTCAGAGGTGGATTCTTCTGAAGCAGGGGTGAAGATGGAGAGGGGGCTGATGAGTTGTCCTGTTGTAATTGACCAGGGTGGATCCTTTAAGGAGGTGAATGAAGACTGCAGTTGTACGTGGATGGTGTTGATTTTGTAAATGAAGAAGTCCAAAAAATGCAGACCACTGATCAGTAGAAGTGCTTGGGGGGAGGGTTTTAGGAGGTTGGAGTAGGTAGCTTTTGTGAAGAGGGTTTTGTTATCTTTGGCAGTACTAATGAGGTTGTAGTAGTATGACAAGGTGCCAGGGAGAGGAGGCAGAATAGCAGTAGGCTGTCCCAATCAAACCTGCGTAGCAAAGCACACCAAAACAGAGAATCTAGCCACTATGAGCAGGGCAGAGACCCAACAGTCCCAGGGCCGCAGGTGAGGCTTTTGCCGACAGGATTAGCTTCCAGGCTACCAAGTGACAGCAACAGCAATGAGCAAGCAGAGACAGACGATTGTAAAACTGCTCTTCTGGCGTCTCAGTGTGTTATATCTACATCTCCGGTTCTGGTTGAGTGGACGCTGGCACAACTTGCTGCTGCTGCTCACCACTAACCTTTTAAAGTTTGTATGTTTTTTTTAGGTTTTTTAATGCCTTCTTGACGTTGTAATTGCACTCAAGTGAGAGTTCACCCTTTCATCCTCCTTGGATGACCAACAATTCTAGTTGCCTCTTCTGTGTGGTTGTGTGTGAGCAGGCTAACATTAGCCTAACGCTTACGCTTGCCTAATGTTACCTGCCTGACTCATCTCCACCTGGCGTCGCAACCATATCTGCTGACATTGCTCACAATGTGGACCAGCATGATGATGATGCTTGTCCATCAACCCGTGTCTGGTTTCCTCCAGTACACCGCTACTGAGCTCCTCCCGATCCGCCTCCACCTCTCTAAGCCTCTGGCAGCTATGCTGCACCTCCACCTGGACATTGCACTCCTGCCATGCCGGAGATAGAACCACTGTGGGTCCCGCCGGAATTTCCATCTCCACAACTCCAAGGCAATCAAATCCTTCTGGTCCACCACTTGCTGCCCCCCAAGAATTGCCGCCCGGACTGTTGACCACAGCGTGTTAGCTAGGTCGGCTAACGATACTTTCAAACATGACACCTCCGCTGTCAACTTCGGTCTGCTCAACATCCACTCACTCATGAGCAAGGGACATCTCATCCAGGATCTCCTCACTGACTTAAGCTTGACTTTCTCTGTTTAACTGAAACCTGGCAATCTAATGCCTTTAACAACTCAATGACTCCACTCCTCCGGGGTTTGTTTTCATCTGTCAACCACCTGGCTCCGGTCGCGGATGAGGTCTCCTGATAATTCACCGCAAGAAGTAGAAAGTCCTGTCTGTTTCTGTCCCTGCCTTCAGCTCTATGGAATGCCTAGCCTGTCAACTGTCCAGTCCCACTCCCACCATCATTGCTCCTGTTTACCATCCTCCAAAGCCTCACAATTAGTTTTTAAATGACTTCTCTGCTCTCCTCACCCACTTAGCCACTCTCTCACCAAATGTAATATTGCTGGGAGACCTCAACATACATGTAGACAATAGTATTCTACCTCTTACCAGACTTTTTATCCTGCCTTGACAGTTTGGGATTTCATCAGTTCATTGATTTTCCCAGTCACACAAAAGGTCATACTCTGGACTTAATCTGCTGTTCTGGTCTCACCCCCTCCAACTGTACAGCCGATGAACTCCACATAACTGACCACTTCCTCCTCTCATTTAATGTTACGCTCTCTCCTACCAAGCCAGCCCGCCTCATTTCATTCCACAATATTAAGGACATTACTCTATGTACGGACGGGTCGATGGCTCATTTCGCTGTACTTGTACTTGTACTTGTATAGTGACAATAAAGGCATTCATTCATTCATTCATTCATTCATTCATTAACACGAATACCCTCTCTTCCTGCAATGAAAATATTCTGATCCCTGACCACTTATCCACCCCTGATGAACTGGCTACTCATTACAATAATGGTTTAAAAAACATTCTCAACTGTCTTACTCCAGTGAAAACGCAGTCTGTTACCTTCACTTGATCTACTCCCTAGTTTATACCCCAACTTCAGTCCATTAAGCCAAATGTTGTCAACTAGAGTGACTCTATCGAAAATCTGGTCTCACTGTTCACAGAACTATACATACTGTAACTCACCTGTTACACTATAAGGACTCAATTGCGCAAACCAAATGAAATTACTACTCCGGCCCGATCTGCTCTGATGAAGGTAACACCACAACTATGTTATCACTCCTCAACAAAATTCTCCAACCCCCTGACTCTCTGACCCCCCCCATCTGTACTCATCGGACACCTGTAACTCCCTAATGCACTTCTACCCTGACAAAATTCACAAAATCCACCAGCACTTAAGTATTGGTTCTCTACCTCTCTTCTCCTCTGAACTTCTCCCCCACTGTCAGCCTTCTCCAGTTTCCAACTCCATGACGCATCTGAAATCTCTGACCTCATCTGCAAATCCAAGCCTTCCACTTGTCAGCTCGATCCCCTTCCTACAGCTCTGGTCAAATCCTGCCTCTCCTCTCTGCTCCATTCTTCACTTGCCACTGGAATAGTTCCTACTCTCTTCAAAACTGAGCCGTCACCCCAATATTGAAAAAAAAAAGAAACATCTCTAACCTACCCTTTATTTCCAAAATTCTTTAAAAGACAGTCGCAACTCAACTCCACTCTCACCTAACTCAATATAACCTCTACAAACAATTCCAGTCTGGTTTCCGCCCCTCCCACAGCACAGAAACTGCTCTCCTGAAAATCACCAACGATCTCCTCATGGCAGCCGCTTCCAGTTTGCTCACTATTCTCATCCTCCTTGATCTGGAGTGCGGCCTTTGACACTATTTCTCACACCATCCTCCTCAAGAGACTACCCTCCATGGGCACCTTTCACACACCCCTGGACCGCCCTCAGTTCATTCAACTCAAGTTCTTCAGATCCCAGCTCTCCCCCGTTACTTCAGGTGTGCCCCAAGGCTCTGTCCTGGGGCCTCTTCTCTTCATTATCTATCTCCTCCCACTTGGCAATATTTTCTGTAAATTCAACATCCTATCCACTTCTCTGCGGATGACACCCAGCTCTACCTCTCCACTAAACCAAACGAAGAGCATGAGCATGACCAAGAACAGCCTGAGTTGGTGGCGAAAAATGCAACATCTATTACATGGCGATACTTTGGATTCAGGTACGGCGACGTTGAATAGAAAGACATGCTGTGTAAAAATTTAAAAGTTAAAGTCGCCACGTGCCGCGGCAACACGACCAATCTATATCAACACTTGAGACAGCACAGCACAGGGAAAATTAGGAAGAGTGCATGCAAGAGAAAGCTGAGCTGTGTAACTTTAAAGACAAAGAGACAACTGAAAGCAGTCAGAGCCTCATAAAACAACATCCAAGCACAGTTAAGCAAACATCTGTAAGTGTCACAGGGAAATCATGGACATTATAACAAATGAAAAAGCTGTGTCGTGCTATGGCACGCTGGAATTTGTCATTTACGTGACAACGCCTGAATGGCGTGAGTGTAATGGTTTTGGGTCCGTGTAGCTCTTTGGGGTTAGAGGACAGGCAGAAACTCACTTTCACACACGTGTGGGATTTCACAAATGCTCGTCGTTTATTTTCATGTCCACTTAAAACACTCCAACCTTACCAAGCCCAGTTGTACGGCTACTACAATTTCATATATTAAACATAATAGTCGCCACACGTACTTACAACCATTGTCGTTGGGTTGAGAGAAATAAAGAAAAAGCGGGAGCACATAGGTGTACATCCGACTAGCGTTCGGGTGCGCTCTCAACAGACTCAAATCACAACAAGTGTGGCTTGATGATGTCGCTGCTAAGCGACACAGTATACACCATGTTAAAGGCACATTTCATATATTCGACTGTTACAACAGGCTCGCTCCGCTGTGTGTACAGTTCCATGCTGCGCTGCTGTGTGAGCAGCGTGTTTGACTGTGCTCAGTCTGTTGATGGTCATTGACACACTGTCTGTCCATAACAATAACTATGTCAGGTCAGTGCCCCCATAATATAATGTAGGGGAAACACTGAATCAAGCAAAAAGACTTATGATAACATTTATTTATTATATTGTATATTGTAATTCTATTGTAATCGCAACCCCAATCACAAATCGCGATATTGTCCACCGTAATCGCAATAGCACACTTTTATGCAATTTTGTGCAATTCATTACGTTGTTTGTTTTATCACACTGTGGAGGCATGTTGTGCGCAGCATACGAGTCCAAAACAAATTTCCCCATGGGGACAATAAAGTATATCGTATCGTATCATATTTATATTTATATGTTGAAATTAGCATACTCTCTATGATTGCACTGTACATTTATTTCTTGTGGGTTTTTTTTTTTTGTTTTTGTTTTTTTTTAGCATCCCATGCATTTTTTATTTTATATCCACTCCTGATGCTACGACATATGACAACATATTTGATGTTCACTCTGCAGAAGCACCTCCACTTCTAAACAGAAGGATTTTTTGATGTTTAGATTCTGGTCTGGTTGGGGGCACATGATCAATGCAGACTGACTTTGCTATAATAAGTGAAAGACTGCAGTAAGTCCATTCAAATTATCAAGCATGTTTGGTGTCAATTTTGCTATCAAGACTGAGGAGTTTTAGTGCCTTGCTTAGGGGCACTTCAGGTAGTTTGAAGCAGCAGTGAGGGGGAGGGAGAGACCTTTATTTACTCTCCCTGCAAACAAACCAGCAACAAGTGTCATCACATTTACATCTAAACCAGTCAGTTGAAGTACTAAAATAAAAATTCTTACACTTCAAATGATTCTAATGTTGAACACACTAACAGAAAGCCTCTGTGATAGCGGTGCAAAAACCTAACTGTGGCTTTATTGTAAACACACATCATTCAGATTCGTGAAATATAAACATTCTTTATTAATCATTTGTCATGCAACTATCCAACAAGGCACAATAATTAGGCTTTAAATCTTTACTTACTCCAAACCTCTCAGTTAATATTGGATATGAAAAATAACGTACCTTTATTCAGTTGACACTCATGTTCTATCAAATCCTGTGCATGCTTTTGTCAGACCAAAGAACATGCTGACACATGACCTAGGGCTAGTCGACAGACACAAAAACCCTGAGGACTATCATCAGCAAACAATGGCACAGCCTCCAGCTGGGACTGTCTCTGCACTGTTTGCACAATAAATGCACAATAAACTCACATCAAAGAAAAAGCTTGCAGTCAATTCTGATCTTAAGTGCATTGTAAGTGTTGATCAAGAGAGAAAAGTTAATCCTTGTGATAAGACGCCTTTCCTGAGGCTGTAAAAATGCTGCATGCTATAATAACAGTGCGGCCCATAGTTGGTACAAAGTACAGTAGTGCTGAAGGTGAAGTATTTATTGTACGTGGCTGCAGTGCCCATACAGTATTTTGCTTGACCTGTATTATCTTTATTTCCTGTCATTTTAAATGTAAAGTTTCTCTATCCGGTGTGATTAGGCTGCTCTAATAACCATTCTGATAGGTAGAAGAGAAATGTAGAGTGATGTTGAATGTGTGCTACTGCAGTTTGTAGTGCAGACTGGAGTTAGTATGGCAGTCTACTTCCAATGACAATCCAAGGTAAGAGCCAAGGAGGGACTTCAGCTTCCACTGCAGAACACTGAAGAGGGTGATGGAGGGACAGGATGAGGGCAGGCAAAAAATATAGAAAATATTCTAACTTTACAGCTGCAGGAAGTGCATTCAACATTTTAATTCATCAATACACAATATCTCTGTCAAACTGATGGCAGTAGATACATCTGATACCATACTTTGTTCTGCCACTAATTGTTGTGTGCTAGTTTCTCATCCACCCTCTGGAGGATTTTGGTTCCTGTCTGGTCTTTCTGTCTGTCATATCTTTCTACTTCATGATTAATGATAAATACTTTAATGGTTATTTTCCCCACCCTCTGGTATTGTTAGAGGTTCTTAATCATTTAGCTGGTTTTGCACTTAAAACAGAGCTTTCCAAATCTACATAAGAAAAAATGCAATGTACATTTAGTAATTCTTTAAATTACTGTAATTTCACCATTGACCTGCCGACTGACTGCAGTAAGTGTGTTGCCTCATTTCTGGTGTTTCTGTGTTGGTCAATAGTAGTGTCTTTGTGTTGCTCCTGTGAGCTCAACCAATTTCATGTTGTTATATTCTTTATTACTGCCACTTAATACCTGCTATACATTTCTTTAGACTTATACTGGTTCTGCTTAAGCACTCATAGCTCTGTTCTTCTTAAGTGACTTTCTCGCTAATCCATTGGCTGTTTACACACTAATAGCTCTGTTAGTTAAGTCAGCTTAGCACTTAGCGATGGTTTCTCTCTCTCCCTCTCAACCTCCTGCTCTCTCTTACTCGGCGTGTCAATGTTGAATTGTTCCTCCGTCTCTGTCAGCGATAATGGTACATGTAATAAATGGAGTTTATTCACTGCATTGGAGGCAAGGCTTAGTGAATTGGAAGTGCAGCTCTGCACCATGGAAACTCACTCATTAGCTACAGTACTTATCCAGCCCCCTATACTCTGTGTGGACTGAAAGCATAGTTTCTGCATGCCTTCCCCCCACAATCCCCATGCAGCCAGGAGGCTGAGCAACTGTCTTGAGTGAGGTGTAGCTCTAAGTCGAAGCCCAGAATTCACCACTAATCTGTTCACGTTTCTAACAGTTCCTCCCCACTCAGCAACACACCCACTAAGGAGCAAACTCTGGTAATTGGCAGCTCTGTTCTAAGAAACCTGAAGTTAGCAACACCAGCAACCATAGTCAAATGTACCTCTGGTGCCAGAGTATGTGATACTGACTTAAATTCAAAACAGCTGGCTGAGGATAAACTTAGATACAGTATATTCATGTCAGCACTAATGACACCTGGTTACACCAATTAGAGGTAATTAAAATTAACATTGAGTCACTGTGTGTATGTGCAAAAAACATGTCAGACTTAATTTTCTCTGTCATCATTCACCTGCTGGCTATCAAGGTGGTGTCCAAACTGCAAACAATGTGAGTTTCATAGATAATTGGTGGACTCTCTGGGGAAAACCTGGTCTAAATAGGAGAGAGTTTAGATGGAGCTACTATCATCTATAGGAACCTGACTGAGTTTTTTAGTGGTTCATAACCATGACAACCAAGAGTTAAGACAAGGAAGCAGAATCGCAGTCTTATACACTCTTCTGAGTTTCCACTAGAGCAGTTACCCGCCCATAATGTTGTAAACAAAAGAGGAGTTGTACATAAAAAAACAGATAAAAATTAACACATCTTCTGTAAAAATAGAACCAAACAGGAGAATTAAATGTCTACTTTAAAACATCAGATTTCTGGCATCTAAAGCAATGTTGGTACAGTTTAATATCAGATAATCATATTGACTTACTTTGTCATCATGACATCTGGCTGTGTCATGATGAATATGTTAGTCTAAATGAATCCACTCCTTCAAGTCATAATAATACTCACATTCCTCAAGGCAGCGACCGAGGAGGGGGAGCTGCAGCCGTTTTTCACTCGATCCTATTAATCAACCCTAAAACCTAAACTAAACTATAATTCCTTTGAAAGCATTGTCCTTAGTCTTTCACATCCAACCTGGAAAACATCACAGCCACTTCTATTTGTCAAAGTGTGCTCCTGGCCCGTATTCTGAATTTTTATCAGAATTCTTTGGAGTTCTTATCAAGTTCAGTCCTTAAATCACTTATTATTTTGGCTGATGTTACTATCCATGTTAACATTGATACTGATGGCCTCAGTACTGTGTTTATCTCATTATTAGGCTCAAGGCTTCAGTCAGAGTGTACATATAGTGTACAGATTCACTGTTTTAACCACACTCTCCATCTTGTGATGACATATGGCATCAAAATCAAAGACTTGAAAATCTTTCCTGAGAGTCTCTCTTTATCAGATCATTATTTAAAAACTTTTGATTTTTTTATTACTTGATTACGCGCCACTTGGCAAACGTTACAATGCTGGTTGTCTATCTGATAGTGTTGTAACTAAATTTAAGGAAATAATCCCATTGACAATATATTCAATTATTTCCATTAGCCATGTAAACAGCTTGGTAGGAATATTGTCGTTTTCAGAATAAGGATGGAAACCATTATATTTTGTGTATGTAAATGTAGTCACTGTTGCAGCTACAGACTTTACCTACTTTATGGACCACAACTCCCTTCAAAGTAGCAGCGATATTGATACTGGAATAAATGTGAAAAAAACAATTTAACTGCATGAAGAGACTGCTGAAGACTTAGACATACAAGTAAGTGATGGTTGATAAAAGTTGATCATTAGAAATCAAATACTTCAAAACTATTAAAGCTGTTAAACTTTTAAGTAACCAAACCACAATTGGAAAAATCAGCTATAAATCTCATACAAGAGTGGTTACATACTAGTAGTCAGTATCAATGAGAAAAAAGTCTAACAAGAAGGGTTTTGCTTGAAACTACATGTTAATTCCCCTTCATCTTGACAATAAGACACCAAGTGGTGGATCAGAGGTAGTACATCCTACCCTACAAAGAGAAGCCTGGAAAAGGTCTTTGTCTTCAAAGACCTTAAACTGGATTGAGTGTTTGCCATTTGTCTTTTGAGTAACCAATGGAATAGCAGTTTTTCTACTATTGGGATTATGGTGTGGTTAGGGGGATACTCTGTTGATTTCAACCTGTGTCACTGTGGCAGATTAATGCTCATGGCTTATCATTTCCTATTGCCAGGAGGTAAAAATTTGACACCTTGCAACGGCCACACTGGCCACGTTTACATGCAGTGTTTTCCTCAATCTGATTGAAAACAGTCAGATTAAATTAATCTGATTCGATCTGTATACATGAACGCTAAATAAAGCGATCCACGTTCAATCCGCGTATACATGGCCCCAGCTGAAGCCGATTATGTAGTTTCTTTGACATGCGCAAAAGGTCTCTCTCCCACTACCTGCAAATGTGCAAGAGAAGAGGTGCACTTCTGTGTTTACATCTGGAGAAATGGATCCACGTCGTGTTTTGTTGGGGACGCTTACTGTGTTGTGTTTTCATTTATTTGCGGCTCTACAGTCTCAGCAGTTCATTATCCTCAAGAGATATTTGGCCAGGAGAAGAACACTGTACTATTTGTTACCTGGAATGATCTGCTTGCCCCTTCATCCGAAAAAAACTCGGAGCCAGTGGATGAAAGTACACAGCAAGCACTGGTTGTCTCTACCAAGCAGCAAATTTTTAAATCTGCTGCCTGGTGGACAAAGAGGGTCATCATCTCGTGCGCATATACTCTTTGGTAAGGGTAAAAAGGATGACACCATTGGGGCGGACAACTGTGTACGTATTTCCTGTTTCCTATTTCCCGCGAACGTCAATACGTGACTCCTACCTACTAGGGAGCGCATGCGCAGAATGAATAATCCACTCCATCAACCGAATCCACTCTATTCAGCTGTTTATATGCAGCATCAAGCTGATTATCAATCGGCGTAGACTACCTCTTTCAATCCGATTGTAAATTTAATCAGATCCGGGTGAATCGGATCCGCTAAAGTGGTTACATGAGATATTTTGAATCCGACTGACCTATCAATCTGATTATAAGTAGGATTTTTGGACCCATGTAAACGGGGCTACTCTGTGATGAAAACTCAAGCCTTTAACCACTCAGCTTGGTACATAGTCCTATAAGCCAAGTAAGGTTATCATAATGCTATGGTAAGAGATTCTTACCTTAAGGCATGCATGCAAACAAAAACTGACCTCATTTAACTCCCCATGACTCTGTTCTTACAGATTTTCTTGTGATAACAGCCATATTAGCTGTGTCTTGAGATGGAGAGATATCATGATTAATTTAAAATTATACACAAGGCATGCAACCAGTCAACTTTACCACTAATATCCTGTCTGCTGCTATCACTGACAGCTGTCTGCTCTGACTGCATGCCAAAGTGTCTGTCTGTCTGTCTGTCTCTCTGTCTGTCTCTCTGTCTCTCTCTCTCTCTGTCTCTCTCTCTCTCTCTCTCTCTACACTACTGCCTGAAGGCACTTTTAGGCCACCTGTTCTAGTTAGGTTGACCTCTGAACCTTCATGTGACATCATGTCAGTAAGCAGTGAGTGTGTCTCACAACTAAGGAGGGGCGTGAAGACATCAAATATTACTTCCACCCATTACTTCAAGTAGTATACTCTCACCAAGGTACAGTCATCAATAATATGAATTAAGTACTAAATGTTGTTTACCTCAAATTACAATTACTATTGCAGTCTTGTAGTGTGATTATCTGTTAGCCCTGCAACAGACTGACAACCTGTCCAGCGATATATGATGTGAGAGGAAAAACTCTGCGGAGTGAATATTGTTCCTCTATCTGGGTTGGATGTGTAATGAGGTAAAACTTTGCCAATTATGTTTGCAATATCATAATAAAAAAGTGATAATATTTGTACAGAATAATCCATATTTTGCTGCCCCTAGGTGGCCAAAAATCAACAATTGCCAAGCAGTAAAGGACTGCGTCTGAGGAGACAAGTTCTGTCTCCAACAACTCCTTTGTTGCTTGGTTAGTATTTCAGTGAAGCAAATTATACACTGTGGGTGCTATCTTTGACATTTCCTTATATTAGTATCTATGTATGGTATAACCATAACACAATAAACAGTAAGTAATCATTACTAAGCAATATGCTGAAACCAAGCAGAGAATCTGGCCATATCTATCCAAGTGGACTGTCCCACTATTTTGACAGAGAGCTTTAAGAAACTGGCATTGAGTAGTGTAGCAAAATAAACGTGACATAAGCAGGCTTTTTAAACCGGCAGTATCGACAGTAGTGTGAACATGGCTTGTAAAAAATAACAGGCAGTAGACTTCAAGGCTTGACATAAAGCTTTGGAGCTTAGAAAGTTAAAATAATTGACATTAGGGATGTCAGTTTCAGTTAATTCTGATTTTGATAGCCCAACACCTTTCAACCGCGAGCCAACTGGTTTATGACTAGCTACTTTAACATGCAGAAACAAGGTCTCCAATGCCAAGCCTTTGTCTCCATGGGTTAGGTAGCCTTGGCTGCTCTGCACTGTGCACCACCTGGGTTGAGGGGTAGCTAACTAGCAACGCCACTCATTCGTAATTACTGCTAGTGAGGGACGGTGTTGCTGCCGAAACAAGGAGGCCCAATGTTTCCCCAGTGAGTAAGCAGCTTCATTTTGAGCCGCGCACCACCTTTAGCATTGCTAACTGTGTTAGCCGTGCTGACACTGCTAATGGTGCTAACAAAGCTAACAACTAACTAACTAAGCTGACAACATAGTTCTGTGTTCTGTCTTTCTGTCTCATTGTTTCATACAGATTACTGTTAATTTATCATGTTGATCTGTTCTGTATAGCCGTCTGAGGCAAATTGTGATTTGTGATATTGGGCTTTATAAATAAAATTGATTGATTGATTGATTGATTGAATTGAGTTAACAATCCTTCAAGGGGAAGTTCCGTTGTTTACTCACCCAGATAAGTTTGGTGTCATTTGGAGTCCTTCGGAAAATATTTAGATCCGCAAGAGCCGCGTACATCCATATAGTGGGAATGATCGGGGCACCGACAATGAGGCTCTAAATAACACATTATCTGCCGTGAAACTCAATCATTTCACCAATATGTTTTTATGAATCGCTACAGTTGCTTGTCATCATCATCTGGGTCATTTATACTGACCTAACTTCTGAAAAAAAAAAGAAAAAAAAAAAAGAGGCAATTCGTAAAGACAATCCTCTTTACCACCGAAATGTTCACCTTTCTGTTTCTCACTTTTTGTCACCGAGCAAGTGCCTCTGCTTTTTGTGCAGTGTGCGGGCCGTTCTACACAAGCGATGAGAAGAAACTAAAGAAATGTAAATTTTCATAGTTATTTACTTATCAAGCAAACAAATTCAAGGAAAATAAACAATTTATGCAGCTGTGTAGGCTACTTACTAAATCGAAAGTTGCCCGTTCGGTCATGCAAGTTTTGGCTGGGTCTTCCAGTTTACTTTCGGGACACAAAAAAAACAGCCTGGTTGATCATAGAAGTGAAATCCTCTGTTGTGAGACAGTCATTTCTGGAGACATCCAGACGTGTAAAGTTATCTCCTGGACTTAAATCCCGCTCGGAGCAACAAAGGCATTCCTCCTCTGTTGGCATAGTGGAACACTGTCCGCAAGAACACCACCAGTTAGCATCTATTCTTGGACCTGCAGCGGTTTGTTGTTCTCTGATCAACTGTTCCTCTCTCTGCCTCCGCATCCTCCTTTCAAAGAGCTCCACATCCATATACTCTGGCTCAAAACGGTAAGGACGTCCATCATATTCAAAGTCGTCGTCCACAACCTCAAAATCTGACAAATATTCAGCCATGTTTCAAAAAACTAGAAAATTCCAGTTGTAAACAAAGCCATGCTGCTGGTGCGGCGGCGCACACACCTGGATGACATCATCCAGGTCAGAGGTTAGTAGGTCAGTATAAATGACCCGGATGATGATGATGACAAGAAACTCTAGCAATTCATAAAAACATATTGGTGAAATGAACGAGTTTCGCAGCAGATAATGTGTTATTTAGAGCCTCATAGTCGGTGCCCCGATCATCCCCACTATATGGATGTACGCGGCTCTCGCGGATCTAAATGTCTTCCGAAGGACTCCAAATGACACCAAACTTATCTGGGTGAGTAAACAACCATATTTAATGCCAGAAATAAGGTCCAGGTTGTAAAAAACTTCCCCTTTAAGGGGGTCTATAGCTCAAAATTAAGCCGCTCACTCACTTGGAGCAACTTGACAGGGAGATGGGAGGGTGGGCACAATGTTTCCACAGCGATGCCATTGGGCCAGGAAGGCGTTACCAGTGATATCACGGTGGTGCATAGTGCAGTAAGCTGAGGAGTAGCAAAATGACCTGCAGACCAACATGCGTAACTGGTCAAAAATATTATGGACAGTCAACCGATTAACTGTTAACTGTTGACATCCCTAGTGGATATGAACTACTCAGTGACAATGAACTCTGTATGTAGAGAGATAAATGTAACCTCAGTGTAGTCAGGTGGAAGGGAACAGAAAAGGTAGCCACTAACTTCTTGAGAGCAGCAATGAGGTACATGCTCCTGGGTAGCAAAAGGTAGACCTGGTCTGTGAGCACAGCATCAATGATCTTCTTGGCCACAAAGTCTGGATCCAGGATTGGCAACAGTCTCGGCCACCTGATGAGCACAAGAAGAGGGATTAAGAGAACTGAACACAAGTGCTAACAGCACTAAACCACTTACCAACAATTATTACACAACCAACTTGCCATCTCTTTAAAAAGGTTTCGTAAGGTACACAGGATGCACATGAATGTAACTGTGGACACCTGTCATTGCATGGCAAAGACATCTGAATTCATGTTAAAGGAATACTTCACCCCCCGAATGACTGTTTGTATATCAATAACGTTTGGTCACATTGTAACCTTGGTTCTCTGAGTGAGGAGATTACCTCCCCACCCAGTAGTTATATCATAACTATGGGAATTATCCTCATCTGGGGTAATAGACAATGATAATTAATTATCTTTAAGACACCACTTTAGGTGGCTGGCATGCCCCAGGCTGTAAAAGCCCCAACTTGCGCATGCACCCACTGACTAACATTGACTGGAATGGGTACCAAGCGCCCTTGAGCCTGGGGAGATAATCTCCTCACTCAGAGAACCAAGGTTAAAATGTAACCAAACATTCTCTATCGTATCAACATTATGTCCCCACTCAGTAGTTATATCATAACTATGGGAACCCTTTAAGACACACCGCAAGGGGCTCCAGGAGACAGAGCAAATGCAGGTCCACAGGTGCCCCCCTCCGGTATTCGAATGAGACGTCCCTGCCACCAGGTGCATCAACAATAGAAAATAACCAGTAGGTGTGTATGTATGAAAAAACACCAATTAATTATAAAAAAAATGTACAACATCTTGCGCATTCAACGGTCAATGACACCGCCAGATGTTCTGTGCCACTGTACCAATGCCCAGGAGCCAGATGCAACCACGAGCACGACCAACCTCGCCAGACGCAGGGGCTGGGTGCAGGAAGACTACTCAGTTGGCCAGCCTGCTACCAGGCCATGGACAATAATAAATTGCTACACCTTGTGTTGAGTGTACCCACGCACCCACTAGAACTGGCATACAAGCCTCTGTAAGCCTGCTGAATTGTCTCCATGACCCAATGAGACAGCCAAGCCTTTGACAACGGCTGGCCTTGGCACTGGGCCTTAAAGCAGACAAAGAGTTGGTCTGTCTTTCTAAATGCTGCAGTGCACCGGACACAGACTTTCAGGGAACTAACAGGACAGAGATTTGAGTCTTTTCGACCCTCACTACCCTCCTTGGATGGGTTGTAGGGTCGTAACTCCAATCCTGTAGTTTTGACAGGAATGCAGGATTGGACACCATATGACACCAGCGCCATCTGGCAGGAAACAACAACGGCTCTTATCCACTGACAGAGCGAACAATTCCCCCACTCTTTTGGCTGATGTCACTGCCAAGAGAAAAAACACTTTAAGAGACAGCCACTTAATTCTGACAGACTCCAAAGGCTCAAATGGTTCCTGGTGCAGGGCAGCCAACACGTGACCCAGGTCCCACGGTGGAATGGCCGGGCTCCTGGTGTTCAGTGCAAGCCTCTGTGCACCTTTCAGGAACTGAGAGATGAGGCTGCAGTCACCATTTGCAAGCCTATAATACCCTGTGCGAGCTGCCTTGATAACTGCCACCATGCCTTTAAGGGGCTGAAGAGGATTTTCCTTAGAGTTATACCGATACCAGTATCGGAAATGCCTTAGGCAGTATCGGGTTTCGGCGAGTACAGACTATGACCAATCCAATACCATGTAATGCCTCACGTCATTACGCATACGCACGCTACAGGCAAACGAAACGGAAAAGAAGCAGAGTTTAAAAAGCATTCTACTGTCGCCTTTAAAATATCTTTTTTAGCAAATTGTGTAGCTGCACTTTAACCTGTGTCTTGATCTGTGTCAACACTGGATAATAATAATAAAAAAAGGTTTTATGGCATTCATTCTACTATTATGTATGTATTTCTTAATATTTTACATAGAGTTTTAGGAGTTGAGACACACAACAATTCATATCCCATCCATTTTTATTTTACCTGCTGGTATTGGATCGGTACTACTCGGTACAGCCTGGAGGAAATATTAATACCCAAATACTTAATGTTTCTAATGTGAAAGGGGAGGAGTGGGTCTTGAGTTGAAGAATCCCAAGCTTTTTCAGACAGAGGGAGTATGATTGATTTGTTCCAGTTAATTGTGTAGTTGCTGATTAGATTTAAAGGTTATTGTAATGATTTGTGGGGGTCTTGTATTGCTGCGGCAAGGGGTTCAATGAAGATGGCAAATAAAGAAGGTGAGAGTGGGCATACTTGTCTGGTTCCTCTGAAGTGTGAATCCCCGTGGTCCCCATTTGTGGTTATCGTGGCCATAGGTGAGATGTAAAGAATTTTGATCCAGTGGATGATGGCTGATATTTTCAGCACTCTCAATATTTTGAATGTGATGCTGAAGGGGAAGACTGTCACCATCTTCAATATCCAGGACAAAATTAAAGCCACACTCCAAGATGGAATTGTGGCGTGGCCATCTCAATCGCAGAGAATTTGACAGCTTTCCAACACTGGATTTTCTCCTTGCTGCTGGAGAGGACGTGGAGGGAGCACAGTTGCATCCTTCAAGCAACATCTACAAGACCTCGACTCGCAGCTGGGAATATATTTCCTAGAATTAGACGCAAGCTTTGAGTGGATCAGAAATCCATTTTGGTACAAAACGCACAAGTCAGATCCAAGCTTTCACCAAGAGAGGTTGACAGCCTTGTGGTCATAGCATCAGATGAGACACTGAAGACATCTTTCAGGGAGAAAGGTTTGAATGACTTTTGGCCCCACATCCAACCTGAGCATCCTGAGCTGGCTGACTATGCTCTGAAACTGTTGATGCTTATTCCAACCACCTACAACTGTGAAGTTCGATTTTCGACACTTGTTGGCCTGAAAACAAAGCAGCACAACAGAGTCAGTGTGGACTACCATATGAGACTGAAAGTCTACAGTTTGGAGCCAGACATTGCTTCACTCATGGTCCAGAAAAAGCAGCAACATTCTTCCCATTAAGATGGCAAAATAAGACCACAATGAGTGAGTACAGAGACTGATATGATGTATGATGTATGTAGAGTGAAAGTTGTGGTTGTGACAGTGAGTTAAAGACACTTGTTTAAGAAGCTCTCTGCACTCTGACAGTTGAGTCCCCCACTCTACCTCTGAAACATTCCGTCCATAGAAACCCATTGTAAACCCTTCATGTTACAAACAAGTTTGAATATTCCAAAAAAGTTTGAATCGGACTTGAAAGTTGAAGTGGAAAATTTCACCAAAAATTTGACAGGTGCCCGCTGCCGCCACCACACTGATGTACCACAGCCAGCAGGTACTGCGTTCTACAGGCAGTGCACACTGCATGTACTACATATGCTACAGGTACTGAGTACTACATGTGTATAATATTGTATGTATTTATAATATGTAACAACATGTGTTTAACATTCATAAAACCTAAAGTATCAACAGTAGTATTAGTAGTAAAGGCTGTAATGTAGCATGACAGACAGCTAACACTGATATATAATGTTTATATGCTGTTTAAAATGGAGATTATGCTCCTGTCATGTCTGCATTTGAGATTCAGAGACACGCACACGCCATCATATCTGTCTGTTTGTGTGTCGGTGGTCCTTGCTATGGTAATTAACTAGAGGCTCCTGCAGCAGTGGAGCAGAGAGGGGCAATGAGCAGTTTAGAAAGCAAGCAGTTTTTTGATGGATTTAAAACCTCTCAAACTTCTCCTTATGGCCAAAATGTGAGTCCAATCGTCAACATTAGGATACCACCAGAGAGAGGAGATTCTCCCGAACACAGAAATGTCTTCTTTCTGTTTATGGTGTCAAAAATGTGATCATGATCGCAGGTTAGAAAACTGGTGCCGCCAGCTATTTTCCAACTGATCTAAACACCATTTGAAACATGTGAAATATACTATCCAAAGAATGTTGTGGCAATGGTGGTTGCATTTGGTTGAAGACTTTTGTAAATATATATGTTAATTGATTTTGCATATTCTTAAAAATATAGAGTGACAGTGTTCTGAATGCAGGGCTCTCAAGTTTTGGTCTCAGTTCAGAGTGAGATTTTTGCTGGGTGGCGATGGGGGGGCACCGATGTGGCAGGCCTTGGGTATGATAGTTTATAAATGATTCATATTTCAAAGTCATCAAGTCATCGACCATCTATATGTGTTTAAAATAGCTGCTGAAATGAACAAGGATTCTTTTTTAATTTTGGGGGGCATTTTGCCTTTAATTGACAGGACAGTTAAGCGTGAAAAGGGGAGAGACACACAGGGAGTGACATGCACCAAGGTGCCACAGGCCGAAGTCAAACCCGGACCGCTGCGGGAAAAGCTTTATGAGACGCTTGCTCTAACCACTAAGCCACCAATTACGTCTTAACATCTACCTAACAGCTAAAGTTCATATGCACTCAAAATGTTAGGTAAAAGTTGATATTCCCCGAGATAAGCTCTCACTGTTTTCCTTTTGTGCAACAAGTAATTTCATTCAGTAGGCTACAAAATCAAATGATGACATGACTAACTGTACACATGTGATAAGGCACCCCCGTCTTGTTTGTGCACCCTGTTCTTGCTGCGGTCAAATCACCTGTATCTTACCCAGATACAGCAATGCAATTTTCTGATTGGCTGATAGGTAGCTGTGTGTTATTCTTTGATTGGCTGGTGGGTAGCTGTGTCTTATTTTTATTGGCTGGTGTGGTAAGCACTTGTTGATCTCTCCGGTAGCCACAGCGTCTTCTAACACGTTGCACTGCAATTATAGCGATGTAACTTGGTGGACGTTATCATAGTAATTTTTTTATGTGTGAGAAATACCAGGTGTGGCGGGTGAGAGTGTGAAAAGGTTCAAATGCGCGTGTCACACTCTCAAAGCGTGAGACTTGAGAGCCCTGTGAATGACTATAGGTTGCAGCGTTTTGTCACAATTCAGTGGATGTGCTGAAAAAGTTTCAGCTGTGTAGGACACACTGGTGATTTATTATGATTTTTTGAAGTATGGAGTGTGAAATTGAAATTTAGATTTAACGTAATAAGCAACGCCCCCTTTAAGACAGGCCTGAGTAGAGCCCTGCACTGGAGCCTGAGGCCCGAGGGGCCCGACAGCCCGAGGGCCGGGCTTCGGGCCAATTACCACATCACCACATCACATCAGCTTTTTTTTTTAACCTAACCACCTGGCTTGTCAAGATCACCTGTACAACACAGTCCTCCGGCATGCCTTGAACACAGAGGAGCTGGCTGAAGAAGTCCCAGAAGTAGCAGAGACCCTGTTGGCAGCCAAGACTTTAGTCCGATACATAAAGCAGTCGGGGCAGGTCAGTCAGCTGCCAAAAACTATTAAACAAATGGCAGAAACCAGATACAGTACAGTCTTCCTCACACTGGAGTCCATTCAGTCAGTTTACGCAGAGCTGCAGGAGCTTCTTCAGAGCCGTGGTGAGAGCACAAGATTACGCGATGTCTCCCCAGATGTTCTAGCCTTCCTGGTGGAGTTTCTGCACCCATTTAGCGACGCACAAAAGGAGTTTGAAGGGGACAAATACCCAACACTGCACCTTGTCGTTCTCTGGGCCAACAAGCTGAAAAGCCACTGCCAACCCGACGTGTCTGACACTCCCTCCCAGGCTAATACACGCCAACGACACCTTGAGTGGATAATGAAAAAAATCGAAATCCAGCCTCTTCATAAAATAGCCATTTTCTTATGGCCAAAGTTCAACCAGCTAAGAATGTTTACTGCCGCCAAGAGTGCCGACATCCAGCAACAGGTGCGAATCCAGATAAGCCGCTTCAGAGAGGGGGAGGATGTGCATCAGCAGGAGCCTACACAATCAGGTAAGATTTTATTTAATTTGGCCTATTAGATGTAGGCTAATTGTCTTTTCACTTTACGCACCGGCGGCAACCACTAAACCACTTTCCCTCCCTGTGTAGGCTATACTTGGCATTGGCCTAATAAATAATTTTGTTCATGATTTACACAGCGGCACCGGCTGCTGCTGGTCCAGCACCAAAGAGGAGAGCATTGGCGGAGTTTGAGGAAGCATGGGGAAATGTCAGAGAAGAGAGCGACAACACTGACGATGAAATCCAGGTATACCTCACTGAAAAAAGTGAACATGGGCTACCATTCATGGAAGGAGGGATTTCTATTTGAACTGACCCAATTTAACTATGTTTCTGTCTTTACTTTGGTTTAATGTATTGTATCACTTTCATTAAGTGTAAATCAAGGCCTCATTGGTTCAAAGTTATTGATTGACTCTGAATCAAACAGTAAATTTCCATTCAAGTCAAGACAACGTTGCATGTCACGTGATGACACGTATGCACGTGATGTGCGTAGTGACGTCACCAAACTGGCGAGTTCAAGTTTGGATTTTCCGCCATCTTCCTTTCTCACATGAAAACGCCACGGAAGAAAAGAGAAAGAAATCGGACCGGGACCGTTGAATATGTATATATTTTTCTACATCACTGTTACACAAATGAACTTTACGTCGTCGTTTATCACACAACGTTGATTAGCCGTGACTGTTTGGTACGACTTCGACAGATTATTAGCTAACGTTAGCTAGCAGAGCTATCCAGGTTTGCTTACTTAAGTAGGAATCATAATTTGATATCTTGTCGTTTTCAATGCATGCTACGGTAATGTTATTTATTAAAGGTTGGGTCTGGAGTTTTGTCCGTTTCGGTTTGTAAACACAACATTCAAACTGGGCCCCTCCTCTGGGCTCAACTGTGTAGTCTCCTGCTCCAGACAGCAGTAGCAGTGGCGGTGGTTGTCAGGACCACAGAGGTAGTGGGGCGCAGTCCGGGTGGGGCACTGGGGCCGTGGGCTGGTGCCCGGCCGTCGCCGACAACGGGAGCCTCCAGTTTTATGCTCTAACGGGCAGGAGGGCCGTTGTGGTAAGCTGGGAAGCGGACGTTAGCAGCGGATGCTAACCGCTACCGCTAGCCAAAGTTAGCATCGAGTTAGCTCACCACAGCGGCCCTCATACTTGTTACCAGTCGGGGCTTTGGTTGTTGGTGACGGCCAGGTGTCCGTCCGCGGCTCTGGTGCTACGCTTGGACTGTGTTTCTTTTTCTTTGCGGGTGTCACTGCCCGATTTCCGCAGCTGCCAGATTTGCGATTAACGCAACCATAACGGTGTTTGCTGTTACATTAAACAGCAGGCTGGAAGTGGGGGAAAAACACACACAGTGTTTGCATGTGTTTCAATGGAAAACACTGTAGTCTTGTGTGTGTGTGTGTGTGTGTGTGTGTGTGTGTGTGTGTGTGTGTGTGTGTGTGTGTGTGTGTGTGTTACTTTGTTCTCATTAACAAATGTCTCCCTTTCTTCTAGGCCTGAAATGATTGCACATAATCAAAAGCAGCAACTTTTAATCAGTAAGTGGTCATATTTGAATGCCATTTGAACTATGCAGTTGAGTATCAGATGTAAGGTTATGTTCATGATTATTATAAGATAAGTATTATTCTTGTTCATCACCTGTGATAGGGAGTTTTATTTTATGCGACTGAATCCAAAGGGGAATTCGAGCTGTCAAAGCAAATTTGTGTGGTAGTGGAATTCATGGGCAGGGTGATATGGCTGAAAACAATAGAAAAAAATCAAAAGGAATTTTTGTATATCACACAATATGGTTAATGTATGCATTAAGTCACATGTTAAATAAACATACCACATGTAATATCCTGTGTGATGTAAAAGAAAAATCAAAATTTCAAATAGTCCTTAAAATGTTTCATACCTCATTTTGTCAGTGCAAGTGGTAATCACCAGGATTTGCCTAACATCAAAGACAAAATTATATCCAAATATTACTATATAATCATGAGGACTCTACAGAAAGATGATGATATTTTGTATTATATACTTATAAAGTGAGTTTTCAGTATCACCTCATACCAACAATGCAAATGTAATTTGGGTCTTTTTTATGTACCAACCCCCCCCCCTTTCCAGTAGTCTGCTGAATGTGGAAATGTATAGACTGTGGTGTCACCAAATCAAGAAGATCAGAACTTCTGAAGCATTACAAACTTCAGCATAGACATTTTGGACGCCGCCGTGCTTACTCTTGCACATATTCAACCTGCCCTTGTTCTTTTACTACCTGGAATGCCCTTAAGAGCCATTTGTCAAGAAGCCACCCTCGACTGAACCCACAAATGGATCAGCAGACAACTTTGAGATGCCTTTTGTGTGAATACAAGCAAATTTCAACTCTTAAAGACTACTTGCAGCACTTAGGACAGCATCTGAAAAATCACGAGACCGTAAACTGTATTTTTCAAAGTTGCTCGTACAAAACAAATGTTTATGGATCATTCAGGACTCATAGGTACAGAAATCACAGGTCATCCTCTGTAAGTGATTTAAAACCTGAAATTGCTGCGAGGGTACAGCCAATCCACCATTCCTCTGAAGACTGTAATGCCAATGATTCACACGAGGATGTTTCAGAGGATGAAGTAACTAATTCTGTCTTTGATACACACGGTACTGAAGATTTGTCCAATGCTATAGAGCGTAAAATTGCTTCAGTGTTATTGAAATTAGAGCATGTTTTCCTGGTCCCTAGTGTGGCTATTGATGACCTTTTGCAGGAGCTGCACTATTTGATAAGTGTAATTTCAGTCCCTGTCACCTATGACACTATAATCTAGCTACTGCAGGAGCGTAACTGCCAAGTTGACATAGCAGCTGTACAGGAGATGGCCTCTGTGCTGTGTAAGTCAAATCCCATTCAAACTGCAGATGGAGATAAAGGTCCTCTCTCTACATCTTGGAAACGAAAGGCATACTACAAAAATCATTTCAGTGTTGTAGAACCCTTGGAGTATGTGCTTGACCGAAAGAATATAAGGTCATTCCAGTATGTCCCTATACTTCAGTCACTGCAGCAGATTCTTAGTTGCCAGTCAAGACTAGATAAAGCTATTAATTTGAAATCTCATCATAGAGGGGGTGATGGACTGAAATATACATGCTTCTTTGATTCACTCAACTTTCAGCAGAATGTATTGCTCTCTAATGAGACTGCTATTTCACTGATATTGTATGTGGACGAATTTGAGATTTGTAACCCCCTTGGCACGTCCAGGAAAATACATAAGATCTTAGGTGTTTATTGGATTTTAGGTAATTTATTTCTAGGGTCCCACTCATCCCTGTCTGCCATAAATTTAGCTGCTTTGATCAATAGCAATGATGTTAAGCAGTATGGTTATGAAAAAGTGCTGGAACCTCTGGTAGATGATCTTGTCATGTTGGAGCAACATGGAGTTTTTATCTCTAAGCTGGGAAAGACGATAAAAGGCACTGTTCAGTGTTTCGTCGCTGATAACCTTGGTGCACATAGCATTGCAGGATTCATGGAGAATTTCTCAGGGACATATGTGTGTAGATTCTGCACAGCAGAGAGTGAAGAATTCCAGACTAAAGAAGTTAGATCAGGAGCATTTTGTCTGAGAACCAAGGGAATTCATGCTGCTCATCTTGAGGCTGTCTGAGAAGAAGAAGTGCCCCATTTGGTGTGAAACGGGTTGGACTATCATACTTTAATGTGACTGCAGGTTTCCCCCCTGACATAGCGCACGATCTCTTTGAGGGAACTGTCCCTGTTGAGATAGCATTGTGTTTGGCTGTCTTTGTAAGTAAAAAATATTTTACATTGGACAACTTGAATGAAGCAATACAAACTTTTCCTTTTAAGTGGAATGACAAAAAAAGTCCTCCCCATCCTGTACCTCTTGCATATTCAACAAAGAAAAGGATCGGGGGGGATGCACATGAAAACTGGGGCCTATTGAGATTTTTACCTCTTTTGATTGGAGACAAGGTGCCTGCTAATGAACCTGCCTGGCAAGTCCTTACTGATTTAAAAGACATTGTAGACCTTGTAGTCACACCTTTTCACACCAAAGAATCTATAGCTTATTTGGATAGTAAAATATCTGAACATAGGCTGAGATTGAAAGAGGTTTTCTCTGACCAAAGAATTCTGCCCAAACACCATTATTTGGAGCATTATCCACAGCTCATTGAGCAGTTTGGTCCCCTAGTTGCACTATAGACGATGCGTTTTGAGGCAAAACACAGCTTCTTTAAAAGGGTTGTGCGTCACACAAACTGCTTCAAAAATGTGCTCCTATCATTGTCACAGAGGCATCAATTTCATATGGCCCATCAGCTGCACCTGTACAGCTTCCCCACACCAACTCTTTAAGTTAGAAATGTTTCCTCCATTCCCATCGATGTTCTGAATGAGGAAATATCACATGCTGTGAGGCAGAAGCACCCAAACCTGGATCTTTTGTGCATGGCAGAAGATGTGACTTATGAAGCCTTTAACTATAGGAGTGGCATGATCATTTCACATGGGGAGCTTGCAGGTCTGCCAGAGTTTTGTGAGATCAGTCAGATGATCATTCTCCAAGAGAAGCCACTTTTTGTACAGTGGAAATTACTCTGCAATTAATTTTATTTCTGGCATTACTGCGCGAATGATCTAAAATAGAGTTTTCATGACTTGAAATATCTTATTCTCTTTCTCTGTCTCTCTCCTCCAGAATTTCACTCGTAGCTCCAAGAAGACAGCAACTTCAATCTGCGACCTTTTGTCAGCCTTCTGAAGGTAGATATACGTATATATACTGTATATACTGCTACTACAGAAAGCCAGTCTGACTTGAAGTAATCTTATTCTCTCTCCGTCCCTGTCCCCCCTCTCTCTCTCCCTCCCTCCCTCTCTCTCTATGACTCTTGAGCATGGCTGGAAAGAAGTCTGCAAAGCTGTTGGTTTTTCTGAGTCAAGACAACAAAAGAAAATTGCTGCCAAATGGGATTCCAGAGTCTGTGGAGGAGCTTGTTGATGGTGTAAGGAGAGCTTCTGGATTGAGTGGGAACTTCAGGATCCAGTACCAGGACAAAGACTTTGGTGATACATTTGTAAATTTAACATCTACTGGAGAATTTCAGGATCTTGGCATCATCAAAGTAATCCCTTTGCCTGATGAAGACACAGCTCCTGCACAGACAGATGTTCATGTCAGCCTCAATAGTGATGACGCCTTTTCCAATTCTGGTAAAACTGATGACACGGTGATCCTCTCCACAACCTCTTCTAGTCCTTCTTCAAGGACGAAGCAGTGGCCCAAAGAGTTTCCCATTCCAAGCTTTTCATATGACACTGAAGTCCAGTTAG
The DNA here is from genome assembly GCA_035609425.1 of Epinephelus awoara. Lineage (NCBI taxonomy): Eukaryota > Metazoa > Chordata > Actinopteri > Perciformes > Serranidae > Epinephelus > Epinephelus awoara. Next base: position 39,723,910 of record CM069306.1, read on the forward strand.
AGAGAGGAAATGCTGCTTTCAAGGCAAATGGAACAAGGTTGAAAGTCAGTCCTAGGATGAAGTCAGACATTCTGGAAAAGGTGTCTGATGAGATCTACAAGTATAAAGCTTACCCGAAAAGCTCAGACTTCTGTGAGGTTTCAGAGGCACTGATCAAGAAGCACCCCAGCTTGGCAGAGCCAGGATCTTGGAATGGCTGCTATGGCTGGACACAGAGACTTAAAACCAGGATGGAAAACCTCTGTACCCAAATGAAGGGACTTGGATGCCCCGAGCTTGCTTTCAAAGCTCTAAAGACCAAAGCTGCAGATGACGCCCATCCAGCAAAAAATGTCAAGCGACCTAAACCTGGTGAGGCCAACCATGTGCCGTCCTATCCAGCTGGCGTGACAGCAGACAATCTTGAGATGGAGCGGCAGGTACTTTTGAAGGAGGTGAAGAAACGTAACAACGGGAGGATTATCCGAGAAAAAATGGCCAAGACATTTGCCCTTCGTAGACAAGAAATTGTGGAAAAACAGCCCAGGGTGGAAGATCTATATTTTTGTGAGTGTGTTGTACTCTTGTTTTGCTGTGAAACTATGTCCCTGAAAAAAAAAAAGAAATTTCAGCATTTACAGACAATAGACATTAGACACTGGAATAGGCTCACTGGTCACTCTTACAGAGCTTCTGTATTCCTGTGCGAGAATCTGACAGAATCTAGAATCTATCATCTCTCAGCACCCCATCCAGTCCAGAGTCCAGTCAGGCAAACAACACTATATTTTCCTGATCTTTTTGTCCTTTGCCAATCATATGCCTTAACATGAAATGTGTTGTCTAATTTGTATATTTCAGATCAATGCTGAATTCCTACGGATCACAACGGTACCTCTACAAGCACGATTCTTGGCCAGTTTGGACAAACAGAGCAGTCAGCTTCTTCAGGTCATTAGGAGAAAAGGTGGAGCTGTCGGTGAGAAAACCAGGGACGTCCTTAAACCTTTGGATCAGGTATGAAATGCATATGTATTCCATTTGATTTCCTCTTTTATCAGTTCAGTTCTGTCTGTCGGTGAGTTGAAAACTGATACATTTATTATCTTTTGATATGTGTCTTTGTTGCTACAGAGTGTGGACTTGAACATCAGAAGAGAGTGCCTCCTGAAGTCCCTTGTGATGTACCTGGGTGAAGATGTGAGCCACCTGATCAAAGAGTACCAGGTAAGTCAGCAAATCATGGCAATGCACTGAGATCAGGCTGTTTTCTGTTAAATGAAACTGTTGGCCCTGGGTGTTTGATCAGACTAATCAATAACTATCCAGGAGAATAGCACCAAGGGTCTTTCCCTCTCTTTGCTGTCTTTCTCTCAATTTAGTGTGCTTTATTGGCATGCCAGTTTACAAACAAACAATATTGCCAAAGCATGTAACAAATGAATCAGCAATTAACCAACATTCCAAAAAGTTATTCTCATGCCCCTCCATATATCGTGCTGATGTGCCTCCACTGTCCACTTCAGTGTGTCTGTGTTTGAGGAAAAATAAACCATCAAAATATAATGTTAGCCATTAGAAACAGAACATCTTAATATTTGTCATCCAACTGTCCCCATTTCTCCCTCTCTCTTTCTCTAGCTCTCTTTCGATATTTAAAATTAAAATGTGATCACAGGAATGCACTTATACAGTCATGGAAAAAATTATTAGACCACCCTTGTTGTCTTCAATTTCTTGTTCATTCTAATATCTGGTACCACTAAACGTATAATACAATGAACACAACAAAAAATGCAGCTGGTCACATAATACTTTATGGCCCATTTGACACTCTTAAGCTTAATTGATTCCCAGGGTATATAAGAGGCCATGTCATGTCACAAGCAGCACTGCACATGCAAAGGCCTAGAGTGGTTTCCTGCTTACATTCAAGCCGTAGCACAACTCAGAAGTTGTCAGCTCTCACATAATGCCTAGAACAAAAGAATTATGTGAAGCCACAAAGGCAGCCATCTTGGCACTGCTGGAAATTGGCATGAGTGAGAGACAGGTAGCGAAAAAACTGAAGATCTCCAAGACAGCCGTTCATTACAACAACAAAAAAACAAGCTGAACATGGCACTACCAAATTGCTACCTGGCCGTGGCAGGAAACGTCTTTCTACCCCACGAGATGACCGTGCACTCATCCGTTCCTGTGTCAGGAATCGTCGTCAGACCTCCAGGGACCTTAAAAATGAGTGGGCACTGTCGAGAAATGTGACTTGTTCGGCAAGGACAGTTCGAAACCGACTTGTTGAAGCTGGTTTGAAGTCACACAGAGCACGCAAGAACCCCTTCATCAATGAAAGGCAGAGGAAGGCCCAGTTACTCTTTGCTCGAGACCACAAGGATTGGACTGTTGATGATTGGGCTAAGGTTCTCTTCAGTGATGAATCCAATTTTGAATTGATGCCCACTCCAGCCAACTTACTGGTTAGGAGGAAGCCTGGAGAAGCTTACAACCCAGACTGTCTTGCCCCTACAGTAAAACATGGGGGTGGATCAGTCATGATCTGGGGTTGTTTCAGTCTGAGTGGAACAGGGCAAATGCAATTGTGTGAAGGCCGAATGAACCAGGTCATGTACAGGACTACCCTTGAAAACAGTCTTCTTTCATCAGCTGGAAAACTCTTTCCTGCCTCGAATGTCTGGATTTTCCAACAAGACAATGCCCCTTGCCACACAGCAAGGTCAGTTAAAGCCTGGATGGAGAACCACAACATTCGCACCATGCCTTGGCCTGCTCAATCACCAGATCTTAATCCAATTGAAAACCTGTGGAAAATCATCAAACTCAAAATGGAGAACCACAAGCCCAAAAACAAAGGAAATTTGTTTGAATTTGTCCAACAGGAATGGGCTGCTGTGACAGCAGAACAATGTCAGAAGCTGGTGGAGAGCATGCCAAGACGCATGGCTGCAGTCATCAAAAACAATGGTTATGCAATCAAGTATTAACTCTTGTGTGTTTCATGTGTTTAAAGCAAACAGAAAAGAAAACATGGAATGCTTAAAAGTAGTGTTTTTGGCAGTACAATGCCATAGCTATTGATGTAAGAATTAAAGTAATTTTGGTTATTATCAAGAAAACCATGGAAAATGAATAGTTCTTAGTTCTTAAATTAAACTCTCATGAGCTATTTTTGTTGTTATCATTATAATTGTCCAAACAAATGTACCTTTAGTTGAGCCAGGCATTAAAATTAACAAGAAATTGAAGAAAACAAGGGTGGTCTAATAATTTTTTCCATGACTGTATATTATGGAGGTTACTAGGGGTTATATATTATATACTACTTGCATGATTGATTGTCTAAGTGTCAATACTCTTAATCATTATTGAATTTATTGAATGAATAATCCCCCTCCCCGAGGACAATAAACTAAACTAACTTAATTGTCTGATTTCAGGTTGTCCAAAAGGAAGAGGCGGAAACAGAACTCGAACATACCACCATGGCCATCATTGTCCTCCGGGATGGTGACGCTCTCTCCCCTCCAGAGGACATTGGCCTTGTCATCGATGGTGTGGAGGTAAAAAACGGCTTGTCCTCAATTGCATCGGCTTGTGCCATGCTATTTGGCCTGATTTATGCACTCAACTTGAGCTATCCAGTGAAACTCAAATATACCTTTGAGACCTTTCAAAAAATTGTCATGGATATTGAAAGTAGGCAAATGTCAAGAAGGGTTCAGAACCTCTGTGCTAAGCTGCAGGAGTGAGTATCAAGCTTCCCTTGTGGGAAAATATGTGAATTAGCTAAAACTGTCACATTGTTAGTTATGAGCCTTGGTAATCATCACAGATGATTACTTGTTGCTGTTGCAAGAGAAAACATTGTTATTCAGGTTTGCCAGGTTCCGATTTTGTGTGAAATCATCGTGGCCATGTTTCTTGGTTTTAAAATGGACCATGTGTTTCTTGGGATTTAAATGGCACTAGTTTTATAAAGGAGACTAGACTTTTGCCTTGTTAGATGCTGATGCATTTTATATGGTGATTGGTGGTTGTTTGCGTCTGTAGGTAGTTGTGTGTGTGTGTGCGTGCGTGCGTGCGTCTGCAGCAGCCTAAATGCACTACCACCGTTAAATGGAGTGCCGGACCCAATGTGAATCCAGCCTTACTGCCACCAAATCTCACATCTGTTCTGGGGGATGAGGAACCTTTTGTTGGAGCTGTTTGTTGGGCTTTTGAAAGAGTATTTAATTTTATATTTACATTTTATTTTTATACATAAGTCTCATTTATTTTTATACAGTTTTTATATATTATCCAAAGAAAGATGCTTATCTAAAGAATAGCCTACCTCACCTCAAAACCATTTTGAGCTGTGCTTTTGAAAAACTGGAGCTGGAGCTTTTGAAAAAGTATTTAATTTTATATTTACATTTTATTTTTATAGAGTTTTTATATTGTTTCTAAAGAATAGCCTAGCTCACCTCAGAACCATTTGAAAAGGTTTGAATACCGTGATGTGAGAAATTTAATAAAAGAAATGTGAGAATTGAACTGTGTGTCTTTCCATAATTTCATCCAACTTGGAGGAAAGTAATTCAATTACTTGTGACAAGTTGACGCAATTTCATTAGTTTTTGTGAAAGTGAAAAAATACATTGTATTCCTACAGCATATTACTTTGTAGTTCTGTAAGATTTTGGCTCAAGTTAGGGTGAAAATATAAGTTAATGCAAAGCGTAAAAAAAGAAAATTGCAAGTAGAAATTATGATTTCATTGTATTTGAAAACTTTCATTGGTTTTAATCAATTTTTTGAATTAACATTACTACATTATTTCCTTTGTTCAAACAATTTTTTTTAATTTGAGAAAAACTAAACTAACCTGCTGTAACAAGTTGAAATTATGAGTTCATTATATTTGAAAACTTTCATTGGTTTTAATTTTTTTTTTTATGTGAAATTACATTACACATTTGCTTTGTTCAAACTGATTTTTTTTATTTGAGAAAACCTAAAAAATGTAGGTGTAACAAGTTGACGCAATTTTTTGACTTTGATCCAAAGTAACACTTTATACAGTGCTCCGCCTCAACCCCACCATGGGAGCTGATGGAAGAGATGTACTGAGCTGGTGGAAGCAACACGAGACCACGTTACCGTTACTGGCACGTCTGGCTCGAATGGTGTTAAGTGTCCCGGCCAGCAGCAGCAGCAGCGCGCTTTTAGTGCAGCTGGAAGAGTAATAGAAGAAAGGAGGACTGGACTTGCCCCTGAAACTGTGGATGCTATACTTTTTCTGCATGACGCCAAGTAAACAGACTGTTCTTGTGATGTTACGCGAACTGGGGACTTTACCATGTTAAGTGGCTCACTGTTGTTGAATTGGGCTTTGGCTACAATAACTGTTATAATTGTATCGCAATGTTCAGGTAAATAGCCTACTTATTTGATTAGTAATTCTACTATTCTCGGGTAATGCAAGCTGTTGTTGTCTTTATGAAGATTAACATATTTTTGGTAGGCTAGTTTTGCTACATTTAGCCTAATAATAAACACTGTGATAAAGTTTAAGTGTTTTGTTGGTGTTTGCTTGGATAGACGTGTTTATTTGTTGATAGACCTGCCGCCTACAATTGTTGCGTTATCAGGTCAACTGCAGCGCTGCAGTTGCATCGCGCACAGTCACTTCAAAAAACAAAACAATCAATTAAACAACCCCAAAAATGCTTCAAACACTTTTCTAAATAATCTTAATATTGAAAGGAAACGAAATATACCCACTTATGCCATTAAAAGTGCTCAGATAAGGTCGGAGGTCTAACTGCACATAGCCTATATATGTGCAGTTATAGCCCTCAGACCTTATCTGGGTATAGCCTATTTCGTTTCCTATAGATATAAGGATAATATTAGGAGGAAGTGGGAATCCTCCGCAAAACCATCTCGTGGTGGCTAAATGTGGAGGTAAGCCACTCGCTGCCCATGACTCACCCCCGAGGATTGCGCAAACTGCACCCCGAATAAGTCAGGCTCGAGCAGGCTGCTATGCCTCAACTGTACTGTAGAGACAGCTGCAATACACAGATATGGCACCCCTTTCAACTGTTTCACTCCTTATTCTCAAAAAGAAGAAACAGCGTTTAGCTATCCTCGAGAGGGACCCGCGAAGGCCAGCTCTCCAACCTAAACTAAGGTATGTGGATAAAACGCTTAACTCCTCTCTCTCTCCTGTCGGAGTCAACTCCTCGCCGACTTCGACAGGTGGAAATCAATGAATCAGTGGGTTCATGCGCAAGGTGGGGCTTTTATAGCCTGGAGCATGCCGGCCACGTAAAGTGGAGATTATTAACTTCCACGTCGATTACCTCAAATGGGGATAATTCCCATAGTTCTGATATAACTACTGGGTGGGGAGATAATCTTGATACCATAGAGAACTCACTCTATGTACTATAGAATTTGTGAGGGATTTTTTTTTATCTGGCATGCCTCCAGTGAGCACAGAATCCAAAACAGTTAACATTCTTGATGAATTAAATTAGAAGGGGTCTGCATTCATCCCTATACAAACTCTCACACAACTTGTGCAATATAATCCAAGTCTCATTTATCCAGTCATAGGCTCAGTACTTACCAAGCAGAATGCCCTTTCCAACATGGATCTGAATGAAGAGTGAAACTCATTTATGCTCTCTTCAAAGCCAGACTCCATTAACAAAAACATCTTGTTGAACAAGGAATCTGCTGGTGTGCCACTGCCTCAACTGGTAGTTTATTAAGATAAGATAAGATGAGATAAGATACACCTTTATTGATCCCACAACTGAGAAATTCCAGTGAGATTAAAGATTCCAATTTTTTTTTTTTTTTTTTTTTTAAAAAGGTAGGCATGCCAAAAAAATACTTATGTAATATTTTTATATTATTTGTGCATTGTGTGACTTTGCTGAATCTGAATTAAACCTTTACAAAATGTATTCCTTTAATAAGGTGGAGGTATTTTAGGATGCTCTGTGTTGTTTTGAAGGGGAACAGATGTGAGAAGCAGAAAGTGACAGGTCAGGCAGAAAGCCTGTGTCCTGGTGGCTTCAGGGATCTGATGGATGGATGAACGCAGGAAGACAGAAACAAAGATGAACACAAGTCTCCAAACACCTTTAAATCTTGACCCCAAGACATCTGGGGGTCGGGGGGGGGGGGGGGGGGACAACTGACACTGTCAGTCCAATGCTCTGTGTGTCATTAAAGTTTGAATGTTGTTTTACACAAAAGTAGATAGAAAAACACACAAAAGTAGATAGAAAAACAGACAATTTGTTGTTGGTTCCTACTGATGCGAACATCTGACAAATATACAGTTTGAATTTTTAAAAAGCCCAGTAATTTACTAAAACAGATGCTCACTGTAATTTTAACACATGCTGGTTGGCTTGGGGCTTTTATTGGATCTGGAAAACAAACAAACAAAAAAAAAAACACCAGACTTATCCTAAGTAAACTACAACTTACTGTAAATATTTAATCAGCGCAGCAGGACATTAGAAATTTTAATTTAATATCTAATAGAGTTCTGTTGTACTGAATATCATATTAGTATCTTTGGCACTCACACACGTCTGCGGCGTCATGCCTATGATAAACAGCAACACATCTCTCCCTTTCATGTGATACTTCTTTTATACAACATTTCTGGGTTCAACATTTAACAGTGAAAAGGAAGGGAAAAAAGGACTATGATTTATTTTTTGATGTATTTGGCTCCACCAACACAAATTGGTGCAACTGGACTAGGACTGGACTGTTGCCAAGCAACACATTAACATCCATGTGCACTAGCTTGCTATTTTTTGTAGGTTCACAAGTTATTGCAGGCCAGCTTTATTGTATCACTTTCATATGGGGTTCAAGCCCGAAAGGCTGAAACCCTTTTTGTTTTGTTGCCATTTTATTAGGGGTTCAAGCCCAAAAGGGCTGAAACCCTTCTGTTTTTGTGCCGTTTTATCATTATTATTATTATTCAGAGATATTTTCGCAAATTCCCGTGAGATGGTACACCGTAGAGACATGATATTTTCACCAATGACTGGAAGTTGTGTGCAAATGGTGCTCAAAATATGAAAAGCCAATAATCCAGATGGGGGCGCTATAATTTAGGTTATGGGAAATTTGGATTTGAATCGCCACCCCCGTTGCACCGTATGTCAGATTAACTTGAAACTTGAAACACATGAGTAGGTGAAGGAATTTTATGAGGGCCTAAGGACCCCTCAAGGTCCACCCACTAGATTGTCTGCCATAATGATTTTTCTGAAAAACACCATTTTTACATCTCCTCCTAAGGCATAGGTCAGATTTGCACCAAACGTTCTGTTGATCATCATGGGATGGAGGTTTTTTTTTGAGTGGTCAAAGACTTTTTGATGTGTCATTGCGTTTTGATGATACTGTTCAATTAACTTTAGAGGGTGCGTGGCACATTAATGGCTTTTACGCCTTGACCGTTTGGCTAATTGTCACAAAACCTGAAGGAAATGTTACCATAAGCGTCTGAATCAAACCCTGAAAATTTGATTGAAATCAACCAATAGGGGGGTGCTACACAAGCAAAAAGTTTATATCTCATAATCGGCCAGAGATATTTATACAAAACTTGGTTTGCATCATCTAGGGTCATCTCTCAGTTGATCCACAAAATTTGAAAATTATTGCTGAAAACCCTCCAGGGGATAATTGGCCGTTTTTGACTTAAGGTTTTCATTTTATCTTTAAATTTCACCTTATAAAACTGTTTACCTTGCCTTGTTTGGTATCATTCTTTTCAGCACAACCTCACCTGTGTTACTTTACAGTTATTTTTTTCATTTTGACATACTGTATTAACACACTGGACCTAAAATCACATAAAAAACATAAAATCCGAATAGGAAAAAGTTGGATTTTTTGCTGTGAAAACCACAAACATGTCTAACGAACCATTTTTGTAACTTACAATAGAAATATAAATTGTAAACTTCAAAAACATATATCCTAATTTAGCAAACAACAACGTTATATATAACTATTTACATTAAAACGCAAGCAATGACTCAGGCATTTTTTGAGCAACTATTTACAAAACAATCAGATGCCACACAAATTATTTGTGCCACTCTGACAAACAGTTCCTGTCCACCACAACACACTACAGGAGGAGGACACAACAGGTGGACAACAGGAGGATTGTCACTCCTCCTGTTGTCCACCTGGAGCAGCGGATCGATCCGGACCTGGTGAGCGTACCCTGCCACACTGTCCGCTCCTCTGTGCAGACCTCCGAGTACCGCTCAGTGCGGACGTCGGAGGCTCATTTTCCTCTCTCCTCTTCCAAAACACACTACATCACACACTAAGTATACACTCCAAACACGCTAAATGTCACAAATCCCAACTCTATCTATGATCGCAATCGCTGTCTCTCTCGCTTTCCCCTCTTCCCCAGCAACAAATGATGTGTGTTGCCATACAATTTTGTGATTGGTTGACGTAGTGCATTTTTCAACCAATAGGAAAGGGGGTGTCATTTTTGTTTTTTTGCTGTTGTTGTTGCCTTTAGCACTTTCGTCAGGCCGAACGGCCCGTTTTTACCGTTTCTTCCTGCACCAAACACGGATCAAACGTGACAACAATATTCAGAAAAATTATGGCGTTTATTATTTATCATAAGTCGGGTTTCATATTGCCTATCAAGACGATTTAAAAAGTGGTACAAAGTTTGAAGTTCGCACTTTACACACAAAATGAAACGAAGCCGTGTGCTGCTGCTACATCGTCTCAAATCGTTCACATGATTTTGACGTGCCGGTGCAGCTGTGGACTGCAGAGGGTTAAACTTCAGGGGGTTGAAGGGGTTCCTCAGGCCCCTGAACTGCAAAATGTTTAAAGTATCTAGGGTCAAGAAGGCACAGGAGGTTTCTCAGGTTTGCCTTTGAGGGAAAAACATTTGAATTCTGTGGCCTCCCGTTCAGTATCTCACTGGCACCCCACACATTCACCAGGTGCATGAATGCGGTCTTTGGGCCTCTGCAGCAGCAGGGTCTCAGGATACTGAACTATTTAGATGACTGGCTAATATGTGCAGAGACAGAGGAGCTGTGCTGCCATCATGTGTCTGTGCTGTTGGATCGCATTCAGGGTCTGGGGCAATGAGAAAAAGTCCAGCCTGCTCAGGCCACCTAGTTTCTAGGCATGTGTCAGGATGCCAGAACTGGGTTGGTGATGCTGTCACAACAGAGGTAGGTTTCAATCAGGACCTGCCTTGCTCATTTTGGCTGGGTGCCAGGGTCACGTGGCGGCTGTGTCTCCGCCTCTTGGGTCTTATGGCAGCTTCGGTACAAGTGGTGCCATTGGCTCTTCTACACATGCATCCAGTCCAGAGGCGCTTGTCACTGTGCAGCTTTGTGTGGACCTCAGGTGGTGGCAGGACCCAGTCAACATCTCGAGGGAAAGGATGCTTCGTCCAGTACTGCGTCGCCAAGCGCTCTCTATGGATGCATCGCTGGAGGGGTGGGGCGCAGTGGGGTCTGAAGCGCCTGCTGGAAGGGCCAGCATTTCAGTGCTCTAGAACTGAGAGCCATTCACCTGGCCCTCAAGTATTTTCTCCCGAGTCTACAAAGCCGTCACATGCTAGTCAGAACTGACTGGGCAAGGGGGCCTGGGCTCCCAAAAGCTCTGTAGAATAGCAAACAGGCTGTGGACCTGGGCATGGACACCGTTCCTGTCCCTCAGTGCCAGGCACATGCCTGGATTGGTTTGAGTTTGAGTTTATTTATTTAAAACAGAGACAATACATATTAATGAACATATACAGTACATGTAAATATGCAAGATTATAGCTGACAGCTAATTTCCATCTTTAGTCCCTTCTGCAGGTTGATGTCAACAACATAAGATAATAAAATCAATAAAACAACAGTAACAACAAGTAGAACAGTTAGCCTTCATGGCCAGTATGAGCAGGAGGAGTAATTACAGAGAGAGAAAACATGTCCTTGAAAGCACAATAGGACAGAAAATAAAAAAGAGAAGCAAGAACAATGAAACAGTATAGTGGATCATGAAACATACAGGCCAAGGGTCAGGGGACCATACGTATTTCACTAGTGTTAAATGCTAAAATTAGATATCAAAGGGCTGATTAAAGTGCAGAGTGCTGAAGTGTTAAAGTGTTAGGTGCGTAATTATATTGCAGATTGCCCGATTGCACAGTAAATATAAAGTGCTATTTTAAATGCACAATACTCAATACATATTACATTAATTAAATACCAGCAATGGCATTTATATGATACTGGGAGTACCCATTTTTAAGAATATAAAGTGTGTCTTGCCTTGCACGTAGCCCTAATACCTATAAAGTAAATAAAGATATAATAAATAGTGAAAATATTAATGGGGAAGAGGGAGTAGTAGTAATGATAATAAAGCAGTGATGTTTATGTATGTACTCAGTAAAAATTGCGGATGGTACCCCAACAATTAGCTAACATTAAACAAATATACAAGTTTAGGCACGGTTGTGGCAACAGTGTTGTTCTTCCAATTGCCAAGCTTTGAGATGTTTGGTAAAAGAGGTCAGAGTCGGGAGTTCAAGTATTGTGTTTGGTATTGAATTCCAGGTGTGAGAAGCACGAACAGAAAAAGTGGCTTGACTAAAGGCACTCTTTCTAAAAGGAACTACACAGTCACCTCTAGAACCAGCTCTTGTTGATCTGTTTGAGGTTTTTTTCACAAATTCTTGTAATGGAGGAGGTGCTTTGCCATGGAAGATTTTGTAAATCAAGATAGCAGTGTGTTTAACAGTGTTGTCCCAGCTTAAGCGCTCATGTTTTTTTAATATCTGACAGTGATGGTACGTTTTTGTTTTTTTATCCAATACTTTCAGAGCTTGTTTATAAACTGTTTCAATCGGCTTTAGTGTCGTCTTACAGGCTGATGCCCAACTTGTTACACAATAGGACGTGTGACATGATCATAGTATCAAAATACAATTTTGCTGACTCAAGAGTTAGATTGTTTCTAATAAACCTTAAGTTTGACAAGGTAAACTTAATTCTATTCAGTGTTTTTTATCTGTCGTTTAAAAAGAAGTTGTGAGTCAAGAGTGACTCCTAAGTATTTAAACTCTTATACCACCTCAATTGGTTTACCTTGCACAGAAACGTTGGGATCACTGTCAGTATTTGCTCTTTTTGAGAAGTTCATACACACAGTCTTGGATATGTTCAAGTATAGTTGGGATTTCTCAAGCCAGTTATACACATTTGTCATAGCATCTGTCAGTTCTTGCGCAGCGTGTTTTTTATCCTTTGTATGGACATACAGAACAGCATCATCAGCATACATTTGGCAGGTGACATTCGAAGGACAACAACTTGGCAGATTATTTATAAACAAACTGAAAAGCAGTGGACCTAGCACTGACCCCTGCGGTACCCCGAGACTGTTGTTACGTGATGTTGACTTCATGTTCTGTATCCTAACACACTGTGATCTTGCAGATATGTATGATTCAATCCAATTCAGAGTACTTGGGGAGAAGTTAAAACTAGACAGTTTGGTCAACAGTATCTGGTGGTTAATGGTGTCAAACGCTTTTCTGAGATCGATAAAAACAGCACCAATGACACTGCCTGCATCTAGCTTTGATTTTATGTTTTCCAGAAAGAAGCAAACCGCCGTCTCAGTAGAATGATGTTTTCTAAAGCCAAATTGCATCCTGTTCAAGGTATATGGACTATTGTTAAGATGATCCACAATTTGCTCCGCTACTATTTTTTCCATGACTTTGGAAACTGCTGGAAGTATGCTTATCGGTCTGTAGTTGCTGGTTATTGCAGGATTACCTGACTTTAAGACTGGTATAATGACAGAGCACTTCCAGGGTTCAGGGAAGGAACTTTCGTTTATGGATTTATTTATAATAGTAGTTAAGGGTGCTATGAAATATTCTTTGTGATATTTTAGAAATGTTACATCCATATAAAATGCATCTTTGGCTTTAGAGCTTTTGAGGCCACACACAGCTTTATCAACTTGTGACTGCGACACTACGCACAGATTAAGAAAGGGTTTGTCGGCGTTCAGTGGCATTGGTGGGTGGTATTCTATCTGGGGGCAGTTGCTTCGAGTCAGTTCTTTAACTGAGTCTAGAAAGTAATCGTTCAAAGTTGTTGCAATGTCCCTTGGATCATGGATGACTTTCTCCTCTAGCTGTAGCTCCCTAATTTCTCCGTTCACTATACTATTTCCCGTCAGTTTTTTCAATATTTGTCCAGATCTCTTTAGCATTTCCTCTTGCAGTACTAATTATATTAATAAAAAAATTTGCTTTTGCAAATCGAATTTCCTTTACCACTTTATTTCTAAGAGAAGTAAATGTCTGTCTATTATTCACCCTTTTCGTTTTAAGTGATATTTTAAGAGCATGATCTCGTTTTTTCAGTAATGTCCGTATGGTTTCATTCAACCACAGGAGGTGAATCTTTTTTGATGGTTTTGCTTTAATTTTTCTAGTAAATGCAGACACTGTGTCTTGGATAACAGTCATGAATACATTACAGTTGTCACTAACATGATTATGGGTGAGATAATTATCCCAATTGATATTGTTTAGCGCCTGTGTCAAATTTGGAATCTCCCTCCTCGGTACTCTCATCTGCTCTGATATTGTTTTCTTAGTACAAGAAAATCTATTTTTAGATAGCTTTCTTGAGAACAGACTTGTGATCATATTGAACGTCTTTTGAATTCTCTCACACTTATTGGAAAAGACAAGATCTATGCATGTTTCAGAGGAAGCAGTTAGTCTAGTAGGACCTTTGATTAATTGAGTAAAGTTAAAATTAGTTAATAGTGATTTTAACTGTCTCCGATTTGATCTGTCAAGCCAGTTAATATTTAAATCTCCAACCAAGATAACTTCATTTTTCATATCACATTCCTTAAGTAGAGTCTGAAGTTCCGCATAGAAAGCATTAGAGGCCGATGGAGGTCTATACATCCCAATCAGCGTTATCGACATTTGTGGAGAGAGAGCTATTTTAAGACAGATACATTCAAGGTTGTGTACACAGACCCATTTGCACTTTAAGTGTTCCCTTACATAAAATATTACTCCTCCACCCCAATTTCCAACCCGGTCTTTCCTAAAGATATTGTAGCCTGGTACATGCAGTCCAGCCATCGGTGAATTTATATTTAGCCAGGTCTCAGACAAACATAAAAAGTCCAGGTTCGAATTACTTAAAGCCACAGTGTGTAGGAATTTCTCCCATCTAACGTTGAAATCATATATTGCATTCAAACAGATGGCGCACTCTAGCGCCTCACTGTTTCAAACACGTATTGCAACAACGGTAGCCGCTGTGTACCAAAAAGCTATGATAACACTGATGAAACCATGTCATCCGATACTACATGGAGTATTCATTCAGGCTGCTACACAGACACACGCGACTCGAGTTGACAAACCCCCTCCTCACCATGCTGGCTGTGTTTACAACGTAGGACTGTTGGGGCGGGTGTAAATTGAAACAGCTGATAGTGGCCAGCAGCACTACTGCCGCATAACAAAGTCCCACTCTTTGAGCATAATGCAGGATCATGTATTATGCAGCATCACGGGAGACGGAATCCTCGTCGCCAACAAAGTGCAAAAGGGAATCAAAAAGGCAGCGTGACCGGCGAATTAAAAAAACAGGGGTCAGCACTGGGGTTGCTTTTCCCAGGTGGAGAGAGCTGCTGAAGGAGAAAGGTAATACAATCACAGGCCAGCGCTAACGCCGCCTAACGGCTAATCGCGGCTAACAGCTAATCGCGGCTAACGGCGGCGCAGTGATGCGAGGAGAGGGATGAGAATTTTAGCGACTGGCCGCTAACAGCGGCTAACAGCCAACAGCAGCGCTGGCCTGTGATTGTATTACCATCCTCGCTCAGCAGCTCTCTCTACCTGGGAAAGGCTACCCCGATGTGGGCCTTCTTTCTGTTCCTACTAATTCGCCGGTCACGCTGCCTTTTCTATTCCCTTTTGCACTTTCTTGGCAACAAGGATTCCGTCTCCCATGATGCTGCATATGCATGATCCTGCATTATCCTCAAAGAGTGGGACTTTGTTTCAAATGTGCCAGGGTAGTAGCGAAGCGCCTCTTGCTCCTCTCCTTCGGCTCCTCAGTCACACAGTGCTGGCCTGGCTCTCAACGAAAACGCCGAAGGCGGTGCTGTATGTCCCTTGCTGGCGGGTGTATTCTCAAGATGGCGAACCGTAATGGAACCCCACAGACGACTTACCCGCACAATGTACAAACAAATCCTAAATTTTCCTTTTACGAGAATAAGTCAGATTATTGGTGGAGGTAATAGTACACCAGTGATGACATATTTATGAATGCAGATATTAATTTTTGCCAATAAACAACTGAAAATGTTACACAATGTCCCTTTAATAGATGATGAATTTGGTCACACTTGGGCAAAATGCTTCTAATATTTAAATGTCCACCAAGTAGACCTCTTGGCTTATATTGTGGGTCCCAGATTACCTTGGCTTGGTTAAGGGTGCTGTAAAGATTTGCAGATCATTGTTTTTTGAACACAGGGTTTCTGGGGCATAACCCACTCCTGGACTCACCCACCGCTACACTGCTGATGGAGTCTGAATGAGCTGCTGGCAGTGGTGGAGGTCTCGCCGGCAGCGATGTCGGCCCAGCCAGTGGTGGTGGAGGTCCAGCTAGCTGAGGTGGAGGCCCAGGCAGCAGAGGTGGAGGCTCAGGCAGCAGAGGTGAAGGTCCAGGCGGCAGAGGTGGAGGCCCAGGCAGCAGAGGTGGAGGCCCAGCTAGCTGAGGTGGAGGCCCAGGCAGCAGAGGTGGAGGCCCAGCTAGCTGAGGTGGAGGCCCAGGCAGCAGAGGTGGAGGTCCAGGCAGCAGAGGTGGAGGCCCAGGCAGCAGAGGTGGAGGCCCAGGCAGTAGAGGTGGAGGCCCAGGCAGCAGAGGTGGAGGTCCAGGCAGCAAAGGTGGAGGTCCAGGCAGCAAAGGTGGAGGCCCAGGCAGCAAAGGTGGAGGCCCAGGCAGCAGAGGTGGAGGCCCAGGCAGTAGAGGTGGAGGCCCAGGCAGCAGTGGTGGAGCAGATCATTCTGTGTTTCTACTGGTCAAAGTGACGGCTGTCATGGGAGAATTGGATCTCAGTGAAGGGCAAGTGGTCCATAACTTTAATTTTGGAGACAAAAAAATGTAGACTTAGCGCCCTGTGGTCCATTGGCCAGTACGTAATGTAGAATACTCAAAAGTGTTTGAGTTACTTTTCTCAGGGAGTAACGTTGGAAGTACTTGTAAAGTATTTGGTTACTTTTTTAGGAAGTAACACAGTAACGTACTTTGATTACTTTTAAAGTAACCCTTACCCAACACTGGCCCCGAACTGGCCCTGCATGACATGGTTCTCGGAAGTGGTGCTTTTCTTGGCCGGCAGGCCATGGGAGCTCCCTGTCTGGTGGGATCTTCTGAGTCAGGCGCAGGGGGCCCTGCTCCATCCCTTTCCACAGGGGCTCAAACTTTGCGTCTGGCCCCTGATAGGGCCGGCCTGAAAGGCTTGGGACTTGCACAATCAGTGTTTCAGACCATGCAGAGTGCTCAGGCACCATCTACGAGGGCTGCATACTCTTACCGCTGGGAGCTCTTTGCATCATGGTGCACAACTAACTGGATCAATGCACTGACATGTGCAGCCCCAGAGGTGTTCTGGTACCTGCAGGGGCTGCTTGAGGCAGGAAAATTAGAGATGTACCGATGCCACTTTTTCCTTCCCTTTACTGATTACGATCCCTGAACCTTAGGTATCTGCCGATACTGAGTACCGATCCGATACCAGTGTGTAAAATAGAAATGGATGGGATATGAAGTGTTGTATGTCTCAACTCTTAAAACTCTATGGAAAATATTGAGAAATAAATACATAATAGTAGAATGAATGCCACAAAACTTTTTTTATTGTTATTATCAAATGTTGACACAGAAGACGCAGGTTACAAAGTATATTTTAAATATATTTTAAAGGCTACAAAAAAACTGACATTGCGATATTTTTTATATCGATATTAAGAAATACAAGAATTTTGACCAGATGACCTAAAGTAAGAAAATTCAAAAATAGTGGCAGGGCTTTTACTCACCACAACTGCAGAGGTTACCAGCTTCATTTGAAACAGACTACATTATAAAAGGGCTGTCTTTTATCATTACCTCTGTATCTTTATATTTTTACTTTTTATCCGCTCCCGTTGCCTTGATAATCTTAATGCATCATGCCGTCATTTCAAACTCAACACTTCCTGCACTTGTTTCAAATTAAAAGCCCCTTATGAACTTGGCTGAGAGAATCCCTCCATTTTCTAAATAGGCTTTTATTGTGAAACATTTGTAGGAACATGTGGAGAAATCAGTGACTACAACAACACTTCAGCTGGCACATGAACAGATACAGTGACTCAAATAATAGTAAAAGTAATAAAAATAGGACAAGAATAACCCGATGAAATCACACACATAGTGAAAGACGACCGGGGATAATTGGTGTGGACCATTGTGAAGTGTGTCATGTCTGTCGGCCAAGTCACGGCGCGATTTTATGACTCCACAATCGTCTAATGTGACAGAGTGACTTTCAGAACGGGCTTAAAAGTTGTGTAGTGTGGCATAAATACTCCTTTACCGCTTCTCCCTCTTGCATGTCGATCATTTTCAGTGTGTGACTGCAGCGTGAGCACAAGAGGGGGAGGGGCTGCTGTTGTCAGAGAGGGAGAGACAGCGAGAGAAAGGTGAGCAGAGCAGAGCAACGAGCGGAGCTTCAGAGCTGCTTTTCTGAAGAAAAACAAAAGTTAACATGTTCTAAAAAAAAAAAGAGAAAACATTGCATGTCCTGCGATGTGACTATTGCACATGTGCACATCGGCGTGCGTATGCTTAATGACGTGAGGCATTACACGGTATCGGATTGGTCATAGGCTGTACTTGCCAATGCCCGATGACGCATTTTAGGCAGTAATGGAGGCATTTCCGATACTGGTATCGCTATCGGTACAACTCTAAGAGGAATCATGGTGTTCATGTGTTTCTTTTAATGACAGCAGGCAATATAACAACTTAACTATGATTTGAACTGTACACTGAACTAAACATCGGAACATTCATTCTTTACCATCATCACCACCCTCGGAGCATTTAAAAAAAAATGCGGATATTTTTTGTCTGTTCATAACATTTTCCGAAATATTCAACATTTTTCAAGAATTTTTTCTCCTTTCAAGTGGATGGCGGTATCTTCAAACTTGACACAACTTCAACTTTTCTTCAGGCATTTTGAATTCCTATCTCCTCATTCATACTATAGAAACACCATTCCATCTCTAAAAGTTCCCCATCTTATCTACATTCTTACTTGTATTCAACATTCATATCCCATTCATACTTTTTGAAATATTCAGACTTGCTCAGAGCATGGAAAAAATGCCCTCCTCAGGTTTTATAATGGGTCTATGTGGGACAAAGTGCTGATATCATCTCTAGAGTGAAGAGGGGCTCTAAAACTGTCTTAAAAAATTCATCTTTAACCCACTGGCATGGCCACAAAAATGCAGGAAAACTTGTGCTGGTCACAGACATGTCCTTATGATTTCACTCCCACTTACACATTTGGTTCACTGAGCCTCGAAGCGCAGGGACAGCCAAATTTTTCCTCATTAACTCCTGTGTAAACTGAGAAGAGAAATTTCTTGACCAGGCATTCAGGACAAGCATATCTCTCTGAAAACACATTATTTTGATGATTGGACTGATGTTTTGGGTATAAAAAGAAGTTGTTTTGAGACGTTTGCTCTCCACTTAAACAGAACTCCCCTGTCTGTTCTGTGTGTCCTTCTTCTCTGGGCTCTCTCAGGTGGCCCTCATTAATTACCATGACAATGGCTGCTGACACACAAACACAGACCTGTGGGTGTGTGCGTGTCTCGGAATCTGAGAGATTAAAGCAGCAGAAGGTTCAATTTAAACAGCATCTAACATTAGCAGTGTGTTCCATCTATCAAATACTACAACAGCCTTTATTACAAATACTACTGTTGCTACTTTTGGGATTATGACTGTTAAATATATTTAGTAAAGTACTGTAATATTATACACACATAGTGCTCAGTAATTGTAGCATGTGTAGTGCGCAGCATGAATTCATACAAATTAAACCCCTTACAACTTTTCTGACTATTCCATTACCTTTTTCTTACACATTTCAGTCAACATTGCAGTGTGGCGTCAGCCTTTCAAATAACCTTAAAGGATTCTACAGTACGAGTATCATTTAACTTTTTAATTAAATTCATACTAATCAAACCTATGCACACTCTTCTAACTATTCCTACTACTTGACCTTCTATTTACACATTAAAGGATAACTTCGGTATTTTTCAACCTGGGCCTTATTTCCCCATGGTTTGTGTTTGTGCTTATCCGAATGGCAAAAACAGGATGTCGCGCAAAACCCCGTACAACTTTCATAGGCTGCCTTTGTCAGACGGCGGATGCTGAAGTTGTGGCTAGTTGTGCTACAAATGGATGCTAACACTCCCGGTCCAGACACTGTGCCTTGCAGACCATCGGGTCTGCAGTGCTCACTTCTGCCAAGATGACTACTGCCAGCAGAAGAAGAGAAGACATCCAATCCCGAAACACCTCTTCCTCAAGAAAAAGGCTGTCCCATGAGTAGAGAGAGCTACAGACACAGCAAGCAAAGCTCTCGCGAGATGACATCACACGGCCCAGAGGTAAGGGAAACGCTTACAGGGTCCGACATTAACAGTTGCCCGAATGCCCAGGGCACGTAAAAATAGCTGGCGGGCCAGTAGACCCTGCGCAGACATGCCCGATCGGGCAAGCAGCACCGACTTGGACACGCACACATACCAGACAGCCTCTCAGTCCTTACCTGCTAACGTTAGGTTACGTACAACACAGGTACCACACAGAAACTTTTACAGAGGGTCATAATGTTCTTCTAGTGACTGTCAAATCGCCAGCAAAAGTTGTTTTCACTATGGACACAGAGCAGCTGAGTGCCTGCTCTCATGGTACAAAGATCCTCTGAGTAGAAAGATGATTTACTCTACTCTGCCGCCAGGAACAACCTGGGAGGCAAAGATCCTCTCAGAGGGAGAGGGTTCACTTTGCTGCAGTGTTCACCAAAATGTTTTTTTGTTTTTTACTGTTAATAAATTGAATACACATTAAAGAGCATACAAGATCCTGTAGAGAATTAACACATATAATACAATACAATAAACACTGTCAAATTAAATGAAGGAAGAGGATTTTTTTAAAGTCAAATAAAATATTGGGGATTTATGTAAAAATATACATAAAGACATATAAATAATAATATAAATAAAGATATGTAGGCTATGTTAGGTGAATAGTCCTGTCAAAAAAGCAGCACACTGCAACTGGCCCCTCCAAGGACAGAAACAGGAGAGGACGATTACAGGCCTGGAGTTAAGATATTTTCAGGGCAAGGCCACTTTGGCCTTTGATAAATACAAATTTGTTGGGGCATCACGGCCAAAATGTGGGGCACCAAGGCCAAAACCAATGGCGCAATAACAATATGTGCTAACTACATTGAATGAAGACAAAACAACTGTTATTTGGGGGACTCAACTGTCAGAATGCAGAGAGCTTGTCTCTCTAACTCACTGTCTTGCCCACAACAATGACTCAGCAAACATAATTTTTCTTAAAAATGGAGTAAAATGTGTCCTCTTTCAAACAATCTTACTTTGGAAGCAAACGGACTTACACATTACGCACAATGAGCCTGAAGGTGAGAGAAACTCCACCAACTGACACATTATACTCAATGTTTAGTCAAAACTGGCATGATCTGCTGTTTAGACAGCAGATCATGCCAGTTTAAGAAGAGTGCTTCAACTAAATCTCTCAATTAACTGCCTCAGCCAAGAGTCACTGAGCAGTTACCATTACCATGGCAACCTGAGCTCATGAGTGCATTGTGACACACACACACACACACACACACACACACACACACACACACACACACACACACACACACACACACACACACAGAGTTAAGACAATTTACAAAAAAATTAGACAACATGCTGTCCTGATCGTTTTTTTGATGCAATACACACAACTTTCACCCTCTGTGTTAATCAGGGTCTCACAATATTATATAAAAGCAAGACAAGTTATGTTTTTTGAATTGGAAAGCTCAAACATGGAAGGTGAGTCTCAGCTCAATCTGTGTAACGTTGAAGTATTCCACAGTATTGGTATCATTCAACTTTTCAATAATATTCATAATTAAGCCAATTCCCACCTCATCTATTCCAACTACTTTACCTTTTCTTACACATTTAAGCCAGCATTGCAGTGTAGCATCAACTTTTTAAATGACCTTGACATATTCCATAGTACTGGTATCATAACTTTTCAGTGACATTCATACACATAAAAGCCAGCAATGCAGTGTAGCTGCGGCTTTTCAAAAAACCTTACAATACACATTATGCATGCTTTAATAGTATTATTCAACATTTATAGCCAGCATTGCAGTGTAGTACCAACTATTCAGCGTCGGCATTCATACTCGCAATTTCTTCAGAATTTGCATTCTCTGCAGAAAAATTGGTCCACGCTTTTGTTACCTCAAGGCTAGATTACTGTAACTCTCTATTATCAGGTAGCTCTAGTACAGGGGTGGCCAACCCACGGCTCGCAAGCCACATGTGGCTCTTTACCTATCAGTGAGCGGCTCTTCGATCCATTAATTAAAATCATCGGCGTGCGGCTCTTCCGTCATAAAAAAAATCAATTTATTGTTATGAGTGCGTATGGCCCTTTAAGAAATGTAACAGGCTAGTGGAGCGAGTGAGAGAGAGAGGAGTGCGCACGGGCAGGTGAGAGTGTGTGGAGTTCGGGAGGAATGCAGGACTGCAGTGCGGTGGCGATATGTCAGGGAAGAAATGCGTGTCTTTGTGTGTGTGTGTGCATGTGTGGAGAGAGTATGAGAGAGGGAGAGACTGTGTGTGGATGTGTGTGGTGTAGTGTTGCACGGTATACTGGTACCAACGGCAGACCGCAGTGGGCTGCTACTTAAACAACACGGTACATGACATGGTGCCACTACTGTGGGTTAAGTTCAAAGTCTAATTAAAGGAGGGTGAGTGTCCATGCGCTGGCCAATAACAGCCATAGTGCTCCGCTGCGCAAGATAACGGCTTATCGGCGACCGATGCGCCCGGGTCCAGGTGAATAAATTGGCGTCATGACTGCCCAGAAATACACACACACACACACACACACACACACACACACACACACACAGGTATGTGACGTGTCAGAGGAGAAACGAACCGTTCACATTTCTCTCTTGTGGCAGGTAATGGTCCACAAACCTCACCGCACTTTAGGGACTGTTCTTTACTTATGAAGGGACTGTTCTTTACTTGTCAGGGGAGGAGGGTGGCTGGTTGATTTTTAATTTATTTATTTATTTTATTTTGATCCCCCCTATGTTAATCACTTATTAATGCTGTTTTATAAGTATGAATAAGTCAATAAGTAATTTATTCCATTGAAATATCATTGATGTATCATAGAAAAGTGATTTATCTATTTATAAATGACAAAAGGCACATCTGCCTCACTTTTGCTGTGGTATCCGGATACTACTCAGAACCGTGATACTTTCACTGGTATCGTACCATGGGTCCCAATTTTGGTACCGCAACAACACTAATTTGGAGAGAGTATGAGAGTGGGAGAGACTGTGTGGATGTGGTGGAGAGAGTATGAGAGGGAGAGACTGTGGGTGTGGAGGGAGGATGGAGAAAGACAGTATGAGAGGGAGAGACTGTGTTTGTGTGTATCTCTATTCATGGTTATTCATTTGTGTGTGAGATAAATAAATCTGGCTTTGAAAATTGGAAATGCTTGGATTTTGATTTTATGTCATTTCGTGTTTGTGTGAGGGAGGGAGTGCGTTTGTAAGCACACGTGCATGATGTGGCTGTTTGTACTATCACAGTAATTTTTGTGGCTCTTGGTCTCTGACTGGTTGGCCACCCCTGCTCTAGTAAGTCCTTAGAAACTCTCCAGCTAATTCAGAATGCAGCAGCACGTGTACAAACATGAACTAAGAAACAAGATCATATTTCTCCTGTTTTAGCTTCTCTGCACTGGCTCCCTGTAAAATCCAGAATTGAATTTAAAATCCTTCTGTTAACTTATAAAGCTCTAAATGGTCAAGCTCCGTCATATCTCAAAGAGCTCATAGTGCCATATTATCCCACCAGAACTCTGCGCTCACATATGTCACATATGTATGCTATCAGATATTAATATATACTTTCATCATATTGCACCACAGTAACCAGAACTATAATTATAATATTATTATTTTCATTAATGTTGTTGTAAGCTACTGTCATTACCATCTGTCCTGCATCTCTCTGTGTCTCTGTCTCTCTCTCTGTCTCTCTCTCTTTCTGTCTCATAAGGATTACTGTTAATTTATTATGTTGATCTGTTCTGTACGACATCTATTGCACGCCTGTCCATTCTGGAAGAGGAATCCCTCCTCAGTTCCTCCTCTTCCTGAGGTTTCTACCGGGGTTTTTTTCCCCGTTAAAGGTTTTTTTTGGGGGGAGTTTTTCCTTATCTGCTGTGAGGGGCCTAAGGGCAGAGGGATGTCGGATGCTGTAAAGCCCTGTGAGGCAAATTGTGATTTGTGATATTGGGCTTTATAAATAAAATTGAATGATTGATCTAGTTCTAATTCGAATTCCTCTAATATATCTAAGAAATATTGTCTAGCTCTTGCATTCTAAGCTGTTACATTGCACACATTTTTTTCTTATTTTATTTTCTTTATTTATTTTTTTATTCATGTATCTTGTCTAGGGCAGCACAGTGTTTTGGTGGTTAGCACTGTCACCTCACAGCAAGAGGGTAGCCGGTTCGACCCCGGGTGTGGGAGCCCCTCTGTGCGGAGTGTGCATGTTCTCTCTGTGTCAGCGTGGGTTCTCTCCGGGTACTCCGGCTTTCTCCCACAGTCCAAAGACATGCAGATTGGGGAGCAGGTTAATTGATAACTCTAAATTGTCCGCAGGTGTGAATGTGAGCGTGAATGGTTGTCTGTCTCTATGTGTCAGCCCTGCGATGGTCTGGCGACCAGTCCAGGGTGTACCCTGCCTCTAGGCTGATGGATGGATGGATGGATGGTGTCTTGTCTATGCACCAAAACATGACAGACATTCAGATATCTGATCATGTATATCATGTCAGTGTACAATACCATCTGATCTAATTCATATCTGTAGAAAAGAAAGGGATGTCAACATGTACAAAGCCTTCTATCTGCAGGAGCATCATCCTGTTAAAGATGCTCTCTGATCACTCAGGTAAACACCAAACAGAAGGCAGGGGAAAGACAGAGCAGTGAAAGATGGGAGAGGAGGCTAGATGAGTATGAGTCATGGCTCTTAGAGCACTAGTGAGATGTCGGCTCTGCAGTGGATGCAGACTTTTGACCACAGTGAAATTTAGTTAGGACTTCATGGTAGTTGAACCAGTGGAAGTATTTTACTTTGAACTGATGGAGAAAGTGAGTGTGGAGTTTGCATTTGTTACAAACAGCAGCAAACAGGGATGTTTCTCACTAAATAGGATGCACTTTAATAAGGGGAATGGAACCGGAGGCTTGTCTCTGCTAAAAACAAACAAAAAAAACAAGCATTGCTCTCTCTTCTGTC
Organism: Epinephelus awoara; assembly: GCA_035609425.1. NCBI lineage: Eukaryota > Metazoa > Chordata > Actinopteri > Perciformes > Serranidae > Epinephelus > Epinephelus awoara. Next base: position 39,748,745 of record CM069306.1, read on the forward strand.
TCTCTCTCTCTGTCTGGTGTAATCCTATTGGTCCATTTCATACTCCTCTTTCTCTCAGTCAGTCTGCTTTTAAACTTTAACCTTCATGTCCTGGATTCATTTTGGTTTCAATGATGAGCTTTTAGGGACATCCTTAAGACTGTCTTGTTCACTCTCACACCTCCTTTTTACTCCTCTCTTCTCTCCTGCCATGACAAGTCAGCCAGTCTCACAACAGTCTTCTGAGCACTGGCCATCACAGCGAGGCTATAAAGCCTTCCTTTATTGGCTGTTACACCCAGACACAAACACATACACACAACTCAGTAAACCATCCATAGGAAGCTATAACACTAAACACTGTTTCTAAAGCCATGGACTGAAAGTAATCACATAGACAGGGAGAAATGATTCCCTTTAGTGGTACAGCAGGACAAAATAAATAGGTGAAGGAAGTGAGATCAGAGCCAAGAGAGAAAGAGAAAAATTTTGTGATTAGTTCACTTAAACAGAGCAGAGCTAAACTGAGGTAATAATTATTATGTCATTTGAAGTTTTATCATTCAGGTTTATAGTGTGAGATGTGATTAGTGCTGCTGGCTGCAGCTCTCTTCACAAGTAAAGTTAGATGTCATGTCACACCTCTTCAAATCTGCCGACAGACTCTAAAAAACAGTGTTCTTTCTCTCCCACTCTGCATTGTTTCCCTTCTTATGGATGATTTCATCATTGTATTACTTAAAGTTTTTTTGCTTTGTTTGGTTGTTCTTTGTAAAGTACCTTTGAGTATCCAGAAAAGTTTATACTTTATAATTCCAATTTATTATTATGATTATGTCCACTGCAGCCTAACAACAGCTGTGTGTTAAGACAATGGATGAGAATACTCCAACAATAACACTAGAACAATAATCTACCCAAATGACACTCCTATATTTGCTCTCTTCTTTCACTGCCATCTCTTCATGCTCAGCCCTGCGCATGCTTTGATTTGTCCATCTATGCAGATGTGTATAGCACCCCAGAGGGCAGGGCACCCCAGAGGGCAGGGCTGTGGCTGATTCACCATTTAATCCATCTTTTTTCTCTACAAAATGCAACACTTAAACATGAAAACATGACTTCCTGTGCATTGAGCATTAATAATAAAAAAAACGTACACCACTTGCATTCCGTAGATATTTCAAAAACAGCCAAATGTAAAAATCAAGAGACCTACTTTGTTTGACATCCATCAAACATGCCAGTGTTGATGAAGTACGGGCACACAATCGTGGTCTTGACGCCATCTTTCCCAGTTGCCAGCAGCTCCAAACCCACAGACTCTGCAAAACCTACTGCTGCAAACTTACTGGCACAGTAGTCTGCGAAGAGAAGAGGAAAAAAGCAGGAGCATTTTAAAAGCATTTGATCCCTCAAACCCACAACTTATTTCTAAATAGTTCTGACAGAAACACCTCAACCCCACACTCCCTTAAAGTCAGTGAGAAAAATGCAATGTCCATTTAACCACTAAATGGGGAAAAAAACTGTGGATGTATTCCGATCCATTTAATAAATCCCTGAAATGGTCTTAATAGTCTAAAATCAAATCCAAACTCAGTTTCCTTCACAGAATGCAGTCCAATTTCACTCCCTCTGCCAGGTTAACCTTAGTTCAAATGACCATCCTTCCCATGCTGGACTACGGTGGCATCTTCTATCGGTCAGCCTGCAAGAGTGCAATGCAGAAACTGGCCAACTCTGCCATCCGTTTTGCTACTAATGCACCCTTCAAAACACACCACTGTTCACTATACTCCTCCGTCAACGGGTCATCTTTAAACACCCGTCGTAACATTCACTGGTTAATGCTCATCTACAAAACCCTGTTTGGTCTGTCCCTCCCCTACCTGTGTTACTTGTTGCATATTGCATCCTCACCTTCCATCACCACCCGGTCTGCTGGTCACATTCTTTTGAAAATCCCAAAAACAAATACTGTACTTGGTCAGTCATCATTCAGTGCCACCGCCAGAGACTGGAATGATTTACAAAACACTCTCAAACTGGACACTCTCATCTCAAAATCAGCTTTTAAGAACTCAATAACAGACATTCTCACTGACACGTGCATGTGTTTCTCCATCAATTAATCCTGTCTGTGGTTGCGTGTTGACTGTTTTTTCTGTTCTGGTTGCAAGCTGTGGACTATTGTGACTCTACAGGTTTGACTATGTCTGACTGTGTATTCTGTTGCTGGATGTTGAGGGCTTGTGCTGAGGATGGTTATATATGTACTGTTTTTGGCTGTCTTTTGGTTGTCTCACATTTTCTGCTGCTGCATTTGCCCTCTGCTCTTTCTTGCTCAGTGTGCCAGATGTTTACTTATGCCTCTGCCTCCTTTACCGACAGTGGTAACTGTAACAAGTGTAGTTTATTTGCTGCGTTGGAGGCGAGGCTCAGTGAATTAGAAGCGCAGCTCCGCACCATGGAAAATCACTCAGTAGCTGCGGTAGTTAGCCAGCCCCCCGTAGCCGGTGCGGAGCCACATAGCATAGCCTCTGCTAGCGGCCCTTCAGTAACCCCCGTGCAGCCGGGAGTCTGGGTAACTGTCCGGAAGAAGCATAGCTCCAAGCCGAAGTCCACGGTCCACCACCAGCTTGTTCATGTTTCCAACCGCTTTTCCCCACTGAGCGACACACCCGCTGAGGACAAAACTCTGATCGTTGGCAGCTCTATTCTGAGGAACGTGAAGTTAGCAACACCAGCGGCCATAGTCAAATGTATCCCTGGGGCCAGAGTGGGCGATATTGAGTCAAATTTAAAACTGCTGGGTAAAGCTAAACGTAGATTTAGTAAGATCGTGATTCACGTCAGCGCCAATGACACCCGGTTACGCTAGTCGGAGGTCACTAAAATTAATATTGCCTCGGTGTGTGAATACACAAAAACTATATCGGACTCCGTAGTTTTCTCTGGGCCCCTCCCAAATCTGACCACTGATGACATGTTTTCATGTCATCATTTAATCGCTGGCTATCCAGGTGGTGTCCAGCAAACGATGTGGGTTTCATTAATCATTGGCAAACTTTCTGGGGAAAACCTGATCTTATTAGGAGAAACGGCATTTATCCCAGTTTGGATGGAGCTGCTCTCATTTCTAGGAACCTGGCAAATTTTATTAGTAATTCAAATCCCTGACAACCCAGAGTTGAGATCAGGACAGAGTCGCAGTCCTATACGCTTCTCTGAGCTTCTAGTGCAGTTACCCACCCATAGTTTTATACAAACGGTGTCTGTCCCCAGACCACCTACATTATCAAAATCTAAAATTAAACAAAGAGGAGTTGTGCATAACAACCTCATAAAAATTAAAACCTCTTCTGTGACAGAAAGACAAAACAGGAGAATTATATGCGGACTGTTAAATATCAGGTCTCATCTAAAGCAGTGTTAGTAAATGAATTAATATCAGAAAATCATATTGATTTACTCAGTCTCACTGAAACCTGGCTGTGTCAAGATGAATATGTCAGTCTAAATGAATCCACTCCTCCCAGTCATAATAATACCCACATTCCTCGAGGAAGCGGCCGAGGAGGGGGAGTTGTAGCCATTTTTGACTCTGTTAGTCTGTTAATCAGCCCTAAACCTAAACTAGATTATAATTCATTTGAGAGTCTTGTTCTTAGTCTTTTACATCCGACCTGGAAAACCTCACAGCCACTTTTATTTGTTATAGTGTACCGTGCTCCTGGCCCGTATTCTAAATTTGTATCTGAATTCAGATACATAATCAGCGTTTCTATCTAGTTTAATTCTTAAATCAGATAAAGTTATTATTGTAGGCAATTTTAACATTCATGTCGACGTTGATAATGACTCCCTGGCTATCACGTTTATCTCATTATTAGATTCGATTGGCTTCAGTCAGGGTGTACATGAACCCACTCATTGTTTTAACCACACTCTCGATCTAGTTCTGATGTATGGAATTGAAACTGATAACCTAACAGTCTATCCACAGAATCCCTCACTATCAGATCATTATTTAATAACTTTTGATTTCTTTTAACTCGATTACACACCACTCAGCAACAGTTACTACACTAGGTGTTTATCAGATAGTGCTATCGCAAAATTTAAGGAAATGATTACTCCGTCGTTAAACTTAATATCATGTCCTTCAGTAACAGACGTTTCCCATACCTACTTTAACCTCTCCTGAATTGATCATCTTGTCGATAGCGCTGTAGGCTCGCTGCGAACAACACTCGACTCTGTAGCTCCTCTTAAAAAGATGTTAACAAAGCAAAAAAAGTTTTTCATCTGTGTAATATTGCGAAGATTAGGCCTATCCTGACCCGAAAAGATGCAGAAAAATTGGTCCACGCTTTTGTTACCTCAAGGCTGGAACTCTCTATTATCAGGTAGCTCTAGTAAGTCCTTAAAAACTCTCCAGCTAATTCAGAATGCAGCAGCACGTGTACTAACAGGAACTAAGAAACAAGATCATATTTCTCCTGTTTTAGCTTCTCTGCCCTGTAAAATCCAGAATTGAATTTAAAATCATACTGTTAACTTATAAAGCTCTAAATGGTCAAGCTCTGTTATATCTTAGAGAGCTCATAGTGCCTTATTATCCCACCAGAACTTTGCGCTCGGAGAATGCAGGGTTACTCGTGGTCCCTAAAGTCTCCAAAAGTAGATCAGGAGCCAGAGCCTTCAGCTATCAGGCTCCTCTCCTGTGGAATCATCTTCCTGTTGCGGTCCGGGAGGCAGACACCGTCTCCACATTTTAGACTAGTTTTAAGACTTTCCTCTTTGATAAAGCTTATAGTTAGGGCTGGCTCAGGCTTGTCTTGTACCAGCCCCCAGTTAGGCTGACTTAGGCCTAGTCTACTGGAGGACCCCTTACTGCATCTTGCTAACTCGGCCATTCTGGATGTCACTAACGCGGCTTCTTCTCCGGAGCCTCTGTGCTCCACTGTCTTTCAGGTTAACTCGTATTGCAGCCGTGCCTGGATAGTGTGACGTGTGCGGTTTTGCTGCTGCCGTGGTCCTGCCAGATGCCTCCTGCTGCTGCTGTTATCATTAGTCATACTTCTACTGTTATTATACACATATGATTATTGTCACACATGTATACTCCTTCCTCAGGTGGAGGAGTTTAAATATCTCGGGGTCTTGTTCACAAGTGAGGGTAGAATGGAGCGAAAGATGGACAGGCGGATTGGGGCGGCGTCAGCAGTGATGCGGGCGCTGAACCGGTCCGTTGTGGTGAAGAGGAAGCTTAGCCAAAAAGCGACGCTCTCGATTTACCGGTCTATCTTCGTTCCAATCCTCACCTATGGTCACGAGCTCTGGGTAGTGACCGAAAGAATGAGATCGCAGGGTGGCTGGGCTCAGCCTTAGAGATAGGGTGAGGAGCTCGGACATCCGGGAGGGACTCGGAGTAGAGCCGCTGCTCCTCCACATCGAGAGGAGCCAGTTGAGGTGGTTCAGGCATCTAGTAAGGATGCCACCCAGACGCCTCCCTTGGGAGGTGTTTCGGGCGTGTCCAACCGGGAGGAGACCTCGGGGCCGCCCCAGGACACGGTGGAGGGACTACATCGCCCGGCTGGCCTGGGAACACCTCGGGGTTCCCGTGGAAGAGCTGATGGAAGTGGCTGGGGAGAGGTCTGTCTGGCCTTCTTTGCTGAGGCTGCTGCCCCCGCGACCCGGACCCGGATAAGCGGAGGACGACGACGACGACGACGATGTATACTATCATATATTAATATACTATTATTAATTATAATATTATTACTTCATTAATGTTGTTGTAAGCTACTGTCATTACCATCTGTCCTGCATCTCTCTCTGTCTCTCTCTCTCTGCCTCTCTCTCTTTCTGTGTCATTGTGTCATACGGATTACTGTTAATTTGTTGTGTTGATCTGTTCTGTACGACATCTACTGCACGTCTGTCCATCCTGAAAGAGGGATTTCTTCTCAGTTGCTCTTCCTGAGGTTTCTATCTGGTTTTTTTCCCCGTTAAAGGGGTTTTTGTGGGGAGTTTTTTCGTATCCGCTGTGAGGGTCCAAAGGACAGAGGGATGTTGTATGCTGTAAAGCCCTGTGAGGCAAATTGTGATTTGTGATATTGGGCTTTATAAATAAAATTGATTGATTGATTGATTGATTGATACCCTGAACTATCACTAGGCTAACACAAGGCCAAACAATGTTTCACACTTACATTTAGAGTCAACAATGAACCTGATCAGTATGTCTGTGGACTGTGGGAGGAAGTTGCAGGTCCTGGAAAAAACCAGCACTGACACAGGGACAACATGCAAACTCCATGCAGAAGGGCCCAACAATTCAATAACAGAGGCCTATGCTGTGAGGCAACATTGCTGACCATATCCAATCCAATGCTGACAAAAATGACGTGCTTGTCGTGACTGCAGCTGTGCAAGTTGATGTACAGATAAAGCTGAATCCACAGATTGCGGACGTCAGCAGTGAGCATACAAAACTTACTACTGACAGGTTAGGACAAAACTAAACCAGACACCTGTTCCAAATAGAATTTGGCTAACATGGGTACCATTACACACTGAATAAAGATGGTGACAATAAAATGGCAGTCTGACCATTAGATTACCAATTTTCACCAGAACTGTCAATTCTTTCTACAAAAAAAACCCCTTCTAATTTGAAAGCTGCTGTAACATAATGACATGCATGATATGATTAGGAGAAAACACACACCTGCCAATCCATTGACTCCTATGAGTCCAGCAGAACTAGCAATGCTGACAAGATGGCCGTAATTGTTGGCAATCATGGCAGGAAGGAAGGCCTTGTAGGTCTGGGAGGAGAGACAAAACACAGAGAAAATGAAACCTAAACACATATTTCATCATACAGTAAGAAGACAACTGACATCCACAATCAGAGTACATTGATTGAGTACACTGTTCACTGATCATAGTCATTATTTTGATTTTTTTTTTTTTACCAAAAAAAAAAAGGAAAATAAGAATTAAGGTCAAATTTAAGAGAAGAAAAAAAATCTATGTTTCTCAAGCTTTTCTGCATCTCACAGTCTTCATGAACAGATCAGCTTTGCTTAGTTGCCATTAGGGATGTAACAGTACACAGAAGTCATGCTTTGGTTCCTTTTGGTTTGATGCAACAAACAAATGTATGAGGATACATTTCTTTTCATTCATTTACAACAGACAGCAAAATAATTGCCAAAGACAGACACAGTCCTGCTAGATGAGGGAACATTTTGGTAAACAATTTTCATAAATAAAAGGAACTTTTCAAACACTTGTGTATTACACTGTGCAAACACTCTTCTCAAAGTGAAATTTTAGAAATATACCAAAATATACAGAGTGGTCGAAAAATAAACTTGGGCTCCACATAGTTTTTTTATTGTCCCTGTAATTGGCACATCTAGGTTAAATGTGGCTGGCATGTTGGATGAGTTTCAATTCATATCCCCAACAACAGCTAAGCAGCACTAACACACTGTCTTCATCACGACTCAACTTACAACTTGCTGCTGTAATTGGGCCGACAGGTTCCCACTTTACCATTTCATTTGAGCTCACCCATAGTTAGCTGACTTGCATGCCAATCTGCTTGTTGTGCTAACCTTATTTTATGTTGCTATGGCTAAAAGTTTCCAGGTGGAACTCACAATTGTGAAATTTGATTTATTAACTGCATCAATCTAGATACTGTGTATTCTGCATGCATCAAACCGTGAACCACTGTACCATGACAGCACAGCATAGATACACAAACTGTTTCAGTCCTGGTTGTCATTATGTAACCCAACTAAAGAACTCTGGTCATGTGATATGAAGACTGAGAGTTGAAAGTGCTGGAAAAAACCTACTGAGTGGACCAAACTACCATTTTAGAGGTCAAGTATAAATATTCATTCATTCATTCAACCGCTTCATCCTCGTGAGGGTCACGGGGGGGCTGGAGCCTGACATCGAGCGAAAGGCAGGGTACACCCTGGACAGTTCGCCAGACCATCGCAGGGCTGACACATAGAGACAGACAACCATTCACACATTCACACCTATGGACAATTTAGAGTAATCAATTAACCTAGTCCCCAAATTGCATGTCTTTGGACTATGGGAGGAAGCCGGAGTACCCGGAGAGAACCCACGCTGACAAGGGGAGAACATGCAAACTCCACACAGAAGGGCTCCCACACCCGGGATCGAACCGGCAACCCTCTTGCTGTGAGGCGACGGTGCTAACCACCACACCACCGTGCCGCCCAGAATAAATATTCATCTTTATTTTATATTTCTCAAATGTGCTGATTAATCAAACTATTAAAAATAACTAAAATAACTAAAAACATATATTATACAGTATAAACTGTCTACAATCATTTTGGTGGAGCACTACAGCCTCCATATACAACATTTTCACAAAGAAATGAAGAGAAATGCTAAATGACTAAAGAAAATAAATATCTCCAATACTGACTGGTCTGCATGTTAGCCTGTATGTTCAATCAAAAAAGAAAAAAAGTCTCAGTGAGAATTCATTAGGATCCAAAGCTAAGCTGTAGAGGAATATTTTAGTGATTGTCTGCTGTGTCTGACTGACCCAGAAGTGAGCCATAGTGTTGACCTCCATTGTCTTCTCAATCAGGGAATCAGGAGCATCCATGAACTTCTTTCCAGTCACTATTCCAGCATTGTTGACCAGAATACTGACATCACCCACTTCTCGCTTCACCTGCACACAGCAAAGGAAAATGTCTGTCATAAATGATGACATTTAATATATTCCCAAGGGCATACACATCTCCCAAATATGCACATTTCTGTTTGAAATGTTACCAAGTGTTGAAAAATGACTTGTATGACTTGAGGTCGATTCACAGCCTTTTGCCCTCACAGCCTTTCGCAGGTTTTTTATTGAAGACACAGCTTACAACTTCACATACGGCAACCCATAGAGCACTTCACCGAACATGCTTTTACTCCCCCTCAGATAAACATCATACATGACTTTCTGTGTGTGTACAGATGCAGCCACTTCAAATTTCCCACGCCTTCTGGATGCCTGCCAATGTCCAGCAACTTCCAGCCAAATACCATTCCCCACCCCACCTCTCTGGGGGTGTGCCTAGATTCCACAGTAACACGCCCATTTATTCAATTACAAGGTGTCACCATGAGATGGTGCTTCCCTCACAGAAACACAAAAATTAACAAAGGTTTAGAGGTACTCGTACTTTGCCTAGTAGTATTTCCATCCTATGCTACATCATTAATGTATTCCACTGTCTCAGATGTGAATATTACCTTTTTATTGCACTTCTTTTATCTTAACTATTTACCCCATAAAACGCCTAACAGAAACCAAGGCTAAAGCTACACACGGAATTATTTGAATAAGAAACTTAAATCTACTCGCCCATATGCCGAGGGAGGCTCTGGTGAAGTTTTAGTCCTCACAACACTTACGGAGATCCAAGGGTGAAGTAAGTAGCAAAACAACTGCGTACCTAATGGCTGACGGCGACCCAGATTAAAACATAATTGAAATCACAAAATATCTCCATACTGCTCGTCCATAGTGATCCAAGTCTCCTGAAGCCCCGACATAAAAAGTTGTTGGGGAGTTTTTCCTTATCCGCTGTGAGGGTCCTAAGGACAGAGGGATGTCGTATGCTGTAAAGTCTGTGAGGCAAATTGTGATTTGTGATATTGGGCTTTATAAATAAAATTGATTTTTTGATTGATTGATTGATTGATTGATTGATAAAATGTCATTTAAACTTTGTTTTTAGCTTCATTATAGCCTGTAGCTCTAACTGCCTCTGTGTACATTGCGCTGATGTGTGTGCGCTTGAGCGAGACCGGCACCGCCTTCATGTGTGTTCACGTGCTTTCGCTGGTCTTGCGCGCAAGCCAGCACATGTGAGCATGTTCCACAGAGAAGCAGTTAGAGCTACAGGCTACAATGAGGCTAAAAACAGAGTTCAAATGACATTTTCCAAACAACTTTTTATGTCAAGGCTTCAGGACACTTGGATCACTACAGGCGAGCAGTATAGAGATATTTTGTGGTTTCAATTATGTGTTCTTGGATGTTTTAATCTGGGTCGCTGTCAGCCATTAGGTGTGCAGTTGTGCTGCTATTTACTTCACCCTCGGATCTCCATAAGTGTTGTGAGGACTCTAAAACTTCACCAGAGCCTCCCTTGGCATATGGGTGAGTAGATAATGGCTGAATTTTCATTTTTGGGTGCACAATCCCTTTAAGGATTTAAGGGGGGACCTCATATGTTGTAATTATGGGGGAAAGAGTTAAAGATATTAAGAAAAACCTAAAATTTTGTTACAATTGGCCCAGGTCTCCCGTATCTGAAAATATTGAATTAGTGTCTCAGAATAATGAGAAATGTTCTGAAAATAACTTGGTGCCTGAAAATAATTACTTAAATCATTTAGAAAAAGTTGCTCATTCAGAGACTTAGATTTTAAAATAATATTAACATTAATTAAGAGACAAAATCATTTTTTTAGTTTATAATGTGAAGAATTCTAAAATGTCCCTGTTATGAGGTAGTTTAGACATCGACAGTGATGATGTGTTGGTGATTGTTTGCATCAAAAGTTCGTATAGCCCACTTAATGTGATGATCTGAGTGACTGGGAAACCTATTCAGATGGAAATACTCACCCATTCAGAAGGAATGAAAAGGTTCATGGTAATGCTAATTATGTGTTTGGGCTCTCTCATCTTCCAAGATAAACAGGACCACATTGTGTCGCGTTAGTGAAAGTACTTCACTCCTTTTCAGTTAAACTCTGCAGGCTACGTGCAGCTTCACAGTTGTTGCGGCTGCATGTAAGGATGAAATGCCAATTTCAGCCTGTGATCTCTCACTAACTGACTGACAGCCTCATCGAAGTGAGGTGGAGCAGAGAGGGGAGGGGGTACCCGCTAGGTACTGTAAACAAGTATGTGTGTATGAAGTGAGTGTTATGCTAGAAGAGATTGGGACGGAGTCTTTTACCCCCTGGAGTGTTACTGGAGTTTTTGGAGTGCTCAATAAACAGCCCATTTTCCCGAACGCTACGCTGGTCTCCTGCTCGTGAGTGATTCATTACAATATCTATAGATATATATAGATCTCGAAATAAACATTCACCTCGTCGCTAGATAGACCTACTCCTGAAAAACTCATGTCTGCGCAAGCCTTTTTGTCCCTACGAGGCCACCGTCATTTACCTGATGGGAGGGGTGAGCGAGTGAGCCCTGCAATCTAGAATTTGACCACTGATGTCACTGTTTTCAACGGTTTTAAACCCATTTTACACACTGGCCCTTTAAAGTGCCGGAATTTGTTATTACCGTGACAACGCCTGAACGCAACACAGGCTCCACCCCATTAGTGCCGTGCCTGGGCTCAGGACGGGTCGGCTTGTACAGTTGCTTCGCTTTTAGCACTCTCCAGCAGCTATTCTCGCCTCTAAACTTTTCTCTATGCTCTCATTCTCGCCGGCTCTAGCCCACCTGTGGTGTGCAGCTGTGAAATGGGTACCCACTGAAACACTTTCCCGCCGCGCACGTTCCAGACATTGTTTGGGCTATTCACTAGTATTGCGGTAAATGAAAAAATTCATATCATAACGAAAATAAATACCGGTTTTCGGTACAAGCCGATATACCGCCCAGCCCTAATTTCCAGTATTCACAAGCTGTTTTTATCTTACAAAAGATTCTGCTTCAGTCCATATTTGTTGGCGTGTAGTCTTTGAAAAACAAAATTTTTGCTGAGGTTAAAAAAAATCCTCGTCTTTCGCACATTCTGTAAACGGAGTGGGGTGGTCTAACAGCAATCTAACAACATCATAAATTACATTTATATAGCCATACACGATATTACTATATCTATTACAATATGACATTATGTGTTTTCAGGAAAAGCAAACACACGGATCATCTTGTTGAGGTCAGAGACCATGGATTATCAGAACCATCTGGAAACATGGACGATTATAAAGCAGCAGCTAACAATCAAAGAAAAATATAATAAATATTAAAAAAGACTAAATAAATAAATGTTTTATAGATGTTTGTTTGATTGATGGATTGGCTGATCGATGGATGAATGGATTGACTGATTCACAAAATTAATGTTGAGTAGAGTTGAGAATACCAATTCGGTTCAGTACTCCGTCTTGGACAGGGTTTTTTTTTTTTTTTTTTGAGACCAATCAGAACACATACGTCATTTTACAGCCTATGTCTGCCTCTTTGCTAAGCGCACAGCAAGCAGGAGAGAGAGGGGAGTCGGGGTGGGTCGGGGATTGAGGTAGCGGGTGCGAGTGTGCATGCGCCGAGGCCTCTACTGCAGCCTGGAGTTTGTTTAACAGTGACGGGGAGTCGATAACGGCAGACAATTTAGTCTTGAAGAAATCAAGGAATGCGCCAATATGGCAACACTTTGGCTTTGCGCCAATCGAAGGAGGTAACCCTTGTTGCACTGTTTGAGTAAGCTAAACCTGCAAATTTATTTGTGAGGAATAAAAGAAACAACATGTTACTGTCACTCTGTTGTCCTATGGTCATTTTTTATTTTAAATGAGTCAATTACGCCCCCAAGTGGTGAAAATCCAGTATTACCTACTTGATGCGGTTTTTCACAAAAACTGACCCTTTTTTTTTTTTCATACCGACCCAACCCTAATGTTGAGTGGCAGCTTACATGACCTGCTGTTGTCACTGTTTGTCATTTCAACTGTTAACTATGACGATCAGCTAAAAAGGAGAAGCTTCTACCTGAAAAACTTGTACACAAGACAAAGAGAGGAAAGGTGGTGTTTGTGTGTTCTGCATGTTTGTGTTGTATCCTTTGCACTGTGAATTTTAACTGATGACTCCTGATGGCTCTGTCTCTTACTTCTAGCTTGATCTAAAATTAGCATTCCTCTCGACCCTAGGGCATACAAACAGCTCCTAGTAAACACAGGTAGGAGACGAATGTGCTTGACACTGACAGGGTTTTCACACTGATCTCTTGAAGAATTAATGTTGGCTGGAAGGCAAAGGATTTTGTTAGCCCTTTAACAGTAAACTTGTCAGACAGAGACACATGATATACTGAGGAATCAGTTTTATGTATTCATTTTGACTTATTCATAGGGATTTTAACGATTACCAGTAAAATGATAAACAGTAAAATACCCAACGGTTAGTATTACCGTTTCAAATTTTATTATCATTAAAACCGTGTTTGATTACCGTACTTTGAAAAACTCACAGTGATACTGCTCACTGCCTGGAAAAGCAGCAACAGTCCCCCAGACACAGGTGCGCATGCTCAGTTTGCAATTTTGGCCTCTGAAAACATGGCGGAAGGCACCGAAAGCACCCGCACGGACAGTGCTCTGGAGACTTTTTCTGTTCCCACACCTCACACTGTTTAGCTGCAGCTGATGTGTTAGTTTTTTGTTTTGTTTTTTAATTTTGCGGTCGTTAAATCTCTGGCTCAGTTGGGATGAAACAAGTGGCTTTCTGCTTTCGGCCACTGAATATCACGTTATCTGCAATCCACTGATGATGTCTTTCGGTGCTCGCCGTGAACGCGCCTCTCTCAGGCTGAACATACTCAGAGTTGATTGAACTAATGCTGATCAGCTGTTCTGGAACCAGAAACTCAGAGTTTCCCAGCTCACGTTTAGTCAACTCGGAGATCGGGATTAAGCTCAGAGTTTGTTGAGCCTGCTTCCTCAAATAGGGCCCAGCTCTCTATGTTAACCTGGCTCTAGCTGCCCAATCCCCGCCCACATTTGGTGTTCGTTTACACAACTGTCATCCCTCCCCTGCCTCAGGGGCGCGCACTAACACACACACACACACACACACACAAATTCATGGTTTCTGGTTGTGGAATGATTTTACTGTCCGCACATCCTAACCACAACAAGACGGCCGCATGGTCGCTGAAACTGAATACCTCTACTTTTAATGATCTTGACTTTTTACAACGAATGGATCGTACTGATTCTCCTCCATCTACTGTCAACATTAGATATTTAAATGGCTGCTGAAAACATGTTCTATTACACAATCCAGTGTCTGAAAATAACTTATTGATTCACCCACCCAGGGGTCGGTAGATATAAAAATCCACTGGCCAAGCATATTTTTTAACAACCATAATAATTAATAGCCTTTTTGTGTAATATTTACATTTGTTTCATTGTGATTTATTGATATAATAAGAGACTGTATTGAATATCAAACTTCAGGAAGAAGCAAAAGCAAAGTTTGATGGAAATTTTGCTAAATTTATTGAACAACTCATCAGGACAGCCTTAGTGTGTGATGCAGTGTAGACATCTAGTGCTTTTATCATGAAAGGTAAGAACAGAAGTGAAGCTGTAATGCCTTTGACAGTATGGGAGGAAATAAAGAGTTGGCTGTCTTGGTTCAGTATACAGAGCCTCCGTGTTATTGTTTTATTACTTTCATAAATATGAGCACACCTCATAACCGTCGGCTACACATTAGCAGCTAGCAGCAGACCAACGGCAATACATAGTTTAGCGGATAAGCTGATGTCCTGTACAATAGCAAGTGCTGCAAAACTAGAAGCACTCAAGGAGGTCAGATTTATAGCACCTTTTAGACCTGTGTAAAAACACATACACAGTGTTTGTTGCATGCGAGTGGATGGGTATAAACTCTGACACAGACAGCAGAGCAGTGCACCTGCAAACGGCAGCAGGGAATGACATGAAAATACTTTTTCAATCAGTGGCTTAATCACAGTGTCACTGTTACATTATTAGGGAAAAATAGGGCGCATCCCGGGGACAGTAAAGCATCATCAACATGAGTGAATACGGTATCTGCTGTCACAGCAAATGTTGCCACGCAACATGTGATAAGATAACAGGAATGTCTGTGGTAATGTCTACATATCTGTGAACTGGAGCACATTTAATGGACCTAAAAATATACAGTTATTGTCAACCAGCAGTCACCGGCCACCTCCTTGCGTACCACCAGCAGTGCTGCCCTTTACACCAAGCAACAGCAACGCTCAAAAATTCAGAGATCCTGAGATGAGGGCAAGCGGGCAGGCAGACAGGTGTCAGATCTGTGCAGAATAGGGCTGTCAAAATTGTTCAAAAATGATGTTCGAATATTTCTTCTAAAAATTTATTTATTTATTTATTTTATTTATTTATTTGAAAGGGACAGTACACATTAATGAACATCAGTATGTGAATACAGATGTAAATGTGTCGGAGTTAGCAAGCCTGCTAATTTACATCCGTAGTCCCTTGGCAGGTAACAGACAGAAAGCACATAAGAGGTAGAGGAGAGAAAAAAACTAAAAAGAAAAAAAGAAGGAGTAATAACAATAATGACAGTACACAAAGAGTTCACATTAAATTACCCATTCATACATAGATATAAAGTGCGATGCAAATTCTATAGTGCCGGGTGTAAAGTGCAAGTGCATGGATAGATAAATAGATCCAGATGTGGTGGCCCACTCCTGCCGCTTAGAGTGGACCAAGACATTGGATATTTAGCAACAGATAAAAAGTCCCATCCGCAATTTAAGTACACAAAGACAATATTACGGTACAGTATAGTGCAGTGCAGGCATACATATGTATATGTAGGCCTGCACTGCACAATAACAACAACAACAAAGACAGTGCAAAGCATGGCGGACAGTCACAGGGCACGGTACATACATATATGCATCGCACTCTGCAAGATGCTCGCCTAGCTGTGATTACAGTGTTGGTTTGTTTTGAGCCAGTTTTTAAGGTGGGCCTTAAAGGTGCTGTAGGTAGGGCAATCTCGTATTGTACATGGTATGTTGTTCCAGATGTTACTGCCCTTAACTGACACAACAGATTGTCCAAAAGTTGTGCGTCTGTGAGGTACCTCGCAATCTCCTCTGGCATTGGCTCTGGTGGTTCTGCCGCTGGTATCTTTAAGTTTTATATATTCTTTTAGCGGAGGAGGTGCAAGTCCATTGAGTGATTTATAAATAATACAGAACTTTAAAATTTTCAAAACTCAGGAGGTTGTATTTCTCAAGGATATGGCAGTGGTGGTGAGAGATCGGTTTTCTGTCAAAGATTTTTAGGGCCCTTTTATATAATGATTCTATTGGTTTAATTGTGTTTATCCCAGTGAGAGACCAGTTTGTAAAACAATATTCAATATGGGAAAAAATCATTGCATGCATAAACATTCTGGCCGCATTTACTGTCAGCGATGGCCTAATCTGCTTGAAGTTAAGTAGATTGAATTTGATTGTTTTTGAAATTTTTTTGACATGATTTTTAAAAGTGAGAGTAGAATCAAGAATGACACCAAGGTACTTGAATTCTTTTACTAACTTAAGTTCCTCCCCTCTCAGGAATACATCTGACTGTGTGACCTTTACTGGCTGTTTGGAAAACATCATGCACACAGTTTTTTTGGTATTTAAAAGGAGACATGAGTTTGTGAGCCAATCCTGGATATGGGACAACGCTGACGTGAGAATGAGGGCAGCTTCTTTGGTGTTCTTTGCTGATGTAAAAACAACAGCATCATCCGCGTACATCTGTATATGAATGTTTTTGCATGCTTCCGGTAAATCATTGATATAAAGGGAAAATAAAATTGGACCGAGCATGGAGCCTTGTGGGACCCCCATTGGACACTCCAGGTATGGTGATTTGACTCCGTTGACAATGACACACTGTTTTCTGCTTAATAGGTATGATTTCATCCACTTGATGGCTTGTTCCGAAAAATTATAGTGGGTGAGTTTGGCTAAGAGGACATTGTGGTCAACGGTGTCAAATGCCTTTTTCAAATCTAAAAACACAGCACCAACACAACCATTTTTATCCAGAAAGTTTTTAGTTTTCTCTAAAAACACAGTGATGGCCGACTCTGTTGAGTGGCGGGCACGGAATCCAAATTGCATGGGATGCAGGGGGGTATAGCCCTTGTTCAGATGTTCGGTTAATAATTTAACTACCCATTTCTCTAATATTTTTGACACAATTGGTAAAATGGTGATTGGTCTATAGTTGTTTTTGTCAGTTTTATCTCCAGATTTAAAAATTGGACTAACCACACCTATTTTCCAAGCAGGTGGGACAACAGAAAATTTGATTGACAGATTTACCAGATGTGTATGTCGGTGGTATCAGAGAGTCCTTGTGTGCTTTTAAGAAGTTGGTGTCAAAATCATAAATATCCTTGGCTTTAGAGCTGTTGAGGGATCCAATGATATTGGCTACTTCAGTTTCAGATATCTCCTCTATCTTGAAAATAGGTTGTGTATGGTTGATAGGAGTATAATCGTAGTCAGGTGGATTGAACAATTGAGATATCTCATGTACAGAATTAATAAAATAGTTGTTTAACTCTGTAGCAAGGATAACAGGATTTTTCACCAACTTGTTGTTAATATTAAGTTCCAGGTCTTTGTTGTCTTTTTTGGTCTGTTTGCCAGTTAGTTTATTAATATTATGCCAAATTTTTTTACCATTCCCTTTTGCACTTTTAAATGATAGTCATGAAGAAATCAGCTTTAGCCTTACGCAATGTCTGAGTCACCTTATTTCTTGCTGATGTGAATTTTTGTCTGTCAATAGTCAGACCTGATTTCAATGCCAATTTAAGACGGTGGTCCCTAACTTTCATTAGTTGTAAGCAGTCTGAGTTTAGCCAAGGAAGATTGATTTTATTTTTTCTTTGGCTCCCTTTTCTGGAGAAAGTCTCCATGACTGCTTTAATTTTTGTTAAAAAACTCTCACTGTTGTAATTTATGTCATCAGAGAAGATGTTATTCCAGTCAAGTTCCTTTAATGCCATTTCTAGATTATGCTGTTGGCTCTTTGGGATTACATTGTGTGGCATACTGTCAGATGTAGTTTTAAATGAGTTGGGGAAACGCTGTTTGGTGAGTATTCTTGTAAAAAAAATTGCATTGTGGTCTGATAATCCTGTCAGAAAATTATGAGTATGGGTGATTCTTTCAGGTCTGTTTGTAAATAATAGATCAATTCTGGTTTGTGACCGGTTGGTGACAGGCTTGTCTATTAATTGAGTAAGGCTGAAGTGATCTGTAATGGATTTCAAGTTTTTCCTATCCTTATTTTCGTCCCAGTTTATGTTAAAATCACCGATTAAAATGATCTCATTTTTTTGGTTACATAAGTTAAGAAGTGCTTTAATTTGTTCATAAAAATCTATCTTAGCTGTAGGTTTTTGGTATATACAAATCACAGTTAAGGACATGTTCACAGAGAGTGAGATGTTAACTCCAACACATTCTAATTTGATCGTGTTAGGCCACTCTAAACTATTGCATTTCAAGTGGCGTTTCACATACAAGAGGACCCCCCCACCTTTTCCCTGAACTCTGTCCCTCCTAAAAACGTTGTAACCAGGCATTGTGATAACAGCTTCAGGTGAAGAGGGTGACAACCATGTTTCTGACAAGCCCAAAAAAATCAATATTGGAATTAATCAATAGGTGCTCCAGTTGTTCTCTTTTGGGGGTCAAGCTCCTTACATTTAAATGACCACCAAGTAGTCCTTTACTTTTATATTGTGGGTCCCATATTTTCTTTGCCTGATTTAATGTTTGGAATAATTTAAAGGAACGATATTTTTTCATTACTGGGTTTCTATGAGGAGCTTTGCACTTACCCCCATTGATCTTAGGTTGCGGAGTGACCTGCCCTAATGAGTGTGTCAGTCCTGTACTAGTCTGTGCGTCAAGTGAGTGCGGAGAGTCCAGCTGCGGGTCGGCTCAGGACCGTTGGTTGGACCGGTGTTGTAGTGGCGTCTGAGGGCAACAAGTCGGTATTTTCGTCCAGCTGCTGGGCATGAGGCCGTAGGCACGGACCCGCTGGAGAGGCCGCCGCCGTCGTCGCTGCATTGCTGCTCGGGTGCACCAGGTTGGAGATAGCCGCCAGCTGCTGGGCATGCAGCCGTAGGCACGGACCCGCTGGAGAAGCCGCCGCCGTGTTGCAGCCCGGGAGCACCAGGTTGGGGATAGCCGCCAGCTGCTGGGCATGAAGCCATAGGCACGGACCCGCTGGAGGGGCCGCTAGCTGCTGGGCATGAAGCCGTATGCACGGACCCGTTGGAGAGGCCGCCGCTGTCGACGCTGCATTGCAGCCCGGGAGCACTAGGTTGGGGATAGCCGCCAGCTGCTGGGCATGAAGCCGTAGGCACGGACCCGCTGGAGAAGCCGCCGCCGTGTTGCAGCCCGGGAGCACCAGGTTGGAGATAGCCGCCAGCTGCTGGGCATGAAGCCGTAGGCACGGACCTGCTGGAGGGGCCGCCGCTGCGTTGCAGCCCGGGAGCACCAAGTTGGTATGTAGCGGCCAGGTTGGCGGCTGAGGTGGCCATGCTGAATGCGGTGAGTGGTGTCGCAGCATTGGAGGTGGAGGCCAAGTTAGCTGCGGTATAGCAATTAGCTGTGTTGGTAGCAACGTTTGCTGCTGCGCTGCTACGTCGGTAATATCGAGGCTTTGTGTATCCATAGGTAGCGGTCCAGGGTTCGTTTCAATGTCACCAGCTAAAAGCAGGATAACTGTGAGGTGGACAAGTCCCAAGAGATGTCTGGGAGTGTTTGTTTGTTCGTGATGTGTTGGTGGCCCGGTTCGGCCTTTGTCCATGAGTTTTGAAAGCAAGAGGTGCTGGCTCCCTTTAGCTGCACGGTATACTTGGTCGCAGTATTTTGTCACAAACCAGGGACGTACCGTACAGAGAAGCAGATATAGAATCAGGAACCCGGTTAAGCAGCACTTTGGCGGTGAAATTGGAGGTTTCTCGATGACTTTAGTTGGTCTTTGAGGCGTGCATGCAGTACCTGCCTGACTGCGTGCATGCTTGGCGGCAGCCATCTTTCCTCATACACCTACACACTGTCACCTCCCTCAGCTCTCATGTGTGATATGAGCGAATAATTCATAGGTCCTAACCATTCAAATTTTTTATTTTTTTTTTTCGCATTATGTCCACAAGAGGGCAAACTAATACAAGGAAACATACTCGTATATGTATTAATACAAGGAAACATAACTCCTTGTAGGTATTTTTATTTCAACATAAACATCTTTGAAAACATTTACATACCTACACATTAAAACACATAAAACAATCATCTATAACATTACGTTATAAACGACCGCGGACCTCTCGCTCGCCCCCCCTCTCTGACCCGTCAGGCCACACCGCCCGTGGAAGTGCTGCCAATAGCCTCGGAGCGCCTCGAAGCGAAGCCAGTTTCCTTTCAGCGCCCATGTTAACCAATTGTGTCATCCACACTGGCTCGTGCCCTGCAGCGATCGTTTCAGCGTCTGGTCTATTTTCTGCGCAAGCCACGAGCGAATGTGTCAAGCTGGGTGATGGAGACAACAGCTGGGAGCAGAACCGCTTGTCAACCAGCGTGGAGAAATGAGAGTCTGATGTGAACGGAAGTGCTCCGGCTCGCGCGAGAATTTCGGTGCACTGCGCTTCGCAGCACTTGCAGTACGTTCAGTGCAGCAGCCCAGGCCACCGCCCACTCGGAAAGAGGACAGCTGTGGTGGTGGGGTTTTTTCTCTCCACAATCGAACATCAATTTTCACATTCAAATTTCAACTATATTATATGAATATTCGTTGACAGAGCACTGGTAAAAAAAAAAAAAGACTGATCACTGACAGTCTGATGATAACATCCAAACCACAATTTTCACTCTCAGTAGATTCTGTGCCAGAAGAAAAAAATCAAAAAAGTAAGTCACACTGCACCACTGTTACTATGATTTCAAAAAATGGGAAAAAAATTACAGGGTGCGTTCCTGAATGCTTGATAGTGAATTTACAGCATCCTTTCAGATTTGATTGCGTCAGAGATGCAGGATGCGTTGCTTGCACAATCACTGAGGATGTAGCTCGCTCTCTAAAATTGAAAGTTAAACCTATTTTTCATGTGAAAAAAAAACGTTATCAGGGTTTAACAAAAAGCTTCAGTAAATTTTCTTAACCTTATGAAATGTCAATTACTGTTACATGTATACTCAGTGTGGGAAGCTCACCCCCTCAGAACAGCTGAAGTCAGGTGCAGTAAACTGCTTCAGCTTCTATAATCGCTGATTCTTCTGGTGAATAGATAAGTCATTACAAGTGCTTTCCACACATGGTGCTGAGGAGTGTTAAGAGTCAACCCTGTGTTCACAACATTATCGCAGGGAATCTGATTCTGGTGAAGGACCACCCAGCGGGAATCCATATTTTAGGTGGCTGCATCTGTAGCAGCTTTGTTTGTTTTTTTTAAGAAAATACACTACCTACAGCAACATGATAAGCCTGTAGTGTATGAGAGCTGTGTTCATAAACTAGGTTGGAAATCTTTCTGCCAACAAAAGCTTTAAAATCACTTATATTATGTATGTACCCGTTTTTTAGGTTTTCAGTGAACCATACCTGGTCAGCCACTCTGTACACCTCGTTCTTGTCACTGCAGTCACACAGATAGTAATGGACTCTGCTGGCTCCGCTTTGTTTAGCCAATCTAGCTGTTTCTTTCATCCCCTCCTGGTTTATATCCCACAACACCAGCACAGTGCCAAGAGCTGCAAACTCCTGAGCCATGAGGCGACCGATCCCGCTACCTGCCCCTGTGATCAGCACCACCTCACCAGCTATGTTCTTCCTCTTAATGGGTACAAAGAGGTGGATGAAGGATTCCACACTGTACCACATGGACAGCAGGAGGACTTGGATTGTTTCCAGGAAGAAATTCATGATGGACCTGGGAAGTGAGAAAGAAGAAGACAAAGAACACATGATTGGAGAGAAACAGAATGGGACAGCAGGGCAAATTCAAGTAACAAGTTTAAATATTTGCATTATTAAAGATGCAACAACTGTGAAACTCTGGACCAACATCGACTATATACCATATATACCATACTGTACACCTACTGATATTTTGTTGTTGTTGTTTACTCAACAAAAAATGAACACAGAGGCATTCATAAGGACGGCTATGTAGCTAGCTCTTCCTGATTGACAACAGTTGTTGTCTCTACGAAAATAATAGATGCATTCAGCCAGAATAAGCAGAAGTCTTAAGTCTAAAGTCTGAAGTCTGTCAGAGAAAAATCTTTGCTTTCCAGCAGCCAAATAAACCTTGTTCTATTGAGAGAGACTTTTGGATTTACTGGGACTCTTCTCGGTAAGTTGAGCTGTTCGTGAATGAGAAGTTGTTAAATTAATCTCACAACAGAGATATGCTTACGGCTTACATAGCTGGCTAAGCAAGTGTTGTGAAGGCTTGATTTTCTATGAGATGTAGTTAGCTAGTTGTATGCATGTTACTGCTAATATCAGGGTTACTGCTAATATCAGGGTGGTGTCATAACACAAGTGTAGTGCCCCCCCCCCCCTCTAGTTACTAACCATTTGACACCATTAGCTCTGTTAGCACTGTTTATGGAGTTAGCACCTTTGGCTGCTATTCCCTGGCTCTTTCGCATGAAGCCCATATATGCCAATTAGGATCAACTGGCACACACTTTGAAGTTACAAGGACTAGGGCTGGGCGGTATACCAGTTTGTACCAAAAACCGGTATTTATTTTCGTTATGTTATGAATTTTTCATATACTTCAATACCAGTGAATAGCCCTAACAACGTCCGGAACCTGCACAGCGGGAAAGTGTTTTAGCTGGGACCCATTTCACCGCTGCACACCACAGGCGAGCGGCAAGAGTGAGAGCATAGAGAAAAGTTTAAAGGCGAGAATGGCTATATATATATACATCTAGATATATATATATATATATATATATATATATATATACATATATATGTAAACACACTAGGGATGTAACGATGACCGATATTACGGTAAATCTCAATTAATTTTTACATGGTAAGAATTACCGTTTATGTTTAAATTAATTGCATTATTGCGGTGGATTATCAGGATATGTAATAACAGCCTCATTCAAGTCTCGCGATGCAGGTGCTGCGTGAGTGCGTAACATGTGTAAACACAAGGAATGAAAACATGGCGGAAGGTGGTGATCGCGGCACTCAGGACATTTTCCCCCCAGCTAAACGCACTAAGTCTGAGGTCTGGGCATACTTTGGCTTTCTGAAGAATGCCGAGGGACAGCTGGTGGAAGACAACTATCCTGTGTGCAGAACATGCAGAAAGAAAGTTGCTGCAAAGGGTAGCAACACTACAAATCTGCTGGCTCATCTCCGTGACCATCATCCACAGCTTTACAGCCAATGTAAGTTATGACATGCAAACATCAGTTATTGTGTGAGGGACTTCGGTTTTACTAAGATTGTCATAATGTGTAACTCTCGACGTATACGGGACATTTGAGTCGTATCTGTCCTCCTAAACGGCTACTAGGTTTTCCATTTTCGTTTAAGACACTTAATACTAGCTAATACAGCTAATACTAGCTGAGTAGCTAATGGCCGTATTAGCAGCTATGTTGCCGAGTGTTTCAAAATGAAACAGAGCTGAAAACACTCAGCGGAGTCGATAGAATATAAACCAACGTAACATAACGCTACATATGTTGTGGCTACGTACCACACACAAGACAGAACTTTGAAAGAGGATCGATAATTTAATAGAGCAACGTGTTTCACTTCCAAGTAAGTAAGTGAAAAAGTACAAACGTGTGAGCCTGATGAAGCTGTAAGTGAAACGCGTATGGAGAAATGTTCTGCACTGACATAAGAATTTGCACTATTTAAATGCATACAATGTGTACTGAATGTAATAAAATGTTATGTTTACAGAGGGTGTAGCTTACATGTTGTTTTACAGTCACATTATCTGGTTTGGGAGCTACAATATTCACTCTATAAAAAAAACATTTGCAGCTATTTTTGTAATATTCAGTATGATTATTATTATGGCAAGAGATTACATGGCTTATTGTTTTGGAGGTAGTAATTAAAGCAGCTGTGCGGAACTTTTCGTTTTTGTTGATTATAGCGCCCCTTTGGTCGAAGCGGTATGACACCCACAGCCTGGTGTCGTAAAGCCGGCAATTACCACATGCATTTGTTTTGGAGAGCGAGAGGATTAACTAACGTCAGGTCAGTCCAAGTAAATAGTGGAAACAGCAAAATTACTCAGTTCTCCTGTCGTGTTTCTGTTCTGATCTAATCTGTTGTGTATTTTGAGCTACTAAGGCTACCGTAGTAGTGTGAGTCTCAAGTTATTCTGGGTAATGTAGTAACCGTTGGATCTGTGTCGCGACAAGAAACTCTTCAAAATCGCGTTCAAAGTCGTCCATTGCAGCTGATCGCTGATAGAGGGTCACTATGTTCTGCGCTGTGATCCGCGGAGGGATCACAGCACAGAACATAGTGACCCTCTATCAGCGCAATGCTAACCGCTGTGACCCAGCCACTGGATGTACAGACACAAAAAAGATATCGATCATGTTGTCTCAAAAGGAAAATGATAGAGAAAGGGCGCAACTCCCAAATCGTCGGAGTATACTTTTATGTGACGATACACAGTGAAGACATAACATAATCCTAACACAGCAAAGCTGTTACCTGCAGCCTTCGCTTGCAAAGCTAACTTTAACGCTACTAACATTAGGTCAGTCCAAGTAATTAGTGTAAACATGCTAACATGCTAACGTTACACACAAATTACAAGTAAAGTAAGTCCTGTTCATAAATGTTCTGGTGTCGCTCTGAATTTCTTATAAACTGAGGACAACTGCCTCCTGTATATTTGTGTTCATGGTCACAGTCACAGATAATTTTACATGATGCTCCTTCGTTATCCGCCATGACATCAAAAGTACAACCAAGTCCTCATAGATACATCTCTGGTAAAACTGTTAGGTGTTATGTGTTCAGCAATGCCCGTTGCGTACTGCTTCCTCAAAGAACTGTAAACACGGCTCCTTCTTCTTCTGTGGTTTAATTGCTGCGGGCCGCTGCAGGCAAGTAGGGGTGATACGAACAAGGGACAGTTTTATTAATGGTAAAAAGTTCCGCACAGCTGCTTTAAAAAAATAAAAAAACAATTTTTCTCTGTTTTTGTCATTAGCCACAATTTTTGTCATTTGCTGCAAAAAAAAAATCACAAATTAGTTCCTCATGAGGAGAGGCATCTGTGTGCAAAGTTTCATGTCTCTATAGCATATGGGGCATATGATATGCCCATTCAAATTTCGCAATTTCAATCAGTTGCTATAGCACCCCCCTTTGGCCAATTGATGTAATATTCCTTCATTCACATCCTCCCATTACCCTCTACCACTGTGCCAAATTTCACATTGATTGACCAAGTCAGTGAGGAGAAAAATGTGGAACACACACACACACACACACACACACACACACACACACACACACACACAAACAAACACACAGACTTTTGTCATTATATATTAAGACAGATAAATTTGCAGAAGATATTTTTTTTTTTTTTTGTCCCAGTATCACGGGATTTTAGTCCACAGTGTCCCCGTGAGAGT
Organism: Epinephelus awoara; assembly: GCA_035609425.1. Taxonomy (NCBI): domain Eukaryota; kingdom Metazoa; phylum Chordata; class Actinopteri; order Perciformes; family Serranidae; genus Epinephelus; species Epinephelus awoara. The sequence continues at coordinate 39,774,268 of CM069306.1, forward strand.
AAAGGGTAAATTAAACCAATAATTACCTCTAATTACATCTCATGGCCGATAACCAATCCAATAATTTCACATTTGTATTTTAAAAAGTGTATAAACTGTAGTTTATTTACACCTTAGGATGGGAAAGCCTGAGATGTAGTGAGAAAATATAGAGATCTAATATTCCCTAGCCCTGACCTAATCAAATCAAACTGACATCACTATTGTTACCCAACAAAAACAAACAACAGTTCTGACTCTTCCATACCTGCCAACATTAGGCTGTGAAAGGCAGGAAGATTTTCTGGGGTACTGACAAATGGCCTACCCTCAATGCCGCTGCCTCCATATAACCCTCACAACAGGTGAACATAATAAATATGAGAATGTTAAAGATAATTCATAGCTGACAGTTCATAGCTGTGTAATTCTCTGGTTTTTCAGAGAAGTGTATAAACCACACTGTAGACTGGAGTTTCTATTAACAGAGACAAAAAGCCGACTCTTATCAATGAGTCCAGCATCGGTTGAATGTGCATTGGCAGATCTGCATTACATCTGGTGTATGAAATGTCTGTATCGTCACGCTGCATTTTTATAAATACACCAAGGCGCGGTCTCACCATCCCATGATAGGCCAGTCTACAACTACCAGTAGAAAAGCGACACTCCAGCTATGTCTCACACACTCATGAAGCAAGAGAAAGAGATTGTTGGTGTCAGAGCGAAGGGTTGACATGCTCTACACTAGGTTACCAGGAAATGATACAAAGTATAAGCTAACTGTAGCATCACAAAGCTAGCGGTTATAGATGGGTTTAACAACACAGTCAAGCTTTTTTGGTTTGAGATTGTTGGGACCGTCTAAAGACTCATGTTCGATGTGAGCCGCTGCTGTTAGCTAGTGCTAACACTCTGGATACAGTCCGTCAGCACTGTGTCAAACCTGTTTAACAGCTGCAAGAAGTTTGCTGATCTGGTGGGGTGTTGGGCGGTTGGAGATCAGACCCTCGGAGCATTACGGTTGTCTTCCTCTGGAACTGTCAAAAACATCCATAATGCGACAAGTTTTGCTCTCAAGTCAGCCTGCAGCAGTTGTTCTTCTTCTTCTTTGTGTTTACTGACAGCTTACAAACCAACATTAAATGTGTACCGCCACCCACTGTGACTGTGTGTGTGTAAATGCTACCCATTTTAAGTCCAATGACAACGGCCTGGCTTGGTATTTTTGGTGCTATTTATCGACTGTAATTCTAATTATCAGAGTAATACATAATAATAAGAATGTCCCATTACTGTCTAATAATTTATCGGCCCAATATATATTGTGCATTCCTTATTTAAATCCTTTGTTGTCGATAATGATAATGCCTCAATAATGCCTGTGGCAGATATTTTAGCAACATCAGACCTAAAGACAACCAAAACAACCATAATGGAGATATTCTATTCTCAGACATGAAATACAAAGTTGTCAATAGAGGAGAGATTTCGGCATACAATGTTGATATTAGGAAAGGAAAATAGTAGGGCTGTAGTCTTTTGGTCGATTAGTCGATATGCTCTCATCCGACCAAATTTTCATTGGTCGAATAATCGTCGTGTTACTTTCATAAGCAGAAAAGTGCTACATCAGTAGCTTTCCAGGATTAATCCATTATGTCCTGCAGCAGGGGGGACAGGCTAAGTTACCTGTGAAAACTGACAGAAAGTTGAACTCGCCCACCCTAATGCTCAGCATCACGGTGACGCAGACCTCCTGTCAGTTTCTGCATAATGATACCATTTCTCTCAGTGGAAACGAAGCTTGTATTTACTTATATTTCACAGATAAGAAACAATACATTGTGAAGACAGTAAAGCCTTCACTAAAATAGCATTTTAAGTCTTGTGTGCAATATATCCTTTAGGGATTTATACTTCGGGATTGATCCTGGCTTCATATGAACAGAGGAAATCTCTGCTCATCGCTAGGCTAATGTATACAATGTAAAATGCCATAGGCTGGCGCTAATAACGTTAACATGTTGTATTTGTTTGGAAAACGTGTTTAGTGTGAAGGGTGTTTTGTCGGTGAATATTGTGAGTTGTAATGGAACCAAATTGTGTGCCCTTACCTTTGTTAAATGCTGCTGTTGTCCCTGGCTTTATATGAGACAAGGGAAAGAAAATTAATTGAAGGCTAATTTATACAATGTAAAATGCCAACATGTTGTATTTGTTTGGAAAACGTGTTTAGTGTGAAGGGTGTTTTGTCGGTGAATATTGTGAGTTGTAATGGTGCCAAATTATGTGCCGTTACCTTTGTTAAATGTTGTTGTCCCTGGTTTTATATGAGAAGAGGAAAAGATCGCTAGACACAAGGCTAATTCATACAATGTAAAATGCCACAGACTTGTGCTAATAACATTATGTTGTATTGGTGGGGGAAATGTGTCCAGATAAAGACAAATATTTGTCTGTCAATTCTGTGATTTATAGTAAAGCCAATTTTTGTTGTGTTTAAAATGGTCTCTATTAAGCCATATTTAATGTGTGTTTTGAATTGACTAAACTTTACAGCACTTAACAGAGTCCTCCACCGGTGACTAGCGTTTTGGAGGTGTAAGTGCAGAGTGACACAGACACACCACCGCAGAAGTACAAATAACATGCAGATTTTTTTTTCCCCCACAACTAATCTTGGTCGACTACAGCCCTAGAAAATAGATAAATTAAATAAATAAACTAACTAAATAAATCAAAAACCAAGACTAAACTAAATTACAAAAAATATAAAATTAAAGCTACTCAGAAATGACTGTACTGGGTATATGTATACAGGGGCGCCACACTTTGTAAAAGTTATTTGATTTCCCCCACGTGGAGGGGGGGGGGGGGGGGGGTATACGACTACTGACTAAAGGGCCGTCCACACCAATTACTATAACTATAAATATAACTATAAATATACAGTTTTAAAAATCATTCTAAACTCAAGTGTTTGGCAGCGTCCACACTACAACTATAACGACAACGATAGTGGTGGACGATATCGTTTGGATCACTTTCAGAGCGATTTGATGAACGATAGAAACACTGACAGCCAATCAAAATCCATCCGAAATGACAGGTCGAGACGTTCATCACATCATATATACCCACTACGAAAGCTCCAGGATTTCCATACACCCACTTAAACATGTGCAAAGATCCGTAACAATATAGTTTTGTGACAGAACCTTAACTTCAGTGATTTTGTTTTGCAAATACAGGGTAAATAACTGCAATAAAATACATTTTGCAGGGGAATGCGTCTCCTCTTATCCCCTCCATTCATAAAATTCAGGAGCCAGGATGAAGTTATTGAGGGGGGCAAATCTTTATTATGCAACATAGGTTCACACAGTGAGTTATAAAGAGCGTGCAGCCGTGCGTAATTGTCGCGCGTAATGACAGCTTGTCGCCGGTGAAACACAATAAACTGCACGTCTTCATTCATGTTTGTCTCATGACAGATGGAGCTTACAGACAGACAGACAGACAGGTGGACCAAGCAGCAAATTGGTTTTCTTTTTCTGTCTCGCAACATACAGCAATAACAGGTCATCAATATCACCTGCCGACCGCACCGAGCAGTGTGTGTTTGGCATAACCTAGCAACACGACGATATCGTTCATTGGTGTGGAGGCTGCCATTGTTATCGTTATAGTTAACGTTACAGTTATCTTTCTTGGTGTGGACGGCCCTTAAGTCCCATATGTCAACAGTGAGAGTAGAGCCTAGGCCCAAGGGAGAAAGACAGAGGGGACCATTTGGATAAAATTTGCTTTGCCTGGTTGAGCAGACTAAGAAAATTTGATTTATACAGGTTTTTAGAATCTCCTATAACACATATCCCAAGATAATTAAAGCTGTCTTTTACCACCTTCAAAGGAAAATGTATATAATCTAGTGTAAGAGCTTGCTTGTTAATTCGAAAAAGGTTGCTCTTATTTAAGTTCAGTCTTTATCCCAAAAACTGACTGAAACCCTCCAATACAGTCAGTAATTCTGGCAAGGAGGTGGCTGGTTTTGAAACAAATAAGAGGTCATCTGCATATAGTGAGACCTTATGCTCAGCTCCTCCCCTATGTATCCCCTGTATCTGCCTGTTGCTACATATGGCAATTGCGAGTGGCTCAACAGCAACAGCAAAGAGGGGCGGGCTCAAAGCGCAGCCCTGTTGGTTGGCGGGACATAAGTCAAAATATTTGGAATAACGATTATTAGTTAGTACAGAGGCAAAGGGACATTTAAACAACAGTTTAATCCAAGTTGAGAAAATGAGGCCGAAACCAAATTCTTCAAGCGTCATGAAAAGATAACTTCATCTTACTCTGTCCAATGCTTTTTCAGCATTCTGACTCAGTATCTTTGGGGGAATATAGGATGTTGAACAACCGCCAAATATTATATGTTATATGTTATTATATGTCCCTGTCCGCACCAAAATATGGAGCGTGGACTGGTAGCTGGAGAGGTGCCAGTTCACCTCCTGGGCACTGCCAAGGTGCCCCTGAGCAAGGCACCGAACCCCCCAACTGCTTGGAGTGCCTGTCATGGGCAGCCATTCTGACATCTCTCCACTTAGTGCATGTATAGGTCCAGTTTGTGCATGTGTGTGTTCGGACCTGTGCGTAATTGACAACAGAATGAAAAAATTTAATTTCCCCTTGGGGATTAAAAAAGTACATAAAATTAAAAAATTAAAATAAAATAAAGAATATAACAGAGGGGAAAACAAGTTTCAATCTACGGGCCAGGGCTGGCAAGGATCTTAACATCTGTATTTAGTAGTGATATTGGTCTGTAAGAAGCACATTCTAATGGGTCTTTATCCTTTTTTAGCAGCCGGGAGATGCAGGCTCGATTGAATGAGGGAGGGAGTGCACCAGAGTCAAAGGAGTCAGTAAACACTAAACGTAAAAAGGGAGCCAGTTCGGCTGAGAAAAACATCTGATGGGAGCCCATCTGGTCCAGGAGATTTACCCGACTGCATAAATGATATTGCTGTAATAATTTCTTCCTTAGTTATGGTAGCATCAAGCTTGTTTCTCAGGACTTGGGGAAGGGATGGTATGTCAAGGTTGCTGAAGAAATTATCCATGATACTTACATCTGCTGTACAAGTATATCAAGTTGAGTAAAAGGCTCTGAACTTCTCATTGATCTTTTTCTGATCCGATGTTACACACCCAATATCTGTCAGTACACCAGCAATAAGTTGCTTTGCTGAAGTTGATTGACCAGGAGTTTGCTCGCCTTCTCATCAAGTTTGTTGAACTCACTCCTACTCCTAAGTACCTGACTTTCAACTTGATGAGAGGAGATTACGCTATGATTAATGCTAATTGAAAATGTTAGCTGGGCTGCCGGGCTAACTTACTCACTTAACACAATGCCTGACCCATTGCTGGGACCGAGTCGCTAATAACTCAAGCTCCAGACAAACCCATCCCGGTGTTTCCTCTGCAGCCTCCACTTCACCCAGCTTCACTCAGCTGCCTGATAAACCCGCTGCTTCTTCCCACTTTAACCTGAATAACAAACCAGGGCTCAGTGCTCCGGTTGGATCCAAACAGAGAGCCGGGCTAGTTGGGAAGCTAGCGGAGGCTAACCGGCTGTGCTTCCCTCCGGTCATGTTGCAGCTAACGCCTCACCAGCTGCTCCCAGCTAGCTCCGGATTGTTATTCAGGTTAAAGTAGGAGAGGCAGCAGATCTGTGGGGCAGCTGAGTGAAGTGGAGCCTGAGGAGGAAGCACTGGTTAGTCCTGGTTTCATTCCGCTCTCCGCCATTTCATTTCGAAAATACGTGCTGCCATTGCTCACTGGCTGTAGCCTTTTATAGGGAGGGAGGGCCAAAGGCTCCGAGAGGGAGGGGAGGGGGGGATTCACATGAACATACATGAACGCGCAGCTGGACCGGCTTGTAAACAATGGGCTGGAGATCAACACAGAGAGAGGGTGTGTGAGGTCACGCTATACTCCAGATGAAATTACACCTCTAGTTCTTCACATTTCTTCACATCGCAATTTTTTAATTCCTTAAATCTAGAAATAATGAATTTCGCTTATTGCTCCTTTAAAGCAGGTGCCCCTTGTACAAAGGCTCTGTCTTTCCTGCAGCAGCCCGGCTTTGACTCCCGCATGTCATCCTCTCTCTCTCCCATTCACACTTAATTCTGTCCTATCAATTAAAGGCAAAATTCCCAAAATAAATAAATAATAAACATATCCTTATTTTGCTGCTTCACAATAAAAGTTTTTATGACAAAATAATGGGGGGACTTTATAGTGAAGATTCTACAGGAAATTGAATGTGTTAATCACTGAATTAGTGGAACTTCGTAAGTGCCTTTTCTTCAATAAAGGTGAGTCTAATAGGCTAATACCACAGGGAGGAAAAGTATAAGCAGAAATGGCTGAGTTGAGATGTCAGATGAAGAGCTGCAGACAACAGGCTCTTACTGCACCTCTGCAACAGCTCACCTCCAATAGGTTAACTTCTTTTACCTGCCCTGCTGTGTGATGGAAAAACACATGCAGCATAAATATCAGGGGACTTCAGCCATGATCAGCCTGCAGCTTTAAAATGGCATCACACAGGGCGAGCTGTCAGACACACCTTCAATTGGGTAGCCCTGTTGTAATGGAAATGCAAATCTTTGCTGTGCTGGGCTGCCAAGCTGAGCTGAGCCGAGCCTGTCGAAAAGGGGTACAAGTAGACTCGTTCGAGATGAGCCAGGCCTGCGCAGATTTGATCACCAGTGATCGGCGCACAATACATGCCAGTTAATTTTGTGTCCGACTTCATCCCGACTTGCTCTGACGTATTACAAAAGTAGACAGCGATAATGTCTCAATAGCAAGGCAGCTACAGTTTGTAGAGCCAGACGCTGCAGTTGCTGTCCACCGACTGCCAGACCCAAGGCATGACGGTTAACGCCTGGCTATCACCTGATCTAACAGCTGATTGGTTTAGATGTTGACTCAACAATATGACGTTTAAGATAAACTTAAACTTTTCATTTTCCTTGAATTTTAGAGATTTAAATTTCATTTGCCTCATTTGAAGGTTCATTCTGTTAACAGAATACATGTTGTGTGACTGATGGTGAAGTTCAGTCGTCAGAGACTAAATACTATTATCATAAACTATAGAGTCTACTGTATAATAACACTGGACTTTTTTAATTATTGAAGTAGCCTGTTTAGAAACGTAGAGACTTGTGGGATGTGAGGACTCTTAAAATAATATCTGATTATATCTGACTGATATTTAATGAAAGCTGCTGTCTTGTATTACGTAGGCCTGGTTAATAAAATCTGACAGTCCTCATGAAGTTGATCTGCTGAGTTTTTTACTGTTCAGCTTAAGAAATAACACTTAAAACATGTAATCACGAATATTTACAGTTCAGATTTGAAATAACTACAAAACAAAACGTCAACTTTCTGGAACATACAAGTGCGTATTATTTTACTTGACTACTAATCAACTCCCCATCTCAGCACTAGATTGTAGCCTAGGCCTAATATCTAAATGGTTTTCTACAAATGTCTTGCATGTAAATGAAGACTTACTAAAATAATGCATTTCATTTTTGGGATACATATTGAAGCCAACGCTATGTTTTGGGAAGTTTCAGTGAATACTGCGCTAAAACACGTGGTAACAGGCTCATGTGTTGATTAAGAACAAACTTTCCTAACAAAGCCAAAACCTTTAACAGTTACCACTGAGCGATAAACTAAAGACAAACAATGACTTTATGCAGGAAATCAAATTATAGTCAGACAGGAGCAGAGTCCTGACTTACCGTCAGAGGAGCCTTGCTGAGTACTTAACGGCCTGCGGGCACCCGTTCTATCAGCTCCAACCGAGACCTTTAGTCAGCACTTGGACTAAAGTTACCACACACAGTGTTATCAGAGTGAAGCTGATAGGGATATAGGGATAACACAAAGTTCCCGGAGCCTGCGGACGGACAGTGCGTTCTGTTCAGCAGGGTAAGTCTGTCTAATGTCTCCTCCCTGTTTCTGTGGCCTCCGGAGCACAAAAACACACACACAATCACAAACAGCACGGGGTAGCCGGATGTGTCACGTGAGAGGCAATCGACCACTCCCAGCCCCGCATGTCAACTCTACCATGCAAGGCATTGTGGGACTTGAAGTGTTTGTGCTTTTTCACATTTTTTATAAAATGTAAACTGAGTGTAAAACAGTTAAAGCAAACAACAGTAACACTGTCATAAACTCACTGAATACCCTTTGAAGATTTTTTTATGGAGTGAATCAATTTCCTCAGAAAAACAAACACTACAGTTAAGTTTTACTGGGTAATCTGCGCATGTGACCGATACTTGACGAGTAAAATGATCAGTTAAATAAAGACAAGAAATATTAATTTATTTAACGAATAAAAATTCATCCACCCATTCATTTTCATCTCCTCTTGTGGGGTGGCAGGGGCAGCAGGTTGAGCAAAGGTACTCCAGACAGGTTTTTTTTTCTTTTTTCTATCAAATATTTACTAACAGCAGAGAAAACATAAAAACTCAGAAGTCATTAATACATACAAAACAACACCAGAGCCCAAAAAAGAAGTAGATTTATTTATTTATTTAATTAATTATTCATTCATTCATTCATTCATTCATTTTATTAAATATGGTCTTATTTTAGGCTACTGTACATTTCTTTTTCCAAATACTGAAAATAAATAAAAGTTTGGAATATCTATCAGTATGGACTACTACATGTGGAGTAGGTCATCGTACAAATATCTATCAGAATGTACTACCACCTATGAAAATGTGGAGTAGGTTTCCCTGTCAGGTACAAATATTGATGGGAATGGTCTACTATCTGTATAAAAAGTACATATATCCATCAAAACAGACAAGTACCTGTATAAATGTGGAGTAGGTCATTCTGTCATGTAAATATATCTTTCGGAATGGACTACTACTTGTATTAATGTGGAGTGGATCATTCTGTCAGGTACAGATATCGATCAGAATTGACTACTACATGTATAAATATGGAGTAAGTCATTCTGGCAGGTACATATATCTATCAGAATGGGCTAAGAATGCACAACTGCCTGTAGAGATGTATAGTGGGTCATCCTGTCAGGTACATACAGTATGTCTTACAGAATGGACTACTAGGTGTATAAATGTGGAGTAGGTCAATCTGTCAGGTACTTATATGTGTCAGAACGTAATACTACTTGTATAAATGTCGAGTGGTTCATTCTGTAAGGTACAAATGCCTATCAGAATTAACTCCCATCTGTTTAAATGTAGATTGGGTCATTCTGTCAGGTACAAATATCTATCAGAATGGACTCAGACACAACTAGTGCGTGTATAAATGAGTATATATAAGAGTAGATAATTCTGTTAGGTACAAATGCATATAAGAATGGACTACTACCTTAATAGATGTTGAATTGGTCATTTTGTCAGACACAAAGTAGTGGAGTGGATCAATCTGTCAGGTACATGTATCAGAATAGTCTCAAAATTGACTGTTACCTGTATAAATGTGTATTAGATGATCCTGTCAGGTACAAATATCCAACAGAATGGACTATTATGTGTATAAATGTAGGGTAGTTCATTCTGTCAGGTACATATCTATCAGAATAGATTCAGACATGACTACTACTTGTAAAAGTAGTGGAGCAGCGCATTCTATTGGGAACGCATATCTATCAGAATGGACTACTTATTGTATAAATGTGGAGTAGTCCATTCTGTCAAGTACAAATATCAATCAGAATGGACTACTACTTGTTTAAATGTGGAGTAGGTCATCCTGTCAGGTACATATGTCTATCAGAGTGAACAGCTACCTATATACACTGAACAAAAATATAAACGCAACACTTTTGTTTTTGCTCCCATTTTTAATGAGCTGAACTCAAAGATCTAAAACTTTTTCTATATACACAAAAGACCATTTCTCACAAATATTGTTCACAAATCTGTCTAAATCTGTGTTAGTGAGCACTTCTCCTTTGCTGAGATAATCCATCCCACCTCACAGGTGTGGCATATCAAGATGCTGATTAGACAGAATGAATATTGCACAGGTGTGCCTTAAGCTGGCCACAATAAAAGGCCACTCTGAAATGTGTAGTTTTGCTTTAGTGGGGGGCTCTGGGGGGTCAGAAAACCAGTCAGTATCTGGTGTGACCACCATTTGCCTCACGCAGTGCAACACTTCTCCTTTGCATAGAGTTGATCAGGTTGTTGATTGTGGCCTGTGGAATGTTGGGCCACTCCTCTTCAATGGCTGTGTGAAGTTGCTGGATATTGGCAGGAACTGGAACATGCTGTTGTATACGCCGCATCCAAAACATGCTCAATGGGTGACATGTCCGGGGAGTATGCTGGCCATGCAAGAACTGGGATGTTTTCAGCTTCCAGGAATTGTGTACAGATCCTTGCAACATGGGTCCATGCATTATCATGCTGCAACATGAGGTGATGGTCATGGATGAATGGCACAACAATGGGCCTCAGGATCTCGTCACAGTATCTCTGTGCATTCAAAATGCCATCAATAAAATGCACCTGTGTTTGTTGTCTATAACATACGCCTGTCCATGCCATAACCCCACCGCCACCATGGTCCACTCGATCCACAACGTTGACATCAGCATCAGGTTACACGTGGTCTGCAGTTGTGAGGCCAGTTGGATGTACTGCAAAATTGTCTGAAACGCCTTTGGAGACGGCTTATGGTCGAGAAATGAACATTCAATTCACGGGCAACAGCTCTGGTGGACATTCCTGCAGTCAGCGTGCCAATTGCACACTCCCTCAAAACTTGTGACATCTGTGGCATTGTGCTGTGTGATAAAACTGAACATTTTGGAGTGGCCTTTTATTGTGGCCAGCCTAAGGCACACCTGTGCAATATTCATGCTGTCTAATCAGCATCTTGATATGCCACACCTGTGAGGTGGGAGGGATTATCTCGGCAAAGGAGTGATCATGAGAAAACATGAAAAGAACATGATAATGACCCAAAACACACCTAGAAGATGACAACTGCCTTGCTGAAGAAGCTGAAGGTGAAGGTGATGCACTGGCCAAGTATGTATCCAGCCCTAAACTCACCTGTGCACCTGTGAGGCATCCTCAACCTGAAGGTGGGGTAGTGCAAGGTGTCTTCACATCCATCTGCTCCATGATGTCATCATGGAGGAGTGGGAGAGGATTCCTGAAGCAACCTGGGAGCTCTGGTGAATTCCATGCCCAAAAGGGTTAAGGCAGTGCCAGATAATAATGGTTGGCACACAAAATATTGACACTTTAGGCAAAATTTGGAGCTAGGGCTGACCTGCCTGCAGCCCGTGAGTGCGCACTATATTAAATAATAGGGCACTCAGACAGCGTCAAACAACGTCCAAATACATCCACTAAAAGTGCTTTTTTTTCCACATAGATAGGCTCAGATTGTTAGTATAATTATCCGACAACATAGCATTTAGCTGGATTCGGACATGTTCCTCTGCCTGTTGCAATTTTAGTATATGTGCTGCTGAAGTAACACTGCTCCCTCTCCTCATCCGCTCTTCAATTTCAGTGAGCTCTGCATCCGTGTATACGTCCATCTACTCTGTGTTCATTTGTTCATTAAGTGATTATTTACACGGCTGTCTAATTATATCACTTTTGTTCATTTTTGTGTTTGTCTGTTTGTGTTCGCTCAACCCCAGTAATTGTTTAATCTATTCTTTTCAGTTGCTGAGGGCTGACGATGGTGGCCCTGGTGTCCCGTGTGGTAGTTTCCCCTTCTTGTGCGCCGTGCACTCCTGTTTCTTTGATTTTTCACGATCATGTGTAGTGATTTGTTTAGTTTCATCTGGGATCCCTTGCACTCCTTCTCATGTTCCCCCACTGGTAAGCCTCAGCACTGTTAAGTCCTCCTTTAGTTTTTTTCCCTTTTTAAAGATTATTTTTATTGGCTTTTTGCCTTTATTGACAGGACAGAGAGTGAAATGGGGAGACAGAGAAAGAGTGGGGACTGGCATGCAGCAGGGGGGCCGCGAGCCGGATTTGAGCCTGCAGCCGCTGCGACAAGGCAAAGCCTCTATACATGGGGTGCCAACACTATCCACTACACTACCGACGCCCCAGTTTTTCCCCTTTTTAACATTGGGTCTCAGTCATGAAACGTGAGCAGAAGGAATTTGTGTGTAAACTGTTCGCAGATGGAAATTTACGTGCATGTCCGCATTCATCAATATTTTAGTAGCTCCGATCTTGTCGTAGCTACTAACAAAATCTACTCCTGCTCCTGACCACTCGTAGTGCTTGTGTAAATTTAGTAAAGCGCATAAATATTGCTTGTCACTATTGGAAATTACGATGAATTATGATGAAAATAAAAATATCCGTAAGGACAGCCAGATCACAGCCTCTTCGGCCTCGGTGCCTGGGTTCAGCAGGGGCAGTAGGAGCAGCAGGTGGTGGAGCCACGAAGGAGCACGCGCCAGCTGAAAGAATTATTTGAGACAACACATGTTTGGTTTTTTTTGGGGGGGGGGTTTTTTGGCTTTTTGATCATTTGAATGAATAAATCTCATTTGAAAAATGTTTAATTTACGTTGTATAAAACAGAGCTTTAGGCTATTAAGATTCAAATAATTTGAAGACGTTGCATACAAAACTGCTGTAGGCTATATGTTATCCGTATCATCTGTTAAAATAAATGTTAAATAGCTCTACATTCCGACAGTTTATCCATTACGCACAAAACATCTCTGGCTTCCCGTTCTCACTTCATTCAAAACCCCACAAATGAATCTTCTGTTTGTTTGTTGACCACTACTATCAGTGATGGTTTTCAGAATGTATTATGATACAACATCTTACCCACTGGGTTTGATGTTGACTCTAGTGAAGGTATGTCGAGGTCTCCCCCAATTATTCCAGCGATGCGCTCGTCTGCCGCAGATAGTTGTGACTGTGAGCCTCCTCCTCCTGTGGCTGCTGTATTTTTTGTGTGTGCTTATGTGTTTCTTTGCCTCCAGTTTCTTATCAAACCATTTACGCTTCACCTCAGACATGGTTCTTTGTACTACGGAGCAGTAACATTAACAGCATCTGTTACCTCCCGCCTTCGCTTTGTCTGTCCCTGTCACACCACTGCTAACTGAAGAAAATAAAATGTTTTTTCTTAAGTCCACTTCACCCAAAATTATTTCAATCTCCGCCTCGGAAAAATTCTTTTTTCTTTCTCTCTCTTTCTTTGTTTGCAAATCTGAGTTTCCCGTAGCGTTCCTGAATCCGGAGTAGGTTTGTAGTAGCGTAGGCTTTTATGTGCAAATCTACACACAGATTTACTCACTTTTCATGAATGAGACCCACTGTGTGTGTTTTATGGGTTTTAGAGTATTTGTTAAAGAGTAACTAAACCCTAAAACCATTTCTTCAGCTGATAATCATTGTTTCTGGTTGTATAGTAGTGTTACTGACTGATCCTGCTCAAAATCTTGACAGTTTAGTGGAAACTGTTAAAAATCTACATTTAATTTTAAAAATGTGGTATGGAGTGCCCTCTACAGCTTAAATCCCAGTTACTACATTTGAATTTACATTACATTACATTGGAGGCGAATGATGTCACTAACCATCCACGCTAAAGCCTGCCCTCCTCCCTTTACTCCACCTCCCCTTACTATAAAACCATTCTGTCCACAGTTATCAAACTGATAGCGAGTAGGTTGGATCAGAGCAGAGAGAGTAGTAGAGCAGAGAGAATAGCTAGTAATTTGTCGAATTGTATTGTTAGCATAGTGTATTTTAGTGTAGGTTTACAGTTAGTAGTGTGTTTATAGTATTTAGGTTAGTTGGTCAAGGAGAGGTGCCGAGCCTCTGGAGTATATGTGCGGGGTGGCGAGGGAGGGATGTGGAGGGCCGCTACACGGTGAGAGAGATCCGAGCCTCGGGGGTATATGTGCTGGGTTGCGAGGGAAGGAGGGGTGAATGGATGGATGCGGTGGGCTGCTGCGCGGTGAGGGAGAACCCAGGCTCCCAGAGAGGGAGAAATAGAACCAAGTAGGATAAAATAAGTCAAAGTGTGGAGAAGGGGACCGGCCGAGCTCCGGCCGCCTTCCCTTTTGCCCTTGTGACACAGTTAGGGGTGGTTTTCCAAGCCACAATCGGCACAATGAAAATAAGTCTAAGTGTGGAGTAGAGGGACCGGGTAAAGAGGCCGACCTCCGGGGAAGCCCTCTCCCCTCTCCCCGCAGCGAGGGACCGCTCTCCAAGGTACCAGTGCTGGGCTGGGTGAAAATAAGCCAAAGTGTGGAGGAGAGGAACCGGGTCAAGAGGCCTTCACTTCCCTTCACCGTTGGGGTCCAACGAACTTGGTGGCTGTCAACACCTCGCTGTCTTTCCTGGTGAGTTTTGAGGACTGCGCAGGAAAAGTCTTTTCCACCTACTGAGATAGGTTGGCAGACGTGCTAGTCACCGTTTCTGGGAAGCGGAGTGCAGGAAAAGTGGTGAGCTCGGTTTAGGTCAGGGACCTAAGTAGTGTAGGTTAGGAACCTAACACGACACTTGATTATTTCAGCCATTAAAGGTGGAAGAAAAGGTGGTGAGAAGCTGTCTGGGTTAGAGGAGAAGTAGAAACACTTGCTGTCAAAGTGGAACAGACAGGGTGACTGAAGTACGTTTTTTCTTTATTTTCTTTTTGCAAGTTGTGCGCGTTTTCGGGTGAAAGTAAAACATTTCCTTTAAAGTGATAAGATGGGCATTTTTTGAGATTGATTTTTGCTTCCACAAATTTGACTTGTAATACTACTAAGAAAACAATGGGATCTGGACAGAGCAAAACCTCAAAGGGGAAAATTGAGCCTGATTATAGCACTCCCAACATGAGAGGTTATGGAGATTAATTATGGAAAGGAGAGCGTGGCTCAGTTAGATCTGTGGGTCCACAAGTGCTGTTTCCCGAGAACAGGCATCCTGAGTGTTAAATAGCTTGTGGCTTGAGAGGTGAAGTTGACAGACTTAGAAAGAAGGGGATTAGAAGTTTGGAGGAAAGGTCAAGTTCCAGGCAGATTGGTCAGCTTTTAGTAGTTGGATGAGGGAAGCCAAGTATAGACAGGGCTCCAAAGGTTTCCCGGCGCAGTGTTCGAAGCTGGATTTGGACCTCGACTCGGCTCCACCTGTACGGCCCCCACCGTATGTTGAACTCTACAAACCGGAGGGAGCAGCTGGCCTCTCTGAATCAGCACTGCTTACAGAAACATTGTTCTTCGGCTGTTGAGAAGATTGAAAACAGAGTTCCCTGTTCGTTTGGACTGGGGAAAAGTGGTGGCAGTTAAGCAGGAAGCATATGAGACTGTCTCTGCTTATCTATACCGCCTGAGACAAGCAGCGATGCAGTATGGTGGACTGACCGAACTTGAGGAAAGTCAAAAGGAGGACACAAAGACAATGACCGTTGTTTCAAGTGCGGCAAAAAGGGTCGCTGGGCAAGATGACCAGGCCAGATGACACTGGCCTGGTCATCTTGCCCAGTGACCCTTTTTTGTTTTCTGGAAAACCAACCAATGCTTCAGACACGTGAGAACTCTGATACTAACACTAACACAAATACAGAAACACACAACATGCACATCATGACTGATACAGAGTATGAGCTATATATCAGCTCTACTGAATTGTTTTGATTCTGAGATGGGGAAATCTCAGTTCGTTGTTATATTCTGACAAATGCCCTATCAATCTGATGGGACGAGATCTCATGTGTATGTTGGGAATTGTTTGATTTGTACACCTGACGGCATTCAGGTGAGGAGAGTGAATGAAATGAAGGAAAGTTCTGTTTTTCCAATAGGCTGTTGTTTATTAAATAGTGATGATGTGAAGGTGACAATTAAATAGCGATGATGTGAAGGTGATGAAGGAGACTCCGCTGACACCGTCTTGCTTGTATATAGAAACACACAACAGCCTCAATGAGCGAACCAGTGCTCAATCATGCGAAAAATGCTCACCTTATTTGCTGGTTTGGTGTGGGAGCAGGTGTGCTGAAGCTGTCGGCGACGCCGCAGGTCACAACTCGTCCGGAGTTCGTGACGCCAAAATTGTTCATTCTTTTTCTGATCTGGTTCGTGACGCCAAAATTGTTGTTTATTAAATAGCAATGATGTGAAGGTGACAAAGGAGACTCCGCTGATACCATCTTGCTTGTATATAGAAAGGTTTATTACAAGAAGTCCAGCATCAAATCAGGCACCTAGGATTGCCTGAGAGAGGGTTCAAAGCCAATATGAACTGCTCTGAATAACAGCTCCAACTACCCTGCTTATATAGGTTGGTTGTTTTTGTGAACTTTGAGACAAAATGAGACAGGTGACATAGAGACAATCTCGATGGAATCCAACCTTTCAACCTATCTTATCAATCCTTGACCTGGGCCATAATAAATTCTTGACCTGGGCCCCTAACTGATCATATCAGACCCAGGACATCA
Source organism: Epinephelus awoara (assembly GCA_035609425.1). Taxonomy (NCBI): domain Eukaryota; kingdom Metazoa; phylum Chordata; class Actinopteri; order Perciformes; family Serranidae; genus Epinephelus; species Epinephelus awoara. The sequence goes on from CM069306.1 coordinate 39,790,780, forward strand.
AATACCATGTATAACTCCAGATACTACATATTTCCCCCCTTTGAGACTACACAGAGTCTTGAAAAATAAAAGAGTGATACATACATATTTGCAGTTGTGATAAAAATAACAGTTCCTCCTACAGTGCTGCCTACAGCATAACCTTAAAAATATAGCAACTTTATGGAGTACGAGAGCGAAAACCTGTCAGGCAGCTATCTTTCCTGAAATGTCCACCAAACAATCTAGACAGGAAAAATTCTCTCACGGCCCCTCCGCCTTAGGCGACCACATATAGTACTCCAGACCAATTTAAAAAGGAGGAATTTTAACATTTTGTGTGGGGATATGACTTAAACAAATACATGTGGAAACCTCAATAAATAAAATCAAAACATTGTCCAAATTCAGGCTGGTCGACCCATTGCACCTTCCAGTGGACCTTTCCCTGCCTAGCACCAATATCCCTAAGCACCCGGAAAAAAAAGAAAACATCTGAGGTCCCAGTGTATTTACCCAATAGCAGAAACCATCGTTCTTCAAGCAATTAAATAAAGAAAGTATTATAAACTTTAAGTGTTACTCATGCAGTAAAAGAAAACTCAAAAACTAAGTCAGTCTTACTAAGATTATCACTACCACATAATCATCCTCTATCAATATCACAGATTACAATATAATAGAACAAGATCTAAAAATACATGTAAGAGTAAACATAAACATAAAAAGATATCACACTGCAACTCCTCAGCAGCGTTGACTCTCAGTGTAGTGTCGATGGTGTTTTAAATCTGGACATTTTTATCACAGTGTCCTTGTTCAGGGCCCTCCAGTCCATTTTATTGTCCATGTTTAAGTGTCTGAATCCCTTCAGAACGTCGGGGTCCGTGAAAAACCAACCACCCTCATGGTGGTCTTCCCCTAATATCGTCCTAGGAGGAAAGAAAAGAAAACACCAACCAGTATCTTTGCAAAGACAGCCGATGCAAATTAATTAAAACATCAAATGCAGATTAACACCTTATAAATAGATGGGAAATTCACAATATCATACTTTCACATTATTCCAAATTATAAGTCACATTTCCATTTCCCCCCTTCAATCATACCACTCTGTAGTAAGAAACTCTAAAATAACGAAATAACAGATGTTAAGACTGTAATATAATTAGACATTCAAAATGTATATTTCTCCACCAGTTCACCTTTTATCACCACTTCCTCGTCAATGTCTGTGTCAGTCCTATGTAATAATGGCATCTGAACATGATCTCGAAGCATCACAACTCCAACCCATCTCAATATCATAGCCTTCGCAAAGGTCAATAGCAGCGTACAAAAACAAAACATCACACATAATGATAGAAGAACTGCTGCCAAAATCTGAACCAACACTGCTCCCAACGGTCCTAATTTCTCCTGTTTCTCCAGTTAAATTCAAAGCCACACATAGGCCACCTTGTTTGGCCAAAATATAGCCAAGAGTCATGTTTCAGCAACGTCAGTCTGTGACTCCTTTGAGTATTTGACAAGTATTCAAAACCTCTTATAGTCTCATTTGCAAAACCATGTAGGGTGTAGGTAATATTATCAATGTGATCTGCCAAAAATGTCACACCATACCATGGAAATAATCCTATACCCCACTTCTCCATAGACTTATCCTCCAATGGTAGGACTCCAGATTGTGAAATCGTGCCATGTCCCTTTTCTTCCTACTTCCAGAAACAGCATTAGATTGAACCTCATCAGGTACTTTTCCCTTCTGGACAGCATGAACCTCATATGGGAGTTTCAGCGTTGCCATGTAACAACATCCTGTCCACCCATATGGTAGAAATACAGTATGTATGCCTTATCACCACAAACCCACCAAATATCCTTGAAATTCCCTATAGTCACGTTTCCAAGCAAAAGTTGGTTCTGCACCATCAAAGTTCTATTCTGTTTGCAATGTGGCACATAAAAAGTCACTTCATACAAGTCATAACTTTCACCATACATGGACAGTTCATTTTCCTCACCGATCTTACAGAATGAGTTAACTGCTGGAACCATAAGTTACTACCTGCCAATGGGTCTGCGATTTGTAACACAGAGGAATCAAATCCATATGCCTTTCACTTAGTGTCTCTCTTCTGTAATGCATGGTGATGGTCAGTCATGTCTTCTGATGTCTAATCAAAGTCAAAAAACTCATCTTCCGCATCTGAAACAGTCCTCTGAGCTGTCAAAGATGAATCTGCATCATTCTCTTTCACCACCTGTTCTCTAGTTTCAAAAATCTCATTACTACTGTTCACACTAAGCTCTATCTTTAACATAGGCTCCTGAGTTACATTCACTATCTCCTTAAATTTAAAAAATATCATATCAGGTGTCTGTGTCACATTTACAAATTTCATAGATCAGAGATGTCGACACTGTTTTATTGGCAAAGGTTGCCCTTGTTACAACCTCACTTGTGTTGGGATTTACAGGACCACAGATGATTTATCATTTGGTAAAATCCTCACAATTTAAAGGCTTTTTCCTCTGCATGCTCTTTGTCTTCAAACAAAGAGAGCTAGGTGGCACCCATCTCCACAGGAGGTCTCACCTCACACCTCAGTGAGACTCAAGTCCCACAACTTGATTGGACAGAACTTTTTCAGTGACATGTGACTGACAATGACTCTGTGATGTCACAAGCTTTTGGTACAAGATCTGCTTCCTCCAAGCTTTCTTGCCCGTGGAGCTTCAGCAGCTCCCACCTCTTCCTGGTTGGGTCTGGAACAGCAGAGGCCCAAACCCCAGCTCCATAGCCCAAACCACTAAAGGGAGGGCAACTGATCACATACTCTCTTGCAAACACAAGGTTTGCAACCAGCTTTCCAGTAACAAGGAACTAAGTAAGTTAGCACCCAGTGTCTAACTCTGCAATGACCCCGAGCGACCAGCTTCCTCGGATCAGAACCTTTGGAACAAAGGACCCAACAAAGACTGCACCTAGAACCATCTTCCCAGCCTTCTTCTGCCAGCTAACAAAGCAGCACCACCAAGTGACTCTTTCCCCCATCCATTCAATGATCGGTAATGTAACAACTGGGCATAGCTTATCACAGCTTTACAGGCTAAGCAAGACTGTTCAACTTGTATGTGATTTGATGCTGTTTACTGAGTATTGTTGTGATAGATTGTAGTTAGGTCATTGATTAGTTGGCTTCGCCAAAGCTAAGTGTTTAGTTTGCTAATACTGTTCGCAAACAGATTCTTGCATATAACTAAACAATCTCTGCACTAATCCAGACCGTTTGCAACACATATCACATTGACATATACTCATTAACAAAGGCTTTCAACAGAGCTGCACCCAAACAGGCATCTCCAAGTTCCTGCTTCTTTTCCTTTGTCTTTGTCCTGACCACACGGTCAGACAGACACCTCCCCCGGAACTGAAGCAGCCTTGATTCGGCCATTTTGGTAGCTCTCTGTCAGCCATTTTGTTTTGTAGGCCAAACGGCTACTTGATCAGTCTTCTCTTGTCGTTAAGTAACACATACTTTCCTAATGATGATATCCCTGACATATCTAGAACCCTGCCATGGCTGTCTTCCCACTGAACTCTAAATTTCCCTTCACCACTATTTTCTCCTGTACATTGGCATGGGAGCTGAACTGACTTCTCTAAGGTCAATTCGACCCTAGTCCTCGTAACTCTAAATTTCCCTTCACGACATTTGTTATACCACTTCCTTCTGAACACCTTCACAAACACCTTCACAATAGAGCTTAGATTGGACCCAAAAAATTCAGCCCGACCCGGCCCAAGCCCATGCATGTTATGTCAAGGACCGTCCCGTCCAATTAACTGTAATTATGGGCCCGAGCCTGATTTAAACCCGACATTTTTCAATAAGTTGGCTGTTATAATTAACACTAAGGACACACTGAGTGCGTTAGTGCCGCCAAAGTCCTGCAAGTGTACTCGCAGGCCCTTGACTGTCCACACAGGCAACGCATTCCTCCTGCACTCTCCGCACAGGTTAAACATCGACTCCACTCGTTCCACTTTCATCGTTTATTATAATGTATTACAACCTGTAGCCATTTCTCCCTCTTTCTCTCTCTCTCTCTCTCTCTCTCTCTCTCTCTCTCTCTCTCTATCTATCTATCTATCTCTATGTCTCTCTCTCTCATATCTGACTCTCTCATATCTGTCAGAGGGGTCGGGCCGAGCTCCGGCTCGGGCAGAGAATCTAAGCTCTACTTCACACACACCTTGTCTCCTCTGTCTCCTCTTTTTCGCATCGAGCCTCTCCTGCACTTCCTCTTTTCCTTCCTAAATTTCCTCGACCTCTTCCTCTCCCTGTCTCCATTACTGTGTCCCTTCTCACTTTCATTAGAGCTATCATCTCCTGGGTGCTTATCTCCTGGGTGCACATCATCTGCCAACACTTAGGTCATTTTTATCTACAACAGATGTTTTCCTCCTTTAAGCTACAACTACTGTATTAACAAATACCAAGTTATGATTACATATAACATATACATGTTTCACAATAACATCTTAAATCTTCCAGTAGTATATTATTACCCACAGGCTGTACTTTAAATTGATTCGAATATGTACCTTACATGGAGGGAGCACCCTTAGCACTCCCCCTATTAGGAAGCTCAATCTTATTTCCGTTCTACATGGGGTGTCCCCCTTTGCTCCACCTCTTAAAATTAGCAAGAACTTCCATTATATTCTAGTTCTCAGAGAGTGAACATCTAGCCCAATCTCCTAAAGATCAGATAGACTCCATATAGCAAGGTACAAAGTCAGAAACAAAGAACACACACACCGGCCGGAGCACACACACACTCACACAGACTCACTGAAAATATCCTAACTGATCTTCACACTTCTCTTCAAAATCATAAACATCCTTCTTGGGGCTCATATGTTCTTAACAGATTCAAAAACGTCCCCTCGAAAGAGGCTCATAGCTCTTTATCAAAGTCCCTGTCAAAGGCTCATAAGTTTTAGTCAATATTTATAAAGTCCTCTTTTTTGAGGCTCATATGTTTTAACACTAAAAGACAAAATATCTTTCCTTATGAATTACTAAATCTCCTGTTCTCCACCACAACCTATATATGCCTATTCAATATGAAATCTATCACATTAACATAAACCACATACACCCACCCATTCCGCGACCTTTCACACACAACCGGAACATAGCTGAGATAGCGCTCCACACGCATGCGCGCGCACACACACACACACACACACACACACACACACACACACACACACACACACACACACACACACACACACACACACACAGATCAATCGTCCAACAAACAAAGACACAAAGCAAACTCACAAAGTTTAAACACACAACATCATCCCAAAAACACAAACAGCATTCAATCCTAAATTCTCAAAGTGGACTCATTCATACTTTTCCAATAGCATGCTTTTTTTGCTGCTCCTTTCTTTCTTTTTCTTTCTAAATTTATGCTACCTTATGAGGTGTAGATATTCAATGAAAGGCTGCTTCAGACACTGTTTGTCAACTAGTGTTTGAGTAGGAACTTACAATTGAATTTTCCATTCTACACGTCCAGTTCCTAGAACTGACCTGAAATTCACCTAGTGATGTTGCAGGATTTTAGGCCCATCTAAAGTCGCCTCCCAGAGGGCTTTTGTCCAAATCTGCAGCTTCTTTCGTTTTTCCTTTATTCCTATTTCTCTTTATTTCTCTATTGCCTCTTTACTTTTCCTCTTGTCTTCTCTATTTTCTTTAACTTCCCTTTTACCTTGTCTCTTTTTTCCATATTTCCAACTTCCCCTGGGCCCAGGGTTGTTGCTTTCCTCTTTTTTCTTTTAGCCAAATTCCGACTATTTCTAAGAGCCAATTCTCACGCAGTGACTAATATACACGTCTTACCGTTAAGAAGGTGAGGGGCCAATCTTCATTAATCTCGCATGGTGTTATTTAGCTCACCTTATCGTTACTAATTAGGCTATTCTACATTTCTTTTACTTCAGCTTTAATTTTCTGTACTTCTTTTACTTCAACTTTTATTTCAACTTATTATTTCTATCTTCTCTATTATACTCCCCCCTTTGCGTTGTACACAACGCAACAAAACTAAATTTATAACGGAGAATCACTTCAAACATCAACACATCATGGCATGCGCACACAAATGATTCTTTAAGGTGCGACCAAACTGCAAACACACAACAGCCTCAATGAGCGAACCAGTGCTCAATCATGCGAAAAATGCTCACCTTATTTGCTGGTTTGGTGTGGGAGCAGGTGTGCTGAAGCTGTCGGCGACGCCGCAGGTCACAACTCGTCCGGAGTTTGTGATGCCAAAATTGTTCATTCTTCTTCTGATCTGGTTTGTGACGCCAAAATTGTTGTTTATTAAGTAGAGATGATGTGAAGGTGATGAAGGAAACTCCGCTGACACCGTCTTGCTTGTATATAGGAAGGTTTATTGCAAGAAGTCCAGCATCAAATCAAACACCTAGAATTGCCTGAGACAGGGTTTGAAGCCAATATGAACTGCTCTGAATAACAGCTCCAACTACCCTGCTTATATAGGTAGGTTGTTTTTGTGAATCTTGAGACAAAATGAGACAGGTGACAGAGAAACAATCTAGATGGAATCCAACCCTTCAATCTAGCTTATCAGTCCTTGACCTGGGCCATAATGAATTCTTGACCTGGGCCCCTAACTGATCATATCAGACCCAGGACATCAAATACCATGTAGAACTTCAGATATTACACTCCCTCTGTTTTGCTGCAGCTCTCAGACACACACACACTGACATCACATGACATGACATGACTCATAATGATTTTAATGAGGAAATGAGGGTGTACAGAAAGAAATTAAATTGTGCCATTGAGACTTCCCGTTCAGTTGTGTTTGCAGACAAGACTGGATTTTGACACTGACATGTGCATGGTTAAATCTGTTGCAGATATCCCAGAGCTACAGCAGGTTCCTGCTTATCTCTGGGCCAAAAGTAAACATGATGTGCCATTCGATGCAAATTGTGATTTGGGATATTGGGCTTTACAAATAAAATTGATTGATTGATTGATTGATTGATTGATTGATTGATGTTGGTCTGATCAAAAACTGTGAACCTGTGATGATAACACCTAAATCAGACTACAGACCCTGTCGTAATCAATATCCTCTCAGACGTGAAGCAGTTGAAGTCATTAAACCTGTGTTTGATGATCTGTTGGAAAGCAGGTGTGATTGTTCCATGTGTAGACTCTCCTGTGAGAATGCCCATATTTCCTGTGCGTAAAATACGACCTGATGGCGAACCTGCAGAGTGGAGATTTGTGCAAACCTGCTAGCTGTAAATGCTGCTGTGCAGGCCAGGGCACCTACAGTCCCAAAATCCACATACAATTCTGTCTCAAGTTCCAGCTGATTGCAAATGGTTTTCAGTGTTGATCTGTGAAATGCTTTTTTCAGTGTTCCAGTACACCAAGACAGTCAATTCTGGTTTGCATTTTGATTTGAAATTCTGCTTTGAGAGATAGATTGGAAACTCTTGTACTGCCTAAAGGAAGTGCTTTGTTGCAGTATATTGATGACATTTTGGTTGCAAGTGAAACCAGAGAGGGCTGTGTTGAGGACACCCTCGCCTTGCTGACTCATTTGGCTGAACAGGGCCATAAAGCCAGCCTGTCAAAACTACAGTTTGTTGCAAAAGAGGTCACATTCCTGGGTCACGTGATCTCTCCTGAGGAAAAGACCCTTACAGATCCTTAGATCCCAAAAAATTGAGGCTTAAAAACAGGTCATGGCGTTTTTAGGGATGACAGGCTACTGCAGCCAATGGGTTCCTAATTATGCTGAAATTGAGGCACCATTAGCAGCAATTGCTCATGGGAAAGGCTTGAACGCATCTGATCATGTCATTTGGACTCCTGACGCAGAGAAATCTCTTGTTGATTTGAAACTTTCTTTGCAAACACCTCCTACTCTTGGACTGCCTGACTGTACATGACCATTTACCCAGAATGCTGACAAAAAGGGTGGGTACATGACTTCTGTACTGTTACAAGAACACAGGGGGAAACAGCGACCCGTAGCTTATTTTTCATCTAAACTTGATAGTGTTGCTGCAGTTGACATACTGTACATTCATGCTTGCTCTCCCAAGCCAGATTTGAGAGACACACCGATTGCCAACGCTGATTTTGAATTCTTTTTTGATGGATCAGCTTCAAGAGACCCCAGCACTGGTAAAAACGTCGCAGGTTTTGCTGTCAAAACACTGTAGCCCAGCAAACACATAACGTTCCGGTAACATTCCCAGAAAGTTCCCTACAAGTTTCCTACTGAACGTTCCCTAAAGAACATTCTAAGAACGTTGTATAAATGTTTGTGTTTAATGTAACATTCCTAAAACGTTCTAATAACCAGATGCCTGTAACGTTTTTTTTTTTTTAAAGTAACCTTTAGAATGTTCCCCTAAGGTTCCCATTTAGTTGTATTTTGGGTAACCTTCCCACAACGTTCCAAGAAAGTTCTACACATATTTGGTTTTTAATGTAACATTCTTAAAACGTTCTACTAACCACATGCTTGTAACGTTTTTTTGGAGTAATTTTTAGAATGTTCCCCTAAGGTTCTCGTTTGGTTGCATTTTGGGTAACCTTCCCACAACGTTCCAAGAAAGTTCTACACATATTTGGTTTTTAATGTAACATTCTTAAAACGTTCTACTAACCACATGCTTGTAACGTTTTTTTGGAGTAATTTTTAGAATGTTCCCCTAAGGTTCTCGTTTGGTTGCATTTTGGGTAACCTTCCCACAACGTTCCAAGAAAGTTCTACACATATTTGGTTTTTAATGTAACATTCTTAAAACGTTCTACTAACCACATGCTTGTAACGTTTTTTTGGAGTAATTTTTAGAATGTTCCCCTAAGGTTCTCGTTTGGTTGCATTTTGGGTAACCTTCCCACAACGTTCTAAGAAAGCTCTACAAATAATGTAACCTTCCTATAACGTTCTAATAACCAGATGCTTGTAACGTTTTTTTTGAGTAATTTTTAGAATGTTCCCCTAAGGTTTTCATTTGGTTGCATTTTGGGTAACCTTCCCACAATGTTCTAAGAAAGTTCTACACATATTTGGTTTTTGATGTAACACTCGTAGAACGTTCTAATAACCAGATGCTTGCAATGTTTTTTTGGAGTAATTTTTAGAATGTTTCCCTAAGGTTCTCATTTGGTTGATTTTTGGGTAACCTTCCCACAACATTCTAAGAAGGTTCTACACATATTTGGTTTTTGATGTAACATTTATAAAACATTCTAATAACCAGATGCTTGTAACGTTTTTTTGAGAGTAATTTTATAATGTTCACCCGTTTGGTTGAATTGTGGATAGTTCTAAAAACATTACACAAATGATTTGTGTTTGTGAATTTTATAATGTTCTCCTGAGATCCCCGTTCATTGATTGATTGATTTGTATTTATTGACTCTGTCAGGAGAAATTCATCATGGGCATCCAAGAGAGGTCAGGCATACACAGAATAACTCCAAATGACATAAACTACAGGGTCACCCAAAACCTCATCATATTTACAATTGCCTCCAACTGAACACCACAAAGATAAAGGAAATGATAGTGGATTTCCAAAAGTCCAAGCTCCTGGACCAGCCAGTGAACATTTGTGGGGTGGACATTGAGGTAATGCTAACCTACAAATATCTGGGAGTTCACCTGGACAACAAGTTGTACTTGTCCCCTAACATAGATACACTCTACAGAAAGGGACGGAGCAGCTCCTTTTCTTATGGAGGTTCAGATCCAGACATCTGCAAAAATATGCTGCAGATGTTTTTATCAATCTATAGTGGCAAATGTACTGTTCTATGCTGCCGTCTGCTAGGAAGGCAACATAAAACAGAAAGATGAACGACAGCTTGACAGACGGGTGAAAAGAGCTGGCTTTGTGATAGGACTCAGATTAGACTCATTGGAGGCTGTGGTGAAGTAAGAAACCATCTTCATAGCGCTGGTGGAATGGAAAGGATGAGGCAGAGATCGAGTGATCCAGCTACGTTGCAGAACTGAGATTCTGGAAATGTTTCATACAAACTGCCATCAGAATACATAGTTTGTTGTGTTGAGCTACAATGCAATTTAATCTCCCTTCGAGGATCAATAAATTCTATCCTATTAATTCCTCTGCCCCTCCACCTCACACACACACCATCATTGCTGGCTGTGCAGCAGTTTGATTGAAAAAGGAATAAAAGAGAATTGTTACCTATTCAGTATACAGTTACAGGCAACATGTAACTTCTACTTAATGCATCAGCTGTAATGAACGAGGGAGGATGGGGGCAACACAACAATATTTTTGCCAGCCCTCTGGTCATGTTTTGTGTTTTAGTTTTAATGGACAGGTTGCCATGTAATGGATAATACACAGTGAGGTGGTCATTCTTGAGGATAAAAATCCTGACAGGATGATCAGTATCCTGATACAAATTCCCTTGAAGAGGTTTTCTGCAATAATAATCAACTCACTGTATTATCCTGCTTATTACATTTTTCACATGATTTTATTGAGTTAAAAATAAGTTTATCACTGCTCTGAATGAAAATAGTTGCATTTGTTCTTATGGACACAGAACTGTTTGCAATGATGTGTTAGATGGCAACAGTCTGCTATCAAGACTTTGTAAAAATTATTTTCTTTATCATAACATTCCCAAAATGTTGACATAATGATTATTGGGGGTCATGTGGACAATACCAACTGCTTGTTCGCTACTGAATTCCTTTCACTAGCCCACTGGACTGCTTCAATATCACACAGCGTGTTAAAGGGTGCACCCACACCAAAGGCCACACACTGGACCTTGTGAACTCCATTGGCACAATCCCATCCCATCTTCAGTGCTTGGACCTTGCTCTGTCTGACCAACATGCAAACCTCTTCACTGTTCTTGTCTCCCTGCCCTGGCAGCTCACAAAATGGACCATCACATACAGGAACATCAAGACAGTGAGTACACCAGCCCTAACCAATTTCATAACAACCCACTTGGCCTCTGCTCAGTCCAACATTCTTTTTGATGGGCTAGCTGCTCACTGCCACTCCGCCTTATCCTGGTGGCTTGACTCTCTCGTCCCCCTCAAAATCAAGACTGTCTTCTATACCCATCTTGCCCCCTGGTTCACCACTGAACTCCACCCCTTGAAGGCCACTGGCGTTAACTGGAGAGGTTCTTTAAAAGATCTGGCCTCACTTGCCACCTTGAGGCCTATGGATGTGAGGTCCTAGAAAGAAGCTCTCTCCCAGGCCAAAACTCACCACTACTCCACCCTCATTATAGAACCAGCAAAACCAACCCAGAATGCTGTTTTCCACTATCAACCGGCTACTTCGCCCACTAATAATAATAATTGTTGTTGTTTTTATTATTATATTATTAATTTCTTTTCTGTTCCCCTTGATGTTCAATTCAAGTTATAACAAGCATAATAATAATAATAACAATAACAATAATAATTGTTGTTGTTATTATTATATTATTAATTTCTATACTGTTCCCCTTGATGTTCAATTGAAATTATAATAATAATAACGACCACAACCTTAAAACATTTCTGTTTTCTGTTAAATGTCATATTCCCCAAAACGTTTTGTAGCCTAACATTTATTGTTGGAGGTCGGATTTATCCGAATTCCGAGTACAACCGAACGCAGCATATCCCATGTCGCATTGGGACATCGTGATCGCGCTCAACACAGCGCCGAAATACCTGGTGGTGACCGCGTGATCATCCGCGAGGAAGCGACGAACGAAAAAAAGCCAGGAAAATACAACAAGGTGAGTAACTTCAAAGTTATTATATCCAGCTTCATCTATCGTGTAAAGTTCCTATCTGCCAAATAGTCATATGTCGAAGTATTGTTCATGTGTAAGCTAGCTAAGCTGTGTAAACTAGCTAAACTGTGTAAGCTAGCTAAACTGTGTAAGCTAGCCTAAACCAATTACGTCACTGTCTCCGTGTGTCGGCTTCTGTCAGGACACGTGAAGCTGAAGCTAGTGTAACAGACTGTTTTATGCTGACAGATTTAACCGATTTATGTTGAGAATGAGGAGCGGTGTCCAGGGGCGGACTGGCCACTGGGAGTACCGGGAGTTTTCCCGGTGGGCCGGTGGGTCAGCGGGCCGGCCCGGTAAGGCGTGGTTACATTCACATTTTTCTATGAGCAAGAAGAGTGACTCATTAATGCAAGTGACAAGCATTAATTCTCGGACCGAACCCGGCCAAAAAAAATAAAAAAAGAAGAGGCCCGAGGCCCAGCCCGGCTTGTCCATGCTCACTTATTAGGAGCCAGTCCAGAGAGCAGAGGAACAGAGAGAGAGACAGCATAGCTACAGGTGTGTGTGTGTGTGTGTGTGTAGGCTACCTGCTGTAAAAGGTAGGCTAATACAGCATATTCCATAATCATAGTTGGCTGAAAATCTCAGGACATGTGTAAAGCTCAAGCATGTGGGAGCCTCCTTTCATATTTAGTATCTGACAGTAAGCTCATGATAGAGATGAGAATAGGGCAGAAGTGGTTGAAGAATAAAGTGTGGCCTGAAAGAGGCACATGGTGAAGCACAGGAAATGGCCCTTGAAATGCTGGTCCACGTCAAAAGATTTAAAAAAATGAGTTTTGTTTTTGCTCTCCAGCCACAGCTCCCTACTAGACCAGTTCTGAGTTTAGTTTAAGTTACATACTCTACAGCCATTATTGCCATTACAATGATAGGAACCTCAGTCAGTACTAAATCTGCTTTTTTATCTGAAACAATGTTGTCTTTTCCCTTTATTTTCTCTTCAGTGTACACCAGAATGTAGGGCTGCTCGATTATGGCAAAAATCATAATCACGATTATTTTGATTCATACTGAAATCACGGTTATTCAAAACGATTATTCACTGATTTGAGAATTTGCTTATATTGGACTTTAAACAGGTTTTCCTTTTTAACACAATGACTAATGTTTAAATACAGTTTGACAAAGAGAAAATTAAAACAAAGTATAAATAATATATACAGGGCTCCAGAATAACTTTTTTTACTAGGAGCACAGTAGCCCCTAACTTAAAATTTTAGGGGCGCAAGCAGAAAATTTAGGGGCGCACACTGTAAATCAACTTGCAAAGTAAATATTCACATTTCCTCTCATTTTGTAATTGAAAATAAAATTTGATTAATTGCCCAGCTCTAAAGGACATTATAAAATTAATTTGTGGACATTAATTGCTTAATAGTCACCTGATTGCCACCCATTTGGAACCCCACTGGAATCTTGTAACCCACGGGATTCCTGAAAATCTGTCAGCATCACACTCACACATGAGTGCAGGCACACACATACACACCCTCTCTATGTATCTCTGTAGATTATTCACGTTATACTGTTTTAACTTATTTTTTTGTTTATTTAGGGGCATGTCAGAAGAATTTTAAGGCAAAACAGACAGAGGTGGAGGAAGCAATCACCACAACCCTGAAGTTTGCACCCCATTGAGGAAAGAAGCAGGTGTGTGTGTGTGTGTGTGTGTGTGTTTGCCAGTGTGTGTGTGTGTTTGCCAGCGTGCGTGTTTGTGTCGCCTACAGTTGTATTAATTTGAAAATACTGTCCTAAACACCAGGGCTTCAGGTATGTAAATTGATGCGTGTTTGGCTTGCTGTTTTGCTTTATAGATTACACAACTTTTAAAGCTTTTAAGTAAAAACTAACACTTAAAAGAAAAAAGTATTGGTCATCTTATACAGGCCTGATACTTAACAATAACAGAAACCAAAGTTCTTGTTTACGTTCTGTCTCATACTCGTTAATATCCGTGGTAGTGCTTTACCGTTACTGTCCGTGAGAGAGAGACAGAGAGAGAGAGAGACAGAGAGAGAAACACTGTCTTATAATTCATTACTCAGACTTCTTTCACTTATTATATGTATATATATATATATATATATATATAGATATATATATGTATATATATATATATATATAGATATATATATGTATATATATATATATATATATATATATATATATATAGATATATATATATATATATTTCTTAACTACATATAGGTTATATATATATATACATACATACATACACATATGTCCAGCCCTAATATGTCCCCTTTAAAAGAAGTTACTGAGTCCGCAAGCCATATCTCCTCAGGTAGGTGGTTCCAAAGTCGGGGGGCTCTGATGGAAAAGGCCCGGTCACCTTTAGATTTCAGTCTCTACTTTGGGACGGCCAGGAGGCCCTCACCCGAGGATCTCGTATGGAGTCAACATTTCTGTCAAATACCTTGGAGCCAGACCCAGACGAGCTTTAAAAGTGATTAGTAAAATCTTAAAATCAATTCTAAAACGAACAGGGAGCCAGTGAAGGGAAGCCAAGACTGTGGTAATGTGATGTCATCTGTTAAAACCTGTGAGAAGCCTAGCTGCTGCATTTTGGACCAATTGTAGGCGAGAGGGGGACTTTTGCTGTTTGCTGGAGAGGACGGAGTTGCAGTAATCAAGTCTGGAAAAAATGAACACATATCAGGGGTGTGCATCTCTCCAATAAAATACGATTCCATATGTATCTCCATACATGGGCTAAGATACGATTAAAAAATGGAACGATTTGATGTGGTTCGATGCAGCAGGATTTCGATACGATACGATTCAATTCGATATGGCACGGCTCAATTTGAGGGGGTATGATGCAATGATAGTTCCATTTTGAAAGTAGACAATCATTTTACAATATGAATTAACATGTCAGTACTATAAATGTGGCATTTCCTTAAAAAAGATTTATCAAAGACTAGAGAAGAGGTGTGTTTGTAACTTTTGTCATGTTTATTAGTGTAACATGTAACAACAATATGTAAGAGCTCTCCAAAGCCCTTATGGCTGAAAAAATAAATAATATTCAGGTTTTGTTGGCACAAATTAAAGTCAAAGAAACAACAAAGAGAGAGATCTGTGTACAAACTCACAGCACTAACTGACTGTGACAGTCTCGTGAGAGTTTTACAGTAGGAGCCACTCAAAAGTTCCCGTTTCCGTGACTGAACCTCGGCAGGTCTGTGGCAGATCCGTGACAGCTCCGTGCAAGCCTGCCGCCTGCTCCGTGGAGTTAATTTAATCCCCCGTGATGACGTAGGAAATGCAGCCCTGACTTGTAACGCCCCTAGAGACCTGTGTGAAAACCAGTTGCAATGTTTCATTTGTCCACGGGGTGGAGCAGTGATTATCACCAAAATACTGTAATATCTGCAGATCTGGGAAAGACGGCTTATCAGCTGGTCCACTATTTAGCCTAGTCGCATTTTATGACTAGGTCAAATTACAACTACGGTATGCAACCCATATTTTTTAAAATAATTTTATTTTATTTTTTAAAATAATATTACCATGTTTTCACATGGTAATATTATTTGCCAAGAGGACGCTCTCTTCTTATCTTTCAAAACCTACTTGTCCCTGTGTTTCCCATTAATTAGGCTACCCCAGTATAATTACACTCCATCTCATTTACTGTGCTTTGTGTGACGTTTTTTTTTCCCCGCCATGTTATCATGATTCAAACTGAGGTAGGTTTCTTGGAGAAGATCCAAGAAATAAATAACATCGATCCGTATGAGCTACCTGCAGCTGGAGCAGGGAGACGCGTTGCCACCCTGCACCTACATGCAGTTGGTTCACTAGGCTACTTAGTTTTCGGCATTATTTAGTATACAGGAATTTAAAAGCCTGAAATCACTGGACACTGCATTCTGTGGTGGCAGCACGTAATGAGATAAAATTACGCCATAAAATAAAATAAATGTATTTTGCCAGCAGATAGTGTAGGGCTTTAAGAGCATTGTGGTGGATGTGGCGCATTCCACTACTGTTTTGTAGCTGCTGTCTGCCGTCTTTGGGCTTCATTCCATTTCAGACTGCTGTCCATCTGCCGTAACTGAATCCAAACGCCACTAATAAATAAATAAATAAATACGAAGAAAAAAATAAGGCTGAGCACGGAAGAACCAGAGAGGAAACACCATCACATGGAGCTGTCCGCCCCCTGTCACCCTCCACTCCACCAAGGGAAAGCGGACCCCAAGCCAGCGCCACAGAACCAGCGGCCGCTGCCCCCGGCGCACACGGCTCCCACTGAGGAAACACTGGAGTTAAGAACTAAACTATGATAAATGACATAAAATATTAAGATGTAGGCCTAACATAAATAAATTCATTATTGACCTCTTAAACTCCAGTGTCTGCGCTCTCTCCCTCCTCTGTTAAATGGGATCTCACAGGTGCACTACGTCATCAAATCATGTAATGCTTGGTATCACCGGATTCAGGAAGCTCTTGGCTTCCCGAATCCGCCGTCGTTTTTCTTTAATTCCTTATGGTTTTCGCACGAGAGCAGCCTAAATACATGAAGTCCAAAATCGCGATGAGTGGTGACAAGCCATGTCATGCCGTTTTTCGAGGGGGAAAGTTAAAGGATTACTCGCGATCTCATGCACAGCCGTAAATGGATACATAGCTGGTTTATAAAAGGTGAGATCTCACTCCTACCACTGTTTTTGGCTGAGATATACTGCCTAGGAGGATCATAACTTTCACGTTTCATATGGCTTTATTTGGTGATATTTTATGGTGTTTCTGTAACAAACAACATCAGCTATCATAATCACAACTGATTTCAATAAGGTGTGATGTCTGAAGCTGGCTGAGTGTTGTTTGACCACTGATAGTACTGTTTTGAAGCAGAGTGACCGAATTGTCATTTGGAGCTCCGCCTGGATCTTTCTTATGGGAAAAACACTGTAGAATGGTCATACTTTGAGCAATCTTCTTCAAACTTCAAACAAGTGTTCATTGATAGTGTGCCTACAGCCCCACGGTGTCATTTACCTGCTCAGATGAAGCCACAGACAGTTATTCATCCTGAAAAACATTTTTTATTTTATTTTAGGCAAAATCTTCAAATTCAGAGGCCCATTACTTTGTCTCTGTATCACCTAGAGTGTTTCTAACACTTTCACAAGAAACTTCAGAGAGTTTGCTCTCTGGTAAGACCTCATGCATGCATGTAGTCAGAGCGGTTCAGAAGCTACAGTCATTTTAATTTCGGTATGTCATTTTAGGCATTTTTACTACAGAATGGGGGTGGAGTGCAAGAGGTTCAATAAATTCAAACATGAAGCCTACAGTAGATAGAAGTGGAGCATGCTAAAAGTAAATACAATAATAGGCTAAACAGTATCTAAGCAATAATAAAGTGTCTTAATAATAAATTGTATCTAAGATATCTAGTAGGCTGCCATTCCGCTCTGTAAATAGATTTTAAAATTTCAATATAATTTTAATATTGTTTTTGCTTATTTCATTATTGTTATTATTGGTTTACTTTTTAGTAGTATTGTATTGTCTGAGGATGACTCATTTTAGTAACTATCTACAGTAAAAAAAAAACCCCAAAAAAACCCAAATAAAAATACACTGGGCCTTCAGAGTCCTCTCTGAAACTACACCTGGCATGGCTTGTGTCCAAAAAATGAAAAAATCAAAACTTTGTCATGGAGCTAAACCAAATACATTATTGGAAAGGTCTCAACCTGGAGAGTAACATGTCAGTATGAAGATTCTGCATGGCTCCTGCTTTGAGCCATTGACCATTGAACCTTGGCCTCAGTGCATGTTTGAGGGCTTATAACTCAGCAGCCAAAGGGGGAACAGACATGGCACCAACTGTTATGGAGAGCTCTTGACCTCAACTATCATGTGAGTGTAGTCAACAACTGGGCGTGCTGTCAGATATGGGTAAAATATGGATAAAATTAATTTTCACCCATTTAGAAATGAGATATTTAAAATCTGATTACACAAGTGTGTTTACCATCCCCTTGAAGTCCACAGTGTACTCTCAATTCAGTATGTACAACTTCCAAATCTAGGAAAAACACTTATATTTTTAAAAAACTACAGTTCCCTGGGACCACGCCATGCAGCTTGATACATATCAGGAACATAGTTGTAGTTTTTCTGATTTGCAAAGTAGGGCTCTAAATAGGGTTTTAAAAAGATATATCTACTGAATATATCTAATATCTAGTAAAGCTGAACTAGTTATTACACTGCACCTAGATGAACTATTTAAGAAAAAGTAAAGATGTCAGCTGATTTTCGCTATTTTAGCTAATACGCTAGAAACTGTGTTTTTGGGATGGTGTATGCGGCTTGTAAAATAGGATCGTAAAAAGATACATCTACTGAATATATTTAATATCTAGTAAAGCCGAACTAGTTATTACACTGCACCTAGATGAACTATGTTATGAAAAAAAGCAAGGATGTTGGCAAATTTCAGATATTTCAAATTTCAGATATTTTTGATAGTACTCTAAAAATGGCGTTTTTGGGACGGTAGGTTTTTTGCCACTTGTAAAATAAAGTTGTAAAAGATAGATCTACTGATTATATCAAATGTCTAGTAAAGATGAACTATCATGTTATTATTATTATGATGGGAAATTATAACAGAGGAATATATTTGCCGTTTTAATATCAAGAACACACTCATGTTTTTGTGTGTATACAGGAGGTTGTTGAATCAGGGAATTCGTGTGTCCATCACAAAAAAGGATCCTAATTGACTTTACATTGGCATTGTTTCCGTGGTACCGGCACCTAATTTCAACTCATTTTAGTTTTACCACAAAGTATGACTTTCTTGACCTTAAAATTTATGTTTTAAATTCATATTTAGATTTCATGTCACAACTCAAACAGGAACAAAAGATAATATTTCTCTCCTCATTCACTGCCATTCATATTTTTTCCGATCTAAGGTCCCATGAGCTTCACTGGAAAGGGGCGTGACTTCGGCACTCTATACAGAAGGAACTTGTTTAGATGAGTCACAATGTAGCAATGATTGAGTGTTCACTTGCTCACTCAAAATGCCTGTAATGCCATGTCTGAGCACACCTGTTGAAACAATAAGGGTTCTTGGCTTGCATTGTTCAAAAATTCCAGTGGTGGTTTATGCAAACTGCTTTTACCTCCATTTGCAATCCTTTTCATCCAACATAAAAATTAATTCATTGAATTCCTGCTGTATGTTAGTGTGTCAGCTTTTTATCCATGAAAGCCAGGGACACTCCAACACACATTCAAGAACTTCAAAAATTATTATAATATTAGGGGTGTCAAATTATCGCGTTAATTGCAAATAATTAATTACAGCCATATTTAACGTGCTGTGTTTTTTGATCGCGTTAATCTCATTTTTAATCTCTAACTTTACTGTTTCTGTATGCCACAGAGTTGCCTTTTATAAAATCCGTCTGTAGGCGTACGATTAGGATTCTTTGTGCTTGAGTTGTGGGAGAGCTGCAGCGCTACAGAGCAGAGCCCAGCATCAGCATTAACTGTCCCCTGCAGTGGCGGCCTGCTCACTCAGGAGTCTATTAAAGGTTTTTGCCCTAGCACGCAAGTATCTGACCTCCCCGGCAACCTCCGTGTAATTTTCGGGACAATCAGGGCAGGATTCAGGATTCAGGACAACTGCTTGGATTTCGGGACTGTGCCGAAAAATCCAAGCAGTTGTCCAAAATCCTGAATCCTGCCCTGATTGTCCCAAAAATTACAACAGAGCAGAGTCTGGAGTAGTTATTGCCCGATAAAACATTAAAAACTGATCATGGTGGTTGAGTTGTCATGCAGCTCCCACCAGCTGCACATTGGCTGCAGCAGTTCCTACATGAATTATGGGTGTTCTAGTTTGAAGGAGAGAAGACGCAAGTTGCAGCCGCAAGGACAGGGAAGCGCAGGCAGCCACGAGAAGGAGTGATTTGCACATTGCAGTGCAGCCTCTTGTTCTAACTGTTCAAAACTGTTCTATAAACTGATACAGTTGTAACGAATGTAGAGGAAAATCATTTTGAAAATTGTTAAAATAAAATAAGGGAACTGATCACAGATGTATTGTTTCTGTGTGTTTTTACATCTATTGTTGTGTTAGTCTGCAGCTATGCTTTTAATGAAGCTGACATGTCATGACAGTCAAGTACCCCCTGGTGGTCGAGACTGAAGGTTGCAGCACTCTTTATTGGGACTAATCTCAAAAACAATAGAATGTAATGGCTAGGTGTGCTGCATCTGTGTTCAAGTGTGTTATTGTTGAAAACAATAATTATGACTTTGTAAAACCACTTTTTGTAATATATATCAATATTTTGATCATCTGCCACAATAATGTAATAAATTCATTTGTTATTGTTACATTGTTTTTCTCAGCAATTTTGAGATAAGATTAAAAAAAGAGATTAATTAGATCAATTAATTACAGATCATAATTAATTAATCCCTCCATTTTTTTAATCTCTTGACAGCACTATATAATATCAAAATAATTGAATTAATAAAGCTACGAAACAAAAAATCACAAAATCATCGAAAAACTCCATATAGCCTTAATAGACTCAGTGTAGAAATGTCTTCTCTCTCTCCCCGCATTCCAAATAACCCAGTACACAAACACAAACAAAAGGTTAGGGCATAGTTATGTTAAATCACTGGCATTGGAGGGGGAGGACAGCTCACAGCGCGCACATTCCGGCAGCCAACGTGAGCCGACAACATTCAATACGAGTAAACCAGAGGGGACCCTGCCTGTTAGCGTAGTGTGTGGCTGAATGTGCATTATCTCTTTTAATTACACAATGGATCTTACTGCTCAGCATCCCCTTTAATAATTGTTTCTATTCTCTTGCCCAAAATAGCAGAAACAACTGTGCCGGGCCACTTTTATTTTTTTTCAATTTTGACTAGACTGTCCGCCGTCAAAACAGAGGAGTCTTTGTACTGTGTGTGAAAACTTCGGCTACTTGTCAAATCCTGTAAAGTTGTGATTATCATCTCTTATTTTTCAGTCTACAAGTAAAGTCTTAACATACTGTGTATTGACCAGATCTATACAGTTAGGCTACTGCACAAGATTCTATTCAAGACATTGAAGAGACTTAATGACAGATGCCTTTCATGCAATCGCCAGTGGCTGGTTTTAGATCATAAGGCAAGTCGCCTGTTTCAACTGCCAATCAGCTCGTAGCAAAGTCAGCTGGTAACGTGGGGCGCAACGACAGTTTTGGACACAGAGAAGAGAGAGAACAGAAAGGAAAAAAAAGGGTCACCTCACCAATTTGTTTGAGGAATAGCTCCATGGTTCTGCGAGTGTGCAAAAGCATACAGTAGGCTACCATCAATTTATTATTTTTGCACCCTCAGTTGAAATTAAAAAGTAAAAAAAAAACCCCGCACCACTCCGCCGACTGACGTATAGCGCCGGTACCCGGTGTATTTCAGCTGTCAGCGCTGTGCCAATTAAATGTGATGACGGCTCAACAAACGTTAAACATTAGACATCAATGCACAGGACACAAGGACAGGACTGCTGCTTCATTCATGTTTTTTTTTACGCGCATCTGAGCGCCTGTGCCGTGCGTAATTGAACTGGGAAGGCACAGCAGAGCCAGCGGGATTTCTTCACAAGAACACAAATAATATAAGATATTACATACAGTTTTACACACAAAATATCCTCTAAAACTCTCAATATCCTCGTTAATTGCCTTTTGCTGACAACAATCCCATGCAAAGCAGCAAGTGCAGAGTGAATGACTGAATGAATGAATGAGGATTCAAATTAATTAAAATGTGCGCACGATGTATATTTTTTCCTCTCACGGCCACTGCCGGGCTGCGTAATTTATTACAAAAAGGTCAACAAAACAGGTTTCCAAATTCAAAATAGCATGTAAACAAACAAAATCTTAAGAAAGCCTTCAGAAAGTGCATCAGTAAAAGCCCAGTTCTATGCTGCTGCCCACTGCTGACACGCCCAGTGTGCGACTGAAATGTCTGCACTGCAGCTGTGCCATATTCCACAATATCCAAACTTGAATGGCGGATCCTTTAGAAAAAAGAGGAAGGGCTGACATTTCAAATAATAAAGGCAGGAATTTTCGTAATGGTCGGACTTATGAAAAAAATGTGAAGGACCGCCAGTCCGAATAATGGAAGTTAACGTTAGAAGAAGCAAGGTTTCGGAAAGGCAGACAGTTACCCCTCAAAATAGTCGTTGCTATAGAAATGATACGCTTCCACGTTTGATAAACTGAATGACTGCAGGCTGTTTTTTTGTGAGAGAGGTGCCATCTCATGGCGATACCCTGCAATTGTGGGCGTGTCTAGAATTAAAATAGGAGGGGGGGGGGGGGGGGGGGGTAGAGCCAGCAGGCAGCTGGCTGGCAGCCAGTTGGAACATGGCTGGGATTTGGCTGGGATTCGACAGGCAGCCGGCTGACAGCTAGCTGGGAAGGGGGACTTTTGAGTGGCTCCTATATGACAGTGACATCAGCTCCTGTGTCAATTTTGAATTCCACTGGAGTGGAATCCACCTGTAGCTGCACAGTCCACTGTTCACTTGTCTCATTAGCATCACACACTGAACCTAGAAAATGAGAGGTCTGCTCTGCCCTCTGTCACCTCATTCACTGACCTGCTGCTGTGACATACTCTAGCCCAGTGTCCCATTTTATGACAGTTATGGCATGTAGCTTTCTCTGCAGGGCACTTTTCATCTCTGTTGTGCTGTATTTTCCCACATTTCTTATCATTTCTCCCCTATTTTCTGTCATTTGACTTGTTGCTGTTGTGGTTTCTAGTTTGTGTTCTTCTGTTTAAACTGCACCTCCTGTACCAATCTGACAGTCTCTACCTGCAGGCTCACTTGTGCTGCGACTTTCTGTGATTGTCTGATGGTCTGTATTGTCTGCGCCAGCCTTAGGTCCACCATTAGCTGCAGCTTGCGGGAGAGGTCCTTGTCCAGTATTCCGACGACAGTACAGTTGCGAATATTCTCCACTCTGGTTGCACCAAACTCATAGTGCTCTGATAGATCGTACAGGGCTCAGATAAAACACTCAGCTCTTTCCCCTGGCCCCTGGACTCGTTGGTGAAAACATGCCCGTTTGTGGATAATATTCCTCCGTGGGAAGACGTACTCATCAAACTTCCCCACCACAACGGCAAAGTCATTACTGTGGCTGTCCGCAGTAAACGTGAATGACTTGTAAATGTTTTCTGCCTTGTTGCCCATTGCAAAAATTAGGCAGCTCACTTGCACTTCTCCGTCGTCTTTATTAAGTTTTGTAGCCAGTGTGTACCGCTCGAAGTGTTGTTTCCAGTCCGGCAACCCTGTTGGCTTATCAAAGGGAAAGTTCGCTGGGGGGTTAAACTTTTCCATTTAACGTTGTCCATCTTCTGTCTTTGTTTCTTCGTGTGTAGAAACACTCCTGACACCACGTTGAACCTCAAACACAGCTGTAAGACCTAGTATATATTTAGATTGCTTCTCCCCAATTTCTCTTCAAGAATTGACCGCAGTGATTTCTTCTTCTAAATCATCAACGTGTCTCTTAGACCCCATCCCAACTAGGCTCCTTAAGGAGGTCTTACCTTTAGGTAACAGTCATATATTAGATATGAGCAATATATCCTTATTAACAGGCTATGTACCACAGTCTTTTAAGGTTGAGAAAGTAGTCGCAGACCAGCTGTGTGATTTTTTTCCATGATAATAATTTATTTGAGGAATTTCAGTCAGGATTTAGAGTGCATCATAGCACTGAGACAGCACTAGTTAAAATTACAAATGACCTTCTGACTGCTTCAGACAAAGGACTCATCTCTGTACTTGTTTTATTAGATCTTAGTGCGCCGTTTGACACTATTGACCATCAAATTCTGCTACAGAGACTGGAACACTTAATTGGCCTAAAAGGTTCTGCACTAAGCTGGTTTAAATCTTATTTATCTGATCGTTTTCAGTTTGGTCACATTCATAATGAATCATCCTTACATACTAAAGTTTGTTTTGGAGTTCCGCAAGGTTCTGTGCTTGGACCAATCCTATTTATTCTATATATGCTTCCTTTAGGTAACATCATTAGAAATCGCTCTATAAATTTCCATTGTTATGCGGATGATACACAGTTGTATTTATCGATGAAGCCAAAAGAAAGTGATCAATTAACTAAACTTCATAATTGTCTTAAAGACATAAAAACCTGGATGAGCACCGGACCAATCCTATTTACTCTATATGAAGAATATTACTTGGGGTGGATGATCTAGTTCAGGAGTGATATCAACACAATGGCTTCTCAGCTAAAACAAATACACAGCTCAGCATTTGGAGGGATGATAGCACCGCAGGGGCAGCCAGCTCCTTTGTCCTTGCCAAAAGGATGACTGCAGGTGAGCTGCATGAATTTATCACCTGTGGGCTCCGCCCACACAAGTGAGGTGGCAGGTAGAGGAGGGTCAGAGAGGTGGGAGACGGATTTTCCACAGCCGCCCCTCCAATATGTGGAACTTGAATGAAAATCCTCATGGAGCCTGAGGGGGTTCCGGATCATCATCCTTGACCTCCAGGAGAGCCACCAACTGACTGACAGGACGGACACAGAGCTTTCCTTTGATTAGTATTTCTGCCACTCTGACTCTGCCATCCGAGCTGGGGAGGAGTTTCTGAACTTTTCCTATTGGCCATGATGCTCTGGGCAGATTGGGGTCGATAACCATTGCCATGGTGTTCAGGGTTTAGGATTTCCTCCACCTCTGTGAGCACAGTTCTCAAAACCTCCTCCGCCACAGCTTGAGCTCCTAAGGTCACACGTAGTGCGGACTTGATGGATCTCACCTCCCTTTCCCAGGCTCCCCCAAAGTGAGGAGCATGTGGGGGGTTCCTCACGAAATGGACTTTGTACTTCGATAGCTGTTCCTGAAGGGCAAGACTCAACTGATCGAAGGCTCTCTGCAACTCTCTCTCCTCTGACAAAGTTTGCTTGTCTGTGGTCTGAAATGACCTCAAAGGGGGTTCCGCGCCGAGCCACAAAGCGGCGGAAAGACATCAGGAAACTGTCAGTGTCCAGACTGGAGAGAAGATCTATATGAATACAGCGTGTGGTAAGACATTTAAAGAGTATGCCCCATCTCTTTTCTTGTCTGTGGCCAACTTTAATAAGGAAAGGACCAAAGCAGTCCATTCCTGTGGACCACAAAGGAGGTTTGAATAGGCGCAGGTGAGACAGAGGTAGGTCAGCCATCCGAGGAATCAGTGGTTTTGCTTTCCATTTCTTGCAGTCTACACAGGTATGTTGATGTTTCTTTACTGCTTGTCTCCCACGTGTTACGCACCCGTCTAGGGGTCGGGGAGTGTAACATAAAATGAGCCGACACATGATAATGCACGTCAAAGGGTGAGTTTATTCACCGGCACACAAATAGAAATAACTTTTATAAATAAAGAAGCTTGTCTTCAGGGTGAGCCCAGGCCAAAACAATAAACAAAACAAACTACCTTTCCCAATGTGCTAACTAAACCCTATGGGAAAGAAAAGAAACAAAAATACAGTCACTAAACCTAACTCCCTAAACTAAACAAAAACAGGAGAAAACAGGTAAGCTCATACAGCAGCCTTTGACAGGGACTCCACCTTCTGTTCATTAAGGTACACCACAATTTTTTCTGGGAGACAGGATTTGAACTCCTCCAGCAGAAACAACTCGCGGACCTGAGTCAAAGTTTCCACTTTGCTCGCCGCACACCACTTATCCATCAGAGCAGTCTTTTCACGGGCAAACTCAACGTCAGTTTGGTTGGCGGATTTTTCACATGCTCTAAATTTTTGGCGATATGCCTCAGGAACTAATTCATAAGCCCTCAAAACAGTGGCCTTCACAGTGTCATAGTCCAGACTCTCTTCAATGGACAGGCTTGCGCACACCTCTTGCGCTTTACCAATCAATTTACACTGCAGCAACGGACTCCACACAGTTTTTGGCCACCTCAAAGTGGAAGCGATGCGCTCAAAGGCGTTAAAGTAGGAATCTACTTCACTTTCCCTAAAGGGTGGTACCAGGGCAATATGTCTGCTCACGTCAAACTGATCAGAGGGCATGATGACTGGGGGCTGCACAGCCACCGGAGTGGAAGTAGCTGGATGTGGCGTTCTATCAAGCTCCATGGCCCTTGTGCGGAGATGCATAAGCTCAACCTCACGGTTCTTAGTTTGGAGCTCCACCTCACGCAGGCGACGGGCCAGCTTAAGATCCGCCGTATCAACACCAGCCTGGATAAGCGCCATCAGGTCTATGCTGAGGTGAACGGAAGCAGGAGCCTCCGCCCCTGCCCCCACCCCGCCACCGAGGGCTTTCGCCGCCGTGGCACTGGCAGACTCCTCTCCCACTACCACACCTAAACCCTCAGGAACAACATCGACCTTTTCTGGCTTAGGCTTGGGAACAACCCCCCTCTCCACCAACCGCTCTGACAAGCAAGACTTTATTTCAGCTTTGCGTGCATGCAAAGGGACAGAAACGTTAAAGACATTTGCTATTAACAACAAATCCGCCTTTGTGCACCGATCCAGTTTTTCAAGAGCTGGACCCTGCGTAAACGCATCCATATCAAAGGACTGAGACATCCTACAACTCCACACACAGCCCAGGCCAAAACAATAAACAAAACAAACTACCTTTCCCAATGTGCTAACTAAACCCTATGGGAAAGAAAAGAAACAAAAATACAGTCACTAAACCTAACTCCCTAAACTAAACAAAAACAGGAGAAAACAGGTCAACATAAATGGCAGCTCACCCCTACTGCTTAGTGTTATGTGCAAATATTTACAGGTGACGTGCAGGTGACAAATAAAACTGCTGCTTAGCGCTGCACCGGGTCGGCAGCAGACAAACTGTTCCCCGCTCGTAGCGGCGGGACACAAACAAAAAACTCACAATTCAAATAAGGCTCACCGCTCTCCAGTCAAAAAAACACACACAACAGTTTATAAAGGCACAGGCAGGTTTGGTGTTGGAGCAACGCTGCTGTCAACCGACCCTCGAGTTTGACAGATGGCCGGGGTTTAAAAAGGCCAAGCCCCAGCGACAGCCAATCAGCAGCAGCCACGACCAGAGCCAAGCCCTTGCGACATCCAATCGGCAGCAGCCACGACCAACCAGAACCCACTACTCAGGGAAGGAGACGAGAGCGGCACCTGGCACAGATCCTCAGAAAAAGAAGAGGTCTTACTCTCACATAAAACAAAAAACAACACATATGCAACAATATACGGCTGCAGCCGTAACACACGCAAGATCCAGTAATTCCTCCTTAGGCTGGCAAAAACTCTCTCCGGACCAGGATGGTGTAACTTGTTGTTGTAGTCCTTTATAATCAGCTGTATGATGTAGTGCTTTGGATCCAAGACTAAAGGGTGGATACAGTTAAGGTCCAGATCTTCACTTTTGCACAGCCGACCACCCACTCTGATCAGGTTTGTGGTGTGATCAAACTCAGGGGTCAAGTTGTTGGGGACAGGTTTCATTGCCTGTAAGAGAGCATACTCTTCTGAGAAACTCTCCTGTTGTCTCCACATGGGATCTCTCAGGGGAAGATAAACTTGCATCCAAGGACAAGATGTGTTGAGAGGTACCAACCACCGGCTATTCCCAGCTCTGGAAGTGGAGGATGTCTGATGGAACGTTTGTTGGCATCACCTCAGTCGTGCCACAGAATACAGATTTTTTCAATTCTGTTCCTGCTGCATCATTTGGAGGGGAGGATGGATGTGAGGGCCATTGCTCAGGAGGTAAGTACAGGAAAGGAGGGTCCTGATTCCATCGGTGTGGTGCATCTAGTTCGGCTAGGGTTTTTCCTCTGGTAATATCATCTTTTTAATTTTTTTTATATATATACTGTATTAATCCCCAAGGGGAAATTCAATTTTTCACTCTGTTTACACACAGGTCTGACCACACATATGCACAAAATGGACCTATACATGCACTAAGTGGAGATATGTCAGAGTGGACTGCCCATGACGGGCGCTCTGAGCAGTTGGGGGGTTTGGTGCCTTGCTCAGGGGCACCTCGGCAGTGCCCAGGGGGTGAACTGGCAACTCTCCAGCTACCAGTCCACGCTCCATATTTTTGGTCCGGACAGGGACTTGAACCAGCGACCCTCCGGTTCCCAACCCAAGTCTGAGCTACTGCTGGGTTTCTTACTGAATCAACATATCTCCAGTCTGAGGAGGTACTGTATTCAAGGATCTCTGTGATCCGATGAGCAATGACTATCTTATACTGGCAGGACTCTGATTGCAGCCAGGTTAGAACAGTCTTGGAGTCTGTCCACATTACCAGATGGTGGAGAGGGAGAGTCAGTTCTGTTTGCAGCATCCTAGCTAGTTGGGCTCGGGGGAGAGCAGCACACAACTCTAGGTGGGGAATGGTTATCTGCCGTCTTGGTGCCACCCTTGAACATGCCATAATGAAAGAGACCTGAACCTGCCCACTTGAATCCACTCAGATATGCAACAGAGCCATATTCTGCTTCAGAGGCATCGCAGAACACGTGTAACTGCCTGGTCACAGCAGGATCTTGGTCTTCAGTGAGTCCATAACACCTTGAGAGTTTGATTTTGGCCAAGTGGGGAAGTTCCTTTTCCCATAATGTCCAGGCTTTCACAAAGGCATGAGGCAGGCATGGGTTATCCCATTCCCGCGCTTTGGACCACAGTTTCTGGAGAAGGACTTTGGCGTGGGTGGTGAATGGGATGGTGAAACCAAGGGGATCATACTGGCTGGCCAATATCCTATACACAGTGTGGAGGGTAAGTGTCTGGTAGTCAATAGGTCTGTGCTTGTACCCTAAGGTGTCTGAAGAGCAGTACCACATCAAGCCCAGGGCCCCTTCCCATGGGTCAGTGCAATCTTGGCTGAGCCACAGTTTAGTGCTCTCTGATCGAGCCTCTTTAGGTAGATACTGAATCACTGAGCGGAGTTTACTGATCCACTGTCGGATCTCAAAACCACCAGAGGCCAACAGCGCTCTCAGGCGGTCCAGGAGACTTCTGGCCTGCTTCTCAGTTGGAAAACTCTGCAGACAGTTGTCTACATAGAAGGACTGCATGACCGATGTTAAGATGTCTTCCTGACCCATGTGATTATCTTTTACATGTTGTTGCAGGGCATACATAGCACAACAAGGGCTACATGTGGTGCCAAACGGTAGAACTTGCCACTCGTAGACCTCCACTGGTTCTTCACATCTCATATTTCGCCAGAGGAAACGGAGGAGTGGTCTGTCCTCAGCCAGCAACCTGACCTGGTGAAACATGGATTTAATATCACCAGAAATGGCAACAGAATGCTGACGGAAGCACAGCAGAACACCCATCAAGGAAGGGCCTAGAACTGGACCAGGAAAAAGATTGTCATTCAGGATTTGCCCTTGGTATTGAAATAATCAGTTAAACACTAGGCGATGTTTGCTGTTGTGCTCCACAAGATGGTGAGGTATATACCATGACTCATTGGTTTGGACCACTTCCTCAGGGCTAAGCTTCTTCACATAGCCAGCCTCTAGCAACTTGACCTCATGATCATAGATGGCTGCTTGCTCTGGATCCTTCAATAGTTTCCGTTCAGTCCGCCTGAGGATTGGTAGGACAGATTCCTTTGGAGCCTGTAGTTTAGGGGCATTCGTCCTGTGAATCAGTGGGGTTCCATAGTGGTCAACGCCATTGACCTCCACTCTAATTGTTTGGCTATCCAGACGAGCTAGTGCCTCCTTGTCTTGTTTGGAGCTGGTGGTGACTTTCTCACTTTGGATCTGAACTGGGTAAGACTGTGGTGCCAGGGCTAACTTTTCGGCAGTGAATGCATCCCTTACTATGAACTTCTTGTCTGCATTCCATGCTGAGGCAATGTTGAATGTGACTGTGATACCAGTTAGAGTCTCAGTCCCTTGGCGGGCAGTTTTCAGCATGAGAGACTCAGCCGCCCCATCAAGACCAAGACATCTGGCTGCAGTGGTCAATAGCATAGTTCGTTCCGAACCATCATCTTGTATTGCATAAGTTTCAAGATTCTTCCCCCTATAACTTAGCAGAACTTTGACCACTTTCAAGAGGACTCTTGTGCTGCAGCTTGATCGGATAAGGCAAGAAGTACTAGGATCCCTCTGCGACTGGTTCATTTCATGAAGGACTCCAAGGTGCTTCCCTTTGCATTTCGGGCAGAGCTTCTTTAGATCACAATTCATGGCTCTGTGCTCCCCTGCACATCTCCAACAACTCCCTTTTTCCGGTATCCACCTCCTTACTGCATCTGTTGATACCTTTTGGAAGTCTGGACAGACACACAAGTGATGGTCAGTGTCGCCACAGAAAGGAGACATCTGACAACAACGTGTGGTGGACTCAGTCCCTTTTTGCCAAGGTTAGGTGTAAGGATGACTAGTGCCAAGGAGTATGGTAGCCACTGGATTGCTGAA
Organism: Epinephelus awoara; assembly: GCA_035609425.1. Classification (NCBI taxonomy): domain Eukaryota; kingdom Metazoa; phylum Chordata; class Actinopteri; order Perciformes; family Serranidae; genus Epinephelus; species Epinephelus awoara. The sequence continues at coordinate 39,821,233 of CM069306.1, forward strand.
TTTTGCGTAGCTGGACTTTATGGGTCTCCGTTCATCTGTATGCCCTTTCGGATTGTCACACGTTTGTGTGGCCATAGCTTGACATTCAGCTTCGTCCTCTAACCAGTTAGAGAAGTCAATCAAGTTATAGGGAACACCTGGTTTGGTTATGATGCACACAAATTCTTGGGGAAGGATTATCATAGCCAGAGTGTGATGAAAGTGATGAACGAGAAGAACCTGATGAAGCATAGGATTGCCTGTCAACCCCCTCTCCAAGAGCCCTCACAGTTTTTCCCAGATCCAATATAAGGCCTTTAAGTTGTTCTATTTCTCCTCTCATTATCCTATGATTATCTCCATGTCCATTCTGTTGGTTCCTCCTTTAACTTGTTCTTCCCCTTCACTGGTGTTGAATTTGATAAGTGGGACAGGGTGTTGGTTCGTAGCTGAACCAGTCTCAGCTGAAAGTGTATGAGCCTTGGTAAAGGAAGGAGGAGGAGGAGGATCTGAGAGATGATGATGAGGTGGGGCCTCTGCTGAAGGTTGAGGAGTAGCATAACTAGCATGAGCCTGGTAAGGGTGAGGAGGCAACTCTGATGGGTGAAAGATGGAGGTATCTAAAGGTTGAGGATTAGCATGGCTAGCAGGGGCCATGTAAGATTCATCAGGAGGCTTTGAGGTGTGAGGGATAGCATGTGTAGCTTCAGGAAGCCAGCTTGGGAATGATGTTTGGTAGTCTTCCAGATATTTGGGTGGTTTCTGAGCCTGTTTATATGGTTGTGCTCCATCCATTGCATTGATCTGCTCCAGCTCGAAGGACCATGAAGAATATTACTTGGGGTGGATGATTTAGTTCAGGAGTGATATCAACACAATGGCTTGTCAGCTAAAACAAATGAGCACAGGCAGGAGTTCCAGTCCAGTATATTTATTCTTATCCTTAGGTCACTGGTTCAACTCCAGCTCGAAGGACCATGAAGAATATTACTTGGGGTGGATGATTTAGTTCAGGAGTGATATCAACACAATGGCTTGTCAGCTAAAACAAATGAGCACAGGCAGGAGATCCAGTCCAGTATATTTATTCTTATCATGAGAGCTGGTTTACCTGGCAAACAAAGACAAAGTATAACAAAGACTAAGCATCAAATCATAAACTGAGTAATTCATAATCCAACAAAAGTCATATACATTTTAACCAAAGAAAGCCAAATCAATAGAACTCACATACCAAATACACAGTTCAGCATTTGGAGGGATGATAGCACCACAGGGGTCTCTCTCTCTCTCTCTTGTCCTATTACTGCATCTTGCTAACTCGGCCATTCTGGATGTCTCTAACTCGGCTTCTTTTCTGGAGCCTTTGTGCTCCACTGTCTCTCAGGTTAACTGGTATTGCAGCGGTGCCTGGATAGTGTGACGTGTGTGGTTGTGCTGCTGCTGTGGTCCTGCCAGATGCCTCCTGCTGCTGCTGCATCATTCGTCATACTTCTACTGTTATTATACACATATGATTATTGTCACACATGTATACTATCAGATATTAATATATTATTATTAATTATAATATTATTACTTTCATTAATGTTGTTGTAAGCTACTGTGATTACCGTCTGTCCTGCATCTCTCTCTGTCTCTGTCTCTCTCTCTTTCTGTCTCATTGTGTCATGCGGATTACTATTAATTTATTATATTGATCTGTTCTGTACGACATCTATTGCACGTCTGTCCGTCCTGGAAGAGGGATCCCTCCTCAGTTGCTCTTCTTGAGGCTTCTACCGTTTTTTCTTCCCGTTAAAGGTTTTTTTGGGGGGAGTTTTTCCTTATCCGCTGTGAGGGTCCAAAGGACAGAGGGATGTCGTATACTGTAAAGCCCTGTGAGGCAAACTGTGATTTGTGATATTGGGCTTTATAAATAAAATTGATTGATTGATTGATGGGTAGCTAGCTGAGCAAGTTGGTTATCAAAATCATTCCTATAATTTCTCACCTAACGTTATTTTACCAAGATTGTGTTATTAACTGTACATAGTCTTTGACACTAACTTTAACCAGCGCATCTACGTAACGTTAACCCCATGTTTTCATCATCGTTATCTTGCCAGCTATTGTTATGCCAACGTGCTATTTAAGGCACTATTATGAGTGCCATTATGATGCCTTAATTTATGTTATATCGCTGTAACTTTAGCTAACGTTATGTGTGTAACTGTTAGCCTATATTTGTGTTGCTCGTGAGTCAAATAGCTACGTTACTGTTAAGCTCGCCTAACGGTACATAGCTAACGTACATCGCAAACACTTTCAAGCTCCAAAGATCTTTACATTACATTAGTTCAATTCATGGGTTTATTTTTCATGTAGTCCCAAACCTGCCATTTCCAATACACAGTTTTATCATTTGATCTGATTGGCTCTACTTCATAGACTCATATGCAATCAATTAATTAGAAACACCTGCTTATGGGTCCTCAAAATGGCAGATCTGGAACTAAATCTGGTACCCATGAATAGGGGAAATATACATGTTTGTGTAAAATAAAAAGTTACTATCATTGTAATGTGCATTCTTGCATCTTTTTATTTCCAGCATGGAAAACCACTGCAGTGACCCCACACAACCTTGGGTAAGCCATTGCAAAGTTTGTTTCAGTGCTGTTGCCACACAATATGTTTTTGAGGTGTCCTTACATGCACAATCCCTTTCAGACTGATGCACATGAAGCTGAGAATGTGCAACAGAGTTCAGGTATGAGGCCCTCTTTACCCCAAACGTTGAATTTCTGTAGCCTATCTGCACTTTATCTCCTTGTTGACTTTATTTTTCTTTTTTCCCTCTTGCAGGAATTGATTATGTGGCAGCTATTAAGAAGGACCAGGGATAGGCTGGCTGCCATTATCAATAGGGAGTCCATTGATTTTGAATATTTTCACTTTATCACCTGTCAGGAACTGCAGTTTTTACGGGCAGGAACAGTTTATATGAATATTCCTCAATGTATTATAGTTGGCTTAGAGCAGCTCAGTGGGGTGATCAAGGCTCAGCTTTCCAACAGTCCTGTCACTCCATTAGTTGACAGTGTGGCTGTAGTCGAGTGGAATGGAAGTGTGGGGCAACCTAGATTGAGTATCAGTAGTGATGTTATTGAAAATCTTTTAAGCACCAGCCTACCATTGACCACTCTGGCTAATGCTCATGACATTTCAAGATCCACCCTGTGTAGGAGGATGAGAGAGTATGGTCTCTCAGTCAGAAGCAGCTACTCTGACATTCCTGACCATATCCTTGATATGAAGGGCAAGTATGACAGTAAATTCATGATGCTTTAAAAAACAGTCTTTTTCATTCATCAATTAGGCCAGATATATCTTTACTTTAGAGATGGTTAAATCAGCAACCAGAACTTTGCCACCATGTCTCCTAAATGGGCATGGTCAGAATAATAAGAAAATGGCAAAAGTCTCCAAAGTGGGTGTGTCTGTGACAGAGTATTTGGATTGGGGCTGCCTTGTTTGAAATCCCATGGTCTTTGCTTAGGCCCCACTAGAATCTGTGATGGTGTTTATCTGCTGAGCGTCCCCCATCTGGCTTTATTTTGTTATTCATTCTGGTTGTCAACAGTCGTTCTGTGGGGTTGGGATGGAGGATGGAATTGGATAAACCAATCACAGAGTGGCCATATGTGACTTAATACCTTTAAACTTTATCTTTAAGGTGAGATCCATAAAGGCCAGAATGCCTCATGCTGGATATAGGCTGGTGAAAGGGGGTCTACTGGCCATGGGACACCGTGTCACATGGAGTAGAGTCAAGTCATCCTTGCAGCGTGTTGATGGAGCAGGCATCATCTCAAGAATGATCCAGTTGACATGCATTGCCAGACGGACATACTCTGTCCCAGCTCCGTTGTCTCTTGTCCACATTGACACCAATCACAAGTTGATCAGGTAGTGTTCTATTTCTGAGGTTGTCTCCATTTTTACTGCACAAATATGATTTCAAGCATTGTGAAGTTAATGGTAGGTTTATGAGGGTTATGTTCGGTTTATGATGGGTTGGATGGGCTGATGTTCGAATAGCATACGGTGGATGTAAGAAAATTGCACATTTCTTATCTATGGTTTGTTGCCTGTCACAGTGATAATATCCAATCTGATAATTTTAAGGTACAACATAGTGGTTTTCGGAGGTATCAATGGCTTTTCCCGGAAGGTACAGTTGGCTTTACCATTTTTAAATTGAACTACTGGTTTACATGTTGTTTACATTTTCAGTTTTGCTTGAAATCTAACATTTTTAATTCCTATCCTTAATCAGGTTTTGTACCTCAATGCGGCTGGGAATAGTAAGGCAGAGACTGGTTTGAGGTTTTTCATGGACAGTGTGCAGAAACATGGATGGCCATCAAGATGTAGTATCTGACGTGGCATGTTGTTTGATGCTTAGGGTCTGTTATGTTCAGTTAGGGGCCCAGGTTACGATTTTATCACGGCTCAGGTCAAGGATTGATAAGTCAGGTTGAAAGGTTGGATTCCATCTAGAGTGTCTCTCTGTCACCTGTTTAATTTTGTCTCAAAGTTCATCAAAACAACCAACTTATTTAAGCAGAATATGTGGGGCTGTGATTTGAACCCTTTCTTAGGCAATCCTAGGGGATTGATTTGATGCTGTACTTCTTGTAATCAACCTTTCTATATACAAGCAAGACAGTGTCAGCGGAGTCTCCTTCATCACCTTCACATCATCGCTATCTCATAAACTACAATTTTGGCGTCACGAACAGGATGAGAAGAAGAATGTATACTTTTGGCGTCACGAACTCAGGACGTGTTGTGGCCTGCAGCGTTGCCAACAGCTTCAGTGCATCTGCTTCCGCACCGAGTCGACAAGTACGGTGAGCATGTCTCAGGTGATGGGTGCTGGTTCGCTCATTCGCTCATTGTGGCTGTTGTGTGGTTGCTGTTTGGTCACACTGTAAAAAATCGTGTGTGTGAGTGCCATGATGTGTTGGTGTTTGGAGTGCTTCTCCTTCTAAAGTGGGGTTTGTTGCGTTGTGTCCGACGCAAGGGGGGAGTATAATAGAAAAGATAGAAAATAAACATTGATGTTAAAAGATAGGACGAAGAAATAGAAGTTAAAGTAAAATAAGTAAAGAATAAAAGTTGAAGTAAAAGAAGTAAAGAAAATGAAGGTTGAAGTAAAAGAAATGTAGAATAGCCTAATTAGTAACAATAAGGTGAGCTACATAACACCATGCAAGATTAAAGAAGAGGTGGGCCCTGTACCGTCCTAACGGTAAGACGTGTATATTAGTAACTGTGTGAAAGTAGGCTTTGAGAAATAGCCGGAATTGGGCTAAAAAATAGAAAGAGGAAAGTGACAACCCTGGGCCCAAGGGGAAATTGGACATATGGAAAAAAGAAAAAAAGATAAGGTTAAAGGGAAGATAAACTAAAAAGAGAAGACAAGAGGAAAAAGTAAAGAGACAAAGGGAATAGTAAAGAGAAATAGGAATAAGGTTAAAGAGAAAGAAGCCGCAGATTTGGACAAAAGCCCTCAAGGAGGTGATTTTAGATGGGCCTAAAATCCTGCAACATCACTCGGTGAATTACAGCTCTGTTCAGGGAACTGGAGGTGTAGAATGAAAATTCAATTGTACGATTCCCACTCGAACACTAAGTTGACAAACAGGTGTTGAAGCAGCCTCTCACTGAATATCTACACCTCATAAGGTAGCATAAATTTAGACATTAAAAAGGAAAAATGAAAAAGAAGTGGCAAGAAAAAGCATGCTATAGAAAAGTATGAATGAGTCGACATTGAGAATTTAGGATTGAATGGTGTTTGTGTTTCTGGAAGAATGTTGAATTTGTTGTGTGTTTTTGTTTTGAAAGTTTGCTTTGTGTCTTTGTTTGTTGGATGATTGATCAGCTGTGTTTTGGTTGTGTGTGAAAGGTTGTGGAATGGCCTGGATTGTGGGGTTTATGTTAATGTGACAGATTTCATATTGAATAGGCATATATAGGCTGTGGTTGAGAACAGGAGATTTAGTAATTCATAAGGAAAGATATTTTGTCTTTTAGTGTTAAAACATATGAGCCTCAAAAAAGAGGACTTTATAAATATTGACTAAAACTTATGAGCCTTTGACAGGGACTTTGATAAAGAGCTATGAGCCTCTTTCGAGGGGACGTTTTTGAATCTGTTAAGAATGTATGAGCCCCAAGAAGGACGTTTATGATTTTGAATTGAAGTGTGAAGATCAGTGAGGATATTTTCAGTGAGTCTGTGTGAGTGTGTGTGTGCTCCAGCTGGGGTGTGTGTGTGTTCTTTGTTTCTGACTTTGTACCTTGCTATATGGAGACTGTTTGATCTTTAGGACATAGGGCTAGATGTTCACTCTTTGAGAGCTAGAATATATATATATTGGAAGTTTTGCTAATTTTTTTTTGTGCCCAATTTTTTATTGTTTTTTTTTTTTCTTTTTGTTTTCATCATGGAGGAAACACCACAACTGAAAAATACAGTATTGACAATACATGACATATCTACATCTGTACCTGAGGGTATCCACAAATATATTAAGGATATAGTGTATTTACGTAAATTAGATGAATAGCAATACAAAAATAAATTTGAGCGATACTCGAAAAGTTTAGACATTCACTTATCCTCCTATAATCGAAACAATAGTTTAAACCCTACTCTTTACCCCCAGCCCAACCCGCCCCATCCCCGTGGCCTGAGTTATAAATCATTTTAACATTAAATAAAACAACAACAACAACAACAAAAAAACTTTTAAGTTAAATCTCATGGCTAAGTTATTAACTATAAACCAAAATTTCATAGTAATTAATAAAAATTGAAATCATTAGTTAAGCTAATCAAAACAAAATACGTTAAAAAAAAGTATCCACATACATACACACCTATAAATGAATCCATACATCTATATACCTACAAGTACACAGATAGATACATACATATATACATCCATAATAAATAAAATAAAATGAATAAAGTAAAATGAAGAAAAAAACTCATCCATATATTTTAGATTGATTTAAATGTGTGTTTTAAAACCAGCCCTCAGTATAACGAATATTCTGGTCTTAAACTAAATAATTTGCTCATCAAAATTTGATGTGTAATCCAAGTGTACCCCCAATTTTTAAAGAAAGCAAAACATACAACATATAACATTATACACATGTGCATACACATACTCATAGGGATGACATATTCATATCATTTAGGCCTACATCATATGGGCCGTAAACAGACATCAATAATCTCTACACATGCTAGTTACTGTGATTTCAATTTCTCCATTGTTAGAAGGGCTTTTGTGACTTCAGCTTTAGTGCCCCGTATTCTACCTATTGCCACTTCTATGGGAAGATTAGAATAAAATGATGCCTGCCAATAACGTAAATTTAAATCTTGTGGATGTTTCCATCTCATTACTACTATTTCTTTTGCTGCATTAAATCCACAAAAAAGAGTCTTTCTTTGATCATCATTCAATAAAATAATATTTGGAAGGAAGGGTATAATTAATACCAATATATTTGATAAAGTTCTTGTTACTTGCATCCAGAAGGTGTTAACCTCCGGACATTCCCATAGTATATGTATGTATGTTCCAATTTTCCTGTGAGAGCATAATGGACATATTGGGCTTGAGGTCAATTTAAGTTGGGAACGCTTTCTTGGGGATAAATAAAACCTATGAAGTACTTTATAATTCAGCAACTGATGTTTGTAATTACATGAAGTGAGTGGAATGTTATTCCAGACTCCTACCATGTTTATAACCTTTAATTATTCCAACCAATGGGTGAATTGATACTGGCTGGGTCCATGGTACCCCATATGTATGCATGGCCATGCGCAATTGTAAATAAAAAAAAGAAGGAAGACCCAGGTAAAATAAAATGTCTTTCAGATCTTGAAATGACCGTAGGCCATCATTATTATAGATATCTAAAAGAGTATACATACTAGTGCTTTGCCACTTTGGGAACTGTATGGGTTTCCCATCTATTTGTAAAATATTATTATTAAATATTGGCCTATCTATATGCCACTTTGTTTCCCAGTAGCCTGTCTTGACACAGTGCTGCCAAGTATGAATCAAGTGTCCTATTATTGGTCCAAATTTAGTACTACATTGCTTATATGATAGACCTGAAAAAAGAACATCTTTAAAAGTATATGGTGATATCATATGTTTTTCTAATTGGACCCAGGGCATCTTTAACTCCTCTTCGAACCACTTTGCCAATGAACGAAGCATAAAAGATAAATAATACAATTCAAAATTTGGGACATATAAGACACCTGATCTATTATCACGCTGAAGTAAATGTCAAGTCCCAAGTATAATTTAAGGGCAGCAAAGAAGACTTTCCCAAATTGATCTTATAACCAGAAATAAAACCAAATTCCTTCAATATATTTAAAACAATTGGAGGAGAAGTTGGTACCTGGTCAAGATATATTATCAAATCGTCTGCATACAAAGATGTCTTATGAATTGTATCTTTTACTATTATTCCCTCCAGCTCTTGCGAATTTCGTATTTTTTGGGCTAGCAGCTCAAGGGATAAAACAAATAGGAGTGTTGACACAGGGCACCCCTGCCGGGTACCCTGAGCAATGGCAAACTGTGGTGAACACTGATTGCCCATTAAGACCATGGCCATTGGATTAGCATATAAAATTTTACGCATATTTATGAACATTTTCCCAAATCCCATATGCTGCAGTGTGTACCACAAATATGACCACTGAAGCCGATCAAAGGCTTTTTCTGCGTCGACGGATAAAACTGCACATGGTGATGATATCGTCTGACTAAAATGTATAATGTGGAGGAGACGCCTTATATTGTCCGCAGATAATCTGCGTTTAACAAAACCTGTGTGGTAGGGGTGAACCAACATCGGTAATACTCTCTCAAGACGACGTGCCAGAATTTTTGCATACAATTTGATATCACAATTAATGAGGGATAAGGGATGCCAATTTGAGCACAATTTGAGATCTTTACCTTTCTTATGCAAAACAGAGATAATTGCGATATTCATATTTTTATTAAATTCACCTTTATGTATAGATGTTTGTATCATATGTAATAAGGGACCCAATTCATGCCAAAAATGTAGATACACCTCAGGGGGGATACCATCCAACCATGGTGATTTTCCTCGGTTCATCTCTTTCAATGCAGCATATAATTCATCTAACGTTATAGCAGAATCTAATAATCTTGCGTCCTCATTGGAAAGAATGGGTAAATTAATCCCTTCAAAAAAAAAATTATCTTTTGTACATTGTTCTTTTGAAGAATACAGTTTCATATAAAAATGTTGGGATTCACGATTAATTAATAATGGGTCATGCAGCAGAACACCATCACTGGACGTAATTGCTGAAATATCAGCCATTTGATCATTTTCACGTATTTTGCTAACTAACAGAAAACTTCCATCCAAATATTCTATTTGCCTCGCTCTATGAACTAGAAACTCAGCTCTTCATGTAAGTAATGCATTTAATTCTGCTTTTACTTTGGATAATTCAATTTCACTTTCAGGATCAAAATTACTCTACTGCTCTGCAATCAGTCTAGCCTGAATATGCTCTAGATCTGTGATTTTTTAAAGATTTGACTTATTGAGACTAGAGGCAAATGCTATAGTATTATTTCAAAATCAAATCAAAACTGCTCACAGTACTTTCATTCTGTGATAATGTTAAATTAAATCTCCATCTAGGAGCCCAATTTGGAGTATTAGGAAATTCTAGTGTGCATAAATTAGTATGGTGATCAGAAATAGACATGTATACAATTTCTGTCTTCTGCACCAAATAAGTAATCTTAGTTGATATCAAAATATAATCAATTCTGGAGTATGTTCAATGTCTAGGTTAGAAAAAAGTAAATTGTTTCCTGTCTGGATGATACACTCTCTAAACATCTACCATGGCATAATTTTTCGCCATATTAGATAATGCTAAAGTTGAGAGAAAGCCAGTTTTAGTTATTTTAGAGCGATCTATCAAAGGATCAAACACAGAATTCATATCTCCTCCAAAAATTAATTGATAATCAGTCATATCATCCAAGATGCTAGATAATTTAGTAAAAAAAACATGTTCATACATATTTGGTGCATATACTGACAGAAAAGCTATTCTTTTCTCACAAAAAATTGTTTTCATAAAAGCTATTCTACCTTCTTCATCTTGCCCTTTAGCAATTACATGTAGTTTGAGATTGCTGCGAAGCAATATTATAACTCCCTTTGTTTTATTATTGGCAGAAGATGAAGCAACTACTTCATATACATTATTTCCTATTTTGTGAATATCTTGTTGCATTATTCGGGTTTCTTGAAGTAATGCAATGTGCACATCTTGTCTACCAATAACATCAAGACACTGTATACTCTTAGTCTGGTTATTAATCCCCTGGACATTCCAAGATAATACTTTTAAATTAATCCTTGACTGTGTATAAAAATAATTTGGTGAACCCGTTTCCATAGATAGATAGATAGATAGATAGATAGATAATTTTATTACAGACTCTAAGTCCAGTTAAGAACAAATACAAAAAACAACAACAATGACAACAACATATGGGGTCGTCTAGCAACCCCTTATTAAAGGACACTTATACCAGTGTTTCCAGAGCAGTGACGTGTAACGTGTGGCACTAAATGCAATGTTTGTCAGTAACAAAACAGTCTGATTTTCTGAGTTATTCAGACGGCAGATGAACTTAAACATGATGTTACTTAAGACAGATTGGAGAGTGTTGACTCGAGCAGTCACAAACATTTCGGTGGTGCTGGTCCATCTGGGCCGTTTTAACAAAATTCTCAGAGAGTCATTGTATGCCACTTGCAGTCTCCGAAGGCTCGCTTTTTTATAATTTGACCACAGATGTGCGGTGTATAGTGGTGTGCAATAAGCTTTAAACAGAGTCAGCTTCACGCCATCAGAGCAACAGTCGAACTTCCGTATCAGTACATTTGCTTGCACATATAACATGCGAGACTGACGCAGAATGTCCTCATCATCAGTCAGTGAGTCTGTGATCACACGACCAAGATATTTCACCTGACTACAGGTTTTTAAGACATGACCTGACAGCTTAAAGTCATATGTTTATCCTCATTTGTTCTGGAGATCATAATAACACTCTTTCCATCATTATATTTTATGTCATGTTGCTCTCTATACAAGGAACAGACATTAAGGAGCTGCTGCAGACCAGCTGAGCTCAGACTCAGTAGCACACAGTCATCCGCGTACATGAGATGGTTCACCACTGTACTGCCAAACATACAGCCAGTTTTACACATTTTTAACTCTTTTGACAAACTATTCATATAAAAATTAAATAAAATAGGAGATAGAATGCTCCCCTGTCTGACTCCATTACTGACTTGAAAGGGAGCAGATACACAATTATCCCATTTCACCAGCATAGTTTGGTGAGCATACCAATAAGAAAAGATTCTCACAATGTATTTTGGGACGCCTGCTTCGCTCAATTTTTTAAATAACTTCCCATGGTTCACGCGGTCAAATGCCTTGGAAGCATCTAAAAAACACATAAACATGGATGAGTTTTTTCTTTTGTAGTTACTCAACAATTCTTTTAAGACATAAATATACATATTGGTACTGTGCTTAGGTTTGAAATGCCAAATTGATTTTCTGCAGAGGTAATTAATGCAGTGACTCTTTCAAGAAGAATTTGTTCAACAACTTTAGACAATACACTAGCAAGAGCAATGGGTCTGTAATTGTCTGAGCTGCATACTTTTCCTGATGTATCCTTGACAACAGGGACCAACAGCACTGTCATCATAGAGTCTGGAAGACAGCTATGGACCACGAAGGCAGTGAAGCATAGGGCAAGCAGAGGAGCTAACCTTAAGCTGGCAAATTTGAGATGTTCAGCAGAGATAGAATCCATACCTGTAGATTTATTGACTGATAGGTTACTGATCACTTGATACAGCTGATGGGTCTTAACTGTACTCACACCTTCAACATTATCTACTTGATAGCATTCAGTCGGGACACAATTAAATAGTTTAGTATAATGCTGTTGCCAGAGTGCAGCAATAGCGTTTGCACCAGAGACTCCATCTACTGTACATGGTAAGGATGGTTTGCAATTATTAACACACTTTACCTCTTTCCAGAAAGCTTTGCTGTTTTTATCTAAAAGTTTCTTGGCCATGGAGTCAGCCCTCAAAGTTTGCTCGTTTTTACTGATGTAACGTATAGCATATTTATATTTTGCGTTTGTATGCTTCTTGTATTCATAGATAGGTCCCTGTCTTGGTTTACCAGCCATTGCCCAAGATTTAGTAGCTTCACAGGCTTCCGTGTAGAATTCAGCCACATACGTGTTCCAGCCAGGTCTAGCTTTCCCCTTCTTTTTTGTTTTAAGAAGAGGCTCACTGGCTTTAAGTAGAGCTGTTACAATCTCAATGTACACTGCAGAGATATCCGTTTTATGTTTAATGTTAGAACAGTTAGTATTTTTACAGATGAGTGCCTCTCTTGGCAGATATATGTTGCTCAACAGTTGATCAGTGAGAGTAAAATAGGAAGCAATGTCTTCCTCTAAAAGAGAGGGCCAGTCCACATGATCTGGAATAAAACTGTTTGCACATTTTACAGTGTCAGGTATGTTATCCCATCTAATAACCAGCTTTACAGGAATGTGATCTGAGGTAGATGCGTTATATAAAATTTCCATATGTGCCAAAGAAGTGTGAGCATCAATATATTAACTTTAGCTGCACAACTTATGTGACATTACTTGTATGCGAAATGAGGGAGACTGTAACAACCTAAAAACTGTACACATAAAATAAAATAAAAATAAAATAAAGTAAATTCTACCCTCAGGCCACTTCCCCATATCAGTGCCCAACTGTTTTTTCCCAAAACCCACCAAGGGGAGTCAACCATTCATAATTATTCACATCATTTTTCCCTATTTCTGTGACTCCTCCTGTCTGCCTCCCCATACCTTGCTTCTATTTCCAAAGCAGTGACACAACAGTAGCTTCATCAGTGTTCCCCTTTATATTCCCATTGTGCCCCTAAATATAAAAAGGTACTAGACAGTATAAAACTAATTCAATAACCTTACTCTGTCCCCTATATTTCTAAGTAAATTAAATTAATGGGATCACAAACAGATCACAAATGTTGCCTTATATTCATGAAAATATTTATTTCTCTTTTTTTTCTCTTCCTTTCTTACTACCATCTTCCCCACCTCTCTTTCATTCATCCTTTCTAAACCATAATGGCAGTAAAGTGATGGGGGAATGAAAAGAAGTGAAATATAAATAAAAAGCTCTACGCCCCCCCCCCCCCCCCCTTTTTTTTTTTTTGTTAACTAGAACCTATCAGATACTGTATTATCCATCCAAGTTAACAACAACAAAAGAAAAAAAAACACAGCAAAACATTTACAGTATTCCTTTTTTTTGTCTCTGGTGCAGTTCATGACCAAATCCATAGCCTACCAGTATTTCAGGCAAAACCACACAGTCTGCTAGTCATTGTTCAGAGTTGGTTGGATCACCTTCATGTAGAAGTCCATAGCTTCAGATGGAGTCCTGAAGGCTCGCATTTCATTATTGAAAGTAATCAGCATCTTCCCTGGATATACCAACCCGTGCTTCAGCTTGGTCTTCCATAGCAGATCTCTGATTTTATTGAAGGCGGCGTGTTGCTTTCGTTGATCAGCAGTCAGGTCTGGATAAACACTTATCTTCTGGCCGTTGTATAGAAGAGTGCCTTGTTTCCCCTTTTCTGCAGCCATTCGGAGGATGGTGCGTTTAACATCAAGGCTGTGTACTCGCGTAATCATGCATCGCTTCTGCCTGTCAGCCGGTCCGGTCTGATGAGCCACACTCATTAGCGGCATGGGGCTGAGTGGGTCCTTCCCAGATAGTTCATACAACAATGCAGTAATAAACTGTGTCAGTTTACCTGCTTCAATTGCATTTGGGAGTCCGATTATTCTCAGATTAAACTTTCGGCTCTGATTTTCCAGTGCCTCTGTCTTTTCTTTCAGTTGCAGAACTTCTTTAGCAAGTCTTTTGTATTTAGCCTGGATTCAGCTTCATTGGCGAAACGCTCCAAATCCTGAACTGAAGTCTGACAGGACAAGACGTCATCTTGGAGTTCTTTTAACATATCCTTAATCGGCTTTAGTTTTAAGTCCAGTCCTTCAGCGAGTTCCTCTCGCATTATCGATCTTATCAATGCCGCGAGGTCCGGGTTGTCCATTTAAAGTTTGGAGAGCGCTCTGGTTTTGTTAGTAGCTGGCATGAATCCAGATTACTTTTTACGCACTCAATCGACTGATTTGCAGTATCCAAACTTTAGCCTTGCATGTAGTTCAAAGCAATAAGTTGAGAGTGATCTATTTCTTGTGAAAATAATTAAAATAGAGGAAACGATGCAAGCTGAGCGTGGTCAGTGCATGTCACCCCGGAAGCGGAACTGCATTTTTTTTTGCTAATTTTAAGAGTGGAGCAAGGGGGGACGCCCCATATAGAACGCAAATAAAATTGATCTTCCTAATAAGGGTAGTGCTGAGGGTGCTCCCTTCCCTTTTCTCCTTGTAAGGTACAAGCAACAAAAAAGTGAGAACATTATGATTCAATTCTGATAGTTTGACAGTTTTTAGGATATTTGAATTAAAGTAAAAAGAGTATAAGAAAATACAGCCTGTGGGTAATAATATACTACTGGAAGATTTAAGATGTTATTGGAGTGAAACAAACTAAAGTGTCTAAACTGATAATGTAATGTATGTAATTATACTTTGGCAGTTGTTTATAGTTGAAAATTTAAAAAGGAGAAAAACATATTTGTTGTAGATAAAAATGACTTAAGTGTTGGCAGATAATAGGCGCAAATCACACTGAATAATTTATTGCATTGTTTATAAGGACTTTGTGGGTTCATAACATACTGAACTCTTGTCTGTTTTCTCTTTTTTTCCCCCCTTATCCACCTGGGGTATGTGAGAGTTTGGGGAGGAGACAGAGGAGTGCGTCTGAATAGGGATCTTCCAAAGCGCAGATGAGAAGCTGGCCAGTGTGTCACATGGATTGAGGTTTGCTGACGACAGTGTGGGCAGCTCCGGAATCCAGTCTGATCAAGGCCAGTGCTGTTTTATCCACAAACTCTTTTAACAAAAAGCCTGCGTTTAAATGAATGTGTGTACACTCATTTATAGCCGTTATTGTTAATACGCTTTTAGTTTGCTTTCAGTTTCATAAGAATATTTCATAATTTGGGGGATAATAGAGTACATCCATTTGTCTATATATACATAATGTAACAGCCATTTATTTGTGTGTTTATTTATTTTATTTTTTGTTGTAAAACTAATTTGTACTTTGTAGCACTGTGGCAACTTCCAGTGAAAGTGCACTTATTCAGCCAGGATAATGAGGTGGTGTGTGTGTGTCGAGGCAAACAGTTTTTGACCGTGGCTGAGGCACGGCTGAGGTGTGTCTACAGATAGGAGCAGTATCAGATAATAGGCTACCTAACTGCAAAGCAAGGTGCTTCTTGTACTAAATTTGTGGAGGAAATAAATGGAGCAAAGCAACGGGAAACGTCTGGACATTGTTTTCTGAGAGCCGAGCTTGGCGCGCGTCAAACAATTGCACCAACACACATCTGCAGTAAGTGACAGTGGAAAGACACTTACACATAAGATATTATATGCTATAGTTATTTACAGGAGAGGCTTGGCAATGGATTGACCAGTTGATGCATTTAATTAATTAATGGAAGATAATTATTTGGTTTAAATACTGTGGAGAGTTGTAGGTGTGAGTTTCATTGTCTTTGCATGGTTTATTTTGATTTGAGCTGCATTAGTGATTCAATACTGAGATTATTTTGATGATTTTAAGGTGATTGGGTGTGAGCATTGGGTGATAATTATATAATTGTCTTGCAGTGACCACATTTGGTGATAGTTTGTCCCTTGTGGGAGCATGTAACCTTTTTGAGCCTTTATATAGGATTGAATCTGCATATGCACATAATGTGTGTCATTTATTTGGATCAGTGTGGAAGAACCGAGGGTTTAAGAAAACGGATGGTTCTCCAATACAGCATCACGCTCAAGGAATTAAATTGTTGCATGCTGTGATGAAGCGTAAAGAAATAACAATAGCTAAATGTGTGGCACACAAGATAGATGTGTCAAAGATTACACGAGGGAATAAAGCGGCTGATGAAGCTGCAAAAGCCGTCACAGGAGCAGACAATTTGGGCAAAGTTCTTCTGGTCACTCATGAAGTGAACTTGGAAGACTAAATTACGTTTAGGGATGTGATTTTGACGCAGGAAGCTGCAACTGAAATGGATAAACAGTTGTGGCTAGTCCGAGGTGCCACCCAGGATTCTACTGGCCTATGGAGAAATCATGAGGGGCTGATAGTGGCACCTCCAGACCTGCTAGGTCTAATGATTCAGGAAGCACATGGGTTAGTTCATGTTGCAAGGGGGGAAGTTCGCAGAAAGATTACGAAGGAGTATGGGTTTTTAGGCACCATATTTGCTTGAACAGATTGAGTATGTCATAGGCAGGTGTACTATCTGTCTGAAAAACAATGTTCTGTGGGGTGTGATGGTTCCTCCTGGTCACATTCCAACTCCGAGGGGTCCTATGCGTCAACATGATAAAACCAGTTGGAGGTAAGAGGTATATCCTTGTTGTTGTGGACAGATTTTCACGATGGCCTGAGGCTTGTCCAACCAAGCAGAAGGATGCTCAGTCTGATGCCAAGTTTTTGTGTAGAGAGGTCATAAGCAGGTGGGGACTTCCAGATCGTCTATCCTTGGACAATGGGAAAGAGTTGGTGGATAAAATGGTGAAATTGATTTTGCAAAAACTGGGAATTGAACAGCGTCTTGGAGCAGTTTATCATCCGCAAAGCCAAGGGATTTGTGAAAAATGAATGGTGTTTTGAAAAATCGTATTGTTGAAATCTGCCAACACACAGGTCCAAATTGGATAGCGGCACTTCCGCTGGCGTACGTATATTCTTGGATTTTGTTCTAATAAGTGTAATCTGTGAGATTGATAGAAGATGATTATATAGATAGTGATATAATAGTTTGTCTTAGTTTTTAAGTTTTCTTTTACGGCATGAGTAATACTTAAATGTTATAATATTTTCCTCATGTTAATTGTTTTAGACTGATGGTTTCTGCTGTTGGACAAATACATTGGGACCTCAGTTGTTTTTTTGGGTGCTTAGGGAAATGTCTTGCTAGGCAGGGAAAGGTCCATTGGAAGGTGCGATGGGTCGACCAGCCTGAATTTGGACATTGTTTTGATTTTATTTACTGAGGTTTCCACATGTATTTGTTTAAGTCATATCCCTACACAAAATATCAAATTCCTCCTTTTGAAATTGGTCTGGAGTACTATAAGTGGTCGCCTAAGGCAGAGGGGCCGTGAGAGAATTTTTCCTGTCTAGATTGTTTGATGGGCATTTCAGGAAAGATAGCAGCCTGACAGGTTTTCGCTCTCGCACTCCATAAAGTTGTTAAATTGCTAAGGTTATGCTGTAGGAAGCAGCAGGATTGATAAGACAGGTTGAAAGGTTGGATTTCATCTAGAGTGTCTCTATGTAACCTGTTTCATTTTGTCTCAAAGTTCATCAAAACAACCAACTTATTTAAGCAGAATATGTGGGTCTGTGATTCAGAGCAGTTCATATTGGCTTCGAAATCCTCTCTCAGGCAATCCTATATGTGCTTGATTTGATGCTGTACTTCTTGTAATAAACCTTTCTATATACAAGCAAGACGGTGTCAGCGGAGTCTCCTTCATCACCTTCACATCATCGCTATCTCATAAACAACAAAGGTAAGTAAGGACCTTCTCCCTCCTTCCAGTTTCAAATATTATTGTTTTAAAATTAATCTCACAATGCTCTTTTTCATTCAGAGTACGTGGTGACCAAGGCGTAGAGAATGTGGAGATTGCAAGATCCATGTTCACTATACGAGGAACAGGTCGTGGCAGCTTTATAGCTGGGAAAAGCGTGCACAACCAAAAGGTGAAGATGGTCTGTTATTACCTTCCTCTCAATCCAGGGTTCACATTGCATCCTACCTACAGTTAGCTATATCCATCCCAACAATAAGCTTAATTATGCTTGACCCCTGATAGTAACCTTATTGCAAGTCCCCCAAACTACCAGTCTCTCCTGGGGGTATTACATATACATCCTCTCCCGGGGGGAGCCTTGTCCGTTATTTTCAGGCATGAAGAACTGCTCTATTGATCTCGTTTGAAGTATTACCTGAAGTAGGCTGGTGGAATAGACAAAAAGCCACAGGCAACACAGCTGATACTAGTCCAGACTACCTGTTTGACAAAAGCATTACTTCTACCCTTGGCGTCGATTGGCTAATCATTACAATTAATGGCGCTGATTAATCTATTAAAATTCAGTGGAAAAGATGCTTTCCCTCATAAACACTAGAACAACGGTCCGGCAACTGGATTCTTACTTTTGTAGCCACGCTAATGTAATTTTCTACATACTTTTTTTGCTCAATGCAACTAACCACTTTACCATGTAACTTATTTGCAGAGTATAACGACTATGGAGAGATGTGTGGAACGCTGTAACATCTCAATACTACAACATGCTTCACACCTTGGAGGAAGAGGGGTTTGTAGACCTCTCTAATGCTGTTCACCTCTTCTGTCTTGGGTACATTTTCATTCCACATCTACAAGCAGACCTTCAAAACTTTGTAGGGACATGGAATTGTCAACCTGACCCCTAATCAGCTTTGGAGAATCGGGAGGATGCAAGTACCAGTGCAAGAGCCAGATCTGTCTGAAGTTTGTCCCAAACATTGCAGCAAGCAAAACATTAGTTTTTAAAGTGGGTTATACGTACATGAAGTATCTAAATAACTACAACCCATAAATACTCAAGCTCACAGTATGTTAGAAGACAATTGTTATACTAGTATTTTGTTTGACTTTGTATTTTCTATTACAGATCGAACACTTGCATGACCATGAAGCTTGTGGTGCTGATCCAGAACATGGAGTCATAGTACCAGAAACTACATGCCCCTTGTCAGCTGAGGCTCTTGCTGCCTTACAAGATATAAACCCCACCACAGATTCCTCTTCTCTTGGGCGGGATATCTATATGCATGCCTTTCAATTGCTCTCATTCCTTGAGTTTACAAAACATAGCATTTGTTTACTTTTGTTTTGTATTGTTCATGTTTTTGTTGTGTGTTATTGAACACTGTATTCAACCTATTTGGATTTAAAGTGTTTTGTAAGCCCATATGGGCTGGGCTTTTTGAAGCATGACACTTAAATTCAATCAATCATAGCTACCATTATCTAACAGGACATAGTTTTGCTGACATTACTGATTGAAGATGTGGCCGCTAACATCACCTAAATTCATCCATCTCCAAGGATGCAGCAAAGTTGGTGAAGACGGTGATGTGGGGTTCTGACAACTACAAGAGGACCTAAGGGCCATGATATCCATATACCAACTAAAGGCCTGTCAGAGACACAGCACCTCTTCACACAAGCAACACAGGGAAAAAGCACAGACCTCCAATGCTTGCTGTGTAGTGATAGGATAATGATGGCCATAATATGAAAGCTGGGCACCAAAGCATTAAAAACTTAAGATGGGTAGTGCTAGAGTTAAGAGTTTATGTTGAAATGAGCAGGGTTGTGAAAGGCTTTGTTAAATGTAGGAAATGAATATGTGTGAGCAAATGTTTACATGAATTTCACTACCCAATGTGAGGGGAAAGGGAAGCTATGTCACCTGATATAGATTATTGGATTTTTTTTTCCCCCAACAATGTCTTCATTGAGTTTTCAAAATGCTTCCAAAGTACATAAACATAAAGAGATAAGAGTGCTCTCACATCAAAGGGGACGTCAGGAGCAGCTAAATTATTGTCCGGCATTCAAATCATCCTTCTTTGCAAGTCAGGTTATGAGATAACAAAGAGCAACACTTAGATGAAAGTACAAGTATAAAAAAAACAACAACAACAACCAGAACAACAAAGGTTTCTCTATATTATCAAGAGTTAGCCCAAATTATTTCACTCTTGTGCATGGTTCAAAAATACAAATTCAGATGTACAATTCAAACAGAATAAAGAAATTAAGTATCAAAAGAAAAGAAATTATTTTAGGACATTGCAAAGGACTACCGAGAACTACGCCTCGTCCGCTTCATTCCCCACATTACTTAAATCCACACTCTCCATATATTCCATAAAAGGACCCCCAAATGTTTTGAAATAGTGATAGTTTCCCCTTTATGATGTAAGTAATCTTCTCCATAGGTAAAGTTGTGGATATTTCCTTAATCCAGTTAATGAATTTTGGTTTACTGGTACTCCTCCATGAAAATGCCTTGATTCTTTTTGCAAGCAGTAAAAATAAATCCAGGGCAGTGATTATTTTTCTAGACATATGATGTCTATCAGGATATAAACCTAGAATAAATAGTTTAGGGTCAAGAACTAATTTTATACCTAGTATAGTCTCTAAAGCTTGTTTAATCTCCCACCAGAACTGTTTGACTTTATTGCATTCCCAGATACAGTGGAAGAACGTCCCCTTCTCTCCACACCTGAAACACAGGTCTGGGATGGCATCATTATACTTATTAAGCTTTTCTGGTGTCACATATGTCCTCATTAGCCAATTATATTGCAGTACTTTGAGGTGAGTATTGGTAGTTTGTGTTTGTGCTTCAGCACACGCTTTTTCCCAGTCCTCGGAGGGCAAGTCCTCCTGTAAATCTTCCCTCCAGGCGTCGAGTTTCCATAAAGAAGACTCAGAGGAACCCTCTGCTAACATGTTATATGGTTTGGAGATAATTCCCTTTCCAAAGCAATCTTTTTTCATTTCCGTTTCCAAAGTGGACAATGGGGGGATCAACAAACACTGGTTTTGAGATGATCTAATAAAGTTTCTCACCATATTTAAATTGATGTTTGTTTGGAATGTCATACCTGGCAATCAATTCCTCAAATGACATCAAAATCCCACCATCTGATCCCATGAGATCCACTATTGTCTTCAAACCTTTTTCGGGCCACTTCCTAAAACCAGGGTCTGCTCTGCCTGGAGGGAAAAATTGGTTACCCCATATCGGGCTGAAGCATGACAGAGAGGAGGATTCACCTAAATACTTCTTAACCTGATACCAAATTATAATCATATTTCTGACTATAGGATTTTTTGTCTTTCTTTTCAGCATTTCGACTTTTGCTGAGTATATGTACTGAGGGAGAGGGAGAGGGACTGAGCAGTTTTCGATATTCATCCAAGGTGGGAGGGACTTATCCGTAAAATAATAATAAATAATAATAATAATAATTATAAATACCGTTTTGAATGTGAAAGAGTTTCTGGTATTATTCCTTTCTTCCGAGTTAAGTAACATTAATAAAGATTTGTGTTTGTTTACTTTATGTCCCGATATCCTTCCAAATATGTTTATAAGATCTAACAAGGCTGGAATAGAATTTTTCAGTTTTTCAAAGAAAAGAATGACGTCATCAGCAAACAAAGCAATTCTGTGTTCCTGTTGGCCTACTGACAAACCAGTTATGTTTTTATGAGACCACACCGCAATGGCAAATGGTTCAATTGCTAGAATAAATAATAAGGGGGACAAAGGGCACCCCTGCCTACATCCCGTTTGATTTTAAATGATTTAGATATAACTCCATTTGTTACTATTTCAGCATACGGTTCATTATATAGAAGTTTAACCCACCGACAGAAATTATCCCCACAGCCAAATCTTTTTGAGATTTCAAATAAATAGGACCACTCAACTCTATCAAAGGCCTTTTCGGCATCCAATGATAGCAAAGCAGTATCTTGTTTTTCTTCCCGATTATGAAGAATATCCAACACTCGTCTCACATTATGAAATCCCTGTCTACCTACAATAAACCCATTCTGGTCGCAAGCAATTATGTTTGGTAAAATTCTTTCCAGTCTTCGAGCCAAAATTTTACAAAGTATCTTTAATTCCACATTAAGAAGACTAATTGGTCTTAGGTTTTCACATTTGTTGCAAGGTTTACCAGGTTTGGGCAGTAAAGTTATCAGAGCTCCTCTTAATGAGACAGGGAGGATTTCCTTTTCAAATGAATCCGAGAACATGTCGAAAAGAGGGGACAGCAATTTATCTTTAAATTTTTTATAAATTTCTGTCGGCAGACCATCTGGGCCAGGGGTTTTGCCTGTTTTCAAATGATCTATTGCTATAGATATTTCCTCCTTAGTTATAGCTGCCCCAAGATCTACACTTATTAATCCGGAAATGTTAGGTACTTGGAGGGTATCTAAGAAGAGATTTTGCTCTTGTCCCATATGCGTTATGTCTGAGTTGTATAATTTTTCAAAAAAGATCTTAAAAGTTTAATTTATTTCTAGAGGGTCAACAATAATCTGTCCATCACCATTTTCAACTGAGGCAATGTTTTTCTCGTTTTGTAATTGTCTCAGGCGCCAGGCTAATAGTTTCCCAGGCTTTTCCCCCTGATCATAAAATGCCTGCTAAAGACGCAAAAGATGTGAGGCTGCTTTAGAGGCGGAAAGTTCGTTATACTGTGTTCTTAGTAGCAGAAGTTTTCGATGGATGTTTGGACATAACGTTTGATAGTATTCCCCCTCAAGCAATTCAATCTCTGCTTCCAACTTTTTTGTTTTCTGATAAGTTTGTTTTGCCTTATAACTCGTAAAGCTAATTATCTGACCTTTTATGTAGGCCTTAAAGGCATCCCACCTTGAAGAGGGTGGTGTTTCATCTTTATTGGTTTAAAAAAAATATTATTTTGGTTATCTATGAAAGATATAAATTCTGAGTCTAGGAGCCATTTTTGTTTAAATCTCCACCTAGGGGGGTCTCTCCTTAGTCTTAAATCTTCATATATTAATGAGTTTGGTGCATGGTCAGATATTAAGATGCTATCATAGTGACAGTCCCCCCCCCCATAAAGTGTTGAATAGTTTGTCTACTTTTAGTATGAGAGTTATCAATACTTGAGCTTCTATCCAATACTGGGTTCAATGTGCAGTTAAAATCCCCTGCTATAATATAGCTACCAGAGATGAAATTGTAATAAGGAGATTGTGAAAAAACTTTTGATCATCAATGTTTGGAGCATATATATTTATCAGGTTTATTTTTTCCGTAATAAGTGTGCCCTGTAGAATAATATACCTCCCAGTCTTGTCTTTAATAACCCTTGTCACATGAAATGGTATGGATTTATGAATCAAAATCATAACCCCTCTTGCCTGATAAGTAAAGGGTGCTGAATATATATTACCCTGCCACCTCCTCCTAATCTTCGCCTCTTGACTAGATAACAGGTGGGTTTCCTGAAGTAGCATGATATCAGGGTGTATAGATTTCACCCTAGCCATTACTTGTTTGACCTTTTTCAGTTTCTGTAGTCCTCTGCAGTTCCAAGAAGACATTTTAATTTTTAGTCCACCAGACATAACGTATAACATTGCATGGGCTTCTCAGTACATTCAAATAATTTAAAGACAGAGAAACACAAAACAAAAAACACCTGGACGTTAAAAACTACATCCATAATAATGAACAACAATATACCCCCTTTAACTTAAAACTTGAACTTTGTTACCCACCTCCCTCTGTAGTGTAATGTTTTATGACTAATCAGGTAAAGGCCTCTACTTTGCATAAATTGATTAAGTTTGAGATGAAATCATTTAAGGATCAGATAAATACTTTACCCTGCATAAGTTGATTACGTCTAATGATTAAGTTGTTTGATATTTGAGTAACTATGAAAGGTGAATCATTGTTGTAACCACACACCTGATTAAAACACATCATATCTTGTATGGTTTAAAGCACACACACATAAGACATTATGCATCATCTGAAAATGTAACACTAGACACACACACACACTCTAAGGTCTGTATTGAAAAGGTCTGTATTAAATGTAAGCCCAGGGGATCATATTAAAGAAAAGATCCCCAGGGCTCACATGTCTTTTAAAAAATAAAGTGCACAGCGGCTCGAATCTATTGGTAAAAAAGTTTGGTACTTTCCAGGGCCCTGAGGTCAGCCTTGGACAAAGGCCAGATTGGTTGCTACCATTATGTCATGCTAAGGGCAGATTTGGACAAAAAAAGAAATGTTTTTTACCTATAGAATTTGACCGCAATGGGAAGGCATAAGGAAAAGAGGTGGAGATTCAGCCGAATCTCCACAGGCTTAAAAGAGAGTGTTCTGTAGCGAATCTTCAGTCTTGTCCCGGGGCTTGACTCAGAGTTGATGTGTTTTGTTGCTTGTAAGCACATTAAACTCGATTGCACCTGACTCTTCGTGTTTCCAGTGTGTTCTTCAATTCCAGCCTGCTGACCCTAAGATATTACAGTTTATCCAGAGTGTGAGTTGCAGTAAGGCAAGAGGACAAGAAGTTGGGTGCCATCTGGCCCTCAAGGCCCCACACTTTTTGCCACCTCACCTCCCCCTATATATATTGGTACCTATCTGACAGCTAAAGGCTGTTTCACACAAAAGTGAGGATCAACCGACTGTGCCTGAACACGATTCCTCTTACCCCACCCCGCTATAAAAAACAGAAAACTCGTTATTATATACGTTCAGAAAATTAGGCTACAGTATTAATATTAGCTGTGAGCCTCTGTGCCAACATATGTCAAATCTAAAAAGCAAGTAATTTACCCTCTTTTTTTTTTAATTACTTAACTTAAGGCTCAGTGATTATCCACCCATATCAATACACTACAATGTGAGGGTGACTACATTATCTTACCCAGGTCTACTTTCTGCTCTCAGAGTCCTTACAAAGTTCTCTGCTTCAGCTGGCTGGTTAAAAATGCGAGACTGTCCGTTGTGTGTCACCAGCAGCCGTGCGGGATCATCATGCATCGGATCCCCATGGCTCAAAGCTGCTGTCTCATGGCATCAAACTCTTTTTGTTTTTTGCTTACGCCGGTTGCGAGGTCCTCGTACAATCTCACCCGATGAGATTGAATAGTATCTGTCTCTTTGCCCTGGCGGCTCTTATCACGGTCGCTTTATCCTTGTAATTTAAGAACTTCATGATAAGAGTCCTTGGTGCAGCGGTGTTTGATGTGCTCTTCTGGCCGACCCGATGCGCTCTCTCCAGTATCAGAGCGGTGCGTAACGGTGCCAAGTTCAGAGCCTCTGGCAGCCAGTTTTCGAAGAAGGCGCACGCGTCCTCTCCCTCCGCGCCTTCGGGTAGATTAACCAGTCTCAAGTTAGATCGTCGCAATCTGGCCTCCAAATCCATTACTTTTTCCTCAAGATCATTTTTTGTTGTTGTCAAGGGCCTGAACGCTCGCCTGCAGACTGGTGATGCTGTCCTCTGCTGCAGATATCTGGACCTCCGCCTCACCGACCCGTTCAGTACACTCATTAACATCTTTCTTCACATTCTCTATTGCTGACAAAATACTATCAAGTTTGGAGGAAAAATCAGATTTCAAATTTGCAATTGCAGCCAGTATTGCTCTGAGCCCGCTTCAGCCGTCATTGTCTTCTCAGTCGGCTCTTATTTTCCTCCTCCATTGCCTCGCATGTGCTTGTATTAGCCTTGCTAACGTCATGGTTAGTTTCAGGGCTCAGCTTAGAAGTGAAGTTGGATAACTTCGACTGAGTCGGCTTGCTGTCGTTTTTAGTGTTTTTCCTTTGCGAGAGAGGCATCACAGCTGTCCTAAGATGTCGTTCAATGTCTTATATAACGAGTATTGTCCAGAATTTTACAGAAAGATAGCGGAGCCGAAGCTGGCACGTCCTCTCAGCAAGCCGCCATTACCGGAACTCTCAGATTATTGGATATTTATTTGACATTAATATACTCGACACTAAGTCCAGTGTCAGAGTCAATGTCCTGCTACAAACACCTCTAGCTTTATGCAGTTAATATTGGTGAAGCCAACTCCATGTGCACAGCTGAGAAAGTTGTCATAATCCTCAGTGAACTATCTAAAGAACGTCTATGGGAATATACACAAAGAAATGAATGCAGTCTAATAAAACAGTCCTCCAATAAATCTCTCCATGCTTGTCAGAATCTTCAGTTTGTGTTTGTACTAGCATGTCAATCAACTGTGCTAGGAGGCTCCAACCCACAAGACTTAAGTGTTTGTGTGACACATTTTCTTTTATTCTGGTAATAAACTGATAGTCAGTGATAAAGATCTGGAAAAACTAGTCTGTTTTTTTAAATGCCCACTGTGTGCATTATTAGTTATTGTTTATTTGCACATAGCCTATTATGGACACGTATGTGTGAAGAGTATATTTACCAACCATCCAGCATTTGCACTGTCAACAATGAATAAAGCTAAAAAGCATTACTTTTTCTATTTACATTCAGAATAGGGCTGAGCTCTTATGCTGTATGTACAATTGCAGTAACTAGAAACCGCCACCAGATTGCATAACATTAATTCCTGGTTGACCTGTGACCATCAACCTGTTAACTTCAGTGTTATCCTGCCCTCTACTGGCGGTTTAAAAGTTACTGCAATCGCACAAATGCATGTAATTGAATGGCACCACACCAAACAATTATGTATTACCTTTTATCAATAGCCAATACAAATAGCCTACTAGCCCACTCAATCAAAACTTGAGGGGAATGTAGTTTCAATTGATTAACTGGTGCAAATAGCCTATTAGCCCATTTATTAACTACATTCTCCACTGACCCTCCTGCTCTCAAAGGGCGCCTCTGTCAGAGTTTCTGAGGTATTAACAGTTCATAATCATGACAGTTTATAATTACAGTTTGCATAAATGTATATAAAAGTATTATATTAATCATTTAATAGACTAGATCATTTCAGTAATTACAAATTAAAGGTTTATTTCACATTACTCATGCCGTTATGTATGGTTTAACAGACATAGACAAAGGCAAATAAGTGTACAACATTGTGGTTTACAGTAAATCAGAAAATAGACAATGTCCTTTTACATCAGTTTCTGAGGACAGTCCCACCCGACAACAGAAAATCGATAGGGAAGAACTGTTGACATTTCGGCAGTGTCCATGAAAGTGAAACAGTGAAAGTTTAAAAAAGCAACGTGGGTGTAAAAAATGATAACTAAAAACAAACTACATTAAAACCATGCTATGCAAGTTCCCAACTCCCCTGTGGAGTCCAGCCATATTCGAGGATATAACATGTGGGCTTACACACGTGAATCACAATGCATCACGCTCTACCAAATCCTGCACCATATTTAATGGCTGTTGTCATGACATTTTTGAACGACTCACAGTCTGACATGTGTGCAACGGGGAATGTTATGGTGTCCGTGCAAGCACTGACTGTTGGGTAACAGATAGTGTGGTTAGGCATGTTGTGACAGTCATGGTCAAACTTTACTGTGATCTTGAAGTTCTGGCGATCAGAAAGAAGAAAATGTCTGTGGGCTTGACCCGTAAGTAGGAAGGGAGATGGAGGGACAGTAGGAAGGGAGAAAGGAAGGATGGAGAGATGGAGGGACAGTAGGAAGGGAGAAAGGAAGGATGGAGTGATGGAGGGACAGTAGGAAGGGAGAAATGAAGGATGGGGCAATGGAGGGACAGTAGGAAGGGAGAAAGGAAGGATGGAGCCATGGAGGGACAGTAGGAAGGGATAAATGAAGGATGGGGCAATGGAGGGACAGTAGGAAGGGAGAAAGGAAGGATGGAGTGATGGAGGGACAGTAGGAAGGGAGAAATGAAGGATGGGGCAATGGAGGGACAGTAGGAAGGGAGAAAGGAAGGATGGAGTGCTGGAGGGACAGTAGGAAGGGAGAAAGGAAGGATGGAGTGCTGGAGGGACAGTAGGAAGGGAGAAAGGAAGGATGGAGTGCTGGAGGGACAGTAGGAAGGGAGATGGAGGGACAGTAGGAAGGGAGAAAGGAAGGATGGAGCCATGGAGGGACAGTAGGAAGGGAGGAAGGAAGGATGGAGCGATGGAGAGACAGTAGGGAGGGAGAAAGGAAGGATGGAGTGATGGAGGGACAGTAGGAAGGGAGAAAGGAAGGAAAGGAAGGATGGAGTGATGGAGGGACAGTAGGAAGGGAGAAAGGAAGGATGGAGCCATGGAGGGACAGTAGGAAGGGAGAAATGAAGGATGGGGCAATGGAGGGACAGTAGGAAGGGAGAAAGGAAGGATGGAGCGATGGAGGGACAGTAGGGAGGGAGAAAGGAAGGATGGAGCCATGGAGGGACAGTAGGAAGGGAGAAAGGAAGGATGGAGCGATGGAGGGACAGTAGGGAGGGAGAAAGGAAGGATGGAGCGATGGAGGGACAGTAGGAAGGGAGAAAGGAAGGATGGAGCAATGGAGGGACAGTAGGAAGGGAGAAAGGAAGGAAAGGAAGGATGGAGTGCTGGAGGGACAGTAGGAAGGGAGAAAGGAAGGATGGAGCCATGGAGGGACAGTAGGAAGGGAGAAATGAAGGATGGGGCAATGGAGGGACAGTAGGAAGGGTGAAAGGAAGGATGGAGCGATGGAGGGACAGTAGGGAGGGAGAAAGGAAGGATGGAGTGATGGAGGGACAGTAGGAAGGGAGAAATGAAGGATGGGGCAATGGAGGGACAGTAGGAAGGGAGAAAGGAAGGATGGAGCCATGGAGGGACAGTAGGAAGGGAGAAATGAAGGATGGGGCAATGGAGGGACAGTAGGAAGGGAGAAAGGAAGGATGGAGTGATGGAGGGACAGTAGGAAGGGAGAAATGAAGGATGGGGCAATGGAGGGACAGTAGGAAGGGAGAAAGGAAGGATGGAGTGCTGGAGGGACAGTAGGAAGGGAGATGGAGGGACAGTAGGAAGGGAGAAAGGAAGGATGGAGCCATGGAGGGACAGTAGGAAGGGAGAAAGGAAGGATGGAGTGATGGAGGGACAGTAGGAAGGGAGAAAGGAAGGATGGAGTGCTGGAGGGACAGTAGGAAGGGAGAAAGGAAGGATGGAGTGCTGGAGGGACAGTAGGAAGGGAGATGGAGGGACAGTAGGAAGGGAGAAAGGAAGGATGGAGCCATGGAGGGACAGTAGGAAGGGAGAAAGGAAGGATGGAGCGATGGAGGGACAGTAGGGAGGGAGAAAGGAAGGATGGAGTGATGGAGGGACAGTAGGAAGGGAGAAAGGAAGGAAAGAAGGATGGAGTGCTGGAGGGACAGTAGGAAGGGAGAAAGGAAGGATGGAGCCATGGAGGGACAGTAGGAAGGGAGAAATGAAGGATGGGGCAATGGAGGGACAGTAGGAAGGGAGAAAGGAAGGATGGAGCGATGGAGGGACAGTAGGGAGGGAGAAAGGAAGGATGGAGCCATGGAGGGACAGTAGGAAGGGAGAAAGGAAGGATGGAGTGATGGAGGGACAGTAGGAAGGGAGAAAGGAAGGATGGAGCGATGGAGGGACAGTAGGAAGGGAGATGGAGGGTGTTATGCCCAGTCTAGGGGTGTCTGGGACACAACATGAAAGGCCCCATCTTTCCCAAGTCCCAAGTAGCCACAATGAAAAAGATGTGTGAAACGATCAAGAACACAAGTTTATTTACAATATTTGAATAACAAAATTAAATGAAATAATTACTTCAGGGTGGACTAAGGCCAAAATAACTAACAAAACAATTCTATTTAGGGAGTAAATAACCTAACCAAATAATAAGAAATAAATGACAAAAATTTTACCTCCCTAACTAAATAAACAGGAAAAAAAAGGTTTGCAACAGAAATGGCAGTCCACCCCTACTACGCAATATACAAAAGATCAAAAGGCTGTTCAGCTGCAATATGACACAACGAGGTGTGTGGCCAGTTGGGAGAAGAGGAAGGTGAGGTCTGCCTGCTAGCTCGCAGCCTGCCATCTTGGCCCTTTAAAAACGCAAACGCCCTTGACGGCAGCCAATCAGGAACGAACTCAGATCCAACGCACCAATCACCGCTGGGTTGTGGCACACACCTATTTACATATGAAGAGCACAGCGAACACGAGCAGGAAAACATACACAAACGTAAGAAATACACCCCCATACCCAAGAATTAAACATCCCCTATAATGTTTAATTCCTTTCAACCAATAGAACTTCTCGAGAGAGAGCATCAGCAATCACATTTTCTGTGCCTTTTTTGTGACAAATCTGCACATTGAAATCCTGCAGCAGAAGAGACCAACGCATAAGGCACTGGTTAGAGTTGCGCATGTGGTCAAGAAACACCAAGGGATTATGGTCAGTGAAAACCTGGATGGGCTGTGAACTTGAACCGAGATACACTTCAAAATATTGTAAGGCCAGCAAGAGAGCTTCCTTCTCAATTGTGCTATAGTTGATCTGCTGCCTGTTGAATTTTTTTGAAAAATAACAGGGGTGGTCAATAGCCTGATCGTCCTCCTGCAGAAGCACGGCACCTGCGCCACACGCACTGGCATCTACCTCCAACTTAAAGGGGCACGTAAAGCAGGGCTCAGCAAGAACGGGCGCGCTGCACAATAGCGCCTTGGCGAAGTCAAAGGCAGCCTGACAAGCGGGGGACCAAACAAAGCTTTGCAGCGGACTAACGAGACCCGTGAGAGGAGCCACCACATCTGAAAAGTTTCGACAGAAACCACGATAATAACCACACATCCTAAGAAGACGTCGCAACGATTTCTTGGACTGTGGGACTGGAAAATCAATGATCGCCTGCACTTTCTCAGCTAATGGGCGCACATGCCCTTGTCCTACCTGCTTACCTAAATATGTTACTGTAGCCTTGCCAAACTCACATTTGGCGAGGTTTAGGGTGAGAGAGGCCTCGCGGAGACGGCTGAAAATGAGAGATAGTGTGTGGAGATGGTCTGACCAGGTGGAGGAATAAGCAACCACATCATCTAAATACGCTTCACAGTTTTCAACACCAGATAACACACGATGCATGAGACGTTGGAATGTGGCGGGAGCGTTTTGCAGCCCGAATGGCATAACGGTGTACTGGAGGAAAGTGTCGGGTGTGACGAAAGCGGAAATGTCAGAGGCTCGTGGCGTTAAAGGAACTTGCCAGTAACCTTTTAACAAGTCCAGCTTTGTCACAAATTTTGTGGAGCCCACTCGATCAATGCAGTCCTCCATCCTAGGGAGCTGAAAAGAATCAGGTTTGGTAACCGAATTTACTTTCCTATAATCATTGCAAACACGAGGAGTATTGTCGAGTTTTGGGACCAGAACACACGGAGAGCTCCACGCACTCATACTGGGGACAGCCAATCCATGCTCAACAAGATAACTCACCTCCAGCTGCATCATAGCCCGTTTAGTTGGATTTACGCGATATGCGTACTGCTTAATAGGTTTGTGGCCCTCCACATCGATGTCGTGGTACAGGACCGAGGTTTGACGGGGATGGTTGGAAAAAAGCAACAGGTTATCATTTATCAAAGAAATAATATCTGCACGAGCTGAATCAGACAGATGAACCAAAAAACCCTCCAAGTTACTCAGTACCTCAGAATTTCTCAGATGAGCGGGCGGCATCAAACCGCTTTTCTCTGCCAACCCGTCACCACAGAGATGGTACTGAGGAGGAGCAGTAGACACAGACATCACGGGCGTAACAGGAGGCAGTTGGGGATCACTCTCTCTGGAAAAATAACTTTTCAACATGTTAATGTGACACACTCTGGATTTTCTTTTCCGATCTGGAGTTTGGACAACATAATCGGTGTCACTGAGTTTTCTCTCCACCGTGTATGGACCTGAAAACTGTGACTGCAAGCTGGATCCAGGCAAGGGAAGCAGCACCAGAACCTTTTCACCAGGTTGGAACACTCTAAGAACAGACTTTTTGTCATAACGACGCTTCATTTTAGTTTGGCTTTGTGCCAGCTTTTCATGGGCCAATTGACACGCGTGGTGGAGACGCTCACGAAAACAACTAACATAATCCAGCACATTATGTTCGATTTTTGGCGACTCCAACAACCACTTTTCTTTCAGAAGACGAAGAGGACCGCGCAAAGTGTGGCCGAAGACCAAATCACAGGGACTGAAACCTAACGATTCTTGAGGAGTTTCACGCACCGCAAATAACAGGAGGGGGAGGCCCTCATCCCACTCTCTGTTAGACTCAAGTCAGAACTTTCGCAACATGGATTTTAAGGTTTGGTGGAACCTCTCAAGTGCACCTTGGGACTCTGAATGGTAAGGACTTGATTTTACATCCTTAACTTTTAGCACTTTCATTACCTGTGCGAACAGTTTAGACATAAAATTTGTGCACTGGTCACTCTGAACAATTTTAGGCAAACCAAAAGTTGTAAAAAACTTAGTGAGAGCTTTCACAACCGGTTTTGCTTTTAGAGTGCGTAGCGGGATGGCCTCAGGGTACCGCGTTGCAGCACACATCCCTGTCAAAATGTACTGGTGACCAGATTTCGTTTTTGGCAGGGGGCCCACACAATCTATGAGCACTCGCTCAAACGGCTCCCCAAGCACCGGGATGGGATGCAGGGGCGCCGGCGGAACAGGCTGGGTGGGCTTTCCCACAACTTGACAAGTGTGACAGGTGCGGCAGTAGTTTGCCACAGCCGTTTTTAACCCTGGCCAAAAGAAGTTGCGCAACACACGATGATACGTTTTTTTAACACCAAGGTGGCCAGCTAAGCCAGAGTCATGTGCTAGACTGAGAACTTGCGGTCTATAGTCTCTTGGCACAACCACCTGGTTCACGGCATTTAACTCACTGGAGTCGGGACTCCACCGTCTCATCAAAACACCATTTTCCAAAAAAACACGACAGGTCTTCTGTCCTCCTTGGCGGCTACAACAGAGGACAAACACAAAGTTAGAGACGGGTCATTTCTCTGAGCATCAATCAACATTTCTCGTGTAACATTCAAGCTCAGGTCAGCATCAGCAGGGAAAAGATCAGACTCATTGACACATTTCAACACATTTTTACTTTCAGTGGTGGGGTGCACTGAACATGAGGGCTCTCCCTCGTCTAATGTAGCCATGAACGACTCAGACAAATCCACAGCTTCACCCAGTTTACAAGCCTGTGCTCGCGTAATTGCGCACACAGGAAACACATTTGGCACAGGCAAATCAGAGGACACAGAAGGGGAGCAGCAGGCAGACGCAGCAGCAATGGGATCATTAACAACCTCGGGCAGAGGAAACACATTTCCTCCGGCCAAGTCGTTTCCCAAAATAAACGAAATGCCACTAATCGGAAACCGGGGGAGTACAGCAACTTTCACCTGTCCTGACAAGAGCGGTGAATGCAAATGGATCATGTGGAGTGGAGCGTTAAGTTCGCTCATTTTAATTCCCCACACCAACAAATCAGAAAAACACGAAGTTTCATTTGAGAGTGGCAGTACATTAGCCAGCATGAAGGAATGATACGCGGCTGTATCTCGCAGAATAGTTACCGGTACTTTATCCGCTTCCTTATCGGTTAAAGAAACAAATCAATCTCCCCGTTTACCTCCGGTTCAGGTAAAGGCTCCATGTGTTTGTCAGGCGGAGACGCGGTGTTTATGAAACCCACACCTGCAGGAGTCTTACCGGTTTTGTGTTCTTTTTTTTTTGAGAACCGGGCAGGCAGCGATCAAATGGCCTGGCTCGTGGTAATAAAAACACTCGCGGCTTTCACCCGCAGCTGGTAATGTGTTTTTACGCATCAGTTTTGGTGACCGTTTGCGCTCAGGCCTTACATTTGAAGCATGAGGTGTCGGTACAGAAAAAACACTTTTATGAGTCAGAATGAACTCATCAGCCAGCACGGCTGCCTTAGACACCGAGGACACTTTCTGCTCGTTTAAATAAACAACGATACGCTCCGGCAAACACTTTTTAAATTCCTGGAGCAGAATTAACTCTCGCATGTCCGCTAAAGTTTTTACATGACATGCCTGGCACCATTTATCAAACAAAACACTCTTGTCGCGCGCAAACTCAACGTACGTCTGGTTGGCAGTTTTATCACGGTTTCTAAATTTTTGTCTGTACGCTTCGGGGACAAGCTCATAAGCCTGCAACACAGTCTTTTTCAAGATATCATACTGCAGACTGTCTTCAATTGACAGACTGGCACAGACTTCTTGGGCCTTGCGAAAAGAAAACGGACGAGCCCCCAATTCATGTTATGCCCAGTCTAGGGGTGTCTGGGACACAACATGAAAGGCCCCATCTTCCCCAAGTCCCAAGTAGCCACAATGAAAAAGATGTGTGGAACGATCAAGGACACAAGTTTATTTACAATATTTGAATAACAAAATTAAATATGTAGTATCTGATTTTGTCACGTTGATGCTCAGAGACTGTAAAAGTGCTCAGTTAGGGGCCCTGGTCAAGATTACATCACAGCCTAGGTCAAGGACTGATAAGACAGGCTGAAGGGTTGGATTCCTTCTAGATTTTTCTCTGTCACCTGTTTCATGTTGTTTCAAAGTTCATCAAAACAACCAACCTATATAAGCAGAATATTTGAAGCTGTGATTTAGAGTAGTTCATATTGGCTTCGGACACTCTCTCAGGCAAAATCCTGGGTGCCTGATTTGATGCTGTACTTCTTGTAATAAACCTTTCTATATACAAGCAAGACGGTGTCAGCGGAGTCTCCTTCATCATCTTCACATCATCGCTACCTCATACACAACAATTTTGGCGTCACGAACAGGATCGTGTTGTGGCCTGCAGCGTCGCCTACAGCTTCAGTGCATCTGCTCCCGCACTGAGTCGACAAGTACGGTGAGCATTTTTCATGTGGTTGGGCGCTGGTTCGCTCATTCACTCGTTGTGGCTGTTGTGTGTTTGCTGTTCTGGTCGCACCGTAAAGGATCGTGTGTGTGTGTGCCATGATGTGTTGATGTTTGGGGTGTTTCTCCGTTCTAAATTGGGGTTTGGTGCGTAGAGAAGATAGGAAATGAACACTGATGTTAAAAGAAAGGATAAAGAAATAGAAGTAAAAGAAGTAAAGAGAATAAAAGTTGAAGTTAAAGGAAAGGTAAAAGGATAAAGGTTGAAGTAAAAGAAATGTAGAATAGCCTGATTAGTAACAATAAGGTGAGCTAAATAACACCATGCGAGATTAACAAAGAGGTGGGCCCTGTACCTTCTTAACTGTAAGACATGTGTATATTAGTCACTGTGTGAAAGTAGGCTTTGAGAAAAAGTTGGAATTTGGCTAAAAATAAAAGAGAAAAGTGAAAACCCTGGGCCCAAGGGGAGATTGGACATATGGACAAAAGAAAAAAGAGATAAGGTTAAAGGGAAGATAAAGGAAATAGAGAAGACAAGAGGAAAAAGTAAAGAGACAAAAGGAATAGTAAAGAGAAATAGGAATAAGGTAAAGAGAAAGGTGCCGCAGATTTGGACAAAAGCCCTCAAGGAGGCGATTTTAGATGGGCCTAAAATCCTGCAATATCACTAGGTGAGTTACAGGTCAGGGAACTGGAGGTGTAGAATGAAAATTCAATTATACGATTCCCACTCGAACACTAAGTTGACAAACAGGTGTTGAAGCAGTCTATTTTTGAATATCTACACCTCATAAGGTAGCATAAATTTAGATATAAAAAGGAAAAAGGATAAAGGATAAAGGAGCGGCAAGAAGAAGCATGCTATAGGAAAGTATGAATGAGTCAACGTTGAGAATCAAGGAGTGAATGCTGTTTGTGTTTTTGGGAGAATGTTAAATTTGTTGTGTGTTTCTTTTATTTTGGGAAGTTTGCTTTGTGTCTCTGTTTGTTGGATGATTGATCTGAGTGTGTGTGTGTGTGTGTGTGTGTGTGTGTGTGTGTGTGTGTGTGTGTGTGTGTGAAGGGCTGTCTTCAGCTGTGCTCTGGTTGTGTGTGAAAGGTCGCAGAAAGGGTTGTCTTGGGGGGTTTGTGTTACTGTGATAGATTACATATTGAATAGGCATAGGTTGTGGTTGAGCACAGGTGATTTAGTAATTTATAAGGAAAAATATTTTGACTTTAGTGTTAAAACATATGAGCCTCAAAAAAGAGGACTTTATAAATATTGATTAAAACTTATGAGCCTTTGAGGGGACTTTGATAAAAAGCTATGAGCCTCTTTCAAGGGGACGTTTGAATCTGTTAAGTACATATGAGCCCCAAGAAGGACGTTTATGAGTTTATGAGAGAAGTGTGGAGATAAGTGAGGATATTCTCAGTGAGTCTGTGTGAGTGAGTGTGTGTGTGTTCCGGCCGGAGGAAGAGAGAGGTGTGTGTGTGTGTTCTGTGTGTCTGACCTTGTACCTTACTGTATGAAGTCTATTTGATCTTTAGGACACTGTGAGAGCGAGAATATATATATATACTGGAAGTTTTGCTAATTTAAAGAGTGGAACAAGGGGGGATGCCCCATATAGAATACAAATAAAATTGATCTTCTTAATAAGGGGAGTCCTGAAGGTGCTCCCTTCCCTTTTTCCTTGTAAGGTACAAGCAAAAAAAAAAGAAAAAAAAAAGAGGTTAAAATATTATAATTCTAATAGTTTGACAGTTTTTAGGATATTTGAATTAAAATAGAAGATTTAAAGAGGAAAAGTATGGTTGTGGCTGAAAATGACCTAAGTGTTGGCAGATAATGTGCGTAATAATTTATTGCATTGTTTATGAGGACCTAGTGGGTTCATAAGATATTGAACTCTTGTGTGTTTTCTCTTTTTCTTCCCTTATCCACCTGGGGTGTGTGAGAGTTTGGGGAGGAGACAGAGGAGACGAGTGTGTCTGAATGGGGATCTTCCAAAGCGCAGACGAGAAGGCGGCTGGCCAGTGTGTCACATGGATTGAGGTTTGCTGACGATAGAGTGGGCAGCTCCTGAATTCAGTCTGATCAAGGCCAGTGCTGTTTTATCCACAAACTCTTTTAACAAACAGCCTGCATTTAAATGAATGTGTGTACACTACATTTATAGTCATTATTGGTGATACACTTTTAGTTTGCTTTCACTTATAGATTATCATAAGAATATTTCATAATTTGGGGGGATAACAGAGTACATCCATTCATTCATCTATGCATGAGATATTATATGCTATGGTTATTTATAAGAGAGGCCTGGCAACAGACTGACCAGTTGATGCATTTAATTAAGGAAGGGAGTATAAGTGTTTGAAGGGTTTAAATACTGAGGAGAGTTCAGGATGTGAATTTATTGTCTGTGTGTGGTTTAGTTTGCTTTCAGCTGCATTAGGGATTTAATATGGGGATTATTTTGATGACCTTAAGGTGATTAAGTGTGAGTATTGGATGATAATTAGATAATTGTCTTGTGGTGGACACTGTGGGTGATAGTTTGTCCCTTGTGGGAGCAAGTAACCTTTTTGAGCCTTTTTTGAGGATTGAATCTGCATATGCCCATGTGTGTCATTTATTTGGATCAGTGTGGAAGAACCGAGGGTTTAAGAAAACAGATGGTTCTCCAATACAGCATCACGCTCAAGGAATGGGATTGTTGCATGCTGTGATGAAGCCTAAAGAAATAGCAATAGCTAAATGTGTGGCACATAAAGCAGATGTGTCAAGGGTTACACAGGGGAATAAAGCGGCTGATGAAGCTGCAAAAGCTGTCACAGGAGCAGACAAATTGGGCAAAGTTCTTCTGGTTACTCATGAAGTAAACTTGGAAGACAAAATTACGTTGAGGAATGTGATTTTGATGCAGGAAGCTGTAACTGAAATGGATAAACAGTTATGGCTAGACCGAGGTGCCACCCAAGATTCTACTGGCCTGTGGAGAAATCATGAAGGGCTGATAGTAGCACCTCCAGATCTGTTAGGTCTAATGATCCAAGAGGCACATGGGTTAGTTCATGTTGCAAGGGGGGAAGTTCGGAGAAAGATTACCAATATTTGCTTGAGGTGTACTATCTGTCTGAAAAACAACGCTCGGAGGGGTGTGATGGTTCCTCCTGGTCACATTCCAACTCCGAGGGGTCCTATGCGTGAGTTAGTTGTGGACTTTGTTGACATTATGAAACCAGTTGGAGGTAAGAGGTATATGCTGGTTGTTGTGGATAGATTTTCGCGATGGCTTGTCCAACCAAGAGGAAGGATGCTCAGTCTGATGCCAAGTTTTTGTGTGGAGAAGTCATAAGCAGGTTGGGGGCTATTCTTGGACAATGGGAAGGAGTTGGTGGAAAAAATGGTGAAATTGATTTTGCAAAAACTGGGGTCTAAATTGGATAGCAGCACTTCTGTTGGTGCTAATGGAGTGTCGCTCGAGTGAGCTGCGTGATTTGCATATAACACCTCATGAGTTGGTTACGGGAAGACAGATGCCAACACCGTGTTTGCGTATAAGTGGAAAGATGTGGAAGTGGAAGATGGGAGATTGAAAGTGTTTGTGAAGGTGTTTAGAAGGAAGTGGTATGAATGTCGTGAAGGACCGTTTGTAGTTGTTCGTAGTACTGGAACTGCGGTCCAGGTAAGAGGGTCTCCAATGTGGTATCATTTATCGCATTGTGTCAAAGCGCCAAGAGAAGAGGTGCCAAGCTCAAGGAGTGAAGATGTTGAAGGCTCAAGAGAGCCAGAAGAAAGTGAGGAACAGGGAATGTTGGATCAAAGAAAGTATCTGTTAAGTAATGATATGAAGTGGTTGAAAGTTAGGGATGATTGTTCACTTATTGTGCGTAATGTTAAGAGGGAAGACCAAGGGGAATACAGATGCACTTATCTAGAGCCAGAGTTTGAATTGGTTCCAGTTCAGAATTATTGAGTGGGGGGTTATATAACTCGTAAGGTGGTATTTATGATAGAAGATTTGAGTCCTACTGAAAGTTTTGTAGGTGCTGAAGGGGTTCAGAAAAAATTTACTACGGTAACCACTTTAGGGGTAAATGATGCACAGATGAAGTTTACTACTTTAGCTCTGGAAACAACTAAGAGTGTTAATATCTCAACTTAGGCTACTACTCTAGATACAACTTTGAAGGGGATAAGTAATATAACAGCGATGGTGACAACTTCTACTTTCGTCACTTCTGGAAATTTTACAGATGAGGATGTGACAAAGGCAACCTTTGTTAATAAAACAGTGATGGCATCTTCGATGCCTATGACATTTGTAAATGTAACTCAGAAGTCTATGTTAAAGATAGAGCTTAGTGAAAACAGTAACAATGAGATTCTCAAATCTAGAGAAAAGCTGGTGGAAGACAATGATGCGGATTCATCAGGAACAGCTCAGAGAACTGTTTAAGACGTGGAGTTTTTTGACTTAGATTGGACATCAGTAGACATGAGGCTATTGATGACTTGTATGAAGTGACAATAACATAGTAAAACAACAATAAAAAAACAATGTAACAACAGTGATGAATGAATCCGTAAAAACAGAAGGGGAATATAGTGTGAAATCATGATATTGTGAATTGCATTTGATGTTTTAATGAATTTGCATCAGCTGTCTCTGCAAAGATACTGGTTGGTGTTTTCTTTTCTTTCCTCCTAGGACGGTATGGGAAAGACCACTGTGAGGGTGGTTGACTGTTCAGGGACCCCGACGTTCTGAAGGAATTCAGCCACTCAAATATGGACAATAATATGGAGGGCCCTGAACAAGGATACTGTGATAATATGTCCTGGTTAAACACATCATCGATACTACGTTGAGAGTCGACGCTGCTGAGGAGTTGCAGAGTGATATCTTTTCATGTTTGCTCTTATATATTGTTTGGATTGTGTTCTAATGAATGTAAGTTGTGAGATTGACAGAGGATGATTTTATAATAGTGATAATTTTAGCAAGATATAATAGTGTGTCTTATTTGTTGAGTTGTCTTTTACTGTAGGGATGATACTTAAATGTTATAATATTTCTGATTGATTGTAATAATTTTAGACCGATGGTTTTTGCTGTCGGATGAATACATTGGGATCTCAGTTGTTGTTTTTTTTTCGGTGTTTAGGGATGTTTCTTGCTAGGCAGGGAAAGGTCCATTGGAAGGGGCGATGGGTCGACCAGCCTGAATTTGGACATTGTTTTGATTTCTTTACTGAGGTTTCCACATGTATTTGTTTAAGTCATATCCTTACATAAAATACCAAATTCCTCCTTTTAAATTGGTCTGGAGTGGTCGCCTAAGGCAGAGGGACCGTGAGAGAATTTTTCCTGTCTAGATTGTTTGAGGGGTATCTCAGGACAGATAGCTGCCTGACAGGTTTTCGCTCTTGCGCTCCATAAAGTTGTTAATTGTTCATCAAAACAACCAACCTATATAAGCAGAATATTTGAAGCTGTGATTTAGAGTAGTTCATATTGGCTTCGGACACTCTCTCAGGCAATATCCTGGGTGCCTGATTTGATGCTGTACTTCTTGTAATAAACCTTTCTATATACAAGCAAGACGGTGTCAGCGGATTCTCCTTCATCATCTTCACATCATCGCTACCTCATAAACAACAAATGAAATAATTACTTCAGGGTGCACTAAAGCCAAAATAACTAACAAAACAATTCTATTTAGGGAGTAAATAACTTAACCAAATAATAAGAAATAAATGACAAAAATCTTACCTCCCTAACTAAATAAACAGGAGAAAAAAGGTTTGCAACAGAAATGGCAGTCCACCCCTACTAGGCAATATACAAAAGATCAAAAGGCTGTTCAGCTGCAATATGACACAACGAGGTGTGTGGCCGGTTGGGAGAAGAGGAAGGTGAGGTCTGCCTGCTAGCTCTCAGCGACTGCCATCTTGGCCCTTTAAAAACGCAAACGCCCTTGACGGCAGCCAATCAGGAACGAGCTCAGATCCAACGCACCAATCACCGCTGGGCTGTGGCACACACCTATTTACATACGAAAAACACAGAGCACAGAGAACACGTGCAGGAAAATATACACAAACATAAGAAATTACGACAACAGTCGTAACAAGGGACAGTAGGAAGGGAGAAAGGAAGGATGGAGCAATGGAGGGACAGTAGGAAGGGAGAAAGGAAGGATGGAGGGACAGTAGGATGGGAGAAAGGAAGTATGGAGCGAAGGAGGG
This sequence comes from Epinephelus awoara, assembly GCA_035609425.1. Lineage (NCBI taxonomy): Eukaryota > Metazoa > Chordata > Actinopteri > Perciformes > Serranidae > Epinephelus > Epinephelus awoara. Next base: position 39,862,363 of record CM069306.1, read on the forward strand.
ACAGTAGGAAGGGAGAAATGAAGGATGGGGCGATGGAGGGACAGTAGGAAGGGAGAAAGGAAGGATGGAGCGATGGAGGGACAGTAGGAAGGGAGAAAGGAAGGATGGAGCGCTGGAGGGACAGTAGGAAGGGAGATGGAGGGACAGTAGGAAGGGAGAAAGGAAGGATGGAGCGATCTTCATTTAAGTAGATGCATAATGCTTTCGGTATGCATTCCCGTCTTACTTCAATGCTTGGATTCTGTTGGAGACAAGAACAGAACTTTTACCAACTCTTAAAATATCTAATGGTTTTAGATTTGTAACTTTTAATATTAACGTGACATAAACAGAGGATATTGAATAATGAATATAATATAATTAGAAATTGTGTTAATGATGCTCATGAGTTCATTCTTTTATAATCCCATGTTTGATTATGATATGGCTGGAAAGCATATCTGAACTTTATTGAAAGTGAAAGGTAAAGAGGTTAAACAGTAACACCAAACAACTTTTTTATGTTAAGAGTTCAACTCTGAGTCAGGGTTTGAAACACACACACACCTGATCCATGGCTGCCATGATCTGGTTATTTCTGCGTCCTGCTGCCCCTCCCTTCTTTTTGAAAACCTTCCTCAGTTGGCTGGAGTGATGATCCAGTTGAGCCATAAAGGTTGACAGCAGGGGGATTGTTGTAATGCGGGCGAACTCCGCATTTACCTGGAACAGATTTGAGTCAGAATCTCAGATGAAGCTTAAAATGATCTCACATCACTTTCAACTGTTCACATATTATGGAAATGTAACCATAGTTTTGCTACTGGCTCTAACTTTTGAGGTGGTGGGTTAATGGTTTGCATGTATGCTAATATACTGTGCATTGTAATGCAGACAGATTGACCATATGCATGGCATTTTCTCCATTCACCTGGTTCAAACGAACACTGACATACTTAAGTCAATGTCTTTTTTTCCAAAATGAAGAGGTTATTGTTTAATAAATGTACAACCATTAAAAAACGAAAAACAAAACATGAACATTACCTGATTCTTAGAAAACAGGGCTGGCCATCTGTTTTTAAACTCTGCTATGAAGGGCATATCTTCAGTTACTTCTCGTCTCCTGTGGGCGAAGGTTTTCTCCATTTTACTGTTGATTACCTGATGGTTGTTGTTCTTCTTCACCTCTAGTGTAAGTGCTTCCCTTTCCTTTTCAAGTCTTTCTTTGGTTTCGCTTGCTGGATAATCAGGACAGAAGTTGACCTCTGCTTTCCTTGGCTTCTTCACCTGGTTTGGACCTTGACCCATGGCACCTCGCTTCTCTTTGATGGCATTTATGCTCAGCTCTGGGCAGCCAATGTTCCTCAGTCTTGTGCGGTAGTTTGCCATTTTATACTTCAAACTAATTTTCCATTCATAGAAGCCGGTAACTGATCCCTGCTCCTTTAAACAAGGATACTTTGTTATCAGGGCCTGGACGACATCATCGAACTCTGAACTTGAAGGATACACTTTGTATTTGACAATTTCTGATGCCAAACCATCAAGTATATCTGACTTTAGTTTGGGACTTGGACTCAAAAGAGTACCACTGTTCAGGAAAGCTTGGTTGGCCCTTTCCAACTGAATCTGTACCTCATAATTAAACTGAGGTATCTGGAAATTTTGGGGCCATGGCTGTGACCTAAGGGAAGAACCTGAAGATGTGGATTCGGCGGAGGAAAGTATATCTGTGTCTAATGCTGTGGACAAAGAACTGTCATCTAACCACTGTGAACCAGGTTGATATGTGGTTCTGTCTGACTCATCTGTTAAGTAAATGACTTTAACAGTGCTCTTGTCTTTGATTTCTGAGATCTCTGTCAAGTTCACAAACTCATTGTCAAATTCAATGTCTCTATACTGCAGTCTGAAATTTCCAGTCAAGCTGAATTGTCTTTTAATATCTTCTTTGAGAGCCTGTACTGAATCCGGCATCCCATTGGGCAGAGTTAGTTTTAATGCGTTGTCCACTCCAAGTAAAACTCTCAGTGATGCAGACATCTTGTGTTCATTCTGAAAAACAAAAACAAAAACAAAATACTTCATAATTTTCTCACATAAATTTCATCAGCCTTTGCATAATGAATTTCAGCATTGCAACACTTTATTTAGGAGTCACTGAGTATTAATAACTGACAAATCATTTTACCATATTTCATTTAAAGAAATTACCTGTCTCTTTTTAAAGTAACTATTCGCAAGGATCCAACTCTGTAGTTAGCCAGAGAATACTGGTCAGAGAGCTCCTTCAGCTCAACCACTGAAAACTGTGTTGCTGGATGCAACTCAAAAGCTCGATGGTGGTCTCTGTACCATGAGGTCAGTTTTTTAATGATGAGACTCAACTCATTTCTTATAATGCACAACTGAATTATTTCTGAAAATTAAGGCAGACCACCACATGATCCATGTACAACTATTATACCTTTTTTGTACTTTATGCCATTAACAGTGACACTTTGAGCAAGGTTTACAGTAGTAATTTCAGGGTATTTCCAGGCAATTGTGTTCACAACATCATCATTTAGGACATCAATGGGGACCTCTGAGATTTGAACAACATCCAAAGAGAACTTGTCATTGTCAGGACAAAGCATATGATAGGCAATCATTAACTGATGTTTTGCTGCCAGTGACAAAGTTACATTCCTAAAGTTATTTATATACCTTATAACCTGCTTTAAAAAGCTATGTTTGGCCTCAAAGCGCATAGTCCATAATGACACAAGAGGACCAAAACATTTTATCATTTGTGGATAGTGTTCCTGAAAATGATGTTTGGGCAACAACCTTTGATCTGGAAACAGTTCCTGATAACTCCAAGTAGGCAATTTATTCTAGAGTATGAGTATGTCCTTTAAATCCAAAATCACCTGCCAAGCAGGTTCCTCATTGGGAACAAGTTCTCCTACAATGAAAGGGAGTAACCGAAGAAGACACCAATTTCCGTGGGCGTTTCCACCTACTGTGTGTTTCTTCTGTAAATTTTTTGGTGACAAATGAGGCCAGTTAGTTTTATCTCCCTCTTTGTAAGGAAAAGAATGGATAAGATCATTGAGGTGTTCAAGAGTGAACAACTTTTTAGATATAAGCACCTGCTAACACGACAGGAACTATACCATCAAATAGGTCGTGGACGATATCTGGGGGATAACCTGTTGTCACATTAAAATGAGAAAGGCTGTCAGTTAAAATGCAAGACCTTCTTACCCCAAAGCAGCTTATCCCCTTTTCTTGAGCTTTTTTGATGTGGAGCTGGTGAACTTCCTTGATTCTGCGCTGAAAAACTCCTGTTTTTACTTCCTGCGTCTGGATGTCAGAAAGCTGAGCTGTACAGAATTGACAGAAATATTTTCCTGAAAAGTTCTCTAAAAATCCAGCTAGCCCATGAGCTCCGAGATTATCCGCAACAACACATTGTATTGTGCCCTTGAGAAAAAAACTCCAAGATGTGGAATATATAGGCCTTGCTGTTCCAGGATCACTAAATCATGCAACAGAGGTTCAAATATTTTTTCATAACCAAAAGTTTTAACATAATCACTTTTGCATAACAGTGCCAAGTAGATTGAGGAAAGGGCCGAGCTTCAACCAGGAGGTAAGTTACCTAAAATAAAGTAGACTGCACAAAGTTTGTGCTTCTTGCGCAACGTTCCCAACGGATTGCAAACCTCAAAGTCGTCGATGTAAAAACGTAGGGAAATCCTTAAATCCTCACCAAAAAAAGTCTTTTTTTGTGATGGTCACCATCCTGAAAGCTCACATACTGATTTACATTTGCAGATAAAGTTGTATGATTATCAACAAGCTTATCAACTATATCTTTACAAGCAAGTAACTGCTGTAGAGACTTTAGTAAGGGAATGTACTGAAATGTTTTGTTGGACTTTACCTCCAGTACATACTCGACAGGTTCCACAACCTTAAATTTTTCCTTGTAGTATTGTTTGCGTTTGCGTTTGAAGGCAGTTGCCAGTGGACCACCCTCAGCAATCGCTTTTACCAAAGGATTATTAGTAGAAATGGCAACACTAGTTCATTAATTATGAGCTGGTCAACCTGGAGGTTATGTTTACTGAAAATGTCAAAAGCTGTGCTGTGTGATATAGGCAGTGCTGCTGAGGTCAAAATGAAATGTAACTCCTCAAGCAAGCCATCAATTGCTGAACATGGGACATGTGGAAAAAACATCTAATTTCAAAAGAACTGTTGCCAATTTTTGAATGATTGTTTCTTGCAAGTTCTCAACTGGTGTGTCAGTTTCAATCAAATTATGAAAATCTAAATCTGAAGCAGTTTCTCCAAGATCACCTGGATGGTCTTCAGATGCATAGTCATCACCATTTACATTGCCACGTTTCACTATTTCAACTTTAAAGTCTTTAACTGTGCAGTGTGGATGCTTCCTATTCTTATGTGATTTGTAAGTAGCATATATCTGAAACGTACAATTCTGAAACACACAAGTTACTGTTTTATGACGCTTCAGATGATTGTTGATGTGAGAAAAGTACTCTCTACTAGATGGTATTTCACTTCCAGGGCACAAAGGGCATGTAAAAACTCCTAGTTCTGCACTTCTAGTACCTAACACATTAACATGACATCGACTTAAAATGAGTTTTAAGAGCATTCCATGTTTTGAATGAGCATGGACATTCATAGTATGTGCATGGATATGAGTGTCTCTGACCGTAATGATAATGCTTCAGTTTGTAGTGTTTAAGTAACTGGTACCTCGTAGATACAGTCTTAGAGAACTGCTTGCACCTCCACATTCAGAGCCTACAAAGAAGAGAGACAGTGATTCAGCTGTTAGAATTAGTACTGCTTATAAAACAGACATGGAACATAGTAAACACCAGTTAGATATTGTTACACTGAGCCTCTGTGAGTCAACTGCACAGGACCTGTATATATTTTTTTACCAAAAGCAATTAATGGATGTAAATTATGATTTTTTTTGCAACTACATTTAAGCCTCTGACTTTGCATATATCAGGTGACATAAAGCAAACACACCACAAGAAACAAAAACCTCTTTCGTGGAGAATGAGGCACATTAAAATTACACATTTAATATTACTCGAGGATTATTTATTAGATTTTAAAATATGATATGAAATTTCAAATATGATTTTTTTATAAAGTGCTCAAGCCCACCAGAGCTCCTCCTGCTTTCTATTCAATATTTAGGGATGCAGTATAAATTGACACAAAAGAAAATCATCTGGCTATTTAAGAATTCAAGAAATATCATCTATGCAAGTGTTACACTTGACAGTGGCACAAATATATTTCAATGGCACACCCCAAACTCATTTATTTGGACAAAATGTAAGGAAAAAAAACCCCAAACTTTTTCATCCCCAATATTGCAACTCTCTGGGAGAGAAGAACTTTAAAAATAAAGATGTTTAACACAAAGCAACATCACCACCCCATAGCGAAAAGAAAAGAAAACAGTTCGATAATTTGATGTATATGCACTAAATGTAAACATGAAAGCACATAACAAATATGAATGAGCATCACATCCCTGGGGCCTGTTGTTCGAAACCTAGATAAGGGATTAAGCCGGGATATGTTGGTTATCCTGGCTTAATTTAGCGTTGATTCGGTTGTTCGAAAGCAGAGGCACATATGTTGCCATGGATATTTATTCTGTGCACAACCAGGCTTAGTTTAACCTGGTGCCTTATTTGTCCATTCAGCTGTCACTGCGATCGGAAATCAATGTGTTTTACCGTCATTTCATGTTCTTATGTACGTCTTTGCCTCATTTTTGAACAAAATACATTAAGCCTACAATAAAAATAAAAAAAAAAACATTTCAAACATTATTTTTGTCATAGCCCAAACATACTTTGACATGCACATATCTTTACCAATAAAAGGATTAATTGTCAGAATAAACATACAAGTAGGTGTATTTGGCATTAACACAATTAGTGGTTATTAGTTTTCATAACTGTATGACCTTCCCAAATTATATTCCCAGTTAACTGGACCAATAACTCCTGTGTCCTTTACATCAATGAATGAAAACATGAAGATGAAACCACAATATTCTTTGACCTCATTTTATTTAAATGAAAAATACTAAACTCAGTCACTGTCTGCTTTGAGCTGTGGAGAGAAAGAGAGAAATAATATTGATTAATACATTGCATCACAGTCATGCTTACAATGTGCATTAAAGTCACTTACTTCTTTCTCGAGTTTCTTAATTTCCAAGTGCAGTTTCCTTAAGGTCTTTCTTTTGTCTGTCAAGCTCCACGTCCTGCAGCTTTCTCTTTTCACACTGGAGCTTGACATCTGCCACTGCTATCTGCTCCCTCAGATGACTTGCTTTTATCTTAAGCGATTTATACTTTTTATAAAAACAAAACATGAATGCAATCCTGATATAAGCAGCTATTTAATGAAACTGCAAAAAGCAGCTATTTTCAACAACCCTGCTATGAGCAGCTATTTGATAAGAACTGCAAAAAGGCAACTATTTTAAGGCAGCTTTAACAAAACACCTTATAAAAGGCAGCTATTTTAACAAAAAACAAAAAAAACTCATTAAAAGGCTATCTGCTTTGAGCTGTGGAGAGAAAGAGAAATAATATTGATTAATACATTGCATCACAGTCATGCTTACAATGTGCATTAAAATCACTTCTTTCTCTAGTTTCTTAATTTCTAATCCCAATTTCCTTCGGGTTTTTCTTTTAATTTGTCAACTTGTCTTACACTGCAAGACAATCCAAAGTCAGACAGTCCACAGAACACCACTGGTTGATTAATGAATGAATAAAATGATTGATTCCATGTACAGTATACTGGAATAATGTACCTTGTATGAAGAGAGCGGTTTCTGTGGGTGGGACAGAGTCTGTAGCCGGTTCTGATCCAGGGGCCTGTATCACGAAGCGAGATCAACCTTTCCTGGGTTACCCAGACCTATCCTGGGTTGACTAACCCTAACAATGGCAATCAGGATAATCGGTATCACGACGCTAAATATTATTAGCAGATTAAATCCCTGACAACCCAGAGTTGAGACCAGGACAGAGAGCTGCAGTCCTATACGCCTCTCTGAGCTTCTAGTTCACTTACCCAGCCATAGTTTTCATAGTTTTAGACCAACGGTGTCTGTCCCTCGACCACCTAAATTATTTAAATCTAAAATTAAACAAAGAGGAGTTGTGCAAAACAACCTCATAAAAATTAAAACCTCTTCTGTGACAGAAAGACAAAACAGGAGAATTAAATGCGGACTGTTAAATATCAGGTCTCTTTCGTCTAAAGCAGTGTTAGTAAACGAATTAATATCAGATAATCATATTGATTTACTCAGTCTCACTGAAACCTGGCTGTGTCCTGATGAATATGTCAGTCTAAATGAATCCACTCCTCCCAGTCATAATAATACCCACATTCCTCGAGGCAGCGGCCGAGGAGGGGGAGTTGCAGCCATTTTTAACTCTAGTCTGTTAATCAGCGCCAAACCTAAACTCGATTATAATTCTTTTGAAAGCCTTGTTCTTAGTCTTTTACATCCGACCTGGAAAACCTCGCAGCCACTTTTATTTATTATTGTGTACCGTGCTCCTGGCCCGTATTCTGAATTTATATCTGAATTCTCAGAGTTTTTATCCAGTTTAGTTCTAAAATCAGATAAAGTTATTATTGTAGGCGACTTTAACATTCATGTCGACGTTGATAATGACTCTCTGGCTACCGCGTTTATCTCATTATTAGACTCCATTGGCTTCAGTCAGGGTGTTCATGAACCCACTCACTGTTTTAACCATTCCCTCGATCTAGTTCTGACGTATGGAATTGAAATTGATAACCTAACAGTCTTTCCACAGAATCCCTTGCTATCGGATCATTATTTGATTACTTTTGATTTCTTTTTACTCGACTACACGCCACTTAGCAACAGTTACTATACCAGATGTTTATCAGATAGTGCTGTCGCAAAATTTAAGAAAATGATTACTCCGTCGTTAAATTCAATCCCAAGTCCTTTAGTAACAGAGGTTTCCCGTACCGATTTTAACCTCTCCCGAATTGATCAATTTGTTGATAGCGCTGTAAGCTCGCTGCGAACAACACTTGACTCTGTAGCTCCTCTTAAAAAGAAGTTAACAAAACAAAGAAAGTTCGCTCCTTGGTATAACTCTGAAACCCGTAAATTAAAGCAAATATCGCGAAAGTTTGAAAGGAATTGGCGATTAACCAAACTGGAAGAATCTCGTGTAATCTGGGCAGACAGTCTCAAAACTTATAAGAGGGGCCTCCGCAATGCCAGAGCAAACTATTACTCAGCTTTAATAGAAGAAAACAAAAATAACCCCAGGTTTCTTTTCAGCACTGTAGCCAGGCTGACTGAGAGTCAAAGCTCTATTGAGCCTTGTATTCCTTTAACCCTTAGCAGTAATGATTTTATGAGCTTCTTTAATGACAAAATTCTAGCTATTAGAGGCAAAATTCATGACGACCTGTCCTCAGATAGTACCTATCTAACCTCAAACACAGCTGTAAGACCTAATATTTATTTAGATTCCTTCTCCCCAATTTCTCTTCAAGAATTGACTGCAGTGATTTCATCATCTAAATCATCAACGTGTCTCTTAGACCCCATCCCGACTAGGCTACTCAAGGAGGTCTTACCTTTAGTTAACACTCATATATTAGATATGATCAATATATCCTTATTAACAGGCTATGTACCACAGTCTTTTAAGGTAGCTGTAATTAAACCTCTACTAAAAAAGCCCACCCTGGATCCAGAGGTGTTAGCCAACTATAGACCAATATCTAATCTTACCTTTATGTCAAAGATCCTTGAGAAAGTAGTCGCAGACCAGCTGTGTGATTTTCTCCAGGATAATAATTTATTTGAGGAATTACAGTCAGGATTTAGAGCGCATCATAGCACTGAGACAGCTCTAGTGAAAATTACAAATGACCTTCTGATTGCTTCAGACAAAGGACTTGTCTCTGTACTTGTTTTATTAGATCTTAGTGCAGCGTTTGACACTGTTGACCATGAAATTCTGTTACAGAGACTGGAACACTTAATTGGCCTAAAAGGTTCTGCACTAAGCTGGTTTAAATCTTATTTATCTGATCGATTTCAATTTGTTGACGTTCATAATGAATCATCCGTACGTACTAAAGTTTGTTTTGGAGTTCCGCAACGTTCTGTGCTTGGACCAATCCTATTTATTCTATATATGCTTCCTTTAGGTAACATCATTAGAAATCACTCTATAAATTTCCATTGTTATGCGGATGATACACAGTTGTATTTATCGATGAAGCCAGAAGAAAGGGATCAATTAACTAAACTTCATAATTGTCTTAAAGACATAAAAACCTGGATGAGCACCAATTTCCTGATGTTAAATTCAAACAAAACTGAAGTTATTGTTCTTGGCCCCAAACAACTCAGAGACTCTTTATCTGATGACATAGTTTCTCTCGATGGCATTGCTCTGGCCTCTACCACTACCGTAAGAAACCTCGGAGTAACATTCGATCAAGATCTGTCTTTCAATTCTCATTTAAAACAAACCTCACGGACTGCATTTTTTCATCTGCGTAATATTGCAAAAATTAGGCCTATCTTGACCCAAAAAGATGCAGAAAAATTGGTCCACGCTTTTGTTACCTCAAGGCTGGATTACTGTAACTCTCTACTATCAGGTAGCTCTAGTAAATCATTAAAAACTCTTCAGCTAATTCAGAATGCAGCAGCACGTGTACTAACAGGAACTAAGAAACGAGATCATATTTCTCCTGTTTTAGCTTCTCTGCACTGGCTCCCTGTAAAATCCAGAATTGAATTTAAAATCCTACTGTTAACTTATAAAGCTCTAAATGGTCAAGCTCCATCATATCTTAGAGAGCTCATAGTGCCTTACTATCCCACCAGAACTCTGCGCTCTGAGAACGCAGGGTTACTCGTGGTCCCTAAAGTCTCCAAAAGTAGATCAGGAGCCAGAGCCTTCAGCTATCAGGCTCCTCTCCTGTGGAATCATCTTCCTGTTACGGTCCGGGAGGCAGACACCGTCTCCACATTTAAGACTAGACTTAAGACCTTCCTCTTTGATAAAGCTTATAGTTAGGGCTGGCTCGGGCTTGCCTTGTACCAGCCCCTAGTTAGGCTGACTTAGGCCTAGTCTACCGGAGGACCACCTTTAATGCACCGGGCACCTTCTCTCTCTCTCTCGCTCTCGCTCTCTCTCTCTCTCTCCCTCTCTCTCTCGTATCCTATTACTGTACCTATTTTACTCGGCCATTCTGGATGTCACTAACTCTGTTTCTTCTCCGGAGCCTTTGTGCTCCACTATCTCTCAGGTTAACTCGTATTGCAGCGGTGCCTGGATAGTGTGACGTGTGTGGTTGTGCTGCTGCCGTGGTCCTGCCAGATGCCTCCTGCTGCTGCTGCTGCCATCATTAATCATTAGTCATACTTCTACTGCTATTATAGACATATGATATTATCATACATGTAGACTGCCTGATACTAATATATACTTTCAACATATTGTACCACAGTAGCCAGAACTATAACGACAGTATTATTACTTTTATGAATGTTGTTGTAAGCTACTGTCATTACCGAGGATGTCATACAGATTACTGTATTGTGTCATACAGATTACTGTTAATTTGTTATGCTGATCTGTTCTGTACGACATCTACTGCACGTCTGTCCGTCCTGGAAGAGGGATCCCTCCTCAGTTGCTCTTCCTGAGGTTTCTACCATTTTTTTCCCCCGGTAAAGGGTTTTTTTTGGGGAGTTTTTCCTTATCCGCTGTGAGGGTCTAAAGGACAGAGGGATGTCGTATGCTGTAAAGCCCTGTGAGGCAAATTGTATTTGTGATATTGGGCTTTATAAATAAAATTGATTGATTGATTGATTGATAAATATCAACTCAGTAACTCAACCCAGGGTTGCTTTATCAAGAGCCGTGAATGCGCACGCAGTGGACCAATCACAATCATGAGAGAAGCACAGCGTCACTGAGCGTCCTCACAGAGCGCCGTATGTGAGGAAAAAAAAGTATTTCTCGTGAGGATCAGAGATTAATTCTGCTAAAATATGAGGAGGAGAAAAGCAACATTACAGAAAAGGCCAACACCGTGGCAGCTGCAGGTGGAGGAAACATGCGGGGCAACGCATAACGGGATGAATAATGTTTAGTTTTAGTTTAGATTAGTTTATTTGCACATAATGTTAAAAACAGACAGTATAAAATTTACAAGATTAAAAAAAGAAAAGTGCCGGAGAGGTTAGAAGCCACTAAAAGCTTATCAAAGAAATTCCCGTCAAAACATCAATGAAATCACATAATAGAGAAGAAAAAAAAAATGGGTAAGGAAAGAAGAAATAGAGGAGGAGAGAGAGAAAAATCAAGACAAAACAAGGTAGCAAATAAAATTATGTGTAGGTTAAATTACTCATCACTGGTTCAAGTAGCTACAGTACCTGTACCTGTACATCTGACAGTGATCACACCCTTGAATCCCATGAAATCAATGCTGTGCAGATGAATTGCGTGTATTACAATTATCGTCTAACATCATTGCGTCTGATAAATTGGTCTTCCTTGTCATAACGTTATATATGCCACAATAAAGCTTAAAGCTGACGCCACAATTAAATCATATCAACACCAAATTGATAAATTGATAGTCTGAATAAAATCATCCTGATATTGAGCTGTGTTAGAAATTAACAGCTGCGCAAAAATATACCTAGTCTCCCTCTTTAAAAAACAAAAAGGAAAATCCCTCAAACACCATGAAGTGTAGACATGATAGGCTACTTTCCACATTTACAGCAGCAAAGCTGTCAGTTAGGCCCATTATCTTTAACACGGATCATTTCCTCCAACAAAAAAAATGTTGGCACTAATTATTGGTGCTATTAAGGGTCCGCAAATTATCAGTTTCTTCCTTATGAAGGGGTGGGATGAAATTTGGACTTCTTTCCACTCCATTTTGAACAATCTTTTCATTGTCTGTTGTTGTTGTTGCTTTCTTTTCTTTTATAATGTTCAAAATAAACTTTCAAATCAAAATCAATCAAATTAATTAAACTTCCCGTCATGACTGGGCTGCATTTCTGTCAGTGGAGTCATTTTTTTCCGAACAGCTGATTGGCCAGTGGGTGGTGCTTTTTATAGGATCAGACTCAACCCTGAACTTACCCTGCTCCGGAGCAGGATAGCTGTTCAGAGTAAGTTACCATCTACCCTGTTAAGAACTGAACCGGCTTTGTGAGACCGAAAACCCAGGGTTAACCCTGAAGTTACCTCGCTGAGACATTAATCCTTTTTCGTGATACAGGCCCCAGGGCGAGCTCTTCCGCTGGTGTGAAATCAGCAGTTGGTTCCCGAGTAATATTATATCCACTGCTCACCTTTAAGTTGAAGTGTAAAACTGTTAATTTGTGAAAGGAACTTTACTTGTAATTATGACAGATTAATTTCCGCAGCAAGTGTATATTTTTAGATTACTTACGCATTCAGTCGGTCCGCAATTGTTTGCCACGCACTCTCTCTCTGCTTTAATATCGCTGCAGTGTTTCCTTTCTTTGTGATTATATGTTTTACCTCTTCATAAGTGTCCATGACGAGACGCTGCTCACTGGGTGAGAAGTATGCGGCACCTGCCCTCTCCATTGCTGCATCGGTAAATCTGTGATCGATCTCGGGGTCTATTTAAGAAAGCCGTGGACGCGCACTCACCTGAATAAGTTACACCTGGCTTGACAAAGCCGCGCCTCCTCAGCCTGGCTTGGTGTTCGAACAACCAATTAAGCCAGGATGGATTTAGGGGAATTTGTCCAGCCTCGCTTTTCCACTTATCCTGGATTGGTTCATTCTACTTCCGAACAACGGGCCTCTGGACGCTACGAGTGACAGGCAAACAGCCAATCATTTAACAGCTGTGTAGCTCGTTTGCAGAACTACCGCCAGGTGTGTTTGTTGACAATAGAACAGCGTGAAGTGAGGGGGGGGGACTCACCGACCAGCGACTGTTACCTCTGAAATTTAATTTTGCAATTTATCAATCTTGTTTTCAAGTTAATGACTTAAAAAGCATTTGAAGTACCTCAAATTAACTACTTTATCCCCCACTTTTGGCACCCAGGTGTCTGGAGGACACATCCCTCCTGATCGGAGTAAGCTCGGGAGCAGGGTAATAAACATTTGACCCTCGCTTGTGGCCTTCTCATTGTCTATTTACTTGTTGTCCAGAATCTGAAGAGTTTAGGAAGGTTGTATGCTCCTATATTAACGTTACCTTGCCAACACCTACGTCCATCATAGACGACATAATGGAGAAGGGAGGAGTAGGCCTTTGGTGTGAGGTGGAGTTGCAGGAGGAGGGGGATTGGACTTTGGAGGGAGGTGGGAGTTGTGGATGTTCAAATGTTTTCTAAGTGCTGTGTGAAATGCAAGAAAGATGAGAGTCGCTTTAAATGAATGAAATAGAGACGCAAAGCGATCACAATGTTTATTTCCTGGTTAGCTGATAACGGGTTCTCAAAGGCCATGCCTACCATATATCTGTCCGTCCAATCAGCGACGATCCTTGTCAATAGCAGGTACCTACCTTTTCCAGTAGAAGTTAATGTCTAATGTGTTTTCTGCTTTGTGGTTTCTGTTTGTCATTGTGTTTTCTGATTTGTTTTCGTGTCCTCTCTTTTGTTAATGTGATTTGCAATTTGTTGTTGAGTTTTGTCATTTGTTGATGTGTTTTGTGATTTGTTGTTATGTTTTGTAATTTTTTGTTGTGTTTTCTGATTTTTTGTTGTGTTTTCTGGTTGTCCATTCTCTTTGTGGATTTTAGTTCGGCATTCAACACAATCCTTCCGCACTATCTAGTGGGGAAACTGCTGAACCTCGGTCTACCTCATTCCACATGCCTCTGGATTAAGGACTTTTTGACAGAGCCCCCACAGCGGGTCAAGATTGGCCCCCACACCTTCGCACCCCTCACACTCAGCACCGGTTCCCCTCAAGGCTGTGTGCTGAGCCCCCTGCTTTTCACCCTCTACACTTCAGACTGCACCCCCATCCACACCAGCAACACCTTCATTAAGTATGCGGACAATACCACAGTGGTAGGCTGCATCACAGGAGGTGATGAGTCCGCTTACCGGGATGAGGTGCAACAGCTGACTGTGTGGTGTAGAGACAATAACCTGCTCCTGAACACATCCAAAACAAAGGAGCTCATCATTGACTTCAGAAATAACAAAACGGACATTCAGCCCATTCTCATCGGTGGGACCTGTGTAGAAAGGGTCAGTGACTTCCGCTTTCTGGGAGTCCACATCGAGGAGAAGCTGACCTGGAATAAGAACACTACACAGCTGGTAAAGAAAGCACAACAAAGACTCCACTTCCTGAGAATCCTCAGGAAGAACAACATCAGCCAGAGACTGCCTGTGTCTTTCTACTGTTCCACCATAGAGAGCATCCTCACATATTGCCTCTGTACGTGGTTTGCCAGCTGCACAGTGGCAAACAGGAAAGAACTCTAGAGGGTCACCAAAATGGCTGAGAAGGTCAGTGGGTGCCCTCTGCCCACACTGGAGGACCTTCATGGCTCTTACTGCCTCAGGAGAGCCAACACCATCCTGAAGGATTCCTACCACCCGGGCCACTTCCTGTTTGAGCTACTGCCGTCGGGCAGACGGTACAGGGCCATCATGGCTCTTACCTTCATGGCTCTTACTGCCTCAGGAGAGCCAACACCATCCTGAATGACTCCTACCACCCGGGCCACTTCCTCTTCGAGCTGCTGCCGTCGAGCAGACGGTACAGGGCCATCAAAACCAGGACAAACAGACTGAAAAACAGCTTTTTTCCAACCGCTGTAAGAGCCCTAAATAACTCTTGTCTGTAATATGTGCAATATACTGATACAACTGACACTACCTCTGTGCAATATTCATCCTGCAATATCCACTGTATATATACACACTACAGCCTCTCTACACCTTATGTACATACCTTTTTCAATCTGTGCTTTTTAGACTGTGCCTATTTATTTGTAATTTTATCTTGTCATTTTGTGTTTTTATTTTCACAAAGTTTTTATATATTTGCTTTGTTTTTGCACTGAATGGCCTGCACCTTACCTTTAATTGCACTTGTTGCAATGACAATAAAGAATCTCTGAATCTGAATCTCTGAATCTGAATCTAACTTTGTGGCGTGCTGCTTTGTTAGCCGGCAAAAGAAGGCTGGGAAGGTGCTTCCAGCTGCAGTCTTTGTTGTGTCCTTTGTTCCAAAGGTGAAACTCAGAGGAAGCTGATCGCTCAGGGTTTAGCGGAGTTAGACGCTGGGTGCTAACTCACTTAGTTCCTTGTTACTGGAAAGCTAGTTGCAAACCTTGTGTTTGCAATTGCCCTCCCTTTAGTGGTTTTGGGCTACGGAGCAAAGGTCTGGGCCTCTGGGCTGTTCCATGCAATTGCAATTAATTTTTCTCTGGCATGTATACGCCTTATTCGGAGTTAAACTAGACAATGCATGTGCGCATGCTCCACACCCCCCACGCTGGCGTATGACCCCGGAACAGACAAGACATGCTATTGTCGTAGCCCTCCAACAGCATATGGCGTTCTTGTCTGCCTCTTGAAATCACCATGACCACGAGGGATAGTGTGCACCTTAAGTGCACAATCAGTAACGCGTACATTACGTACGAGATGAACAAAGCTGTACGATTATCCATCTTGCTGTTGTTCGAAAATGCCGGTCTGCTGCCTGACTCCATTTGTTTATTATTAAGTGACGTAATAGGTCAACCGGAAAGGGGGCAGTATTAACTCGCTGAAATGACGCATATCGCCACCTAGTGTTGAGGAGGAGGACACGTTCCCGTCAGTAATTCGATTTTCTCAGTTGCATGTAAACTGGGACAAGGACAGAAGTCCGATTAGACGCCAAAATCGAATTTTGAGCATAGCTCTATTAAGCTGTGCATGTAAACCTACTGACTGTAAAAGTCCTGTTCAATCAAGTTTTGGGACTTGAGTCTCACTGAGGTGTGAGGTGAGACCTCCTGTGGGGATGGGTGTCACATAGCTCTCTTTGTCTGAAGACAAAGCCTTTAAATGTTCTGTTTAGATTTTACCAAATGATCTCTGTGGTCCTGTGAATCCCAACAGCGGTGATGGATCAGGTGGAGAGCATGCATGCGCCGTACTGATGACAACCACAATTCTTGGCCCTTGTGGATGGAGGAGAGGATCGACTGAGATTTTGTAGGGCAGGTGGAATAGAGGAGCTGGCGAGGTCTAGGTATGGGAGCTGTGGAACGCTTGCGGCTCTGCCTAGAAGTATGTATGTAGTCTGACTGCTGTGGGAATAGAATGACTCAAGGATAATTGCTTTCGTGTGTATTTTGTCTTGATCAGAAGGATTGATCTGCAGTTCTGGATCTATGGTGAGTTGATTATTTGATACAATCGAACCGAGCGTTAGTCTTACTTTTACAATGAGGTAAACCTGTGTGAGAAATCCGAGAAAGAGAATGCATCAGGTGTCCCTAAATACTTTTGGGCCGAAATGGGGTGTGTGCTTCAACAAAGAACCATTATTTGACACCCATCTCTACAGGATGCTACCTCAGACCTCAGTGAGAGCATAGACATATATACGTAGACGCTGGATCAAGTGGGTTTGCCTGCTGCTGCGATACGTCAGCGTCGCCGCCATATTGGATGTGGCAAGGCTGCGCTGTAAACTAAAACAAGTGAATGGACTTAATTTCATAAAGCGCCTTTCTACAAAGAAATTTACATTAATGCCTCTCGTTTATTCATTCACACACACACTTATATACTTGGGAAACAGTTAGGCACCAAAAACAATGTATATGATCTTCTCAGATGGCTGAGATAAGAACTTCATTGATCCCATACAGGAGCCATTCACCTTACATCAGCTAAGGTGTAGGGAAACAATGCACAGTAGCCTATATATATATGTATGTATCTATGTATGTATGTATGTATATATATATATATATATATATATATATATATATATATATATATATGTGTGTGTGTGTGTGTGTAGTACAGTAGGCCTACAATAAAAATACAAGACACAGTAAAAGGACAGACAGATACAAAAATCGCAAATATTAGCATATAAACTAAAACGCCTATGGTTCCAAAGCCTTGAGGTGAACCTAACCGTACTCATGGCAGGATTTGCAAGCGCTGAAATTATCCTACACAATTAGGCTACAGTTTTTGGGGCTTCTGAGGCTTGTGCTTCTCTTCCTTCAGAACGGTACTCCATGGTGGGGAGAGGAGTTGGGGGCACGCCGTCACCCCCAGTGACTGCCGAGCAGGCTCCGCCCGGCGATTCCCTCTCCTGCGATCGCGACGCAGCAGCACCAGCCCCACGGGCCCGGCCAGACGATCCATGGCAATGGCACCTCTCCAAGTCTGTCATCCGGCGATCCAGAGCCGCAGCCGTTCCCTGGTCTTCGATCACGCTTGCTTGAGTTTCCAACGCTTCTCTCAGAGTGGAAACTTCCTGGCTATATATATAGCCAATAAAAATATATATAGGGCATATGTATAGGCTACTGTGTATTGTTTTTCGGCACTACCTTGTTCTCTATAGCTGATGTAAGGTGAATTACTCCTGTGTGGGATCAATAAAGTTCTTTTCTTCCATCTGAGAAGATCAAATACATTATTTTTGGTACCTAACTGTTTCCCAAGTATATTAGTGCGTGTGAATGAATAAACGAGAGACATTAACGTAAATTTCTTTGAAGAAAGGCGCTTTATGAAATTAAGTCCATTCACTTGTATTAGTTTACAGCGCAGCCTTGCCACATCCAATATGGCGGCGACGTTGACGTATGGCTCAGCACTCGATGCAGCGTCTATGTCTATGAGTGAGACACTAGTCTTCAAACTTGATTGGACAGTATATTTGACATGTGACTCTGTAATGTCACCAGGCACACAGTAGGGAAGTTGTGCTCTCTTACACAGTCTTCCTCTTTCCTGCAGGGCTGCTGACCAGATCAGACCCTTTACATCGATGTTTAGTGAGTGTGTGTTAATTTTAAAGTTCTTTGGTTAAGGTGTTAGTGTTTGTAGGCTATTTTTTGCATGCAGATCCTGCTTATTTCAGTGTTGATGACAGTTATCAAAAACATCTGTTGGAATGATTCTTTCTTTCCCTTTTGATAAAGGTAACAATACTGAGTGCAGCATCACTTCATATCCACACAAAGCTGCATAAGTGAGTATTAGTTACTTTTCCAGTGCTGTTTAGTGTAAAACTACACAGCACACTTTTGTTTTTACTTATGAACTGAAGGAATATTGTATTTTCATGGAGCTGCATGGAGCTCATCTGATACATGTTATTTCTTTTGTTATTTTTCTCAGTAGCCTACAATATGATACAGTCCTCACTATTATAATGTTTTTTTCCCATCCAGCTACTGTCTGGATCACTGGAGATAGCTACGTCTGGCAGTGGGCTAAGCGAGCTACAAAGACCATACGGAACAACCTTGGTGTTGATGATATCTACATCCACTGATTCGGCTGAGTGTTCTAAGGTGAAAGAGCCTTCTCCCCTTCTTCATCCAGTCTCTACGAGCCAGAGCAGTTCTGAGTTGTCATCCTCATCCACTGTGATGGGAATGAGAAGAGGGGGACCTGCACCACCTCCACGTGTAGCATCCACACATGATGATCATCTTCTCTGGCACCACCTAGAGATGCAGGTGGAAGGCAGCTGCCAATGCGGGGACGACTAACAAGGTTTGTAAATAGACTTCAGTATTACCTTTTGACTTCGGGTCTTGCTGGTCAGCAGCTACATAATGAGATAACGAGCTAAGCTAACAAGCCAGACAAAAAAAACGATACCTGCTAAATAGCATTAAATTAAAATAAAAATGATAATAGAATGTCACTTAACAAAAAACTGGAGCACTGGTGTCTTGGACGGTCAGTTGGTATAATTATCTGCACAGCAAGCCATATTATTTGTCTGATATTTGTACAAAAAAACCAAATCTCCAACCAGCTGGCTCCAGCACCCCAAAACACGGCAAGGAGGTCAAGTTGAGTGGCTTGCAGTGAGGCCCAGCTGACAGCCCACTAGTCAAAGTGGCCATGCCCTTACTTATGCAGAAGTTTAAGCCTTAATAACATTCAAACTTGATCGTTATAAAAAAAAATTCAACCCCTGCACAGTCAAAACTGTTAGCCTATTTATACCAGGCTGTAAACATGGTTATTTTAGCTGTAAAGTTAGGCATTTTAACATGGGAGTCTGTGCGGATTTGCTCTGTTTTGGAGCCAGCCTCAAGTGGCCAGTCGATGAATGGCACTTTTTGGCACTTCCACATTGGCTTCACTCGTCAGTCTTGGAGGTTGCCGCTTGGCTGGTACTTTACACTAGTTGATATAGTTAATAAAAACACCAGTCAGGACAGAAGTCTGTCCATTTTTAGTACTGAGGACACAAGATCAGGGCCTGCAGCTTTGCTGCTTTTCTGATTACACAGCAGACACCTGCCCTCAATCACAAATGGAGGACCCAGGGGAACTTCCACAGTAGCCAGACTCTGTCGACAGGTTGAGATATTATGAAAACATCAGTAGAATTCATGAAGTTCATCATGGAGCCTGGGGCCATCATTACAGTTTGCAGACCCTGCCATACACATCTGCTGTCCCTGTCCTGGAGTTTGCTTTCCAGCTTGTCTTTGTAGTGGGCCTTAGTTTTCCAAAATTCCCCCTCAAATTCTGAAATGGTGGATCTGTATAGCTCTTTAGTTGAACTTGCTGAACATTGTCTTGAAAGGAATGCGCACGGTTTCTGAGAGATAGCTCTGGGACATGATGGTGTTGATGTTTCCCAGGGCTGTTTCTAGGGTTTGAGGACATACTGGGCTTAGCCCGGACCTCTGTAGGGGGGTCTGGGGAAACATCTCCAGGGATATCTTTTTTAATAAACAAACTTTGTTTCAATGTTTTTTATGCACTCCGGACTCTGAGTTTTCATTCATTCAAAGTACATGTTATTATTACTGAAAAACACCTCAAAAACTTTTCCAAATTAATTGTGACTTGTAATGTTAAAAATATAAGTAGTTAGTAAAAGTAGTTTTTTTTAAAATAATTACTGGTATTGATTAAAAAAAAGAATGCTTCATTACTGCTATCCTTTAACATTTTTTTACAAGAATTGGAAACACAATTGAATGTATTTTTATTAACTTGTAACGAAGTACATTTTCTAAGTACAATTCTGACGTACTTGTAATTTACTTAAGTATTTCCATTTTATATTAGTTAGTGTGAGACACTGTTCCAGTCTTATGGAGTTAGATCAGTCTCAATATTCACAAATGCACACAGAAGGATTCACAAATACATGTTAAGATTTATATATAAATGACTCTCTCCACACAAATATTTTCAATGCACACACATATATTTAGCATTTTATATAAATGTAATAAAAATCCACAAATATATGTATTTAAAAAGTATTTGCAATTTCCATCAAAACATATGTGGATGTTGATACATTCATTTCATTTACAAATGCTTTTATTTTGTGAACCTCTGCGCATTTGTGTGTGAATCTTTTTGAGACTCCCCTGACGTGACCCGATCCACAAATGCATTTTTTCTACCAAGGGGATATAGGTAGCCAATCAGATGTCTCCTTCCTCTTCAGCCAATCACATGAGCGTCCCGCCACCACCCCCACGTGGGGTATATTTTAATTTCGTAGCGTCAGAAGGTGGCAGTAATGCACCACTACATTGTTTGCGACCGCCAAATTAATACGGAAGAGAAGAAGAAGTTCAAGAGCGTATGTCTATGGTCAAGAGGTCTAGGTTGCAGCATGACGGCCGACGATCGTGCACCTGTAAGGAGTAGCATCCAGCTGCAGCCCCGGCGCACAAGCCCCTGACGTGATGGAAGTGATGCTGGATATTATTGTCGCGGTCTTTGTGTGGAACTGAGCTCGTAGGACACAGCATCTCAACGAAGCAGGTTTCAGGTAAGCTAACTGGAATAAATTGGCAGAAAATAGCTATGTTGTTTATTCTGTGACTGTTAGAAGAGGTCCCTGGTGAGTGGCGAGGGCAGGGCTCGAGACTTGGGATCCACTCACCTATGGTCCCGCCCGGGCCTGACGTCCGCAGCCCTCCAGCCTGACCTCCGCGGCCTGGACGGGTGCTCAAGTGTGGGTGAGAGGAGCGGAGAGGTCAGGCCGGCGGGTCGACACGTGTATCCCAGAACGGGTGCTCAAGTGTGGGTGAGAGGAGCAAAGAGGACCGCTGAGGTCAGGCCGGGCGGGCCGACACCTTGAAGTCAGGCCATTACAACGCTAAATTAAGCAGAGTGATGGACCCAAAGCCTTCAATCTGGCTATCAGACAGCTGAAATGCGAAACAAAAAAAAAATACAGTGGTGAAGTTGGGATTTGTTTCTTGAAGTTAGGTGCTCACTGTCTTTTCTGTCTCTTGCAGGCTGCCAGGAGAAGCGGACTGGCCATCAGATATTGTTTGTGGAAATTTGAAAATAAAGTTTGTCAAATTGATTTTTGTCTCTTCATTGTGCACACTTACACACGAAATAGGGTAACAGTCAGCTATTTTTGAATGTTAGCACTGATTTCTCACATTGAATGGTGAAATATTTGTAGTTTGAAAGGTCCGACCTAAATGAATACAGGTCGTAGTTAACGAAGCATATGAATATTAATATACAAGGAGCGCCCACTAAGCGCAGCTTCTTTTATTCATGGCTGAACGTGGTGATGTAGTCAAAAACAAACAAAAAACAAAGTTGACTTGTATGATTAAATAAAGGTAAAATAAATGGACAATTCATCAATTCATAGACGTTATGTTATGCAAAAAAAGCCAGAGGCTTGTGTCATGTCAGTGGCTTCTGCTCCGGGGCTGCAGCTGGATACTGTTGCCTGTAAGTGTATCCACTTGTTGTAAATCATGACTCTTTGTTGAATTATTAGTGATTGGTTTTGCTAAAGTGTGTGGTAGCCCAGTTAGTTCGCAAATCATCTGAAACTTGCTTAGTTGGTAGCCTATAATTGCACCGTGTAGGCCTAACTGACGCTAACGTACACCGTGCAACGCACACCGCCGCCGGCGCGGTGCGTTCAAGTGCCGCCCACCAACACACATCGGCAGCGGCACCTTCCACACTATTTCCCACCCCAGCCCGCTGTTCCGGGACGGACATAAAAGTCTTTTCTCGCAGTGCCGGCCGCGCTGGAAATAGAGCAATGCTGGAGCACTCTACGCGCTTGACCTTCTTCTTCTTCTCTTCCGTATTAATTTGGCGGTCGCAAACAATGTAGTGGTGCATTACTGCCACCTTCTGACGCTACGACGTTAAAACATACCCCACGTGGGGGTGGTGACGGGATGCTCATGTGATTGGCTGAAGAGGAAGGAGACATCTGATTGGCTACCTATATCCCCTTGGTAGAAAAAATGCATTTGTGGATCGGTTCACGTCAGGGGAGTCTCAAAAAGATTCACACACAAATGCGCAGAGGTTCACAAAATAAAAGCATTTGTAAATGAATGTATCAACATCCACATATGTTTTGATGAAAATTGCAAATACTTTTTAAATACATATATTTGTGGATTTTTATTGCATATATTTAAAACAATAAATATTTGTGTGTGCATCAGAAATACATTTGTGAAACTTTTTTAGTTATTTGTGGATTTTTTTTTACATTGATATAAAATGCTAAATATATGCATTGAAAATATTTGTGTGGAGAGAGTCATTTATATATAAATCTTAACATGAATTTGTGAATCCTTCTGTGTGCATTTGTGAATATTGAGACTGATCTAACTCCATACAGTCTTTGCTCTTTCATTATAATTTCATTATAAGTTGCAGTAATCTTCTCCCCTGCATGATTTGATAAACAGAAACCATTCAAATATCAAAATGTTCAGCTCTTCAAGGACATGTGTGCTTGTATTGAGCTTTAGTCCAGCATTCAAATGTTTTTAAAATATATGGCTTTTTTTTTTCTTAAATACATTTTAAGTTCACTGAGATGCTGCGATTTCTACGAATATTACTACTACTTCTATTAGAACTACTACTTTAGCTACCAGTACTATCACTACTACAACAACTTTTCTGCTACTAATTTCCACTGTTTTCAGTGCTATTTTCAGGGGCAGATAGTAACTTGTTACAAATAACACACAAGTAAAGAAGTAGATTTTTTTTAAGGAACAAGTACTTTTTGGGTTCCTTTTTTAAACTTTATTTTTACTCTTTACTTCAGTATATTTTTCAGCTAGTAATTCATTTTTTTTTTTTTTTTTTACCTTTTACTTCACTACATTGTTCACTACAGTTTTTTACAACTACACAGCTGTAAGTACTGCATGCCCCATCAAAAGATACTTGCCACTTGGCTTAACAACTTTTTGGGGGAATCCCTGTATTGAAGTAATTTGCACATGCTGTGGGTGAAAATAAGTTAGCTAGCTAATATATTAATTTTTCATGTGCAATGTTAATCTTTGATGTTTTGATAAGAAAATGATGGAGAGAGAGTGGGAGATTATGCTTATCTCGGTTGTATAGGCCATCATTTGACGACCTGCTCATCAAAACCTCATTTAGCCTCCCATGGTTGATTGGATTAGTAAGTGCAGCTGTATCTCATTTGTTTTAAGATATTTACTTATTTTTAACTGTTAATCTTTTACCTGGTATAAACCAGGATCATGGCTGCTCAGTGGGTACAGCTCACAGTTTGAATGAGCTGATTGTTGACAAAACTGTGTCATGCTCTCTGTGTCAGATTGGTATACACATGTAGGGCTTAGACATGTTAAAATTCTTGCTCATCCTTTGAGCATTTTTAGTTTTAGTAAACATTATGCATAAACATACATTAACATACAAAATGCATTAGAGCTAATTTTGACAGCAGCAGCGATTGTTGCTGTAAAACAGAATGGAAAATCCGTATCATTCAGTGTTGCACAGTGGCCGTTTGTTTCAGACAGATTTTTGTCATATCCACTTTTATAGTCTCAGTTTGAATAACTTTCTAAAATCTTTTTAAGCAGTGCCCGCTACTGGGGCATGTCACTGCCATAAAGGGGGGGTGCCTGTTCTGCACTGGTGTTGGTGTGGAGCATATCAGGTGGCAACCACATGAACATCAGAACCCAAGGTTTCCCAACAGAACATTGCATTGTTACAAGCTGATCAATGTTATTCACTTAACCTGTCAGTGGTTTTAATGTTTTGGCTGATCGGTGTATGTGTGACTCAGTAAAGATGGATATACAACATGATCTATCATTAAGAATCATGTCCAATTCATTCTACAATGAATTGTCAGCACAATTTGCAGTATTTACCTAACATCTCTCATGCTTTTGTTAGAGTTTTGACAAAGTCAAAGCATCACAATTTATTTTATATGCTGTGCTGATACACTTATACAGCAAATATCTGCCTATTTTAATGTTGAAAGAGAGCCCCTGACCTAACTGTGGCTCCCTCTTCTTCTGCTTCTTCTTCTTCTTCTCACACACACACACACACACACACACACACACACACACACACACACACACACACACACACACAAACATGGTACGTTTTTTAAAAAAAAAGAAAATCATACCCTCGACCAACACACCTCAATCAACACATTCTTTTAATAAATAGTATCTTAAGGAAAACCAAAAACAGACCAGATAAATTGTGTACATCTGAATGATTGATGTTTATCTTTTTAATCATTACAGAAGCAACTGAATCAATGAAGTCAGCAGCAGCACATTATACAAAGCTGAGGGGGCAGGCCAACAAATCCAGATTACAAGGTGACTGGTTGAAGGGAGGGGTTGGGGTGGATTGGGGTTGTGAGGGGTCATAGCTGTGGCTTCCTAGTCCATGAATCCCCCATACCTCTTCTGTAGCTCGCTGCCATTCTCCCAGGCCCGTTTCAAACCCCCCCCACTCTTGCTGCTGTCCACCAACCACTCAGGCCTGCCCACACGCCTCATGAACCCTCCATAGCGCTTCTTGAGCCCACGGCCTAACACTGCCTCCAGCATGTCGCCTTGTGCTGCCCCTCCTTCAGCCCGACGCATGAAGCCTCCGTACCTCTTAACTGCCTCACCTCCCTGACCATTACCCTCATCACTGTGCTCAGTCGCAGCATTGAGAATCTTTAGGACCTCCAGGCGAACATTTTCTTCCTCATCCTGGTTTTCAGGATCCTCTAGTACCGCCTCTGGAGAGGATGAACGGCGAGACATGAAACCACCATAGCGCTTCATGAAGCCGCCATACTTCTTGGCCAGCTGGTGCTCCGGTGATATTGCATCCTCATTGTCAGCTGTCATGGTGCCTGCTGCTTCCTGTTCCTGCTGTTGACGGGGGTCAGTATTTATAAGAATGTGGTTTTCCTCCTCCAATAGGAAGTCCCGGCACAGGCGGAGCTGCTGGCTGTCCAACCCGCCCTCGCACTCAAGTGAGCATGTCTGGAAAAATTTAACTGATAATTATGACATTTCATAGTTACTCTAATGAATACAGTGTTTGCCAGGCACAGCATGCTGTCATGTTTCTATTGAAATATCAGTACCTGAATAAGGTTTAATCAGGGAAGGAATTTTTTCATTTTCTACATTATGTAGGTATGTAAATGGCTCCACAGATATTTCAGAAAAGACATTTATTTGTGTTCTCTCTGAGAATGAGATGAGATGATAAATGTCAACCCTGTCTGTGTGAGTTGCATACAGAGCTGGAGTCAGGACATATTTTGTATGTAGATGGACATCGGCAATCACTTGAAATGATTTTGTTCAGTTTAATCTAAAGATGAGAACACTTAAGACTTTAAGATTTGTTTTTATTTTTCTGTTGCTGGTTCAAACGGGTACTTTAAGTACAACAGTCAGCCTGTATAAGAATTGCGTAACAGGTTTATAGCTAAATAATCATTGCAAGGATCTACTGCATTATGACTTTTTCTGTGGATTTCAAAGTCATTCATTAAGTTTGTACCCAGAAACATAATAGAACTAAACATTTTGGCTAAGCTGACAACAAGGCTCTCAGTCACCAGTGAGGGGAGCTCACCTTTTAAAAAACGACTGATTATGTCAGTGGCTATGATGATAGTCAGTTCAGTGTTAAATATTAATTTGAACATGTAGGGTAAATGTGTCTAATTTTGCTGTTTTAGGAGGCACTACATGTTGAGTATTTCTATTACCCCAGTGACGACTCCAGAAAGCTGTATACAGTCGGCTGTTAATGGAAAAAGTGTGGAGTTTTATTGAGGACATTTACTAAGCAAAAAGAGTCTGATGAAGAGACCCATATTAGGGACTAAAATTCAGGCCTGTGTTGCTTCATATACTATCCTCTTTGAAATCTCCCTTTTAGAAGTGCCCCAGTTTTATGGAAGTACTGGAATATCCAGTATTCTGGAATATACCTTTAAGGCATATGAGACTGACATTGATCTTCTCATCTCACTCTTGCAAAGAAATCAAAAAAGCATATTTCCATATTCCTTTAAGAAATTGTTCAGGAATGTTAAAGCTTTGATGCGTTAAACAGGAAACGGATCATCCTGTTGCATTTAATAATAAATATAATAAATATAAACAAAATTCAGGTTCTAGCAAGAAAGAAAAACTATTTAAAGATGACTTCTTTGGTTTCAGGAGACTGTGATGCGCTCATTATCAAATGCCTCTTTACAAATGTTTCACTTGAGACATTAATAACCTGAGAACATGAGAATGAAATGCATTTTAGGCTGTATAAAATTCATTATAATTAATTTTGAGAATGATTCTCCCATCAGCCCTTCAAGTGAATCATTGGATCTCTGGATTTGTTCAGATTTATCGTGGTAGGAGAGTTGTCTGTGACATTAGCATTCAAATCGAGAAGAAATTCAAATTCCATCAATTTATTAATTTTTAATTATGTATTCTATGTGGCTAACATCATCCATCACTCTTCATTTTCCCATTGTAATTGTAAATTGCTTTAAGCTTGACAGTAATGCTTGATGAATAGTTACTGAAATTTAAATGGAGAGAGAAACACATGGAAAAGCTCTGTCATCTATGTTGTGTGCATTGCATTCCAGATTGTGCTCACAAAAGAGAGAAACAGTGAACACGGGAGAAATTACAATCGTTAACAGATTCTTTGGGAGAACACAACAGCCTGTTTTATCGATGACATCCCTCATTTACTCTCAACAGCTTAGAAAAGACAGTTTCTCTATTGAAACCATCTGTCCCAGCCTGTTCCTCACCCAGTGACACAGCATCCTCTTCGTCTAATGGTAGCCTCCCCGTTGTGTCCCGCATAGCCCCACCCACTCATCCCAGTCATCCTTTAACTATGTGAGTCCATATAACCCCGGTGGCAGGAATACAATCAGACTAAAGGCATGTGCTGGGCCCTGGGGGCTGCATGATGCCAGGATAACCTGCTCCAAATCTTATATGTGTCATTGGATTTCACTTATTTGATGGCAGGGAGGAGGGATTCTTGCTGAGCTTTCAGTGCCGCTGGCTGATGAAGACAGAATTAATGAACAGGAAAATTGAATTGAGGACATATTGGCACTTTAGGGGCTGAGAGGGTGTTGGGTACCAGCACCCTCTGGAGGCCATAATGGGAAGTATACAAAAAGTAATGATGGTGAAAAGAAGGAAAAGGGACAGTAAAAACCAAATATGGGCTGATTCCACGATTGAATATTATTTGGATTTCAATCTGTCTTTTCCCTCCTTCCAGTAGTCACAGGTTTCTCTCTGAAACATTTGTGCAAAGTGTAAAGAATTCAAACTAAATCCATATTCTGTGGGTCAGAGAATTTCAAGGCATTTCCAAAATCTTCATTATTTTTTAAAGGACGGAGGCCCTCTCCATTGTTGAAGATTATACAAATATGACTTCTCTATATGTCTAGTTTTTGTCATTGGACACTTACATCACTGTCATTTAAGACAATTTCATGTATCAGGTAAGCAGAGATGTTGATATTGCAGAGGTACAAAGGTGAGCATTAACCCAGTCAGACATCATATGTGAAATATAGAAAAAAAAGTCAAACAGAATGTAAATGTATATGATTCACACTGATGATTCACATTTGACACAACATCTAAATTATTTCAGATTTGAGAGAACACTTAAATGTACATAGAAGGGGGCATGGGAAGTAAAGAGAATAAAGAAGTAAGAGGAAAGGAAAAGGAAAAAAAACCTTGAAGTTTTACATACTGGCTTGAAGCCTACCATCATTCCAGCCACATATGGGCTGAGGGGGGAGGGAGGGATCAAATGGGAAAGGATGATGGGTGAGGAAGGGGAGAGGAGGAATTGAATGCAGACAGAGGGAAACATGGAGAAAGAACTAAAATTGGAAAAATCCCTCCCAATGAAAGTGATTCATAATATATTGTGAAGTCTTTGGGACAGTAGCTTATTGTCATAAGTTATCTAATAATTGAAGACATAGAGATGAGAGTGTGAAAAGAGGAGAGGCGCCGTAATGAAAGACTGTGTATTTTTCTTAATATATTATAATAACAGACTTCAATAAACAGCAGCCCATTACCATTATTAGTTGGTCCCTGGATATATTAGGCTATAGCTGATAAAATGAGGAGGAGAAACCAGACTGCTGTGCCTGTTCCTCACACTGCCTTAGTTTAAGTCTGTAATTGACTGATGATCGAAGTGGCCAGAGGAAGACATCACACTGTCTCTGTAATCTTTCTGATTTCACCTTATCAATTATATACGTTGTCTCTGTGTTGGAAATGAGAATCATTTCATAGTAATACTGAAATACAGTGACATTACCAGGGAGGTGAAACCGGATTGCTGTCCCAGCAGACGGTACACGCACAGTGCGCACTCCTTCCCGCATTCAGTTCCAACCACCAGCGACACACAAGCACCCAACACCAACATCCACACGCAGCTGCAGTGTGCGGAGGCAGCCATAGACTGTTGACACACAAAGACAAAAACACAAACATTACAAAAAGTTCAAACTTTGTCAGATTGTTAACATCATTTTTCAAAATGAGGTAACAGAGCCATTTAGTAATTTCAACTTACTGTTGCCACTACTATCGCTACTACTTCTGCTTCTGCCGCTTTTAGCAGCCTGTTATTGCGTGAAATCAATCATTAACACTGGTATGTATGTATGGACAGCATAAAGTCTATCTGCCTATGCTGGATGCTGTAGGTGATGTGAGGGCATGACTATGAGTCTCAGAAACATCAGTTGTAGTAATTGTGATAGTAACTGTAACAAACTGTAACTGTCCATAGTAGTAGTAGTTATTACTTACTTATTAATAATTGTAGGAAAAGTAGCAGTTTCCTGTCATCACGGACCCTTACCTCTGTTGTCTGAAATAATACTCGAGCGATTCTATGCTTTCCTCGGCCGCGCGTGCCCTCTGGGGTACCGGCAGAACGGTAAACTGTTCAGGGGCACGAACGTGTGCACCCAATATATGTGCGCACAGCTCCCTGTGTTGTACACGGTGGGCAGAGCGGTCACGGTTCAGCCAATCAGCAAACAGACACACACAGAGCTTGTATTCTCTCCCTCACTGTCCGCGCGCTGACACCGGTTTTCCGTGGCACGAAGTGTAGTCCGCTACATAGACGGACAGCGCGTCACCAGGTCGAGAAAAACAACGCCCCTTAAACTCTTGCTGAGTCCGTTCAAAGTGCTCAATGAAGCACTGCAGATGCTGGCTCGCGGTTTGCTGAAGTGCTTTTTGTGGCTTACGTCACCGGGGATAATGAGGGGGGGATGGAGAGGTTAATAAGCGGAACGATGTCACGTTGACAGCCCCAACCCCTCCCCCGTTCTCCGTCTTTATCACACACCTTTTTTTTCTGTCACACGTCTGACTCCAACAAGTCTTTTGTTTAGCCTATTGCTTCTCAGGAAGTCTGTGACATAGATAATAAATGGCAGCCTACCACAGAGGTTTTGTGTGATTATATTTCATGGGCCTCTAGGCGTGTCAGTGTGTGTGTGTGTGTGTGTGTGATACAATATAGTTGAGACATGTTTATCCTAAACAAAAATGACACATAGAAGCTTTCTGCAGTGTCTGGGCCAGCATAAACAGCTCTGCAGGATTCGACTAAAAATCTTACATGCTCCAGCCACTGCTTTCCTGACTACAGCTATTCATTATGTTTTAATTAAGATTCTCTTTTTAAATGGCTGATCACAGATGGGAAAACCATTCATGCGCTGCTGCAATCCACAGTCTGTAAAACATGCAGTAAAACCCACCTACTGTCCTGTACATTGTATAAATCTTAAGGATGCTTTTACATGCCTGTGACATGATTAGAATCATAGGAAATGTGCCCTAGAGGTTGATAATGGAAATATTTTCAAACTTCATAACTGTATGGTCAGTAACAACTGGTATAAACTAGAAAGAGCATTTCCTGCAGAAAATGCGTGTGGATGCCGAATGCTGAAATGAAAGAAAATGCTGAAATGCTGGAAATGTAGAAACATCAAAAAGAGAAATCAGAAACTTCTGAAAATCCTTTAGGAGCTAAATGTTTTGACATTTGAGCATTTTCTGCAGCCACAAGTATGTAGAAGTAGTCAGGGGCGCCGCCAGGGATTTTGGGCCCCATGAAAAGAATTTTTACCGGGCCCTATACACAGCTGGCTGTGAGGCCGTCGAAATTTTTTTATGTTATTTTACATAAAACTATGCATTTTGATGGTATTTTTGACTATCATTCCCATATTTGTGAAAAAAGAACAATCTCTTCCTGGAATGCCACATTCCTCCCTGACAAACCTGAAGAGGATCCTGGACCTGGCTCTGTAGAGTGTATGTGACATAGCCTACATAAATTAGTATTTCCTATAATGTAGCCTAACTATTCTAATAGCATCATAGCCACCGTTTCAGGTGGCCTCCCACCATTTTGTTTGCTTTCAGTGATTTGACCAAAAATAACAAAAGAAAATGTGATTTTCACTAACAATCCCCCACTGCTCACTGTTTCCTCTTGTAGGTCTAATTTATCTCCAAAACTGTAGACTCACAGGTGAAATACTGTCGACCCTTTGCTTCTTTCTCCTCTCCTAGCTTCCTTTCTTTCTGTTTTTGGCTACCTGATTTTTGAGGCATATTGCCGTCGCCTCCTTACCCGCTGTCTGTGACAAATTACCAGCGCACTGCAGCTGATCCAGTCTGACTGAACCATTTTATGTAAATAGAGAGTGCGGGTGTTAATGTTTCCAAAAGAAGTAAAGTTGTTGTTACCAGTACATTGTAAATAAAATATATTTGTGATTATTAGTTAGTTAATAACTTAGTGTCATATTATTTTTTGTCAGTATTATAATTTTATTAGGCCCCTCTTAATCATGGACCCCTAGAATCCTTCTCCTTTTTCCCCCCTTTTCGGCACCCCAGTTTTGAGGCATACTGCTGTCTCCTCCGCTTTGCCCGCTGTGGCGCTGTCTGTGACAAATCGCCTGTGCGCTACCTGCAGCTGATCCAGTCGGACAGAACCATTTTACGTAAATAGAGGGGGGGAAGGGGGGGCCCTGCAGGGGTTGATGCTTCCAAAACAAATAAAGGTATTGTTACCAGGACATGGAAAATAAAACATGTGTGATTATATGTTAGTTAATAACTTAGTGTCATTATTTTTTTCTGTATTATAATTTCATCATCATTAGGGGCCTCTCTGGGCCCCCCTCCATCATGGGCCCCTAGAATCCGTCTCCTTTACCCCCCCTTTACGGCGCCCCAGGAAGTAGTAAGTAATCAAAATATGCACAGGAGAAGTAGTAGTAAGTGGTAGTAACAGAAGTAGAAGTAGTTGTAGAAGCCGCACTACTAATAGTAGTAGTAAAACCAGTAGTAGCAGTAGTAGCAGTAATTCATACGTTAAAAAGTATAAAAAGTAGAAAGAAATGAATAGAAGCATAAACGTACTTAAAGAACTGAACACTTTGACATCTGAATGGTTTTTGTAGCTGAAAGTATGCAGAAGTAGTAATTAATTATAAAATCTACAGGGTTACTAGTAGTAGTGGCAGAAGTAGTAGAGGCAGTCATGGTAATAACAATAGAGATCATGGTTATAGGCGTCATAGCAGTAGCAGTGGTAATATAAAAATATATATGTTATATCTCTATGTGTTGGTGTGTCTGAGCGGTAGTACCAGTACCACTAGTATTACAGAAACAGGCAGAAACTGAAGGAGGTCTGATCAGCTCATCAGAATCACCTGCTGATAAACACAGAGAAGCCTGATAAAGGATCTTTCTAAACATGCATACGTGGTTGCCATGGTAATTAATGAGGGAGACCTGTGTGTGTGTGTGTGTGTGTGTGTGTGTGTGTGTGTGTGTGTGTGTGTGTGTGTGTCTGAAAGAGTTGAGTCATGATTAGAACACTGGTTGGAACACAAAACGACTGCTTGAAAAAGATGGTGTAGGTTCTTCTTAGGTTCTATTGTTAAAACCTCTTGACCGTGAGCACCCCAAGATGTTGCTGAACACAAAGATATATCATTTGTATGGATAAAGTTTAAATGACTGAGAACTGGCAGTTTTTAAAAAGTCTGTACATTTGGGCTTTGCTCAGAGAAAATAACATTACAGCCAGGGGGAGGGAGAAGGGAGCTCTTGTTGCTTGAGGCAGAAAATTGAAAAAGTCCTACGATTGATGGATGATTACATGATGTCACGTGACCAGAGGTGAATGGCGTGTTGAGCGGTTTGGCGTCTCACAGACCAGAAACCTTTTCGAATATTTCAAACACAACGAGGTGAAAAAGAAAAAGAACACGAAGTTTGAGCTTGTGAGATACAAACATATGAATGAAGACAACAAGACGCCACCAGGAAACCAGACAAAAAGCAAAAGAAAAGGAAACTGAGTATCAGCGTTCACTGAGCATGGCTGAGGAGCCTGCGCCAGCATGGGCACGAGATATTTTGGCACAAGTCAGAAGTATCAAAGACTCATTCCAGGAAAGGTTTGATGACTGGAATAAATCCATAATGGATCTTAAAAAAGACACACATGGCATGCTGAACAGGGTCTCCAACGCAGAGAAACATGTTGGCGTGTTGGAGGACCGTTAGGCAAAGCAGGTGAAGTCTTTTGAAATCTTAAACAAGGAGGTAAAAGTGCTGAAATCCAAGGTTACACACCTTGAATCACACAGCCAAAGAAATAACTTGGTGCTAGTGGGACTCAAGAAAGGCTCACTGGAGACCACTGACGCCGGGAAAGAGCTGACGGAGATCATACACTGCTTTCTGGACGTGCAAGAGACAGACCCGGTGCCCGATATTGACTGATGTTACAGGAGTCTTCGCCCTCGCCCAAGCCCGACAGACCCTCTGAGGCCGTACATCATTCGCTTGCTGAAATGGAGCGACCGCCAACTGATACTGAGAGCAGCAGCCGAGAAGAAAAGCCTGTCTTGGAAAGGCAAACGAAAGAAGGGAAGGAAGGTATATACATAGTATACGTATGTTTACGTTGTCAAATGAGTTCTGGTCTAGTGAGGTCTATGCCCGCAACCAGTTGCTGCTGGGTCACGGACAGAGGAGAGATGTGTTCTCCTCAGTGTTATTTAGGTTGTTGCCTGGTGGCAATATTGAGTTTTTTTGTGTGGTGTGTTTGTACAAGTGTATGTTTTGTTGTTTCCCCTATCCCTGGAGGTGCTGAGAAGGCTTGGTGCAAGCTATGGGAAAAAATACACAAAGTGCTGGCATAGATATGAATTATTGTAACATTCAAATGGGCCCAAGTACAATCAAAATAAATGTTGAAACTGAAAAGATATAAAATCATATCTCACCTAAAATCTCTGGCATGTGATGTTGCAATGCTACAAGAAACACATTTGAATTAGGTAGAATCACAGAAATTAAAATAAAGGTGGGTTGACCAAGTGTTTGTGGCCCCAGGGACAAGTGCTTCACGGGGTGTATGTATTTTAATTTCTAAAAAAGTCTCTTTCAAATTAACTAACTTCATTGCTGATAAGAAAGGTTCAACAACACCTTGTTAAGGGATGAGAAGTTTGTCTCATTAGTTAAGGATAAAATATTGGACTTTTTGTTGTAAATATGAGTTCTGTCTCTTCTGTACAGATGGTCTGGGAAGCTTTCAAAACTACATGTAGATGTTGGATCATTGCTTATTCTACCTTCCAACAGAGACAAAGTTATGAAAGAAAGAATATCTTGATGAAGGAACTTAAACACTTAGAAATACAGCGTATACTGGAACCTAAAAACCTGGAACTTAAAAAGTCATTGTGTCTTATTAGATAAAAACTGCAAACTTTTTACATGCAAGAAACAACTTTTGCATTATATAAACTAAGGCAAAGACATTTTGAGAATCGTGACAAGGCTGGCAAAATGCTAGCACTCAGACCGAAACAAATGGAGAGCAAACACATGATTCCTGCCATCCATAACAATGTAGGAACTTAAATAAGTGATCCGAAACAAATTAACATGTCTTTCCAAGAATATTACTCTAAATTATATGAATCACAATGTAACTTCAATGGAAAAGAAGCCAATGACTTTTTCAGAACTCTTTGCCTTCGTTAAATACTGAATACACTGAAAGGTCAGTATCTGAGCCTGGAGTTAAGTCTGCAATTAAAGCATTAGCTGCAGGTAAAGCACCAGGGAAAGATGGTTTCACTATTGATTTTTATAAATGTTTTCAGGATACATTGATTCCCTACCTAATTATTTTGTACAATGATATTATTGCTAAACAATCAATGCCAGAAAGCACAAGGTCTGCAATGATCTCTGTGTCACCTAAACCAGGAAAAGATCTTCTTCAAATGAACAATTTCTGCCCTCTCAGCTTTTTGCAAAGATGCTTGCAGTGCGCCTTGAAAAAGCTGTGCCTTCCTTAGTAAATATTGACCAAGTGGGTTTCATTGCAGGCCGCCTTGCTGCCAACAACATGAGGAGACTTTTTCACATTATATCGAGAGCCAACTCCCTTCAACAGCCGGCAGTAGCTATATTGCTGGATGCTGAAAAAGCATATGACAGAATAGAATGGCCATATTTATTTTTCACATTGACTAAATTTGGTTTTGGTCCAACTTGTATGCATTGGATTAAGCCTCTTTATCATAACCTGACCGCCTGTGTCAAAACAAATGATATGGTATCATCACCCCTCTAGCTTTTTAGGTCTACCAGGAGGCTGTCCAGGTTCTCCATTTATTTTTATTACATACTCTTGAACCATTAGCGTGTGCAATTAGACCCAATCCTAACATAACTGGTATTAAGCTGTTTGAATATGATTTCAAAGCTAATCTGTATGCTGATGACATTTTGCTAACACTATCCTACCCTGATATTTCAGTCCCTCATCTCTTCAGGATCATTGATGAATTTGGTCAACTCTCTGGGTATAAGGTTAACTGGGCAAAGAGTGAGGCCATCCCTCTGAAAGGAGTGTGGTATGGACCCAAATGCAGTACACAGGCGCTCAGGAACAGTTGGTAATGACCTTTATTTTCACCACAGCAAACACGGTACGGAGCAGGTAGAATACACACAGAATAAAGTTTGTTCTTCAGGCTGAAAGCCCTCACACAGTCTCTGGGGCTCAGACGAGGGAAAGAGACGCGGCCGGAGTCGGCCGTGGAGCCAAGGGGAAGCTCCTTAGCCCCCGGCTCCAAACAGTTCAGTTCTCTCTTGGTGTGAGGGGAAGAGAAATAGCTTACTTCAGCCGATGACGATGAGGAGGAAGCTCCGTGGCCCGAAGAGCCAGCTGCACGTGCTGAGGTGTCGATGGGGAGAGAGCAGAGGAGTGGTCGGAGGCAGGCCGCGAAGGCAGAGGCACCGATGGGGAGCAGGCAGGAGGATAAACGAGGCCGGGCGAAGGAGTCGTTACCAGTCGAGCCGTCAGATACCAGAAACGCTGAGGCAGAGCACGAGGTCAGGGACAGAAGGCAGGTAAATTTACCGGGAAGCAGACGAGGAGAGCAGGTCGGGAACAGGCAGAGTCGGCAGCGGGAGGTCAGACAGGAGATGAATGCTGGAAAGTCTCGCATGACGCTGAAGAACAATCTGGCAACTAGTGAGAGTGCTGGAGAGGCTTATATGCAGGGCTGATTATGATGAGCTGCAGCTGTGTAGGCAGGTGAGCAGAGTTGGGCTGATAAGGTGGGCGTGGCTGGCAGGTAGAGTGGAGCAGAGGGAGGGAGAGTGGAAAATCACTGCAGCAGAGTGACAGGAGGAGAATGAGAGACAGGAACTGTGACAGAACCCCCCCCTCAAGGGACGGCCCCTGACGTCCCAAACAGTGCTAGAGGAGCCGGGTGGGTGGAGGGGGCCTGGAGGAGGGCTAAAATTCTTCTGAGGCCTCCGTCCCAACCTCCTCATCCTCTTCAGAGACTGACCCCCCGTCTTCCTCCTCAGACCCAGATGTCTCCGATGCAAGAGGGGACTGAGGGTCGGTGTTGTGACCCCTTCGTGCCGAGGCGCTGTTGGAGGGCTGATCAGGGTGTTGGCGATGGAACTCCTCAATAAGTTGTGCATCCAGGATCTGACGGGCCGGCACCCATGACCGCTCTTCCGGGCCGTACCCCTCCCAGTCGACGAGGTATTGCAGGCCCCTCCCACGACGACGAGAGCGCAGCAGGCGGTGCACCGTGTAAGCAGAGGCCCCGTCAATGATGCGAGGAGGTGGAGGTGGCTGGGAGGCAGGCTGCAGGGGACTCTCCCGGAACGGCTTAATCCTGGAGACATGGAAGGTGGGATGAATCCGCATGGTGCGGGGCAGCTTGAGTCGAACAGCCACTGGGTTTACAACCTTCTCAATGGGGAATGGTCCAATAAACTTGGGAGCCAATTTCTTTGACTCCACCCTCAGAGGAAGGTCCCGGGTTGACAGCCACACCTTCTGTCCCACCTGGTAAGGGGGGGCCTGGGAGCGGCGGCGGTTGGCGGCAGTCGAATAACGATCTGTGGCCCGTAGGAGAGCGGTCCTGGCCTGTGTCCAGGTCCGGCGGCAGCCACGGATGAAGGCCTCCACTGACGGGCAGACGGTTTCCTTCTCCTGGGCAGAAAACAGGGGAGGCTGGTAGCCTAAGCGCACTGGAATGGAGAGAGCCCAGTGGCGGAGCTGATGAGGGTATTGTGGGCATATTCCACCCACAGCAGTTGTGTGGACCAGGAGGCAGGGTGCTTGGAAGCCATGCAGCGGAGCGCCGTCTCCATCTCCTGATTCATCCTCTCGGACTGGCCGTTGGATTGGGGATGAAACCCAGAGGACAGGCTGGTGGAGGCTCCCAGGAGGCGGCAGAATTCTCTCCAGAATGCAGAGGTGAACTGGGGGCCTCGGTCGGAGACCACGTCGGTCGGGAGGCCATGGAGCCGGAACACGTGCTGCAAGACCAGCTCAGCAGTCTCCTTGGCTGAAGGGAGCTTGGGCAGGGGCACGAAATGAGCCATCTTGGTGAACCGGTCTACTACTGTCAGAATGGTGGTGTAGACTCCTGACAACGGCAGCCCGGTGACGAAGTCTAATGAGATGTGAGACCAGGGTCGATGAGGCACAGGCAGAGGGTGCAGGTGACCGGCGGGGGCCCGTCGCGGGGCCTTGTTCTGGTTACAGACTGGGCACGCGTTAACAAAGTCTCTGGTGTCATCATCCAAGGTGGCCCACCAGAACCGCCGTTGCAGAACCTCCTTGGTTCGATGAATTCCAGGATGACAGGTGAGTCGGGAACCGTGGGCCCACTGCAGAACCTCAGACCTCAACTCCTGAGGGACGAATAGGCGGTCTTGGGGGCAGGAGCTGGGCCCCGGCTGGTCCTCCAAAGCAGCTTTTACCCGCTCCTCCACCTCCCAGGTGAGAGCGGCCACCAGACGGGAAGTGGGGAGGATGTTGTCTGGACTGGAGGGGCCCTCTTCTCCAACCATGAACTGTCGGGACAGGGTGTCAGGTTTAACGTTGCGGGAGCCTGGCCGGTAGGAGAGGGTGAAGCTGAATCTGGCGAAGAACAGAGCCCACCGGGCCTGACGAGAGTTCAGTCTTTTGGCCGAGCGGATGTACTCCAGGTTCTTGTGATCGGTCCAGACGAGGAAGGGGGTCTTGGTTCCCTCCAACCAATGGCGCCACTCCTCCAGCGCCAGCTTCACCGCCAACAGTTCTCGATTACCGATGTCATAATTCCTCTCAGCTGGAGACAGACGCCTGGAGAAGAAAGCACAGGGGTGTAGTTTCTGGTCCTCGGCAGAACGCTGGGAGAGGACGGCCCCCACCCCCACATCAGAAGCGTCAACCTCCACTACGAACTGTCTCTCGGGGTCAGGGATCAGGAGAATGGGGGCTGAGCTGAATCGCCCCTTCAGGTGCTGGAATGCCTCCTCGGCGGCCGAAGTCCATCGAAAGGGGACCTTGGAGGAGGTGAGGGCGGTGAGAGGTGCTGCCACCGTGCTGTAGCCCCGGATGAACCTCCGGTAGAAATTGGCGAACCCCAGGAAGCGTTGCAACTGCTTGCGAGAGTCAGGGACAGGCCAGGAGGTGACGGCTGAGACCTTAGCGGGGTCCATCTCCATGCGGTCCTGGCCGATGATGTACCCCAGGAAGGAGACAGAGGAGGCGTTGAACTCGCACTTCTCAGCCTTGACGAACAGGGAGTTCTCCAGCAGGCGTTGTAGCACCATCTGGACATGATGTATGTGTTCTTGCTTGGACCGGGAGAAGATCAGGATATCGTCTAGGTAGACGAACACAAACTTGTTGAGCATGTCCCTTAGTACGTCATTGATGAGGGCTTGGAAAACAGCCGGGGCATTGGTGAGCCCGAAAGGCATCACCAGGTATTCATAGTGTCCTGTGGGGGTGTTGAAGGCTGTCATCCACTCATCCCCCTCTCGGATCCGAACCAGATGATAGGCGTTGCGGAGGTCCAACTTGGTGTAGATGGTGGCCCCTTGGAGCAGCTCGAAAGCTGAGGCGATGAGGGGGAGAGGATAGCGGTTCTTTACCGTGATGTCGTTCAGCCCTCTGTAGTCGATGCAGGGCCTCAGGGAACCATCCTTCTTGTCGACAAAGAAGAACCCCGCCCCAGCAGGTGACGAGGAGGGTCGGATGATTCCGGCGGCCAAGGCATCACTGATGTAGGTCTCCATGGCCTCCCTTTCAGGTGCGGACAGGGAGTAGAGGCGACCCTTGGGGGGAACAGAGCCGGGAAGGAGGTCGATGGCGCAGTCGTAGGGCCGATGAGGGGGCAGAGAGGTGGCCCTTGCTTTGCTGAACACCTCCCGGAAATCGTGGTAGTCGGGGGGCACCATGGAGAGGTCTGGGGTGGAACAGGAGCTGGCAGGCAGCGTGGGTGCAACTGTCGGT
The DNA here is from genome assembly GCA_035609425.1 of Epinephelus awoara. Taxonomy (NCBI): domain Eukaryota; kingdom Metazoa; phylum Chordata; class Actinopteri; order Perciformes; family Serranidae; genus Epinephelus; species Epinephelus awoara. Next base: position 39,901,943 of record CM069306.1, read on the forward strand.
CTGAGGCAGATCTGTTGACAGGAGGGGCTCCATCCCAGGATGGACCCTGTAGACCAGTCTATATGGGGGTTATGGCGGTGAAGCCAGGGGTAGCCGAGGATCAGGGGAAGGTTGGGAGACCTCAGGATATGAAACCGGATGGTCTCATGGTGTATGCCGGACAGGAGCATCGGGATGGGGGTGGTCTGATGAGTGACGGTCCCCAGAAGATGACCATCCAGAGCGCTGGCCGGCATGGGACGAGGGAGAGGAACTTGATCAATGTCCAGCTGACGGGCGAGTTCCTCGTCGATCAGGTTGACATCTGCCCCCGAGTCGATGAAAGTGGCGAGGGTGTGGGACCCCCCTGCCAGCAGGAGCTGGACGTGAAACAGTGGTCTTGGGTTGGGGGCAGAGTTCTGGGACCGGCTCAGCAGTGTGCCCCTCTTTACTGCTGAGCCCTCCCTTTTACTGGACACCGGGAGACAAAATGGCCGGCCTGACCACAGTAGAGGCAGAGATTTCCCCGGCGTCGGCGCTCTCGCTCCTCCGGCGTTAGGCTGGTGCGCCCCACCTGCATGGGCTCCGTCCCCCCATGCATGGGTTCAGAGGAAAGGACAGGGGTGGCTGGAAACCCACGCTGACGGGCGGAAAGCCGACGATCTCCTCCCTCGTGGCGTTGCTCCCTCCTCCTCGCCTGTATCCGTCTGTCTAGCCTTGTGGTCAGCTCGATGAGCCCGTCCAGGGAGCTAGGGAGGTCAAACGAGACCAGCTCATCCTTAACGTAAGGAGCTAGTCCGTTGAGGAAGGCGTCACATTGGGCAGCAGCGTTCCAGTCACTGAGGCGAGCCCGGGTTCTGAAGTCTATGGCATAGTCTGAAAAGTGATTGCGGCCCAGCAGAGGACCCAGATGATCTTCAGGCACTGCGGAGACAAAAAATTAAGCTGCAAATTAAAGTGTTGCGACTCCAATAGGAGTACTACAACTTGGCTTTAAAAAAAAAAAAATACTGAGTGACTAATAAAACAAATTAATTAAAAGGCACTGAGTGTATCAGTGATTTATTGTTATTCTTACCCCAAGTGGAGGTTGGCGAAGTGTTGTCTGAAGGCTGCCCCATCACATGGATGGATGTTGCCAGGGACGCTCGCATCTCCATCATTGCGCGCCTTACAAATATTGTGCAGTATTGCACATGCCATAATGATGCGGCACACTCTGTCTGGAATGTGCCCTATTTCTGAATGGAGAACATGGAATCTGCGCATCCACTGGCCAATCCCTCTCTCCACCACACTTCTTGTGCTTTTGTGTGCACTGTAACGAGAATATTATTAAACCATATTCTATAAACTTAATTAAACATTTTAAATTTCAACAATTAAGAATTTTGTTGGGCTAACCTGTTATAGTTCATTTGGCCTCGTAAGGGACATCCCTTATCCCCAATTAGGTGACACCCAGGTGGCACAACGTGCCTCTTAAAAAACTGCTTCAGGCCACTTTCATTTAGGATCCTTGCGTCATGGGTGGACCCAGGCCACTTGGGTACCACATCCAAGATGTTGTAGTCTGCATCAAACACTACTTGCGTGTTGATACTGTGATACCTCTTCCTGTTTACATAAATGCTCTTGTCCATGCTTGGAACAATGATCCTGATATGTGTGCCATCGACTGCACCGACCACTCCAGGGAGGCCAGCTATTTGCATGAGTGCAGCTTGCTTCTGTTGAATTACCCGGGGTGTAGTTGGGAAGTCAATGAAGCGCATGACAAGGGCCATTATTGTTTCCATAACAATTCTGCTAATTGACGGTTGTGATGGCCCCAAATCATCAGCGTTACACTGTTGCATTTTTCCAGTGGCGAGATATCGAAGCATTGTGATGACCTTTAATTCTGCCTTGAAAGCTCTGCTGCGTGATGTTATTGATGAGATGACGTCCCTTATTAAATCAGTGACAAAAATAATAACAGTGGAGTTTCCTCCACTGTTATTATTTTTGTCTAGAGACAAAACATCTCTTATCTAGAGAGATGGAGGTATGCCCTGGAAAGGAGAGGATTGAAGGTTAGTCATGGCAAGACAGAATACATGTGTGTGAATGAAAAGGACCCAAGTAGAACTGTGAGGTTACAGGGAGTAGAATTAAAGAATGTGGAGGATTTTAAGTACTTAGGGTCAACAGCCCAGAGCAACGGAGAGTATGGAAAAGAGGTGAAAAACATGTGCAAGCAGGTTGGAATGGGTGGGAAAAAATGTCAGGTGTGATGTTTTTTTTAAATTTTATATACTTTATTAATCCCCCTGAGGGGAAATTGAATTTTTTTTCACTCTTTTTTGTCAGTAACACACAGGTCCGAAAGACACACACATGCACAAACAGGACAAACTGGCACCTCTCCAGCCACCAGTCCACGCTCCATATTTGGTCCGGACGGGGACTCGAATAGGTGACCCTCCGGTTACCAACCCAAGTCCTTATGTACTGAGCTACTGCCACCCGATAGAAGAGAACTAGCAATATTAAAAGGAAAGGTGTACAAGACAGTGGTGAGACCAGCAATATTGCTTGGTTTGGAGATAGTGGCACCGAGGAAAAGACAGGAAGCAGAGCTGGAGCAGTGAAAACATCGGACCTATTTCGGCACATATTTCAGCACCACAGACAGCGAGCAGATGTTTAATTATCATGAGTCATGTGTTTAACTTCACAGAAAATAAAGAAAATAAATTAATTACAAGCTCATTTCTAGAAGATAACCAAGGGGTCCAGTGTATGAAACACAGTAAAAGAAAGGCCAATTTGGTACATTAAGAAAACCCCCCCGCATACAATCAGACAGGCTTCAAGACATCATTTAGATAGGCTATCTACAGCAGCAGAGCAAAATGCTTTTACAACACGCAGATAGCTCACATAACTCGCAGAGGAGTGAAGTGGCAAACAATTTGATTCAATAACACTCGTATTCACTAACACGTATTTAATCCCTACAATACCTGCACCTTCTACATGGTGTGGAAGCAGTTTTTTCACATTACACATTAAGAAAAACGCGCTGCAAATCCCACAACACAACGGAAGTGTTTCCAGGGGACAGTGATGCACATCTGTCTCCACAACTGCAGGCAGGGGGACATTATTTTGTGTGTGGGAGCAGATTTTGTGTGTAGTGTATAATGTTAGTAGAACATAGCTTTGACCAAAACTGCAGAAAGCTATTTTAAATGTAGACTACTTTTATCTGCTAACGTTAGCTGTTATTTAAACAAACAGATCTGAGCTGCCCCGGACATAGTTCTCTCTGCAGTCAGCTATAATGTTACTAGATGTGGCTAGCTCATGTGTCGATGTCGATGTTAGTGGATGTATTTGAACATTAGCCACATGCCCCGTTTGATTGCGTTATAAAGCGCTCCGAGGCTGTAGGCTACGCAGCTCCATATGAACGTTTATGATATAGACGAGCTGTAAAATGCATCTGAATCACGGGATTCTTCGCTTTCAGAGGGTCCTTCATCACAGAGATAGAAACACAGAGGTCACATATAGCTGTACAGCCATCAGAACATGTGACCTCACTGAATCTGCATAATGAGTTTAAACCTCAAAATACTTGTTTTCAATCCTTCTGTCAGATATATTATTCTTATTATTTTGAGGTTTAAACTCATTATTATGCAGATTCAGTGAGGTCACATATTCTGATGGCTGTGCATCTAGCTCTTTATAGTTGAACTTTGAAATGAAAATACATCTGTCCAAATACTGAGGCAATAACAGAGCACCTGTGTCGATGTTTACTCATTTATTGTGCATACATTATCACACAAAATGTTGTTATAATAAAAGTAATTTACAACATCTACCTTAAGGCTATCTACTTTCCATTGCCAGATAACGTGTTACTATGTCTGGGATGGTTGTTATGGTCACGAGCGGTTTCTTAACAAACAGCAGTTACTCATGGATCACAGACAGACGGCAATCAAACTTCTGGGAGAAATTATCCATAGAATCATAGATGGTGCAGAGTATCTTTGGAAGTGTGCGCAGACAATGTGCAAAATTGCCCCCTGCGGTCGCAGATTCCGACAGTCACAGATTTCGGTGCAACACCTGTTCTCGGGGGGGAATAACTTTAGTACGTTAGCTCGTCTGTTACTCAGTGCAGTGTTAGCATGGTAGCTACCAACCTAGCTTCTAGGAACGTGTACTGTTACTTGGTCCTCAACTGTTTTTTTATTTTATTTTTACCTTGCGTCCTCTGGACTACAGCAGTCACCATGACAATGGGGAAAACCAGCAATCGTCACGCTACCAGGTTGCTACTGCCATCTACTGGCATAAAGTTGCCACTACTCTAGTCCGGTCTGAAATCAGGTGTGTCTACACAAGCAATCAGTAATCAGTAAAATTAAGGGGGGTTAATAACATAAATAATAACATAAATAATACCACTGAAATGTCCAGGGTGCCACACATTTATGTTCCTATAAACTGAAAGTATTTGTCATATTAACATACATTTGTGAAAACCATAAACTTAATTCAGATTTGTGCAGCAGATGAGTTTATTCAGACAGAGGTAAAATGACAATGTGTAATATGTGGGTGTTTCTTTTCTTAATTTGATCGTAACTGCTGTAAATCCTATTATGCTGATTGCCTTGAAAGTTCCCATAACTGTGTAGTTTTGAACAATACTACAGACAAACAGACAAATAATTAGCACAGAAAACAACCTCCTTGGTGGAGGTAATTAAGCATTTCATTCCTGTACAGTGAAAATGGACTTGAGATGAGTGTTTGACAGTTTTTTGGCTTTATTTTGCAGGTGCCCTGGATGAGGACCTTGAGTATATTGCAGAGCTGGAGGCTAAGCTATAGACCGTGTCCATTGGGCTGCAGACCATCCTGAGCAAATTTTGTGCGTCTGATCAGGCCATGAGATATTATGGCCTGATCAGGAGGTGTTCCAAATGTTTTGGGAGTCAATTTTTTTATATGAAATATCTCAATAAATTAGTATGGATGCAGGTTAATTTCTGTTTTTATTACATTTTATTCCAAAACAAAAAGATGAAACTACTGTAACGTTCAGGGCCAAACTGTGAGGGGACCATCTCTAGGGTGGACATGCCCTCTAGGATGTGACACAGTAAAGGGCTAGGGTGGATGTGGCTCAGTTTTGCTCCAGAGGCCATGATGTGTGGATCTGGTAGGGGTCCTGGAAGAGAAAAGACCACTCATCAGCGTAGAGAAATGCAACATCATACATTCTGTAAAGATCTTTTTCTTCCATATCACAGTTAATATTAAGATTTTCTTCCATATCTCCCATACTATGAAGAAGATATGTTTTTCTTCCAAATCACATACTGTCAAGATTTATTGGTTAAAAATCACACATACTGTAAAGAAAATGTCATTCGTCATCATCTACCACATAGTTACAGGCTAAGGTCTGACTGGTATGCATCATATTATATTGAATGCATGACTTTTAAGGGTGTGTAAGTTAGCTGCCTTACCAGAATAAGCAGGATACAGTGTGGACTTCACTCCAGTTTTCCCCAAAGATTTGGGCTTCTTTACTACAAGGTCAGTCATGGCCTCTACATGGACTCCCTTAGGGTAATACACAAAAATCTTTTGTGAATATCATGCAGTTTGTTAAATCTATTGTCCAAAAGCATGACAGGGAAATTCATAAAATCAGAACTACACAAAAACTTAAGTATAGCAAACCTGGGTCCTTGGTCGATGCCACCTATGTGGTTCACTGGTGCAGGCCAGGGAAGGTGGGACTGTTGGAAGGCCAAGTTGCAGGTAATTTACTGGTTGATACAGTATAATAAAGCTGTCATATGGTTACAAAAGCCTTTGCCTGCAGCACAGCTGCAGCTGTGTGCTGTGACAGCAGGTGGCCCATCTGCCTCTAGGATAATCTGAGAAACAACGAGAGATGGATTATTGACATTATATTTTCAAGTCATCTTAAATAAGAGCTGTTGTATAACAGATATATATGTAAACTTGCTGTCAGCTGGTTTGAAATTTTGCAAAGACTCTGCGACCGCAGAAAAAGAAGAATATGAAAGAAATTATTTATATTTAACATGACAATAATTTGAACAGAACAGTGACAGAAAACTGCAACGGCAGCTGTTAACAGACACACGATCAAACACACTTTCGCCAGCAGGCAACATAATAAACCTCCCATGAGTGGGGCTCCTCATTTCCCCTCATGGACCGGTAGCATCTTGCCCTTATTACCACCTTGTCGTCAATTGTCGCAATTTTTTATTTTTTTTTTAACCTGGGCCCTATTTTGTCTAAATGAGTGATGGGATTAAACACATTTGAAACCGTTCCTGTATGGAGCTGCATAGCCTACAGCCTCGGAGCGCTTTACAACGTAGTGCATGTGGCTAACGTTCAAATACATCCAGTAAACATGTTTATTTTTGCAAATGACAGGCTCAGATTATTTTTCTAATTACTGTCTGACATCGACACATGAGCTAGCCACCTCTAGCAACATTATAGCTAACTGCAGAGAGAACTAAGTCTGGGGCAGCTCAGATCTGTTGCTAACATTAGCAGATAAAAGTAGTCTACATTTAAACTGGTTCAAGTCTGCAAGTTTCCAAGATGCACGGATAAATCGAGCAGAATCAAACTGTAACCTTACAGTTTTCACAGACAAGTAAACAACTTGAAAATAGCTTTCTGCAGTTTTGGTCAAAGCTATGTTCTACTAACGTTATACACTACACACATAATCTGCTCCCACACACAAAATAACGTCATTTAAAATCATAAATACGGCAGCGACAGATATTATGTACATCCTGTGTAATTTTAACATTATAAACTTACCCACAAGATGTTTGCTCTAGAGAGATCCCCCTGCCTGCAGTTGTGGAGACAGGTGTGCATCACTTTCAAGTGTCCCCTGGAAACACTTCCGTTGTGTTGTGGGATTTGCAGCGTGTTTTTCCTTAATGTGTTGTGTTGTGGGATTTGCAGCGCATTTTTCTTAATGTGCTGTGGGATTTGCCGCACGTTTTACCTTAATGTGTTGTGTTGTGGCATTTGCAGTACGTTTTTCTTAATGTGTTGTGTTGTGGGATTTGCAGCGCGTTTTTCCTTAATGTGTTGTGTTGTGGGATTTGCAGCGCGTTTTTCTTAATGTGTTGTAGGATTTGCAGTGCATTTTCCTTAGTGTGTTGTGGGATTTGCAGTGCCCTGACCTCTCAGGGCCACCGTAGTTACCCACTGTAAGGTTCTGTGTGTCACGGCCGAACAAAGGACCTTAACCCAAATGCACAACTCGGAATGCAAAGTACAAAATCAAAATTTATTAAACACAAACTGAAAATCACTCTACTGAAGGTAAACTATCTCTATGAAAAAACAAACAGTAAACAAACATGAAGAAAGTGACAGAGAAACAAGACCTGACGATGGCAAGGCAAAATGGCACAGAGGCGCTGCTGGTTCACTGACATGAAGGACAAGACGAACTGGCACAGGACAAAGGTTGCAAGTTGCCTGAAACGAGAGGAGAATTAGTTTTCAAAATAAAACAGGAAATCACGAGACAACATAGACACAAGACAAACTGATTAAATTAACACCATTTCCTGGCTATGACACTGTGGGTGACACAAAGCTGGAAAGATCAGTCAAAATAAAGAAACACAACCAACCTATGATAATAATAATGATAGTAATAACCAAAATAAATAATCTGCAGACAAAACAATATGGGAACTGCAGTTGTAACAACAACCAACAAAAATCAATAACCATAAGATGCAAAAATAACCTGGATGATCCTGCTGGACTTTCCTTGCTGTCCCGTTCCGGAGTTTTCTGATGGCGACCCGGACTTCTTCGCCACTGGTGGACGGGGGGGACACTCCCTATGACTTTACTATTAATAATTATTTAATTGTTGGTTACAGTCTAATTACCCCAGTATTTATCAGGTAAGTTTTCTTAACGTATGGGTTGTAATATTGTTGTATGAATCAGTGCCTACGTAATACTTACCTGTTCCTATTGGTACATAATGTAAGTACAGCAAAATAACAAGAGTAACAATTGGGTATTGTATAGGCTAATTTATACTGCAAGTATAAGTAAGTAAGTAAGTAAGTACTGGGTACATACAAGGTATTTTAGAGGAGATGATATATCATTTATTCTTTAAATATTTGGTAAGTACTGAGTACTATTACGGTAAAGTAATTATGGTACAGTATTTTCACACTTCTGATGTGCTAGCAAAATGGAATACTGTATACTAACCAAGCCCCAACCTCCGGGGGAGACGAGTGAGGCCAATGCGGAAGTGCCAGAAACTGCAGTTCACTGACTGTCCACTTGAGGCTGGCTCTGGAAATGAGTCAATCCCCATAGACCCCCATGTTAAAATGCCCAACTTTAGAGCAGAAATAAACATGTTTACAGCCTGGTACCAAAAATGATTTTGGTCTCTATAGTTAATTTCCCGTTTCATGACAACCATTTAAATGTTATTACGGTTTGAAATTTCGAGCAATTCAAATATTCACATTCAAATATAAAGTCGAATATCTACAGAACTTAAACAAAACTATTTTATGAATGACAGCCACTTACTCAGCAATAAGATCATTTTGGTGGTGAATGGGCTTTTAACCAAGACAGGCTGTAGTCAATGTTTTCCAACTGTGTTTTTAACCTGTCATCTTTCTCTCATGTAGGACACTTGAGGAAAGTTACAACACCTAGGCCAATGTGATATTTACTCCACAGTCAAGAGGTTGTTTCACAAGAAATTAAGATTTTGCAAATTATGACACTGGGTCCTAATTCATAGGCTTTATCAGGGGCGGCTGGCCAATATAGGGCGATAGGGCGCCGCTCCTCCTCGAGCCACAAATGAAAGATGATAATATATGTATGATTATCATCATCATTATTGTCATATATACACACAATATATTAGTTATTCTGATAATTTTCACTTGAAACAGCTCATCCTGCCTCTGAATATCCAATCAGATGCAGTGTGAAATCACGCTCCAGCCCTTTGGGGCGATATCAGCCTGGCTGGAAATTGCCCCAACTCACTCTCATAGACTTCCATGTAAAATGCTTTTTTTCCTAAATGCAGGCACTCCAATGCAATCTCTATGGGTTCCGGGAGGGCTTGCCCCAACGTGTTTTCGTCATACGTAAACCACCAAGTACCATTCATGTGCTCCTAGGATGGTCCGATTTCCCATGTCGGGAAGTCGTTCTTACTTCATTATGTGTCCATGAGCGTTTAGGTGGTAATGTGGAGACATCATGGACACTACAAAGAAGATGTGTTGTATTTTATCACTCAAAATGTTTAAAAAACATGTCGTCAACTGTTTCCACTAACATATTGCTTTACGGTTGGAAACTCATTTTTCCGAGTTGTCCAACAACACCTGAGGCGGCGCCACTGCACAGCAGTCACATTCAAGATCAACATGGCAAACGTTTCCAGCTGATCCAAGAGGCTTTTTAACCATATAGGTTTGAAAACCTTAACCATATAGGTTAAAAAGGAACGACACATAGTGCGCCCAAATTCACACCTGTTTGTTCCTCTCTATGGATTTTCTCCGCGACCGTTAGCAAGAAGCCACTCATATCATATGAAACAGCGGAACTGCAGCTTTGTTGGACACTTGTCGGTAGTCCAATGTTTTCACAGCGAAAAAAAAGAAAAAGTTACACTAAAATGATATATAACAGAGCTTTCATACAGCTCCGCACACACATTACTCTTGGATGGATTACTCGCGAACGCAGGCTCGCACAGAAGTGCCACGCATATCACATGAAAGCGCAGGACCAGAGCTTTCATGTGACACCCATCATTGTGCTATCATCCCATCACGCTATACATATAGATCACTGTCTACAAAATGAAAACCTGACGAATTTCTTCACAATCCATTATACAGATCTTGTTATCAGTCACTCCATATAGTGAGGAATATCCTATCTTACCGTGTCTTTGGCTTGCGTGTGTTTCTCCCTGTCTATCCACATTTGTAGTCCAGCTTTCAAGATGCAAATATCTCCATATTGTCCAGTTGACATTCCTCAAACTTTGTATGACAAAACCAGCCACTTCACCTTTGCATACCCAGACAACTGTAGCCTAATTATGCATGCTGACAGTGCAGTAGTCACCATATACATTGAGGGGAACATGTCCCCCCGCAATACCCAAAATGTCCCCCCAATATATAACTGAAACTGAAAAACAACAACAAAAAATGTTCAGGTCATGTTAAAGAGAAGTGATACTATGTGATGTGCATTGTATTAAGTTGTAGGGTATGCCTGCATTTATTTCTTTAATCAGAACACAAAATTAATTTCCACTTAGCTAAAATAAAATGTTTTCTGATTCAGACTGACAATGATTCAGTGAATACCTTACTCAATTTTATTTGATTAATGGTAAAACAGATCTCTGTTTACATTCAAAGTTATTTGTGTGGGCAAACTGATGAAAATTAGTCTGTTGATGACCACAGTGGATTGTTCAGTCATTGCAGAGCCAAATTAATTCAAATTTACCCAAATGGCTGAGGTGACCCCACAAATTTGGGTCACCTCAGCCATCATCACAACAATTGCCCCTCCCCCTGCTATATAAAATGGATCAGACAAAATTTACTTCAGAGTGAAAGCAAATTTTTTGAAAGCTGTCATTCATCAGTTTCCTGTGATGATTGGAAATATAGTGGTGATTTAAACCATTAACAAAATATAATCCTTATTAATGGTATCTTAATGTCCAATCCAAGTTTGCATTTATCTTAGCAGAATGTAAACAAAATGAAAAGCAGATGTTATGTACTGGTTTTGTTTGAACATTTCTTTAAGACAAATGAAGAAATTTCACTGAGAAACTATACTCCTTTTGTGAAAAACAAGGAAATATCTGCACACTGAATAGTTTTAAGTCCCGTAGGAGGTATTATTTATTTGTGACGTTGTGACATATGTGAAGGTTCTGTGGGTATTGCTCGGTATTGAGGCTTATATAGTGAGGCTAAAAAAACCGTAACACACAATTGGCTGATTATGTTTCTGTTTGCCTCACTATAAAAACGTCACAATACCTTTGCCTGAGGAAGAACCTCTCAGAGTTGGCAACATAGCGAACAAGTGATACCTCCTTGGGGGCTTCAAAACTACTGTGTCCAGCTAATTCTTTGTTTTTCACTTTGAGCCCTTTTATCCAATCACATTCTTCTGTGTTAAAACTAGACTTCTAACAGAGCAACGGTAGTCTCCAAAAATCTTCTCAGGCTCTGCTGCTGGGTGTAAGGTGCTTAGTTATCTTCAAGTACAAAGTTAAAATAATTAGGCCCACACAGAAATGGACTGCTTAATTATTTGTCAGTGACAATGTTAAACATTAATGCTTTATGTTTTATCTTTAGTGTATGATTTGTTTGCCCTTTCAATTTACAGTCATTTTTGATTGTGAAATACAACATTCAGTCAGTAACAAAGACAAAAGGAGTGCAAATGTAAATAGAATTTATTAAAATTTTAAACAAGTTATAGTTGAATATCAAAAACTCAACATTAGCCATAACAGCCTGGGCTATGTTCAGGCCTAACAAAATGTGTCCTAAAGGCCAAATTCAAAAGCAGTGACACTGCCAACTGTAAGCAGTTCACTGCGTTTGGAGGTGGTCTTTAAGACAATTGACTAATTTGCTTAAAAACATATAATTTCTCCTAGGTGTGAGATGAATGTGTCTGATGTGAGGGTACTCAATTATGACACCATTTAAACTATGAACAAATGTAGCCATAACACTGTAAACACATTTCCTGGCCTTATCAATCTTTGCTAGATTGCCACCAGCCTCCCACCTGCACCTTTGGGCCAATGAAGAAAATATTATCTTAATGCTGGAGGTGAAGCTGGTGCAGGTCCTCCTTCATCATGCTGACCAGCTTGACACTGCTGACCTTCCCCATGTCATTGCCGCCACAGTGGATGATGAGGACACCTGGTGCTGCTGTTGCTCGCAGGGAGTGGGAAAAGAAGGAGAAAAGGCCTCTCTGCAGTCCACCCCAGCCAAACCAGCAGACATGGATGCTGAGGGTGCTTCCCAAGGTCTCTACAGCTCTCTGGACACCACGCTGGACATAGCTGTCACCAATGCTCCACACTGTGCATATGAAAGTAAAATGAGTGTAATAAATAATTAGCGTTATATATTTAAAGACGTTGAAGCGTTTTTAAAGGGGAACTAAACCCCCATCTCTGGGCATTACTCCGCCCACAGCTTGATTTTAAAAAAATTCAGAAAAGATAGGTGGAGCTGAGGGAGGGAGGGGGGTGAGGGGGGGCAGGCGAGCGGCTGAGGAAGGGGGCGGAGTGAAGATTGTCCCTCGGTGCGGGGAGAGGAGAGAGGGCTTTTCACTGTGCCGATGGTGGCTTGGAAAACCCCCCAAACTGTGTCACACGGGCAGAAGGGAAGGCAGCTGGAGCTCAGCCGGCCCCCTTCTCCACACTGACTTATTTTATCCCTCTCTGGGAGCCTGGGCTCACCGCACAGCAGCCCACCGCATCCATCCACCCGTCCCTCCCTCCCTCGCGCCCTGCACATATACCCCCGATGCTCGGCTCTCTGTCACGGCGCAGCGGCATAGTGTAGCGGCCCTCCACATCCCTCCCTCGCCACCCCGCACATAGTGTAGCATCCCTGCAGTGAATAATCTGTTGTACTGTTAATGTTCTGTGAGTTAATGGCATGTTTTGGACTGAATGAGTATGGGTAGGGGTGCGGGGTGCGAGTGGGACGGGAATGAGGGCTGTGTGAGTGCGCATGCTTGTGTGTGTGTGCGAGCTGGAGGAGAGAGCAGGAGTTCATGTTTTGTGAGCTAACTACGGCTAAATTCTTGTCTCGTTGTATTTTTGGCGTGGTTACGACCAACAGTAACCTGTACTGTGAAGCAATAAACGGTGGGTTGCCGAATAACCGCGTCATCATTCTACACGTCCAGGCGGACGCCACAATATACTCCCGAGCCTCGGCGCCTCTCCTTGACCAACTAACCTAAATACAATAAACACACTACTAACTGTAAACCTACACTAAAATACACTATGGTAACAATACAATTCGACAAATTACTAGCTATTCTCTCTGCTCTACTACTCTCTCTGCTCTGATCCAACCTACTCCCTATCAGTTTGATAACTGCGGACAGAATGGTTTTATAGTAAGGGCAGGAGTAAAGGGAGGAGGGCAGGCTTTAGCGTAGACGGTTAGTGACGTCATTCGCCTCGAAAAAGAATCATTCGCCTCCAATGTAATGTAATGTAAATTCAAATGTAGTAACCAGGTTTCAAGCTGTAGAGGGCACTCCACACCACATTTTTAAAATAAAATGTAGATTTTCAACAGTTTGCACTAAACTGTCAAGATTTTGAGCAGGATCGGTCAGTAACACTACTGTACTATCAGAAACAATGATTATCAGCTGGTTTTAGGGTTTAGTTACTCTTTAAGATTGTGTAATCTCAATAACAGCTGAATCATCGTTTTAAGGTTTGTTGTATAACATTAGTTTCAGCTAAACTCAATTTACCTCAAGTTTCGTGAGGGAGCTGGCACCAAGCGGGAGCAGCCAACATCACAGGGCTAGCCAAAGTAGCGTAGCTTGTTAGCCTCGTAGCTTCTTAGCCTAGCTTGTTAGCCTTAGCTAACTTAGCAGTGCCGAGCGAGGTGGGCGTGTTTAAGCAACAAGCCTTCCTTCGGCCCGCCTCTTTGCCCATTTTTGATTGTCTGGGAGTTGGGCAGTCAGGCACTGCCAAGATGGCGACGTCCATAGCCGAGTATTTTGAGTTTCAAACCCGCTCCTCAGAAATGGATAAGTGACTTCACGGTGACTACGTCCATTATTTTCATACAGTCTATGATACTAACAGATAATGACATACAAAACAAAACAAAAACGATTGGACCTTGCTTATGGCAATTGTGACAACAATTTCTTGGTGTGCTTTTGCACTCCAGGGTTCTATTATACCTATGTCTTCTACTCCATTGTATCATTTGGAATAATAACGAGTTGAGAATTTTTCAAGTAGGTCTATACTTCTGAAAATTTGCTCCTGGCAGGCGTGTTCATCCAGCACTGCAGCAGCTTATAAAGGATAGGCTGGACAAGAAAAAATAACATACCTTTCTTAAGTACAGAGATATGGGAGGCTTGTATTGTTATTCAAGAATGGAAAAACATGATACAGTAATAATCCATTAATACAACACTGTAATTAGACAGTAACATCACAGCATGTGCTGTTCTCTTCTCACTACACTGTAAGGCTGGCTGATATAGTATCCTCTGTTTCTTCTTTTTATCCTCCTCCTCCCCTTAAGATTTGGGGTACAGGCAGTTTTATAAAGTAATAACTGTTTCCTCTTCTAACCCTTTTCTTTATCCTTTTTTTACACTTTAAGACTGGGGATTGAGGGTGGTATTATGAGGGTGGTATTATGAAGTTTTCACTGTTTCCTCTATGTAACCCTAACTTGCACTAAAAAATCAGAGGTGTGGGCTATTAACTGTTCTTTTATTCTATACTTTCTAAGAAGGAAAACAGTAAGGCATTGTGGGACTCATAGTAATGTGGGCAATATAAGTGGACACCTCCCAGTCTTAGTTTGTATTATATGTGTACTATTTTCTCATTATTTGACTGTCATTATTTTTATTTATTTGTAATGTGATATTTGGGCACAAGATCAGCTAATATTTGCAGTGGGTTAGAATGTGTATAAAATGAGTAAAGCTCTTCACAGGCACTTTGAGGCAACCTAAAGGTCTTTTAAGTGAAGTGCAAGCTACTGCTAATTAATAACTGGACCCCCCAGCCAGCCTGCATGTCGCGGTGTGGTCGTGCTGATGTGCTTGTGTTTCTGTGTTTACAGGTGAGCTGAACATATGGAAATATGTTGAATATGATGTTGTGACACGTGAGCATACAGAGTGTGTAATAATAAGAGACTGTAATGCAAATGTGTGTTGCTGTTCAGCGTTTGCAAGTGGAGTAAAAGTCCGATGAAAACGTGCTTCACCTGACAAGAGTAAATGGTGAATCACAACATCAAAAGCGTAACCTACTGAAATATGAGTTGTGCGAGTGTGCCAAATGTTATCAGTGTGTTATCTAAGTGTTTAAGCACAAGCACATATTTTGTTTCATGTCAGTTTGTCAGGAACGGGACTGGTTAGTTTAAGTGAGGTGCAAGCTAGCGCTAATTAATAACTGGACCCCCCAGCCAGCCTGCATGTCGCAGTGTGGTCATGCTGATGTGCTTGTGTTTCTGTGTTTACAGAAGTAAAGGATCTTAAACTCATGCACTCCTGAGAGTCTTCCTTTGTGCTCAAGTGTGCAACAGCATGCAGGGAGGAACATGAACGTTTTATTATATTGTTTACATGAAACTGTTCATTATTTCTTAATGACTATCATTTATTTCTATTACCTGTGACTTTTATCTTTGATTTCTTTTTGGGTTGTTTTGTTGCTTTTTTTCCATGTTCTTTTTCTCCTCTAAAGAAGACACAAAAATAGTTTTACTTCTCAAATGTGATTTCTCAAGTCCAAGTTCAAGTTCAAGTTCAAGTTCAAGTTCAAGTTCTCTAGTTCACTCATATTTGCCTTCTCCCCAGTCAATACCAGTTGAAGGTATTTTAGCATCTATCTCTGATGGCAACCAGCACTGTGGCTGCTGCAGTCAATGTAACGATACTTATTGTTGTAATAGTTTTAAACATCCCCACATGAGTACAGAGATCCCTATAAAAGGAATTACTTCATGTTCTACTAAATCTGTTACTTGATTTCTTGCCCTTGTGGTAAAACGTATGTTGAAAAGACCAGTGGAGCATTAAGAACTCATATCACTGAACACAGAATAACTATTAGATGTAAAAACATTTTCTTTTCTAATTATCCAGTGGCAGCTCATTTTGTTGAATTTAATCATCCTATTTCCTATAACATACATTGGAATTGAGAAGGTAACCTTCCCCCAAAGAGGAGGTCATTTAGATGTGTTACTTTCCAGGGGAGAACACTATTGGATCCACCATCTGAGAACCCTGTCACCCCACCGACTGAATATAGATATGATTTGAAATTGCCAGTCTATTGCCAGTGATCAGCACCTCATTATAATTTTTGGTATATGTTTTAAATGTATTTTAAAGGAAAGCAGGTTTTGTCAACCCAACATTGTTGCAAGAAATAAGCTAAAACTGCAGTGAGAGAAGAGCAACAACATGGCAGACTAGGTAGCAACAGATCGGCCAGTTGGATGGTTTGCTCTACAGCAAACCATCCAATTGGCTCAGTTGTTAATCATGTAGAGGAACAGTATCAGCCCTTCCTTTGCTGCTAGTAATATTGTGCAAAAACAGTATTTTTATATTTAATAGCTGGCATTTAACACCTTGCCTGGAGACTGCAGTTGGAAACTAGCTACTCAGCTAAAACTGGCACATTTACAGAAATGTTCATTAATGTGCATTGTCCCTGTACAAATAAACAAATACAAAAATAATAATTGGTGAGAACCTTTCAGCTTTACATGTTTATTCTGAATTGTGTAACCAGGTTTCTAATCACACTCTATTTCTTCTTGAGCATGAGCTGCACATATCATGTGATCATTCGTGTGCTTTAGTTTGCATATTGAATTATTATGACATTACTCTTTTGTGTTTTTTTGTGTGTATGTAGCCCATACATTTCCAGTCCAGATGAGGTATTTATGAGGTATTGTGCAATTATTCAAAGCTTCAAAGCAGTGCATTGTTATGAAAAATGTTGTAAGATTCTCTCTCTCTCTCTCTCTCACACACACACACACACACACACACACACACACACACACACACACACACACACACACACTCTTATACAACCTCCACTTCCCACCTTATCTCCCCGACACAGATAGCTGTTATCACTGGTGCAGGTATAACAAAGACAAGCTTTTTAATTAAGAAAAGGCGTTCTGCTAACATAACAACAGCACCTCACTGTTTGTTCCCAGCATGTATTTGTCAGAAACAAGAGCCTCAATAAAGATTAACCTGCAATGCCAGTCATGAGCTCTCTCTCTCTCTCTGTGTGTGTGTGTGTGTGTGTGTGTGTGTGTGTGTGTGTGTGTGTGCCAAAATAGACCAAGACCAAATAAAATTACTGATTTTATAGAGGCTGTTGAGACAGGCAGGAGGTTGAATCCATTATAGTAACAATATTAGCTTGAGATTATTCCACCGTGGGTTATGTTGACATAAATTCGAACACGAAGTTAGATGAAGTTGATTCTAGCAAGTTACTACTCATTCAATTGAGAGTAGGTGTTTCTGTGATCATCTGGAGAATGCAAGTATGAGGCCGATCACAGAGTTCTTTCTTAACACACGTTTATTACAAGCTCGGATCAACACTGGCAACATGCAAAAGCTATGTGTGATGAAGTGAACAGAGAGAGACACAATATATATAGGATGGTGTCAGGTACACACTATTACCTAAATGGTGCTTTGCCAAATTTAACTTGGCCTTGGGCCAACTAAAATTAGTCTAACTTGTCCATCTAGCACTTCTAACACCATGATAGCTGTCCTGGCGGAACATGATCCTCAAGGGTTCTTGACCTAGTATCCACTGGTCAGTGAAGATGTAAAAACACATTCTACCAATTCCCCCTTTTACTATTAGATTTTTTTTCCTTTCTTTTATTTTTTTCAGCAAACAATTCCGATAATAACTATTTCTTAACACATCATGCTAATAGGGACTACAAATCATCACAACCAATGCAAAACATAATTCCTTCTAGTTTCTAAAACATGGCATAAGAGTCCCATTAACATTCTATGGCTATAAGGCATGATTAAATAACACATTGTTGACACAGCATCTCAAGGACATGTCCGGTTTTCCCCTTCCTCCTCTTCTAATAGCAGCACGCTTGTTTTTCATTGCTGGGCTTCGGGGACGAGGGACCTATTGTTACCGACCCCCCCTTTCACCCAGTTTTCGCTGCACTGCCGTCGAGAAGGCCGGAGTCCATCCCACACGTGCTCCAGTATACGCCATTCAACGACCACTCCCTCCCGTGATCAGTTGTTGGGTTCTCCAGAAGACTCAGATGATATAGAGGTCGAATCACTACTGCTAGTCACGGTCATGTTGGTGACAGAATGGACAGATTTCAAAATTAGTGCATGGAAAATAGGAAAACAACAACCCATTACAATGGCTATAAGTAGAATCATTCCAATAAGAGGGGCACATATACTCAAAATCCATGCTATAGTGGGATTTTCTCTAAAGAATCTGAAAATCGTATCCCATGGCCTTTGATTTAAATAGCTTTTCAGTCGTTCTTGCATTTCTATTGGTATTTAAAATGCCTTCTTGGATCTCTTTAAGGTTCTTAATTGCAACAGTTAAATTACCTTGCCCTTCGGATTCGGATGGAAGATATGTGCAACATCCCTCTCCCACAATGGAGCACACTCCTCCTTGGGAAGCTGTCAATGCATCTATTGCAAAACGCTTATTAATAGCAAATTGACACAACAAAGCAAGCTCATTATTAATTGATTGAAAACCTAAAATTGTTGCATTAGCCACTAACGCTAGGTCATATCGTGTAAGTGCTTTGAGATAGTGGTTAGCATGATATAACTCTGTATTCCAAAATATAGATTTAAAGACTAGCTGGGAGTGTGTAAAAATCTGATGATCATTTTATAAGGCATAGTATTGGCTTGACAAATCCACTGAATTCATGTTTTTGTACCCTGTGACTTCACATAGGTCTCTTTTAGATCTCTGTGAATTTGTGTGATTTGGAAGGAATTCAACTTGTTCCACTACATAAATTACATCATTTAAGACACACAGTGCACATCTTCCTTTAAATGAAGGTGATACTTCTCTTAATCCGAGATTGATGTTGATACTGCACTCTGAGGTGGTGCGGCCTTGACTCTGGTGGCATGAATCTATTGTGGCTGGCCCTTGACCTTGATTGCCGTTCTGGTCACCAGTAGGACTTGCGTCGGTGGGCTGTAGCGTGATTCTCCTTCTATAGCTTTCAGGCTGCGAACCAAAACTTAGTCTCCTGGTTGAAAAGCGTGTGTGGCCGTATCAGCTGGGGAGGGAAGAGAATCTACCACCTGCTGAGATTACTTAGACACAAAGGAAAATAAATGTTTAACATAAGTATGTTGCATCTCTTGTAAGTGGGTTAAGTCCATGGCTGGTTTCTCATTCAACGGTACCCCTAAAGGAAAGGGACGGGCCATGAGCACTTCATGTGGTGACAAACTGGTGGCGGTGTTAGGCATTGCTCTAATTGACAAGAGGGTGAGAGGTAATGCTTCAATCAATCAATCAATCAATTCAATCAATTTTATTTATAAAGCCCAATATCACAAATACAATTTGCCTTACAGGGCTTCACAGCATACGACATCCCTCTGTCCTTTAGACCCTTACAGCGGTTAAGGAAAAACTCCCCCCCCAAAAAAAACCCTTTACCGGGGGGAAAAAAACGGTAGAAACCTCAGGAAGAGCAACTGAGGAGGGATCCCTCTTCCAGGATGGACAGACGTGCAATAGATGTCGTACAGAACAGATCAGCATAATAAATTAACAGTAATCTGTACACTGTAAAATATAATAAGTTGACTTTACTTAAAAAAAATACGCAAACTTGCTGCCTCACAATAAGTAATTTAAAGGCCTCCATATACAGTTCTGTAATCTTAAAAGTGCAGCTGGTTGGTGTCGATGTCATTCACCAGCATGTTAGTTTCGATTGTTTTAATAGACTCCAACAACAAGTCTCCTCCACATGCAGCTTCTCTGCTGCTGTGAAAACTGAATAGAGGGTGAATTTATACGTCGGGAAAAACCCAAAATGCGAGTAAGGTTTTGGCTTTTTGGCTTTATAAAACATCCTGCTGATGAAGAAAGTCAACTGATCAGACAGGGTAAGAGAAACACACTGACCTCCTCTCGCGGGCTGTATGTTTGACACTCCCGGGCTACACATACTCAGCTGAGGGGCAGAGGCCTTGTTGACCGGAGCGGAGAAATGACCCTGGTGTGAGCTGGAGGGCTGCGGCTAGCGTGCGATTTTCGAGCGCTTCGGCGTCCGGTGTGAAACCAACTTCCCTGTGCAGGTCGGAACACCGTGGTCCCGGTACCGAAGCTCCGCCACACACACAACAACGCCAAACGGCTGACCTTTTCGACAGGGTTTTAAAAATGGCAACGTTACTGTAGCTAGCAAGCAGTACTACACTACAACAAGAAAACGCCGCAGTTTACAAAAGAGTAAAATATTTACTTACCAAGAAGGGAGCTCCTGGTTGTCCAGGTTCATGTGGACATGTGGAAAAGTGGGAAGTAGATGAGGCAGGTCTGAGCATGTCCAAAAAACACCCAAAGCACACTGGTTACAATGAATTATTTTTTTCTAATTTGACTTAACTGGGATAAATCAAGTTAAGCATGTTTTCCAACCCCAAATTGCGACTTACTTATTTAGAATTAGTATTCATAACAGGTTGATGAAAACTGAGTTTGGTTCACTTATCATATTTAATTAATCTGTATGTTGGCATTTACAGTGTATGACACAATGAGAAAGAGAGAGAGACAGACAGAGAGAGACAGAGAGAGAGAGAGATGCTTACAACAACAATCATGAAAGTAATAATATTGTCGTTATAGTTCTGGCTATATGTTGAAAGTATATATTAGTATCTGATAGTATACATGTATGATAATAATCATATGTTTATAATAACAGTAGAAGTATGACTAATGACAAATGATGGCAGCAGCAGCAGCAGCAGGAGGCATCTGGCAGGACCACGGCAGCAGCACAACCACACACGACACACTATCCAGGCACCGCTGCAATATGAGTTAACCTGAGAGACAGTGGAGCACAAAGGCGAGAGAGAGAGAGAGAGAGAGAGAGAGAAGGTACCCGGTGCATTATAGGTGATCCTCCGGCAGACTAGGCCTAAGTCAGCCTAAATAGGGGCTGGTACAAGACAAGCCTGAGCCAGCCCTAACTATAAGCTTTATCAAAGAGGAAAGTCTTAAGTCTAGTCTTAAATGTGGAGACGGTGTCTGCCTCCCGGACCGTAACAGGAAGATGATTCCACAGGAGAGGAGCCTGATAGCTGAAGGCTCTGGCTCCTGATCTACTTTTGGAGACTTTAGGGACCACGAGTAACCCTGAGTTCAGAGCAGAGCGCAGAGTTCTGGTGGGATAATATGGTACTATAAGCTCTCTAAGATATGACGGAGCCTGACCATTTAGAGCTTTATAAGTTAACAGTAGGATTTTAAATTCAATTCTGGATTTTACAGGGAGCCAGTGCAGAGAAGCTAAAACAGGAGAAATATGATCTTGTTTCTTAGTTCCTGTTAGTACACGTGCTGCTGCATTCTGAATTAGCTGGAGAGTTTTTAAGGACTTACTAGAGCTACCTGATAATAGAGAGTTACAGTAATCCAGCCTAGAGGTAACAAAAGTGTGGACCAATTTTTCTGCATCTTTTCGGGTCAGGATAGGCCTAATTTTTGCAATATTACGCAGATGAAAAAATGCAGTCCGTGAGGTTTGTTTTAAATGAGAATTAAAAGACAAATCTTGGTCAAATGTTACTCAGAGGTTTCTTACGGTAGTGGTAGAGGACAGAGCAATGCCATCGAGAGAAACTATGTCATCAGATAAAGAGTCTCTGAGTTGTTTGGGGCCAAGAACAATAACTTCAGTTTTGTCTGAATTTAACATCAGGAAATTGGTGCTCATCCAGGTTTTTATGTCTTTAAGGCAGTTATGGAGTTTAGTTAATTGATTACTTTCTTCTGGCTTCATCGATAAATACAACTGTGTATCATCCGCATAACAATGGAAATTTATACAGTGATTTCTAATGATGTTGCCGAAAGGAAGCATATATAGAATAAATAGGATTGGTCCGAGCACAGAACCTTGCGGAACTCCAGAACAAACTTTAGTACGTACGGATGATTCATTATGAACGTCAACAAACTGAAAACGATCAGATAAATAAGATTTAAACCAGCTTAGTGCAGAACCTTTTAGGCCAATTAAGTGTTCCAGTCTCTGTAGCAGAATTTGATGGTCAGTAGTGTCAAATGCCGCACTAAGATCTAATAAAACAAGAACAGAGACGAGTCCTTTGTCTGAAGCAATCAGAAGGTCATTTGTAATTTTAACTAGTGCTGTCTCAGTGCTATGATGCACTCTAAATCCTGACCTTAATTCCTCAAATAAATTATTATCATGGAGAAAATCACACAGCTGGTCTGCGAATACTTTCTCAAGGATCTTTGACATAAAGGGAAGATTAGATATTGGTCTATAGTTGGCTAACACCTCTGGATCCAGGGTGGGATTTTTTAGGAGAGATTTAATTACAGCTACCTTAAAAGACTGTGGTACATAGACTGTTAATAAGGATATATTGATCAGATCTAATATATGGGTGTTAACTAAAGGTAAGACCTCCTTGAGTAGCCTAATTGGGATGGGGTCTAAGAGACACGTTGATGATTTAGATGAAGAAATCATTGCGGTCAATTCTTGAAGAGAAAATGGGGAGAAGCAATCTAAATATATATTAGGTCTTACAGCTGTGTTTGAGGTTAGATAGGTACTATCTAGGGACAGGAGGTCATGAATTTTGCCTCTAATAGCTAGAATTTTGTCATTAAAGAAGCTCATAAAATCATTACTGTTAAGGGCTAAAGAATACAAGGCTCAATAGAGCTGTGACTCTCAGTCAGCCTGGCTACAGTGCTGAAAAGAAACCTGGGGTAATTCTTGTTTTCTCCTATTAAAGCTGAGTAATAGTTTGCTCTGACATTGCGGAGGCCCCTCTTATAAGTTTTGAGACTGTCTGCCCAGATTAAACGAGATTCTTCCAGTTTGGTTAATCGCCAATTCCTTTCAAACTTTCACGATATTTGTTTTAATTTACAGGTTTGAGAGTTATACCAAGGAGCGAACTTTCTGTGCTTTGTTAACTTCTTTTTAAGAGGAGCTACAGAGTGTTGTTCGCAGCGAGCTATCAACAAAATGATCAATTTGAGAGAGGTTAAAGTCGGCACGGGAAACCTCTGTTACTGAAGGACGGAGTAATCATTTCCTTAAATTTTGCGACAGCACTATCTGATAAACATCTAGTATAGTAACTGTTGCTGAGTGGCGTGTAATCGAGTAAAAAGAAATCAAAAGTCATAATCAAATCAATCAATCGCTATCAAATAATAATCTGATAGCGAGGGATTATGTGGAAAGACTGTTAGGTTATCAATTTCAATTCCATACGTCAGAACTAGATCGAGGGTATGGTTAAAAAAGTGAGTGGGTTCATGTACACCCTGACTGAAGCCAATGGAGTCTAATAATGAGATAAACGCGGTAGCCAGGGAGTCATTATCAACGTCGACATGAATGTTAAAATCGCCTACAATAATAACTTTGTCTGATTTAAGAACTAGACTGGATAAAAATTCTGAGAATTCAGATATGAATTCAGAATATGGGCCAGGAGCACGGTACACTACAACAAATAAAAGTGGCTGCGAGGTTTTCCAGGTCGGATGTAACAGACTAAGAACGAGGCTTTCAAAAGAATTATAGTCTAGTTTTGGTTTAGGGCTGATTAACAGACTAGAGTTAAAAATGGCTGCAACTCCCCCTCCTCGGCCGCTGCCTCGAGGAATGTGGGTATTATTATGACTGGGAGGAGTGGATTCATTGAGACTGACATATTCATCTTGACACAGCCAGGTTTCAGTGAGACTCATCAATATGATTATCTGATATTAATTTGTTTACTAACATTGCTTTAGACGAAAGAGACGTGATATTTAACAGTCCGCATTTAATTCTCCTGTTTTGACTTTCTGTTACAGAAGAGGTTTTAATTTTTATGAGGTTGTTATGTAGAACTCCTCTTTGTTTAATTTTAGATTTAAATAATTTAGGTGGTCGGGGGACAGACACTGTTGGTATAAAATTATGGAAACTATGGCTGGGTAAGTGAACTAGAAGCTCAGAGAGGCGTATAGGACTGCAGCTCTCTGTACTGGTCTCAACTCTGGGTTGTCAGGGATTTAATTTACTAATGAAATTTGCCAGGTTCCTAGAAATGAGAGCAGCTCCATCCAAAGTGGGATGAATGCTGTCTCTTTTTGACTTCTCAAAAATAGAAGTCCTGCGTATCTGGTGCGGAGGCCTCCGGAGTGCTGGAGCTGAGACGGAGCCGGAACGCAGCACAGCCAGAGCCAGTGGAAACACACACATTGACTAGAATTGAATCTAATCGGCTCCGCTGCCATGCCGGACTGCAGATGCAACCAACACGCATCTGGTGGAAATTGGGGGTAACACTAACATCTTGACACAGCCAGGTTTCGGTGAGACTGAGTAAATCAATATGATTCATTCATTCATTCATTCATTCATCTTCTAACCGCTTCATCCTCGTGAGGGTCGCGGGGGGGCTGGAGCCTATCCCAGCTGACATCGGGCGAGAGGCAGGGTACACCCTGGACAGTTCGCCAGACCATCGCAGGGCTGACACATAGAGACAGACAACCATTCACACTCACATTCATACCTATGGACAATTTAGAGTAATCAATTAACCTAGTCCCCAAATTGCATGTCTTTGGACTGTGGGAGGAAGCCGGAGTACCCGGAGAGAACCCACGCTGACAAGGGGAGAACATGCAAACTCCACACAGAAGGGCTCCCACACCCGGGATCCAACCGGCAACCCTCTTGCTGTGAGGTGACGGTGCCAACCACCACACCACCGTGCCGCCCAATCAATATGATTATCTATAATTTGTTTACTAACACTGCTTTAGACGATGGAGACCTGATATTTAACAGTCTGTATTTGATTCTCCTGTTTTGTCTTTCTGTCACAGAATAGGTTTTCATTTTTACAAGGTTGTTGTGCACAACTCCTCATTGTTTAATTTTAGATTTAGATAATTTAGGTGGTCGGGGGACAGACACTGTTTGTATAAAACTATGAAAACTATGGGTGGGTAATTGCACTAGAAGCTCAGAGAAGCGTATAGGACTGCGACTCTGAGTCCTGATCTCAACTCTTTGTTGTCAGGGATTTGAATTACTTATAAAATTTGCCAGGTTCCTAGAAATGAGAGCAGCTCCATCCAAAGGGGGATGAATACCGTCTCTCCTAATGAGACCAGGTTTTCCCCAGAAAGTTTGCCAATTATTAACGAAACCCACATTGTTTGCTGGACACCACCTAGACAGCCAGCGATTAAATGATAACATGCGGCTAAACATGTCAGCAGTGGTCAGATTTGGGAGGGGTCCAGAGAAAACTACGGAGTCCGACATCATTTTTGCATATTCACACACCGAGGCAATATTAATGTTAGGGACCTCCAATTGGTGTAACCGGGTGTCATTAACGCTGACGTGAATAACAATCTTACTGAATCTACGTTTATCTTTAGCCAGCAGTTTTAAATTTGATTCGATGTCGCCCGCTCTGGCCCCAGGGATACATTTGACTATGGCCGCTGGTGTTGCTAACTTCACGTTCCGCAAAAAAGAACTGCCAATAACCAGAGTTTTATCCTCAGCGGGTGTGTCGCTGAGTGGGGAAAAGCGGTTGGAGACGTGAACAGACTGGTGGTGAGCCGTGGGCTTCGGGTTGGAGCTACGCTTCTGGTGCACACTTATCCAACGTCCCGGCTGAACGGGAGTTACCGGAGGACCACTAGCAGAAGCTAAAGCTATGCTATGTGGCTCCGCACTGGCTACAGGGGACTGGCTAACTACCAGCTACTGAGTGATTTTCCATGGTGCAGAGCCGCGCTTCTAATTCACTAAGCCTCGCCTCCAACGCAACAAATAAGCTACACTTGTTACACTTACCACTGTCGCTAAAGGAGGCAGAGGCAAAACTGAACATGTGGCACACCGGGCAAGAGAGAGCAGAGGGAGAAGCCATCGCTAGCATTAAAGCTAATGTAGCTACCAAGGCTAGTAACGTGCAAACAACAGCTAAGAGATTAGCGAGAAAGTCGTAGAAAGGAGGAGAGCTATGAGTGCTTAAACAGAACTCGTGTGGGTTAAGACTTGGAGTAGACGTTTAAGCAACTGAAGTGAGAAAGCAAGCTAGTAGAATTCACCAGAGCAATACAGAGACGCTGTCACAAAAACACCGGAAATGACACAACTTGCTTACCGCAATACGTCAGCACATCACCAAGATGTGCTTCAAGCCAATTCATTTGTTTAGATTGATGAATTTTTATCAGTTTGTCTTTTATCGTCCTATTTGTATGTTCTACTTGTTCTGAGCTCTGCGGGTGATATGGGATGTGTCCACTGGATTCCCAAAGCTAAGGCCAATTGCTTAGTTATTCGAGATGTAAAGGGTGTACCATTATCTGAATCAATGTCTGAAGGCAGGCCTGGAATTTCATCATTTTAGGGGCAAGGCCACTTGGCCTTTCATGTTGTCAATTTGTTGAGGGCACAAAGGCCAAAAGCCAGGGCAGCAAGGCCATAAAATAAAATAATGATTTTAAGTCCACGTCCATAATGAATTTAATTTAAGGACTAAGGATGTGTAACCATCTGAGAAATAAATAAATAAAACTAATGAGTAACTAATGAGGAACAAATGAGGAACTCATGAGGAACGAACGAGTAGGTACTGACGAACTAAGCTACACAAAATAAGAGTAGTTACTGAGGACCAAATGATGAACTAATGAGTAGTTACCGAGGAACTAATGTACATAAAATTAGAGTAGTTACTGAGGAACTAATGAGGAACTAATGATGAAATAACTATTAGTTAATGGTCAGTTCTTCAGTAACTCATGATCAAATTTCAGAGGAGTAGTTACTGAGGAACTAATGAGGAGCTAACTATTAGTTAATGGTCAGTTTTTAAGTAACTCATGATCAAATTTCAGAGGAGTAGTTACTGAGGAACTAATGAGGAACTAACTATTAGTTAATGGTCAGTTCTTCAGTAACCCCTGATCAAATTTCAGAGGAGTAGTTACTGAGGAACGAATGAGGAACTAACTATTAGTTAATGGTCAGTTCTTCAGTAACCCCTGATCAAATTTCAGTGGAGTAGTTACTGAGGAACTAATGATGAACTAATGAGGAACTAACTATTAGTTAATGGTCAGTTCTTCAGTTACTCATGATCAAATTTCATAGAGGGGTTAATCACGACTTAATAATTACTCAACTAGTTACTTCATCAGTACAGAATCATTACTCAATAATCTGTTCGTTAGTTAACCTTCTTATGTCCTAAAGTAAAGTGACACATAATGAGTAGTCTTTCATTACTTCATCATCATCTTTACAATTAGTTCCTTCACAAATAAAATCACAGACAGCAGGATTCTTGCAAAGAGTTTAATTCATTATTTTCAGACCACATACACATTAATATGGTCATCCATATTATTCTGTAAAAGGTGCTGACACACCAAAACGACATCAAAGAACTAGTGGCAACAAAAGCCGGCTGTTGCGTCGTCTACATCATCTCACGTCACCCTGTGTCAGTTGCATTTGAACACACTACAAAGACTACACCCAATGCTTGAAACTGTTATCATCTATTTTGGCACTGCCCCATTGTCAAAAGACTCTGGAGTGATATTTGTAATTTTATTGCGAACAATATTAAAAAATAATTTGAGCTGTTTTGGAGGAATGTGCTGTTTGGACTTTTTTGACTTGAACAGAAATATGGCAAAACCCATTGAAAGATTTGCAATTAATCTCATCTTACTTTTGGCAAGATTTCACATTCACAAATGTAAGTTTACACATAGAAAACCCTCTTTTGTTGCTTTCGTTACATTAATTCCATTAAATTTTCCCTTAATCAAAACTCTTATCCCCCCTGGCATAATGTGATATATGACATACAGTATGTAGTAGTTGAAGATCTGCATTCTGTAAACTTCCTCTCATAAATAACATTGTGAAAAAAAAAAAGACTACATCTGACGGCCAAGTAGCATGTAGGTTCTGCGCCTGCGTGAGAGGAAATAACGCAAAAAGGGAAACCGGAAGTCCGTTGAATGCATGGGATCAACAAATTAGCGCGGCGTGACAGAGTGATACATCCTGTCAGCCGAGGGCTTTCCTATCTGTGCAGCCAAGCACCGCAGCACCTCCACGGACTATTACATCCAGATGCTCTCGATGTTTCCTCCGCAGGCTCCACTTCACCCAGCTTCACTCAGCTGCCCGACAAACCCGCTACTTCTTCCCACTTTACACTGAATAACAAACCAGGGCTCGGTGCTCCGGTTGGATCCAAACGGAGAGCCCGGGCAAACGTTAGCTGGGAAGCCAGCGGAGGCTAACTGGCTGCTTCCCTCCGGTCATGTTGCGGCTAACGCTCCGTTAGCCTCTCCCAGCTAGCTCTGCTTTGTTATTCAGGTTAAAGTGGGAAGAAGTAGCGGATCTGTCAGGCACCTGAGTGAAGTGGAGCCTGAGGAGGAAGCACTGGTTAGCCCCAGTTTCACTACAGGCAAATTCACTCACTACAGGGAAGAGGATATAACACCTGAACAGCCAGTCAGAGGGATCTCTCTCACCGACAAGCTCCGCTGCAGATTCAACATGCTCAATCAGCCGAAAATTTGGAAAGAATGATGAACTAACTATTAGTTAATGGTCAGTTCTTCAGTAAGTCCTCATCAAATTTCAGAGGAGTAGTTACTGGGGAACTAATGAGGAACTAACTATTAGTTAATCATTACCTACCTGAGACATCAAAATGAGTAGGTAATGATTACTGAATCATTACCTACTCATTTTGATGTCTCACTTTACTTTAGGGTACACAAAAAGAGTAACTAATGAGTAGGTAATGATTCAGTAATCATTACCTACGCATGTTGATGTCTCACTTTACTTCAGGGTACACAAAAAGAGTAACTAATGAGTAGGTAATGATTACTGAATCATTACTTATATTGGGGGGGGGGGGGGGGGGGGCATATGGTTTTTATTTTGGCTTCAGGGGGGGTCATGCAACTTTAATTTGTTAAGTTTTGTATGATTTTTTGTTTGTTTTCCATTCGTATTTTACTCAGAGGTTTTGGTTTATACTCCGCTATATAAAGTTACCCTGCATGGTCCACAATGGTATTTCCCACTTTTCCACTCACTTTCAATGCACACGTCACTGACCGGAAAACCCAATAGAGTAGCAGAAGAAGACGACCGCGGAACACAAACAATTCACGCATAATAGCTGCTGTGAGGAAATCAGTGTATCGAAAGGAAAGTTTCCTTCATGCTAATTTGAGAGTGTCTTTGCAGACCTTAAAAGCGAATGAGACACTGGACAAATTTAATTTTATTACAGAGTCGACAAAGAATAAGAACTTGCACGACAAACTTCTAGCTAGGAAAAAATAAAATCATAATCACGTCCCAACTATACCCCGGTCCTATTTAAATAACGATCAGCCCCTAAGGCATCATCGTACAGAATAACATGGATGATCATATTAATGTTTATGTGGTCTGAAAATAATGAATTAAACTCTTGTCAAGAATCCTGCTGTCTGTGATTTTATTTGTTAAGGAACTAATTGTAAGTAATGAAAGACTACTCATTATGTATCACTTTACTTCAGGACATAAAAAGGTTCACTAATGGACAGGTTATTGAGTAATGATTCTGTACTGATGAAGTAACTAGTTGAGTAATTATTAAGTCGTGATTAACCCCTCTATGAAATTTGATCATGAGTAACTGAAGAACTGACCATGAACTAATAGTTAGTTCCTCATTAGTTCCTCAGTAACTACTCCCCTGAAATTTGATCATGAGTTACTGAGGAACTGACTATTAACTAATAGTTATTTCATCATTAGTTCCTCATTAGTTTGTCATTAGTTACTCATTAGTTACTCATTAGTTCCTCAGTAACTACTCTAATTTTGTGTAGCTTAGTTCCTCAGTAACTACTCATTAGTTCCTCATTAGTTCCTAAGTAACTACTCTAATTTTGTGTACCTTATTGTAAAGTGTTACCAATAATATGTATTAATGTGATTTATTTCACAGTACTAATAAACCCAATGTGGTAGCAGAGGTGGAAAAACCGCGATGCATTGTGGGCTTTGTGGGTAAGTTGTTAACGTTATTTTCTGGATTTTGTTAAGGTACCGAGCCTTTGGAACAGGGTCCACCTTGTCTTGGTACCGTCCGACACACTTTTCCTTTGCCTGGTCCATTTAAATCTCTCGCTTCATGTCTTTCTCCCGGCGCAACGCAATGTAAACAAAACAATTTGCCCGTAAAAATGGCACTGGTTATAAGGTGTAAAAAAGGTGGGGGCCTTGAAGGGCCAGATGGCTCCCAACTTCTTTTCCTCTGCCTCACTTTAACTTGTACACTGGATAGACTGTAATATCTTAGGTTCAGCAGGCTGGTATTCAAAGACACACTGGAGACACAAAGAATCAGGTGCAACTGAGTTTTAATGTGTCCACAAGCACAAACACATACAACTCATGAGCCAGGCCCCGGGGTAAGACTGAAAACTCTCTGCAGAACACTCTCTTTTATGCCGGTGGAGACTCAACAGAGACTCCACCTTTTTTCCTTATACCTTCCCATTTCGGCCGAACTCTATTGGTGTAAAACATTTCTTTTTTTGTCCATTTCTGCCCTTACCATGATCTAATCGTAGCAACTGTCCTGGCTTTTGTCCAACGCTGACCTCAGCGCCCTGGAAAGTCCCAGAATCTTTCACCAATAGAGTTGAACCACATCACACTTTATTTTTTTTTAAAAATATGTGAACTTTGGGGATCTTATTTAATATGATCCCCGTGCTCGCATGCAATACAGACCTTAGAGTGTGTGTGTGTCTATTGTTACATTTTCAGGTGGTGCATAATAGTAAGAGAGGTAGGTAGTAAGAGAGGATGCAGGTGACACTGAGGCCAGTATTCCAGTCAGAGAGAGAACCGTGGAGCAAAAGGTTAGAGTCAGATGGCCAAGAGCAAATGACAGTAAAGAATGGGAGATAGTTAATAGAGATTTGTCAGTAATCTTGAGTAGGCTTAGAGGAAATGCAATAGAAAAGTTAGAAAAGATGGGAGATATAATGTACTCATATGGTGTAGAGAGGTTTGGGGTGCATGAGAGAAAGAGGAGTGAGAGGGTACAGTAAGGTAAGTCTAGACGGCAAAGAGAAATAGAGAAGTTAGTCAAGGAAAGGAGACAGTTAAGAAAGCAGTGGAAAAAGGCTACAGAAGAAGAAAGGGAGGGAATTAAGGTGTTGCAAGAGGAGTTGAGAAGCAGGCTAGCAGTTCTTAGAAGGGCAGAGCATCTAAGAAAAAGAGGAGGAAGAAGGAATATGCTTGACCAGGTTTTTTCAAGGACCCTTTCAAGTTTGTTAAAGGATTGTTCAGCCAGGAAAAGGGAGGGCAGCTTAAAGCAGAAAGGTTAGAGGTTGAAGAATATTTGAGAAACACATATTCAGATTCGGAGAAGAATAGGATAGTAGGTTTCCCACCCGATATCCCTCCATTAGCAGCGATAGAGCATGAGATGGATGTTAGGCCACCTAGGTGAAAGGAAGTTCAGGAGGTGGTCAGGCGTGCAAAGGCTTCCTTGGCCCCAGGGCCTAATGGAGTCCCCTACTGGGTTTAAAAAAGTGCGCCTGATACCCTTAAATTTTTGTGGAAACAAGTAAGAATAGTTTGGGGAAAACAAAGTATACCAAGAGCATGGCGTAGGGCAGGAGGTGTCCTCATTCCTAAGGAGAAGGAGTCTGTGGACCTTAGCCAGTTCCGGATGATTTCTCTCTTGAATGTGGAGGGGAAGATTTTCTTCAGTATAGTTGCACAGAGATTAGCTAGCTAGCTTAATTGATACCATGGTGCAGAAGGCAGGAATACCAGGTTTTTCAGGGTGTTTAGAGCATGCTAGCATGATCTGGCACCAGATTCAGGCAGCGAAGATTAACAAAAGAGACCTACATGTAATATTTTTAGATCTTGCAAATGCCTTTGGTTCAGTACTGCATAGCCTCATTTGGAGTGCGTTTGATTATTTTAGAGTGCCACAGGTAGTTGTCAACTTAGTGAAAGCATACTTTCAGGATATTAGGTTGTGTCTAAGTACGGCAGGCTTCACAACAGGTTGGCAGAGGCTAGAAATAGGCATCATGACAGGGTGTACAATTTCTCCATTAGCATTTACTATGGCGATGGAAGTAATCATCAGGGCTTCTAAGTGGGTGGTAGGTGGAGAGAGACGGCAGAACGGGTTGCATCTTCCACCAGTTAGGGCTTACATGGATGACATGACACTGGTGACCACAACAATGCCATGTACAAAGAGGCTACTAGAGAAGGTAAATAGGAAGCTGAAGTGGGCCAGCATGAAGATCAAGCCTAGTAAATCTAGAAGCATCTCGATATGTAGAGGGAAGTTAAGTGATAGGAAGTTTGTCATAGATGATGAGGACATCCCAAAAATTAGGGAAAAGTCAGTAAAGAGCTTAGGTAGGTGGTACAATGTAGAGTTGAATGATAAGGAACAGGTGGTGAAATTTAGAAAAGATGTGGCTGAAGGACTTTATAGAATAGATAAATCAGAGCTTCCAGGAAAATTGTGGTGTTTACAATTTGGGCTATATCCTAGGTTAATGTGGCCATTGTGAATTTATGAAATTCCAATATCCGTTGTGGAGAGAATTGAAAGGTTGGTTAGCTCCTATATTAGGAAGTGGTTGGGCACTTCTAGGTGCCTAAGTAGTGTTGCATTGTATGGAAAAGGGATACTTCAGCTGCCAGTATCTAGTTTAACAGAGGAATTTAAATGTACCAAGGTCAGGACAGAGCTCTTGTTATCTGGGAGTAAGGACGTGGTAGTCAGGAGTGTGGTTCCAAATCCAACCAAGGGGAGGAAGTGGAACCCAAGAATGGCAGTTCAGGAGGCAGAGGCAGTTCTTAGGCATGCGGAGATTGTAGGTAATGTTCAGTTTGGCCGGGGAGGCCTGGGGCTTGGCTCAGGCAAACCGGTATGGAATACAGCAGGTCTCAAAGATAAACGAAAGCTGGTTGTGGAACAGATACGTAGACAGGAGGAGATAGTAAGGGGTGCAAAGGTAGTGGCCCAGGCTAAACAGGGACAGTGGTTGAATTGGGAAAGTGTAGAGAAGAGGAAGCTTAGTTGGAGGGACCTGTGGAATATGGAGGAGAATTGTATTAGATTCCTGGTAGGGGCTACATACGATGTGTTACCAACCCCCCAGAACCTAAAACTGTGGGTAACTGTGTGAGGACCCATCATGCCCATTGTGTTCACGTACCGCAACCTTAAAGCATATTTTGTCAGGCCGATATACATGGCGACATAACCAGGTGTTGAAATGTTTAGCTGCAGGAATCGAAGGAAAACGAAGACAGGTGAATTCAGAAGGTGTTAAGGATAGGAGTTTAGCAATTCAGTTTGTCCGTGAGGGAGAGAAATACAGAAGGGATAAGTTAGTAAGGAGGCAGAGGTGTGGCCGCCTAGTAGGTGCTTGTGATTGGGAAATGCAAGTAGATTTAGGGGGAAAGCTTGTTGTTCCCCAGGAAATAGTTTGTACCAAGCAGAGGCCTGACATAATGTTGTGGTCCATTGAGTCAACGGATAGTTTATTTCATTGAGCTGACAGTTCCTTGGGAAGACTCAGTGGAAGAAGCCTATGAAAGGAAAAAGCTTAGATATGCAGATTTAGGAGCAGAAGCTGAGCAGCGAGGATGGAAGACTAGGATTTGTCCAGTGGAAGTGGGGTGTAGGGGATTCATAGCAAGATCAGCTGTCTCGCTCCTGGGGGAACTCAGAGTGCGGGGACAGAGTTTGAGGAAGACAGTGAAGGAAATGTCAGATGAAGCCATAAGAATCAGCCAGTTCATCTACTACAGAAGAAATAATGTCAGTTGGGGGCCAGCAGGGGGAACTACTAAGCAGGACACATAACTCCTTGAGATCTGGTGGAGAGATCCACTTCCTCTCAGGAGGAAATCCAGGAAGAGGAAGGTTATTTAAGTGTGGGAGTGGCCTATTTCAATCCATTTTGTTTGAGGCCTTGCTGCAAGGTGAGTGTGTTTGCTGATCCTGTAAGTTTATTTATCTCCTTTAACTTTAGCTTATATTGTAGTTATGCTATGTAGCGTGTGAAATAGAGTATGGTGATTGTGCTAGGAAAGGTAGTATCAGCACTACTTCTGCCTGGAGCTTGCATGTACGGAACCTGGGTTTGGTTGAAGGTGGCAGTGCTGTTTGGGTTGAGAAAGCCATGTGTAAAAGTAAGGTTAAGGAGGTTATTGTGTTGGTGTGGAGAGCAGTGAGACCTGGCATTAGGGGAGTGTCTCTGGGACGCCAGAGATCACTGTCTAGCCTCCTGGAGGTGTCGTGGGACCAACTAGATGAAACACCGGTGAAAGGAGGTTCCCGCCCGATGACTCAAAGACATGTTAGTTATCACTGCTCATTGGTCTGTATAGTTAAGCCTTGCCATAATAGCTTATCATAGGGCTTAGGAGGGTATTCACTGAGTGTTGATCCTTTTCTAGAGCACAAACTTTATGTGTTTTTTTGAATGAATTAAACTCAATCAGTCTATGCAGAGTAAAAACCTTTACCTGATTAGTCATAAAATCTTACACTACATTCCCACCTTTGGGGATACATAGTCCCATATAATGCTTCAAATTAGAGGGGGAGAAAAAATATATATTTTCCCTCCTCTGTGACTTATAAGTCCCATACTACTTAATTAGCATAACTGAATTCCACACGCAAAGCAGGTTAGACATTTACTCCAGCAGGCGTTCCTCTATCTAGTATATCTTTGTCACTACACACAAATCAACAGAGAGAAAAATATATATTCCCTCCTCTGGGACTTAAAAGTCCCATACTATGATTACTACAGATTAATATACTGCACACAAAATAGTTCCAGTAACAGACCTTGAAATCACAGTAATAATTTGAGAGTGCCAGTGTCAGACATAGCAGCATTTGAGAGTGTCAGTGTTATACATGGTAACCTTTCTGGTATACAGGCTACAAATAACAAGATGCATCATTACATTAGCCACTCATATCGTTCTGGGGTTGTCCTTCAGGCACATTGGCCACTGAGCCCGTCATTCCCAGGTGCCGGTAGGACGCCACCTGCTCTGTTAACACCTCATTCTCCTGTTGCAGGGCCTGGAGCGCACCCTGCTCTCGCAACTGGGTGCTTCTAGTCACCATCAGCTCAAGCTGGAGGTTGGATTTTTCCTGCGTCAGCGTCTTTCTGATTTTTTCCAACTCTGTCACCTGCTTGCACAGATGGCGTGTCTCCTTCTCCGTCCAGAGTCTATGTTCCTTTAACAGCCGCTTATTTTCTCCTTTCCTGATTTGGTAGGTGCGGAACCGGGCTTTGCGGAGCTTCTTCTGCTCTTGTGGGGGGAAACTGCGCACAAGGCGACGGAAGGGGGCTGTGGGAACAATGTGAAGCAGATCACGTAGCTGTGCCGCTGCGTCCAGCCCGAGCTTGGTTGTTGGCTCCCCATCAGCAGGCAGTTGACTAAGGTGATATTCACCAGGGTTCAGGTTCACTCTGTATTCTGAGTGTAGGTTGTCTCGGGTTGCCGGGGACAGGGCCTGCATTGACAAGTGGCCTGGGGGAACGGGGTCTGGGCTGGTAGGTGAATAGGAGAAACTCTCAGGGGGCTCAGGGCGCTCACCGTCATCCTCTGATGATGAAGGCGGGTCAGGAGAGCCCAGCAGCAGCAAGTTACTGCCGGTGCCGCCTTCCATGTCTTCCTGCTGTGGTGGCGGCGGTGTGGACGGTGAGTTGGCCGGCACCCTGAGTTGGGGCTGGTTGTCCTGTGGCTTCCTCCCATATCTCTTTTGCTATTTCATAGTCGGAGGGGCCTGGGTTTGTGAGCATCCAGCGGATTCTGCTGATAAAGGCCTGCCGCTGGGGTGGGGGCTGGACAATCGGCGGGGCTGATGGCTGGGCCTGAGGCTGAGGGTGGCAGGGGCCGGCCGTCGAACATCGAGGACGTCATCTGAGCAGGATATCCTTGAGCCTGGGCTGGGGTGCCTCCGCCTGGGGTGTGGACCGGTGTGGGACCGCCTGTCATCGGATAGGTCGACTCTGGGGCGGCTGGTACTGCATGGGTGGTCCTTGCTGTGGATAGTGTAACCCAGGTTGGCCCCCTGGATTCTGCTGATATGGATACGGGGTTCTCCAGTTCTCAGCCATGCTCTGCACCTATCTTTAGGTTGCAAAGGACATCTTTTACTACAGTTCATTTTCTAAGATTCTTCTTTCCCCTCAATCCCTTAACTTTTTGCTTCAAGGGCCAGTGTGTAATATTTGGCATCGTTTATTATCAAATCTGAATCTGAATCTGAATATTCTACCCATTAATATGTTTATATAAGTGTATAATCGCTATAAAATAAAATTTGTTTGGTTTTCGTAGTCTTATAATTATGCTTTTATATATATACTGTATATATAGCAAGGGCCTTGCTTTAGAGAGGTCGCCATCTTGCGCCGCCATATATGTATGGCAGACCGAGCGGACAATCCAGCCAGCCAGAGAACGCGTTTCGTGTGTATAAATAAACCAACAAAGACAGCGGAAGGAAGGAAGAAGGAGGAGGAAACAGCAGAGAGTGTTAGTAGTTCGTCGATAGAGAGTAGTGAAAAGTTTTTTTAGTTATAAAGTTTGCGAATGGACCACACTTACCACACAACAGGAGAGAATGAACCCGAACCGTCATCTGCGAGGAAAAGAAGACGCAACTTCATTCCTTGTGATGCACTCTTTTCCTCCTGATGATATATCTCGCCAACGATAGTAGCAGTGAATCCCATTCTGTGCAGCAAAATGGGGCGGAGGATTCAGCCTCTCTCCTCGCCCGCTCAGCTTCCAAAACATGGATCTCCTCATCTGTGTACTCCGGCTCAAACAGGTATGGCTCTGGGTCTGTGTCCACTACAAGAAACTCTTCAAAATCGCATTCAAAGTCGTCCATTGCAGCTGGTACAGTCCGGAGATATTGCTAGGCTAAATAAACAGCTGAGCTCTGTTTACAGGCTACATCTTGGCCTATGACCTGTTTTCTGTACTCAGGAATTTTTTCCTGAGAGACATTCATGTATTCTAATAGTTCTATGTCTTCAGTGGGCCTCAGTCCTTGGTCTACTACCACAAACTGTCCTGTGATTCTTGCCTAGGTTCTTCTAATCACAAGTCGCACTAGGGGGAGAACACAGCAAGCTATTACAAGAAGAGTCAACATGATGAGACCAACCAGTACTCCTGCCATGCGCAAAAGCTTCATTGGGGACAATGCAGATAGCCAATCCCAAATTGAGGAAGTTCTAGTGTTCCAACTGGAGTGCTGCACGTGTTGGTCTCTCAGTGACCGTATGTTCTGTAAGGCCTGACTTAAATTTCCACCCTCCCCTGTGTGAATGGGTATGACGGTACAGCAGTCTTCTCCTATCACATCACAAACCCCCTGGTCTTGGGCTAACATTGTCTCAATAATGAACCTCTTCTGCACTGTCATGACAGATGTGGCATGTAATTGCTCACCTACCCCTTGCAGGGCCCCTATAGTCAAATTTATGAATCTTTGCTGATTGTACCACAAATAATTAACCCAGCGAGTGTTACGTTCTATGTATCTGGTAGTGACAAAATATCCAACCAAGGGCACGGTGCCCCATCCTTTAGCCCACCTTATGTTTTCTTCTGATATAGCCTGCTCTCCCTCAGGTATCCTGTACGGTATCTGCTCATATGCAATGTATATATTGCCGTCTTTCTGTCAAAGGGGTTTTTGAGTGTCAACTGATCTGCGCTTTCGCCCTGTGGTGTTGTTAGTTAAACTGTCATTTAGGCTTATTATCATGAGTTGCCCTGTCAACATTACGGGGGCGCAGATTCCAATCCAATTGGTCGGTAGTACAACTTTCACTTGGAGTTTGTTTTCACATACCCAGAATATATCTGCTGAAGGAACTGTACCATTGGTTAGGTCAAGTGTCAAAATCCAGGTGGTACTATTGTAATTGCGTCCCATAACCCACAAATCATTTCCCCCATTGACCACTTGGTGGCATTGGATTTTAGCTTCTCTAGTTGTATTACATACCTTCTGTACCCTTGAGAGTTGCATCCCACCTGCTGTTGAGGACACATTCCCTATGATGTCTTCATATCTGCATTGGATCAGCTGCTCTGCTTCCTGGGAGCCGTTGCTTGAAGTGGCATTATTTAACCAGTTTTCTATATTGTTGCCTCGTGCCATGCAGAATGGGAATACAAGGCTTGGTGCCAGATGCACTGCCGGAGGCACATGAAACTCCTGCTGAATTTGGTCTGAAGCATCTTTGGTTTTGAGACTTTCTGGACAAATTGTGGTTGTGTTGGCCCACTTCTCCCTTCCTGCCGCCATCCACATGGTGCATGCAGCAAAACATGTAGTGTGGTTCCAGCAATTGTCTATGTCTGGGAGAGGCCTAATCTTAGGTAGGCCCCTCCTTCTGTGGCATGCTATACATGTACTATTGGTTACCTGTCTAGCTGAGTATTCTAGCCATTGGTAGAATGTGTTAGATCTCCATGTGGTTGTTCTTATTAACCTGTGCATTATCACGTCTCTTGGCTTTCTTTGGGATACTGGGTCTAATTGGAGCCACTGACGGGCTACTTTTGTGGATATGGTGCGCCCTGTGTTTGTGTGGGTGCATCCTCTTATGTTGCACATAACCCCTGCTGTCACCATTCCCTCTGTGTTACAGTGTTGTCCTATAGACCGGCCATGCAACCTAACATTTCCTGTGCTCTCCACCAGTATGTGGTTATCAGCATGCGATTTGTAATAGGTTAGCTGTATGACCTCCCTGTGAGGTATCCTGCCCTGTTTTGCTGCCATGGTCCCTAAAGCTACTGCACATTCGCCTAACTGTGCCTGGTCTTGGCTGTCTGATTCTGCCCCTTCACTCTATCTCACCCCTGCCAGAATAATCAGCATGGTTAGTAGTATTATTAGTATTCCCACTTTAACTCCTCCCCTCATATTGCCTGTGTCTTCACCCTTTCCCTGTGCTGGTCTATTGTGGGGCTGTTCCCTAGGCTGTCCCTCCTCTGAGGTCTGAGTCCCTTGGGTCTGTATCTGATCTTTCTGAGCTGCTGGCTTCGCTTGTTTCTGAGCTACTGCCTTCTTCTCCCTGCTCTCTTTCTGCCTCTGCTCTCTCTGCTGCCTCTGTTCTCTCTGCGCTTGAGCCCTCATCATCCGCCCTGCTGCTACCAGGTGACGACTCATGAGGTTCATCGTTAACCACTGAGGATGGGGTGGTTCCCTCTGAGGTGCTCTTTGCCAACACCCTCTTCCCAATTGTTTTAGTGTCTCTTGTATGACGTTAGACAGAAAATGGCTGCCGTTGTCTGATGATATATCTGGCATCCCAAATCTTGGAAAGACTTCTTGACACAGAAATTTTGCAACTGTTCTGTGACCTGATTTTGCGGTGGCTTTTGCTTCCACCCATCTGCTGTATCCGCATATGACCATATATCTCATTCCTCTTGCTCTTGATTGTGCTCCCATGTCTATATAGTCTAGCATGAGGTGTCTGAAGGGACCATCTGGAGGTGGTATGTGCGCTATTGGGGCTGTGAAAACTTTCCTGATGTTATATCTTGTGCAAGTTTCGCAATCGCTTAGTACTCTATCTACTGTGGCTGCCATGAATGGCGACCACCATACTGCTTGCAATTTCCTTAGTATCTCCCCACTTGCGCAATGGTCATTACCATGCGCCAAAAGTATTGCATGTCTTAACAGTAAAATTGGTAGTACAAAGTGACCATGAGCGTCGCGCCAGAGACCATTTGTTGGGCCTGGTTCTACTGTTCTGATGGCTTCGCGCTTTACCCAGAGACGTTTCTCACCGTCATCTACTCTGTTTTGAGCTAGAATGAGAGAAGGCATGGTGGTGAGAGTTTCACAATCCTGTATGGTGAGTATGAGTGCCATTACTCCGCCTATGGCAGCCCGTTTGGCGGCTTCATCAGCAAAATTGTTTCCTTTAGCAATCAATGAGTCAGTTTCTTGGTGGGCTGGACATTTGATGACTGCTAGAGCTGTAGGGAGAAGCATGGCTTCTAACAGCTCGCGGATGGCGTCTCCATGGGTTACAGGAGTGCCATCAGCTCTGCAATATCCTCTTTGTCTCCATATGTTAGCATGAACATGGCACACGCCATAGGCATATGCAGAGTCTGTGTATACATTAAGTGACTGTCCCTTTGCTATTTTACATGCTGCTGTTAGAGCTTTTATCTCGGCGAGTTGGGCTGAGCAGGGCTGAGCAAGTTTACATGATTGTCGTGTCACAAAGGTTTGGTCATCATTGTTGAGTTGAACAACGGCGACATGACGGTGGCGTCACGGAAACATGACCCGTCAACGATGGTGTTGCAACGTTGAATGTTAAGTTCAGGGGCTGATAGAATTACCTCATAGCCCGTGCATCTGGCCTGTATCAGAACGAACCTTGGACTTGTCAGCAACGAGTCGAGTTGGTGGGAAGTGTTAGCGTCACAGGGTGGCCCATGGTCAGCGATGATGCTTTCTGAAATGCAAACACAGCAGCGGCTAACCCCTGATAGCAGGGTGGTAAGCCAGCCTCAATGTTATACAGTTTAGTGCTGTAATAGGCTAAAGGTTGTTTTCCTGTCGGTGTGTCCTGCATCAGCACTGCACATGCAAACCCTGATTTCTCAGCTACATACAAATGAAAAGGTTTAGCATAGTTAGGGGTCCCCAATGCTGGAGCAGACTGCATGTCTGCCTTTAGATCTTGAAAGGCTCCTTCTGCTTCCTCTGTCCAGTCTAACTGTGCTGTGCTATTAGTTTGTCCTGCTGCCCTTATCAGAGCCCTGAGTGGAGCAGTTTTGATAGCATAGTCACAAATCCATGGTCTGCTGTAGCCTGTCATGCCAAGAAAAGATAGCATCTGGCCCACCGTTTGCGGCTGAGGGGCCTTGATTACTGTTTCTAATTGAGAAGGTGCAATGTGTCTTTTGTCACCACACAGCTGTCTGCCCAAGTATTCTACAGATTGCTGGCAGAACTGCAACTTGTTTTTACTGACCTTGTGCCCCCCCTTTGCTAAGGCAGTGAGCACAGCAATGGAGTCTTTCTCACATTGTTCTTTTGTCGGGCTGCAGATGAGCAGATCATCAACGTACTGCAAAACTGTACAAGGCACGTTCAAACTAGCGAGGTCTTGTGTCAACATGCGGTTAAAGATCGATGGACTGTCCAAAAATCCTTGGGCGAGACGCGTATATGTCCATTGTTGATTATTGTACGTAAAGGCAAACAAGTATTGCGAGTCGGGGTGTAGCAGTACACTGAAAAAGGCTGAACACAAGTCACTGACTGTGTACCACTGGGTATCTGGTGGAATGTTTGAGAGCAATGTGTGTGGGTCTGGAACATGTGGCACTTCCCCGTCTACTTCCGCATTGACTGCTCTCAGATCGTGGACCAAATGGTAGTCTGATAAATTTGGTTTCTTAATGGGGTCTAGGGGGTAATTGGCCGTTTTTGACTACTTTTCATTTTGCCTTTAAATTTCACCTTAAAAAACTGTTTACCTTGCCTTGTTTGGTATCATTCTTTTCAGCACAACCTCACCTGTGTGACTTTACAGTTATTTTTTCATTTTGACATACTGTATTAACACACTGGACCTAAAATCACAAAGAAAACATAAAATCCGAGTAGGAAAAAGTTTGATTTTTTACTGTGAAAACCACAAACATGTCTAACGAACCATTTTTGTAACTTAGAATAAAAATATAAATTGTAAACTTCAAAAACATATGTCCTAATTTAGCAAACAACAACGTTATACACATATGCGTTTCTAGCCCATTTTTAGGGGTGCTGAAGCACCCCTAAATTTAATCGGCCTAAATTTAATCGGCCAAAAACAGCGACAAACACAGACGTTTCGACAGAAGAATACTTTCTGTCGAAATGTCTGTGTTTGTCGCTGTTTTTGGCCGTGCACCTTTCTAGGGGATTTATTTTGAGAGTGCTTGCTTTTCTCCTACGTGATTTTACACAAATTATTTGTGCCACTCTGAAAAACAGTTCCTGTCCACCACAACACACTACAGGAGGAGGACACAACAGGAGGACAACAGGAGGAGTGACACACACTGTGTGGCTCTGCTGCCTGAGCAAACGGAGATCCGGACCTGGTGGGCGTGCCCTGCCACACAGTCCGCTCCTCTGTGCGGACCTCCGAGTAAACCACACACTACACCACACACTGACTATACACTCCAAACACGCTAAACATCACAAATCCCAACTCTATCTGTGATCGTCACTCCCACAACTTCCCCCTCTCCCCCAGCAACAAATGATGTGTGTTGCCATACAATTTTGTGATTGGTTGACTGGTGTATTTTTCAACCAATAGGAAAAGGGATGTCGTTTTGTTTTTTGCTGTTGCCTTCAGCACTTTCGTCAGGCCCGTTTTTACCGTTTCTTCCTGCATCAAACACGGATCAAACGTGACAACAATATTCAGGAAAATCATGGCGTTTATTATTTATCATAAGTCCAGTTTTATATGGCCTATCAAGATGATTTAAAAAGTGGTACATAGTTTGAAGTTTGCACTTTCCACACAAAATGAAATGGAGACGCAGCGAGGCTGTGTCTTGCTGC
This sequence comes from Epinephelus awoara, assembly GCA_035609425.1. Lineage (NCBI taxonomy): Eukaryota > Metazoa > Chordata > Actinopteri > Perciformes > Serranidae > Epinephelus > Epinephelus awoara. The sequence continues at coordinate 39,944,933 of CM069306.1, forward strand.
TACGTAGTCTCAAATCGGTCACGTGATTTTGACGCGCCGGCGCAGTTCTGGACCGCAGAGGGTTAATGGGAAAAATGGGTGTGTTGCAGGGGCTGTTAGTTTTAACCAACACTCCTGCTTCCACCAACCCCTTGATCGTTGGCCTGATACCATCAATCGCATGCTGCTTGAGAGGATACTGTTTCTGATATGGTAGATAAGCGTTTGACTTTAGCTTAATATGAACTGGTTGAGCTGATTTTATCAGTCCTACATCAGTTTTATGAGCCGTCCACAACTGAGGTGGAACTTGGTTTAGCATACTCTCATGTTCTGCAGTGAGTACCATTTGTGTGGGTGTACTTTCTACCATTACCTTGTGCGCTTCTGCGTCATCAAGTGTGCTGCATGAGATTCTGATGAACTGCTTATCCTTTGAGACGTGAATGTGGTCATTCTTTGTGGGCACCCACTCTTGCACCTGCAGGGCATGCTTGACCATGGGGCCAAGATGATGAGACTCATAACCCTCAGCTACTAACAGAGTTATGTGCGGCGTGGAGTTTGGTACCTGAAACCACCCAGACAATTCTTCCGGAAGGCGGACAGCCGTTGCCACACCTTCTGGACCCAAAAACATGTCTTCACAATTAACTATACGCAGTTTCTTATTAAGCACTGCGTCCCAGCATTCTTGGTAATCTACATGAGTTTGATCTTGGTCATACATGAGCGTGCAGTGCAGTGGCAGAGTGGGGGTGTGTGCTGCATGATAGTGAAGCCGAATCCACCTCTCCCAGTCCTTCCATTCTTGTCTGAGATAGGTCTCTGGAGGTACTAGCTGGAGCCAGTAGACAATTGCCTGTTGTATTTTAGGCGAGTCTGAGGGAAGCTGTGCCATCATGCTTGGTCCAAATACAGTCCATCTTGGGTGCACATGATTTTTGCTTTTAGTGGACACAGAATGTCTCTCCCCAATAGGTTTACTGGGGTGTGTGCTGAATATAGCAAGGGTGCACATATGTTTTTTCCTGCAATAAGCATTGGAACTGGTTCTGTTAAAGGTATTTCCCAGAGAAGCCTATTGTTTTTATTGATGATGTGGAGAGGGGAAACCTGGAACCTTCTTTTCCAATGCACGAGTATGTAGCCCCTGTGTCTACCATGAAAGGATACTCACACTCATGGATGACGACAGGTATGATTGGTTCGTCATGTGACTGCAGTGATATGGCTGGTGACATTAGTTCCCCCTCAGGCTTCTCTGGGCACCCCTACCAGGGCTGCCCTGGCACAGTGTCGGGCCAGTTCTGTGCTGGGCCCTCCCATGGATTAATGGGACATTGGCTCCGTATGTGGCCTGGTTGACCACACCCCCAGCACAGATTGTCAGGTGGAGCTGGATTAGCCCCTGGATAACCTGTGCCTATATCCGGTGGGCCTGGTTGCTGATTGGGTGCGGCCTGCTGGTATGCTTGCTGGTTTCCTGGTGTATAGTTTTGGCCCCTGGACTCACCTCTACCTCGGCCCCTTGGGGGCCGGTTGCCGCCTCCTCTTGGTGCTGGTTGCTGGTAATAGTAGTAATGGTGTGTAGCATTAGCAGAACTGCTATTTCCTGCTATGTTTGGGTCTGTCGGGGCTGGCTGTGGAGGCGCTTGGGGTTGATTAGCCTGGGGAGGTGTTTGATTTGTCGTTATCACAGGGGCTTGCACAATTCTTTCCTTTCTCTTTTTTTACCAGCTTGCTTACCTCTCCCTGTCTTTTCTATACAGCTCCACATGATGGATGATGTGTCCTGAAAACAGTGGCCAATCCATCTTCATCAGTCCTACCACACCCTCCAGGCGTCGTTGTACCTCTTCCGGCATGACTTTTTTTAACCATTACCTTGAACAGACTCTGAGTTGTTTTATTAGCGTTCCATGCCTCCCCAGTTTCCTCTTTCCATCTTTTCTGGAAGCTGTGTCGGAACTTGGAGGGACACTCATTCTCTGACAGAGTTTCTCCCTCCAGTTTAGATAGATCTCTTTTTGCTTGGTAGTGCACTCTCAGTTGTTTCCACACATTGGCACGCCAGTGTCCAAAACTCACATCATCGTGTGCGTTGTTGCCAATAGCTGCCCCCACTTGGGCGTCTGTAAATATTTCTGAGGTGATTTGCTTCCCTGCTACATAAGTGAGTAAAGCCTTGATGTCTCCTCAGGCCAACTGTATACCAGCTGTGATCTCTTCCAGGGACATTATCCACTTATCAGCCCCATCTGTGAGTTCTTCCACTTGGCTTTGTTACGAGAGGACACATGTAGCTTTCTTCATCTGACAGGCCTGTCTCTCTGTTCCTGACTGTCTTCCCGTTCCTTAGCTTCATGCCCCTTTGCTGCCCTCTGTTGTCCTGTGCCTGCGCTGCTCGTGGTCTGTCAGTTTCCATGGTGCCCTGTAGTGTCAGCGTGATGTGTTCTGTTGTAGAGTTAACTTGGGGTTCCTTCTTTTTACGTTGGGAGGCTCCGTCCCCTTTTAGCTGTTCGTCTAATGCCTCCATTTCCTTAGACATACAATATAACATATTTTCCACTCTGTCAATGGTTGTGTCCAATTGTTGGAGTGCGTCCTGTTCTCGGGGGTGGGTAGGAGGTGCTTCGATTGGAGCAGTTTCTCTGAGACTATGGTCGTTTCTACTGGGTGGTTTGTTCTCCCTCTGCTGGTCTGGCCAGGGTGGGGGGTCAATAATGGCTTCCCTCCGATACTCTTCCTCTCAGCGTCTCCTTTCTTCTTCCCGGTGTTTGAGCCAGCCCATCATTTCTTCGTCCAGCCATTCTTGCCAGTCGGGTTCCTCCCCATCGCTTAAGAAACTTTATCGTGATTCCAGATTCTCCTCTTTGTGTGATTCTTTTGTGTGAGACTTGGGTTTCTCTCTGGGGAGGCTTGAGCAGCCAGCGGAGTGGGCGGACTTCTTCATGAGGAGATCCAAGCAGCTTGCATGGTGGGACTTGTATGCGTTTCTCTTATCAGCCTGTGTCTGCCCCTCCCCCTGTGTCTCAGGAGTGGGGCCCGCTTTCTGGGGGAGGCGTCCCCTGCTTCAGTGTATTCAGCTGCCTCCATGTCAGTTGATTGCTTGGCGTCTTTTCTCCTTCCCCTTTAAAGTCTGCCAAGCGTAGTTCACTGAAATCTTCCTCCTCATCGTCTTCTGACGATCCATCAGTACTTTCTGCCTCTGAGAGTGACACCTCTTCCAACTGTAACTTTCTTCTCGACCCCTGCTGTTTCTTTTTGGTTCCCTGTTTATCATTCTTAGTTAGGGTTACAGTGAATTTACCCTGTACTTGGCCCTCCATTTCCATTGTTTTTGCTGTATGTAGTGGATATTGTCCTGTTATTGGTTGTGTAGGTTCTTGTGGGTATGAGGGAGGTGGTGGTGTGGGCATGGGTGGTGCTGTGGGTGTCATTGCTTCCTGATCCTGATGTTTTTTCTCCTTTTCCCCCAGCTGCACCATCTGTTTTCTACCCCCTGCGTGTCTGAACCAGTCCAGTACCTCTCTCTCCTTAGCTCTTTTATTCTTCTTCTTGTAGCTGGCTTTAGTGTCTCTGGCTTCAATGTGTCTCAGCTCCTACTCCACTTCATCACAGCATGCTGGATTAAAGGTACCCTCCATAGGCCAGCGATTTTTTTCCTGATGTTGTTTTGTGCCATTTGTTCACACAACGTCATATGCGTTTCACTTGATTTGGGTGTTGCCGCATCACTGCCTCTACTGGGGTTAACACCCTCTCCATCTTTCCCTGCTTGGCTCCCATGAAGCCTTGCTTGGCTTCACTGACTCTTGGGATCTCTGGTTGCTCGTCTGTTTCTGTGGTGCATATCAATACTATAATTTTTCCCACTGTTATAGCAGTTTTATATTTCTTTTCTCCATATGGATTATACTCTAATTTGTGTGATCCGTCTCCTTGAGTGATTTGAGTTAAACACCCAAACTTTCCCGTCTCCCACTCAACTTTTGTGGGCACGATGACAATCTGCAGCCGTGGGTTATATATCACTCCGTCTGCTTGACCTTGGATTCTTATCTGGTGTAGAGGGAGTGTAGCGACTGGTGCGTTTTTGTAATTGTCACACAAAGCCTGTAGTAATGGATTTAGTGAATAGGGAACCCACAACCCACGCAAAATCGCTTCCCACAGGGCACCCAGATATGTTTCTTTTATTTTTTCCAAGTTAGTGAATTTAGTGATTTGCCAAATTTTCTGTTTGATTTCTTGCTCGTCCTGCCCGTATTCAACCCCCTCGTTATCTAAGTATGATCTCACAAGCACAAACACATACAACTCATGAGCCAGGCCCCGGGGCAAGACTGAAAACTCTCTGCAGAACACTGTCTTTTATGGAGACTCGACATTTCGGCCTGAACTCTATTGGTGCAAAACATTTCCTTTTTTGTCCATTTCTGCCCTTACCATGATCTAATCGTAGCAACTGTCCTGGCTTTTGTCCAAGGCTGACCTCAGGGCCCTGGAAAGTCCCAGAATCTTTCACCACTAGAGTTGAACCACATCACACTTTATTTTTAAAAAAAAAATGTGAACTTTGGGGATCTTATTTAATATGATCCCCCGTGCTCGCATGCAATACAGACCTTAGAGTGTGTGTGTGTCTATTGTTACATTTTCAGGTGGTGCATAATGTCTTATGTGTATGTGCTTTAAACCATACAAGGTGTGAGGTGTTTCAATCATGTGTGTGGTTACAACAGTCATTCACTTAACATGGTAACATAAGATATCCCACAACTTAATCATTAGACGTAATCAGCTTGCATAGAATAAAGTATTTATCTGATCATTGTAGGGTTTTCTCTTAAACTCAATCAGTCTATGCAGAGTAAAAACCTTTACCTGATTAGTCATAAAATCTTACACTACAGTTACACACAATGCATTGCGAAGTCACGTGCCCTTTTGAGCCCTTTAGAACAACCAGGTTTATGTATTTATAAGCAAACAATCTTAAATGTTAGGCCTAAATATTTTTTGAGTGTACATGACACTGATTCACTGAACAAGAGTGACTTAAAATTATTATTGATGTGTTGTTACATAGCTAAGAAACAAACAAACTACAGCAGGGCTATTCAATTACTATTTCATATGATATCTCACTGGAATATAAATATTCCTCCTGACATCACAATACTGAGTGAAGAAAGTCACGTTATCTAAACATGAAGACAAAAAAAATCAGTCATTCATCCTGCTCTCTGTCCCTCCTCTACTGAGGACACTCCTGTCTTCAGGTCGGCTGCCTCAGGTACATGTTCAGATAAAGTGTTAGCCTACATACAGACAGCTTTAATTTTAGTTTGTCTTCAACACTTTGCTATTAGCACCGTGAGCATGAAGGAGAGACTGTGGACAGAGCAGATTGAAATATTCTACATACTGATCACATGTATTGATAAAGTATTGGCTTGGCTGGCAGAGGTTTTATTGCACTTACTTACAGTAACAACCATAGTTGTCGTCAACTAGAGTTGTCTTGAAGTAATATTCCCTTCATCTGCGGCCCCACCACTGCAGAATGATGATACATGAAACCGAAACTTTAAAAAGTGACGCCGATAATGGCGGAGCTTACTGTTATTCTGGTGTTGATTGCTTTTACCTTGGGTTGTTAAATACCGGGTCTCGGTACCGATCCCTGCCCGGGCGTTTGATGAAGTCTCCTGGTTGGCCGGTGATAGATTGTGTAAAGTTCAAGAATAAAACTCTGACACAGCAAAGTAGCTTTTAGTCTCTTTAGTGAACTTATAAATCTCCGTTACAATTGTTTACATTTCCTTTATAGCCGCCATCTTGATTCTGATTACATTGCTGCTTCTGCAGTCTCAACCGTGTCTATGAACCCAACAGTGAAACTAAAACGCCCCCTTGTGGAGTGAATAAAACAATGTCTGTTTACAACCTAAGACACATCACATGTGGAAAACTATAACATCATAATATCAAATGTTATAAATCATGAACATTACAGATTGGTGTCAAACTGTCGTTATAGCTCTCTGAGCGGTTCATGCCACGCTCAAATCAAACCCACTATTGGTGATGTACGCATCGTCTCATTTGATGTTACCCAATAAGACTCCAGAGTGTCATCGCATTTTTTTCCCTCAAAAGACACAGGTGTCAAAGCCGTGTTGGCAGGAAAGAGGCAGAGGAGAAAACTGCAAAATCACCTGGGGCAGTGCGGGCGGGGCATCAAGGCCACTGTGGCCTTAGGGCAGATGTTTTTTTCAAGGGCACAGGGCCAAATTAGGAGGGCACGAGGGCCATGGATCTCGTGGCCCTCGTGAAATTCCTGCCCTGCCTGAAGGTATTCCATATCTTGGAATAATATGTTCCATCAAGCATTTGACTACTGTTTGTGCATTTTCTTTCCTAGTAGGAAATGCTTCGGGCCATTTGGAAAATCTGTCCACCATTACCAAAAGACATGAATAACCACTACATTCTGGCATATGCGTAAAATCTATTTGCAATGACTGAAAAGGTCTTTCAGGTTTGGGCAAATGGTTGTGTTTGGGGAGATTTACATGTGGATTACAACGGGCACAGATCAAACATTTCTGAATAAATCTCCTGACTTGTTTTTCCAACCCTATTGCAAGATCTTGAAATGTAGTCTGTCACTGGCTTGTAATTAACATGTGTTGCACCGTGTATGTAGGAGATAAGGGAATCAAATGCTAATTTGGGTAAAACTATGCATTTATCTCGAAATTTCGATATACCATCAACATCTTTGTAGCATTCTTTTTTTCTGCCTCAGTCTTATTTCAGCTTCAAGATCTTGCTTCTGAAAATTACTCAAATCATTTATAGTAAAAGGTGAGTCAGAAATTTGTATGCCAACCACCACATTATCAACCAAGGTGGAAATGGGGCGTTTATGGCTGCTTCCTTAGCATATTGATCAGCTAAATTGTTGCCTTTTGCTACGTCTGAATTTGCTTTTGAATGTGCTGTGCATTTTACTATAGCAATTTGGGCTGGTAACATCATGGCTGACAGTAAGTTTTTTACTAACTCAGCATGTTGAATGGGTTTTTCTGCAGTTGTAACAAAACCCTGATTTTCCCATATTTTGCTAAAATCATGCACAACTGAGGATCGTGGAGGATCCATCACAGTATAAAATAAAGTTACAAATTTCTAACGACATTTATTGTAAATCAGTTCTTATGCTTGACGCACAATTTATCAATTCCATACAATCATGAGTACAGTCTTCATTTTCTTGTTCTCCACCATGCAATAATGATTTCAAATGAATTGCGGGATTCATATGATTTGTAGTTGAAATACGATTTTGGGTTCCTGCTAAAATATGTTCATAATTACTTCGCCATTGACTTGTCATACGTTGTGTGGTTATGTTAAACTCTGGGTCAGTTATCATGGTGTTGGTGTTTATCAATATAAAAATATGACATTTCCCGTTTCCACAAGGGTGAGAGTGAGTATGAGAATAGGAGGCGTGCGGGCTCTTGTCATGTACAGAAATTTTGAAGCAGTTAGGATGAATTATGGGGGAGAGAGAGCTAAATATGCATGGCGATGCATCAAATATGGCGGCCCCTTGACATAGAGAAAAGCTTTTAATAACTTTTGATCAGCATGGTCTCAGGATGATCTGTACCAAATCTGAAGTTGATTGGACAAAATCTGTAGGAGGAGTTCGTCAAAATACAAAGTTGTGGAAATCACAAAATCGCCACCAAAATAAAAAGTTTAAATCAAAATGGGCAACTTCCTGTTTGGAGTAGAGCATTGGGGAGGAAATTTCAAGGGGGTGCTCTAGAGGCATGTTTTCAGATGTAAGAACTCGCCATTCTTGACCTGTATATCAATTTTCATGAGAAGATGACATCGTTGAAGTCATCAAAATGCCAAACGTATTTAGTGGCGAGGGATCGATAGCCACATGGACACCATTAGACGTAGCTTCACAGCGTTCATAAAGTAGCTTCACCAACTTGTTCTGCATGCATTAGAAGTGGAATGAAGTTGATGCGTTCAATTTTGTGGCATTAGTACATGTTAAAGTAAAAACTGGTCACTTCCTGTCACCACCGGGGGGCGCTATGAGTAAGGTGGGATATGGGGCATTTGGGGTGTATTTGGGGGCGAGGGAGGTGCCATAGCGGCCACGCCCCTTGACATAGAGAAAAGCTTTTAATAACTTTTGATCAGCATGGTGTCTGGATGAACTGTAAAAAAATTTGAAGTCAATTGGATGAAATCCCTAGGACTAGTTCATTAAAATACAACATGTGGAAATCACGCCAAAATGACAAGTCAAATCAAAATGGCCGACATCCTGATTGAAGTAGACCATTGGTGCCACAGACTTTTATGTGCATCTGGACAACATACACATGTGTACCAATTTTCATGTTCCAACTCCAAAAAAAAAAAACCTATGGGGAGGGCTTTTTGAAAATTTCAAGGGGGCGCTATAGAGACATTTTGTCCTGCCCATGGGCGACGCCCCTATCAGATGCAAGAGCTCATTTATCTGACCTGTATATTAATTTTCATGAGGATATGAGGTTTTTGAAGCCATCAAAAAGCCAAACGTAATTGGTGGTGAGGGAGGCAGCATAGTGGCCACGCCCCTTGACATAGAGAAAAACTTTTAATAACTTTTGATAAGCATGTTCTCAGGATGATCTGTACCAACTTTGAAGTTGATCAGACGATATCCCTAAAAGGAGTTTGTTCAAATTTAAGTTGTGGAAATCGGTGTAATGAAAAAATTCAAATCAAAATGACCAACTTCCTGTTTGGATTTTACCATGACGTCAAGAGACTTTTTTGTGCGTCTCGGTATGATACATGTGCGTACCAAATTTCGTTTGCCTTCAACAAATTATCCCCAATGGGGAGGGGTTTTTGAACATTTGTAGGGGGTGCTATTTCGGCATTTCGCATCGATCATGTGCAACCGCCCAAAAATATTGAATTTCAGATGCGGCCAGATGAATGTGGAAAGTTAGAAGCATTTTGAAATTTGGGAAAGGGGCGAAATTGGGGCATGAAATGTCGCAAGAATAATAATATTAACAATTAAAGCTGCAAGCAGCTGTGATCGGGCCCTCGCTCCCCCATGCAACTGCGGGGGTCTGAGGCACACGGAGGCTGTGGTACAAAGCGAGAAATGTGGCCAGGTGCATTCAGGGGTGGACCCTCATCACACATGTGAAATATCGAGGAAATCAGACAATGCATGAAGGATATATACCAAGTTGATGTTCCGTGGCGAAGGATGAAAAGTCGCTGCCGCGGCAGCCTGCAACATGACAGGGCACGTGTGTCACTGTGGAGAATTATCAACTTGATCGTCATGTGGCCACAAAATGTAGTTGATCAGGTCAGGAGCTTGAGGTACGCCTGGGCGAACGTCTCAAACATGGAGGTCTCACTCTCCGATGAGCACTCACGGCACTCGCCCAACCTGTTAATATGGGCCCTAGGCGTTTTTGGGGTATTTTTACTGCCTTTACTTTTAAGCTCATATCATAGTCATTATAAAGGCTACGCATGCTATATCTTGTTTTGTTTTTTTCAGGCAATCTGGGCTAACCAGATTTGCCATCATTTTATGTCCTACTATGTGCCTGTATTTTATATTAATTTTTATATCAATGAAAAAAACTAATATGTGTGACTAAATTCTTACATTTTTACATGTATGTCACCATAGCAAGTTGGAAAAAGACATATTCTGTAATATATGAAGAGGGGAGACTTTCTGGAATCTGGCAATATAAGAACCATGATGGTGGGACATTCAGTCACTTCATAGTTGTCCAAAACATGTGGTTTGTGCCAGGCGGAAAATGATTGCCAGTATTTTTTCATTATTGCAAGAAATTCCATTGACTCATTCACAAGTCAAAAATGTGTTTTATCTGAAAGAAACATGCAATATTTACATTTAAGATAATAGAAAAATAGTCAACCAAGTGCAAAGATGTCCTCCAAGATAATATTTGCAACTTTGTTTGCAGTAAACAAAGTTTGTTGTTGTTTTTCAGTGTCAGTTATATATTGGGGGAGCTTATCGGGAATTGGGGGGGGAACACATGTCCCCCTCAATGTATACGGTGACTACGGCCCTGTCAGGCATGCATAATTAGGCTTCAGTCGTCTGGGTGCGCAAAGGTGAAGTGGTTGGTCTTGTCATACAAAGTTTGATGGAGTGTCAACTGGACAATATGGAGATATTTGCATCTTGAAAGCAGGACTACAAATGTGGATAGACAGGGAGAAACACAAGCAAGCCGTAGATGTGGTAAGATACGATATTCCTCACTATATGAAGTGACTGATAACAAGATCTGTATAATGGGTTGTAAAGAAATTCGTCAGGTTTTTATTTTGTAGACAATTAATCTGTATTTTTAGCATGATGGGATGACAGCACAATGATGTGTGGTATCATTGGAAAGCTCTGCTCCTGCGCTTTCGTGTGATATGCGTGGCATTTCTATGTGATGCTGCATTCGCGAGTAATCCATCCAAGAGTAATGTGTGTGCAGAGCTGTATGAAAGCTCTGTTATACATAATTTTAGTGTAAATTTATCTTTTTTTTTTTGCTGTGACAACATTGGACTACCGACAAGTGCTTGGTCTTGTCTGAAAGCTATGATTTTGCTCTTTCATGTGATATGCGTGGCTTCTTGCTATGACGCACAGTCGCGGATCCACAGAGAAATCCACAGAGAAGAACAAGTGTGAATTTGGACGCACTATGCGTTGTTCGGGCCTATAGGGTTAAAGAGCATGTAACGTAACAACTGTTTGGCACAAACTCAGTGCTTTGGTCATTAAATAATGTCGGGCTCGGTTCGGGTTCGAACAGAAATATGTGGCCCGTGCCGCACTTTAACACACACACACAAATACACGGAAAACCGGACATTATCATTATATTTATAAAGAAAAATGCGGACGGGACGTGAAAAGTGGACATGTCCGGGCAAAAGAGGATGTTTGGTCAGCCTAATGCTGTTAACGTTACCTAACACAAAGAGAAATGTTAGCGGCTCGTTTCTCCTCTGTGGCGTGTCAGAGGAGGGAGGAGGGAGGAGCCGTGGGGCACACAGGTATACCTGTGTGCCCCACGGCTCGGTTGTCCAGGTACTACTGGGCAGTCATGACACCAACGAAAGAGGAAACTACTGGACCTGGAGTGTGACTTGTCTGTTGCCTGTAAGTTATTATCTTGCGGTTGTCAGCTGCTCTCTCGTGTTCCCTCCATTTGTGAAGGTCTTGTTGCCGTCCTCTGCATACCTCTGTCACCATCTTATCTGTTTACAATCAGCTGAGAGTGCGCAACTGCGAATGTGCGTGGATGATAGTGAATGTGTGTGTGTGTGTTTTGAAGAGGATTTGAAGATTTTCCAATTTACTTCCATTCACACTAATTAGACTGCAACCAGAGGGCCACCAATTGGCTGATTTGCACCGAATTTTGCACAAAGCCTCATTGGGCCATGGAACACAATTAGCAAAAGTGTTGTGGTAATCCGACTGTATTTGGTTAAGATATGAAAGACTGTCTGTTTTGAAAACAATGTGCAAAAATTTGTTGTTTTATATTTTGGACTATCAAATTTTTTTAATAACTTTATGTCAGGAGGGTCCACAGATGCTTCATGCAAAGTTTGGTACAAATCAGTCAAATCGCCTAGGAGGGGTTCGAAATAGTAGATTTTTCATTGTTTTGCGATTGTATTGCGATTTTGCAAATGGAAATTTAATGCAAAAGTGGGCGTGCCTCACATCACACAATTCAGCTGAATTCAGGGAACACTGAGATATAAAGTTTCAAAACGTGGAACATGTTATGTGGGAGTTGTGGGCCAAAAACGCTTTTGCATTGAAAATAGTGCCACCTGCTGATCATTTTTGGTGTGTCAGTTACAGGGACCAGTCTTTGCCACCCCTATCAATTTCATTTCCATTAGTGTTATAGTGTTGGCACAGTGCCAAATATTAAATTAAACTGCCACCACAGCACAACCTAGTGGCAGATCGTTAACTCCTTTGTCAGATACCCTCAGGAGGGCATTGACAATAATTGTTCCAAGTTTCATATTAATCCAAGCAACCGATGTGGAGATATAAAATACTATACTCTTTTACTTATAAAAGAGCACCACCTGGTGGTCATCACCTGACATTTTGCACAGAGCCTCAGGGGCTCATGGGGAAGTAGTAACCTGAGTTTCATGTCATTCAGACACACCAGTGTGGAGATATGCAACACTTCCTGTTTTGTACCAAATCTGCAGGAAGCTGCTATTTAATAACTTCAGTATTCTTTGGAATATCAAAATTCTTTTAATAACTTTTTGTCAGAAGAGTCCACAGATGCTGTGTGCAAAGTTTTGTGCAAACAGGTGAAATTGCCTAGGAGGAGTTCGAAAAAGTAGGTTTGCTTCAATTTGTGAGTTTGCGAAAAAAAACAACCCAAAAACGGCTGGCGGAAATGGGCGTGGCCTATATAACAAGATTCAGCACAATTCACTGAACGCGTGGATAATAGGTTTGTGAATGTGCCACAAAGTATATGGGAGTTATGACACAAAACGCACTTTCCCTCGATTATAGCGCCACCTAGTGGTGGCAATTCAGGAAGACAATAGATCATAAAATCTTTCGCCAGAACAAATGCATATGCCAATTTTGGTGAGATTTTGAAATTGGGAAAGGAGCCAAATTGGAGATTACATGTGTATTAATAATAATAATAATAATTATAATTAAAGCTGCAAGCAGCTGTGATCGGGCCCTCGCTCCCCCATGCAACCGTCGGGGCCTGAGGCACGTGGGAGCTGTCACACAAAGCGAGAAGGGACAAAAAACCTGGCAGGAGCAAAAAAACGCAATGTTTCGTTCATCCACCAGGTGGCACTACGAGCATAACCAGATATGGCCAGGTGCGTTCTGGGTTGGACCTTCATCACACATGTGAAATTTCGAGCAAATTGGACAATGCATGAAGGATTTATACCAAGTTGATGTTCAGTGTCGAAGGATGAAAAGTTGCCACTGCCACTGCGGCAGGCTGCAACATGACAGGACACGTGTCTCACTGTGGAGATTCATCCACTTGATTGTCATGTGGCCATAAAATGTAGTTGATCAGGTCAGGAGCTTGAGGTTGGTGTTTGTCAGTGTAAAAGATGGCATTTCCTGTTTCCACAAGGGGGCGCCATGAGCAAGATTGCCTACGAGCGTATGGAGGTGTTGAGGGCAGGGCTATTATCATGTACAGAAATTTTGAAGCAGTTTGGATGAATTATGTGGGAGAGAGAGCTGCTTGAATATGCATGGCGATGGATCAAAAATGGCAGCGCCATAGCAGCCACGCCCTTTGACCTACAGACATGCAGAGCACAACTTTTGATCAGCATGGTGTCTGGATGATCTGTAAAAAACTTTGAAGTTGATTAGATGAAATCCCTAGGACTAGGTCATTAAAATACAACATGTGGAAATCACGCCAAAATGACAAGTCAAAATCAAAATGGCCAACTTCTTGTTTGGAGTAGAGCATTGGTGGCAGAGACTTTTTTGTGCATCTGGGCAACTTACACGTGCACACATTTTCATCTGGGTCTGGGTGACATACACATATGTACCAATTTTCCCTATCAGATGCAAGAGCTCGCCATTCTTGACTAGAGTGTCAATATTCATGAGGATATGAGGTTGCTGAAGCCATCAAAAAGCCAAACATATTTGGTGGTGAGGACGGCGCCGTAGCGGCCACACCCCTTGACATAGAGAAAAGCTTTTAATAACTTTTGATCAGCATGGTCTCAGGGGCTGAGGCTGCCGAGCAACCAGGGGCTGCGGGGAGATCCAGAGGAGGCATGGATTGGTGGTGTAAATGTGGGGCTTACTGGCCACTTTATTAGCTACACCTGTGCAATCGAATACAATCCAATACAACAGCTCTGCCACACATTCTACGTTTACAAAGCTTTACTAGTGTACTAGTTGTCCTGCCTTGAAACAGTGAATCATCTCATCCTCTGTCCCATCTGCAGCTACCATGATGCCACACACCTTGCAAGACAACATGCCACAAATTAATTTTAAAACTAAGCTACATTCATAATTGTGACTTTTTATCTCACAATTTTGATTAGGAATGGCGATTTTTTTTTTCCATTACTGGCGAAAATGAGCTTCCATAGATAAAGATGGTATGGTAAAAATATCAGTGCCATAGTGTTGCACGGTATACCGGTACTAAAATAGTACCGCGGTACTAGAGTATTCCAAACGGTACTATACTGCATTTGGAAAATACTGGTACTTTGAAATTGATTCAATTCATTAATTTAGTTAATTTATTTTACTCATTTATGCACACAAACACCTTTCTTGTTCCTATTGGAGCACAGATTGCACAAGTGGTGTGTATGACAACACCTGTATCAACATCGCAGCTGGCGCACGTGAAAAAAGACAAGAGAAAGTCTGCCTCACAAAGGGAGACAACACGAGACAACACCAACTTGGTGAAACATTTGAGCAACCAAACCGTGATGTCCGTCCCGAGGAACTTTTGAACCATGATGTTTTGGTACCGTTACACCCCTACTGTTTATTGTTCTAAAGATTTGTAGCCAAAAGGACTTTTCCTTAGGAAAAGTACCGAAAAGTATCGAAAAGTATTCAAATTCATATTGGTATGGGTACCGAAACAAAGATTTTGGTATTGTGACAACACTACAGTGCCAGAGGTGGTCGTGGCTAGTTTTATGCCCTGGGCGAACCATCCCTCGGCGCCCCATGCCCCACCCCCCACGGTACGATATCAGTGAAAGTATCACGGTGTTCTGAGTAGTATCACGATACCACGGTGAGAATGAGGCAGATGTGCTGGGATGAACTGCGTCTCGCCTGGAAAGTAGACGAGAGCAGGCGGCCGCAGCAGGGGGCGGTGACAAAAAGCTGCGGTGAAGTCGGACACTTTCCCAACAGTTTCCAGCAGCCTTCAGTCTGTAGAGGAAGTCACAGACACACTTACATCCTGTCTGGAATGATGTCAATTCATTAAAAAAGTGATCAGACCCATATATCAGTTTGTTTTCACCATCAGTCACACAACATGTTTTCTGTTCATAGAATAAACCTTAAAGTCAGACAAATACAATCTTAATCTCTAAAATTCAACAAAAATGAGTAGTTTATCTGAAACGTCATTTTGTTGAGTCGACATCTGAACCAATCAGCTGTTAGATGAGGTGAGAGCCAGCCGGTGCAGTCGGTGGAGAGCAACTGCAGCACCTGGCTCTACATACTGCGGCCACCTCGCTCTCGCGGCTTTATTGCCGTCCACTTTTGTAATACGTCAGAGCAAGTCGGGATGAAGTCGGACACAAAACTAACCGGCATGCATTGTGCGCCCATTGCTGGTGATCGAATCTGCGCAGAACTGGCTCATCTCGAGCGAACCTATTAACTTTTCACTTCTGCAGCTTTCAGCAGCTCAAATGAGAGTGAAGAGAAATCTGTTAAATTGCTAACAAAAAACAACAAAAAATGACAAAAAACCCCAAAACAAAACAAAAAAATACAAAATGTTCTGCTCTAGCCTATATCTGTCGTGTTTGTTAGTTCTGTTAGTTTGATAAGTTTTTTTTTTTAAGACTAGCTTTGGTAAATACTGGCTATAG
Organism: Epinephelus awoara; assembly: GCA_035609425.1. Lineage (NCBI taxonomy): Eukaryota > Metazoa > Chordata > Actinopteri > Perciformes > Serranidae > Epinephelus > Epinephelus awoara. Next base: position 39,960,668 of record CM069306.1, read on the forward strand.
TGACGTTTTTGTAATTATTAGGTTCAAATTTATTTCATATGCCTAGATGCCTAATGGCTATCCAATAAGATAAATGTTAAGATGTTGGTTGTGCCTGGATGAAGGATATTTTTATTTTATTTTTTGTTTATTTTATTTTTCAGTTTTCCTCCCTGAGGGATTGCCACCTTATTGTGGTCAGGGGGTTTGTGTGCCTCAGTGACCCTAAGAGCTATACCAGCAGGAGTTTAGTCTTCAGGTGGGACACCCAAGTTGGATAGGTCTTAGGGTAGAGGCCTGACAAAGTGCAATCCATTTCTTTAGGTTGGGGGTTGGACACACAGCTAACATCAACCCAATTCCATGTAGAAAATGCTGTTATCAACAACAAAACAAGCGGTGAGCACATTTGAGACCACGGTGCTTTGACACCCTCTATAGGGCACTCACACAGCGTCCCCACATCCTGCGAGTGAGTGAGTGACCTTTATTTGTTAGCTCTACCTATGGCAAAAATGTACTGGAGCATGATGCCCCCTTCACATTTATGACTGCCCCCTCATATGTGCTTGCCTAGAACCGGGCTTGGAACTGTCCCTAAAGTGCGGTGAGGTTTGTGGGCCGTTACCTAGGATGACCATATTTTGATTTCCAAAAAAGAGGACACTCGGCCGGCCACAACATAGCCTACTTAAATAATACTCGCAGTTTACCCATATTTTAATATATTTAAAATTAATATGTATGGATAGAAAATTCAGTTATATTACAAAATAATATCTCTCAAAGACAGAAATTCAGATAGGCCTCTATAGGGGACACATACACACACTAGAATGTGGCGATCCAAGCCCAACGGTAGCCGACGGGTCGGGCCGGGTTTGATCAAAAATGTAGAGTCGTTTTTGGGGTATTCTTACTGCCTTTACTTTTAAGGTCATATCACAGTCATTATAAAGGCTACATACGAAGTATTTCCTTTCACCACTAGGTGGCGCTATGACTATCGCAGTATATATATAGTTGTCATATAAATGTGTTCAAGGCGGGACGAATATGACTAATGTGAAGTTTGGTGGACATCGGACCATTTACTCCAAAGTTAGAGCAGTTTCCTGTTTCATGGCGAGACATCAAAATTAAACCCTCAGCACCACACGTAGACACTAATGATATGTCATGTTTTTGTACATGAAATTTAGACCACAGCACTGAAATTTCAAGTTAATCCAAAGATAAGTGTCTGATAAGGAGTACTTACTTTTGCCACTAGGTGGCGCTATGACTATTACTGTATATTGTCATATAAATGTGTTCAGGGTGGGACGAATATGGTGGATATCGGACCATTTACTCCAAAGTTAGAGCAATTTCCTGTTTCATGGCGAGACATCAAAATTAAACCCTCTACAGCACGTGTATACACTAATGATATGTCATGTTTGTGTACATGAAATATAGACCACAGCATTGAAATTTCAGGTTAATCCAAAGTGTCTGATAAGAAGTACTTCCTTTTGCCACTAGGTGGTGCTTTGACTATCACCATATATTGGTATACAAATGTGTTCAGGGTGGGACTAATATGAATCATGTGAAGTTTGGTGGATATTGGACCATTTACTCCAAAGTTAGAGCAATTTCCTGTTTCATGGCAAGACATCAAAAATAAACCCTCTGCAGCGCACATACACTAATGATATGTCACGTTTGTATGTATGGCGGGGCGTAACGTCGGACCGGGGGGGCCTGTCCGCCACCCAGGCAAAGACACACACACACTCACTCACTCACTCACTCACTCACTCACTCACTCTCATTAAAGCAAAACTACAAGCATGTCAAGCAAGCATACAGTATAAGCATCTGCAACCAAATAATACAGTGCAGCAGCAGCAGCACCAACCACACCGACAAACTGTAAGTCAAAACCTTCAGAGACACAACCACTGAATGAAAGCAAGTAACTGTACATGCACATAGTAGAACTCATAGAAAATGTATCATTCACCATTAGAACCATCCACAACATAACTGCAGAAACTGAATTGAGTGACTGTGTACAGTATAAAGTATAGGCCTGGCTGGCTGCCTAGCCATATTGTACATTTTTCATGTTAAAATAGAAGCAACACATATAGGCTATTTTATTTAGCCACCTCTCCTCTAGGGTATATACTGCACTGTACACTGTCTAGTTAAGTAGCGTTTATCCGAGACAGTACCACAACAAACCACCACATCACTGCCACAGAAGCAAAATAAATCTACAATGTGGAATAAAGCTTTTTTTCCCCTTTCTTTCTTGAAAACCAGCCATGTGTTATTGATGTTATTGTTGCACTTGCAGAAAACAAAGACTATCCATATCAACTGGTGTGATACACATGAGGATACACATGACAAAAGGGAACAAAGTGTATGGTCTTAAAGCCAATAATTTTATTATATGTTGGCCTTCTCAACTGGCTTCTGGGGGCGTCTGACATGCATTGTGTGGTGTTTATAAACTTACTTGTCGCTGCTGCGTCGCCATCCACTTTGCTAGCGACAGTGGCGAGAGATGGGGGTGGGGGACCCGGTCTAAACAGGTCTGTAAGCTTATAACATTTTGCCCCCTCTCTTTCTTGGGCCTTCCTTTTGCTCTCCATCTCTCTTTCATGTCCACCTTTCCTTTTTCCTCCTCTCTTCGGATGATCCATCAGTCTTTCTCTCTCTCTCGCTCTCTCACATACGATCCGGTGCGCCGCGCGTGTAACCATGTGCATTCTCCTTCCTGTGTTTTCATTGTGTGGAGGCGGGCCATAAATCAACTAACCAATCACGACATGATTCTTCTAAAAAAACTGTCATTTTCGACCAATCCTAATAACCCTCTGTTTCACAGTTTCACAGCGCGTACGTCTCTGTCCAGTGCAGCGAGTGAGGGGGCGTGTACCAGAAGAAGTGTTGTCTGCCTGGCAACAGCGGGCCATTGGCTGCATTGCATTTATTGCCAGCACATGGCCTGCCAGCCCTGGCTTCTTATTGGCCCGGATGGCAGCCATACAGGCCAATAAGGAGCCAGGCCATCTGGAAATCGACAGACTAAACAGATGGGCCAGTCCGTGAGTGGATGGGACAGACCAAGGTTTGAAGTCCATCGGATGAAATCTCTAGGACAAGTTCGTTCATTTAGGACCCCTGGAAATGGCCAAAAATGCATCAAAATTGCACAGTAAATTCAAAATGGCCAAGTTCCTGTTGGGTTTAGAGGATGCCTCCAAGAGGCTTTTTTGTATGTCTTTTTTGTACATAAGCCTGCCAAGTTTCATACATGTAGGTTAAACCAGCTTCAGCTTTTGGAACCAGCGCATGAGACCCTTAAAATATCAACTTTTTCACGAGTTCTGAGATGTGTGCAAAGTTCCATGAGTTTTCGGATATGTTAAGCCTCCCAAAAAGGCAATTCATTTGGAGGAAGAATCATAATAATAATAATAATAATAATAATAAATCCTTGCATTTCAATAGGGTCCTCGCGCCGCTAGGTGCTCGGGCCCTAATAATAATAATAATAAAAAATCCTTGCATTTCAATACGGTCCTCGCACCACTAGGTGCTCGGGCCCTAATAATAATAATAAACAGCGTGATTACAATATGGTCCTCACGGACGACTTCATTGTCGCTCGGGCCCTAATAATAATAATAATAAACAGCGAGATTACAATAGGGTCCTCACAGACTACTTCGTCATCGCTCGGGCCCTAATAAATAATGATAAACAGCACGATTATGATAGGGTCCTCATGGAGGACTTCGTTGGCGCTTGGGCCCTAATAAAAATAATAAATAATAATAATAATAAACAGCGCAATTACAATAGGGTCCTCACGGACGACATCGTCGTCGCTCAGGTCCTAATTAAAACTGGAAGTAGCTGTGATTGGGGCTTCGCTCTCCTGCACCACCACGGGGGGCCAGCGGCATGCATCACTGAAGCGGTTATGTGAAAACTCAGAATAGTTAACCCTGATGTGGTGTGACGTGTTTTTTGAAAATTTCAAGGGGGCACTATAGAGGCATTTTGTGCCCCCCATGGGCGACGCCCCTCTCAGATGTAAGAGCTCAGTATTCTTGATCTGTGTCTCAATTTTCATGAGGATATTAGGTCGTTGAAGCCATCAAAAAGCCAAACATATTTGGTGGGGAGGGCGGCATCATAGCTGCCACGCCCCTTGACATTGAGAAAAGCTTTTAATACCTTTTGATCAGCATGGTCTCAGGATGATCTGTACCAAATCTGAAGTTGATTGGACAAAATCTGTAGGAGGAGTTCCTTAAAATACAAAGTTGTGGAAATCACAAAATCACTACCAAAATGGAAAGTTTAAATCAAAATGGGCGATTTCCTGTTTGGAGTAGACTCTTGGTGGGTTAGGGTTAGGGGACATGAAAATTGGTACACAGTGGTAATTGTAACAAGTGTAACTTATTTGCTGCGTTGGAGGCGGGGCTTAGTAAATTAGAATGGAAAGAATGGAAAACCATTCAATAGCTGCAGTAGTTAGCCAGTCCCCTGTAGCCGGTGCGGAGCCACATAGCATAGCCTCCGCTAATCTTTGCCAGAGGCGCAGCTCCAAGCCGAAGCCCACGGCTCACCACCAGCCTGTTCATGTTTCCAACCGCATTTCCCACTCACCGACACTCCCGCTGAGGATAAAACTCTGGTTATTGGCAGCTCTATTCTGAGGAACGTGAAGTTAGCAATACCAGCGGCCATAGTCAAATGTATCCCTGGGGCCAGAGCGGGCGACACTGAATCAAATTTAAAACTGCTGGCTAAAGCTAAATGTAGATTTAGTAAGATTGTTATTCATGTTGGTGCCAATGACACCCAGTTTCGCCAATCTGAGGTCACTAAAATTAATATTGCCTCGGTGTGTGAATACGCAAAAACTATGTCGTACTCTGTAGTTTTCTCTGGACCCCTCCCAAATCTGACCTCTGATGACATGTTTAGCCGCATGTCATCATTTAATTGCTGGCTGTCCAGGTGGTGTCCAGCAAACAATGTGGGTTTCGTTAATAATTGGCAAACTTTCTGGGGAAAACCTGGTCTCATTAGGAGAGACGGTATTCATCCCCCTTTGGATGGAGCTGCTCTCATTTCTAGGAACCTGGCAAATTTTATAAGTAATTCAAATCCCTGACAACAAAGAGTTGAGATCAGGACTCAGAGTCGCAGTCCTATACGCTTCTCTGAGCTTCTAGTGCAATTACCCACCCATAGTTTTCATAGTTTTATACAAACAGTGTCTGTCCCCCGACCACCTAAATTATCTAAATCTAAAATTAAACAATGAGGAGTTGTGCATAACAACCTTGTAACAATGAAAACCTATTCTGTGACAGAAAGACAAAACAGGAGAATCAAATGCAGACTGTTAAATATCAGGTCTCCATCGTCTAACGCAGTGTTAGTGCTGACGTGCTGACGTATTGCGGTAAGCAAGTTGTGTCATTTCCGGTGTTTCTGTGGCAGCGTCTCTGTACTCTCTGTGCTCTGGTGAATTCTACCAGCCTGCTTTCTGCTTTCTCACTTTAGTTGTTTAAAACGTCTACTCCAAGTCTTAACCCACACTCGTTCTGTTGAAGCACTCATAGCTCTCCTCCTTTCTACGACTTTCTCGCTAATCTCTTAGCTGTTGTTTGCACGTTACTAGCCTTGGTAGCTACATTAGCTTTACTGCTAGCGATGGCTTCTCCCTCTGCTCTCTCTTGCCCGGTGTGCCAAATGTTCAGTTATGCCTCTGCCTCCTTTAGTGACAGTGGTAATTGTAACAAGTGTAGCTTATTTGCTGCGTTGGAGGCGAGGCTTAGTGAATTAGAAGCGCGGCTCCGCACCATGGAAAACCACTCTGCAGCTGCGGTAGTTAGCCAGTCCCCTGTTGCCGGTGCGGAGCCACATAGCATAGCCTTAGCCTCTGCTAGCGGTCCTCCGGTAACTCCTGTTCAGCCGGGTCGTTGGATAAGTGTGCGCCAGAAGCGTAGCTCCAAGCCGAAGCCCACGGCTCACCACCAGCCTGTTCACGTCTCCAACCGCTTTTCCCCACTCAGCGACACACCCGCTGACGATAAAACTCTGGTTATTGGCAGCTCTATTTTGCGGAACGTGAAGTTAGCAACACCAGCGGCCATAGTCAAATGTATCCCTGGAGCCAGAGCGGGCGACATCGAATCAAATTTGAAACTGCTGGCTAAAGATAAACGTAGATTCAGTAAGATTGTTATTCACGTCGGCGGCAATGACACCCGGTTACGCCAATCGGAGGTCACTAAAATTAATATTGCCTCGGTGTGTGAATATGCAAAAACGATGTTGGACTCCGTAGTTTTCTCTGGACCCCTCCCAAATCTGACCTCTGATGACATGTTTAGCCGCATGTCATCATTTAATCGCTGGCTGTCCAGGTGGTGTCCAGCAAACGATGTGGGTTTCGTTAATAATTGGCAAACTTTCTGGGGGAAACCTGGTCTCATTAGGAGAGACGGCATTCATCCCACTTTGGATGGAGCTGCTCTCATTTCTAGGAACCTGGAAAATTTTATTAGCAGATTAAATCCCTGACAACCCAGAGTTGAGACCAGGACAGAGAGCTGCAGTCCCATACGCCTCTCTGAGCTTCTAGTTCACTTACCCAGCCATAGCTTTCATAGTTTTATACCAACGGTGTCTGTCCCCCGACCACCTAAATTATTTAAATCTAAAATTAAACAAAGAGGAGTTGTGCAAAACAACCTCATAGAAATTAAAACCTCTTCTGTGACAGAAAGACAAAACAGGAGAATTAAATGCGGACTGTTAAATATCAGGTCTCTTTCGTCTAAAGCAGTGTTAGTAAACGAATTAATATCATATAATCATATTGATTTACTCAGTCTCACTGAAACCTGGCTGTGTCCTGATGAATATGTCAGTCTAAATGAATCCACTCCTCCCAGTCATAATAATACCCACATTCCTCGAGGCAGCGGCCGAGGAGGGGGAGTTGCAGCCATTTTTAACTCTAGTCTGTTAATCAGCGCCAAACCTAAACTAGATTATAATTCTTTTGAAAGCCTTGTTCTTAGTCTTTTACATCCGACCTGGAAAACCTCGCAGCCACTTTTATTTATTATTGTGTACCGTGCTCCTGGCCCGTATTCTGAATTTATATCTGAATTCTCAGAGTTTTTATCCAGTTTAGTTCTAAAATCAGATAAAGTTATTATTGTAGGCGACTTTAACATTCATGTCGACGTTGATAATGACTCCCTGGCTACCGCGTTTATCTCATTATTAGACTCCATTGGCTTCAGTCAGGGTGTACGTGAACCCACTCACTGTTTTAACCATACCCTCGATCTAGTTCTGACGTATGGAATTGAAATTGATAACCTAACAGTCTTTCCACATAATCCCTCGCTATCGGATCATTATTTGATTACTTTTGATTTCTTTTTACTCGACTACACGCCACTTAGCAACAGTTACTATACCAGATGTTTATCAGATAGTGCTGTCGCAAAATTTAAGAAAATGATTACTCCGTCGTTAAATTCAATCCCAAGTCCTTTAGTAACAGAGGTTTCCCGTACCGATTTTAACCTCTCCCGAATTGATCAATTTGTTGATAGCGCCGTAAGCTCGCTGCGAACAACACTTGACTCTGTAGCTCCTCTTAAAAAGAAGTTAACAAAACAAAGAAAGTTCGCTCCTTGGTATAACTCTGAAACCCGTAAATTAAAGCAAATATCGCGAAAGTTTGAAAGGAATTGGCGATTAACCAAACTGGAAGAATCTCGTGTAATCTGGGCAGACAGTCTCAAAACTTATAAGAGGGGTCTCCGCAATGCCAGAGCAAACTATTACTCAGCTTTAATAGAAGAAAACAAAAATAACCCCAGGTTTCTTTTCAGCACTGTAGCCAGGCTGACTGAGAGTCAAAGCTCTATTGAGCCTTGTATTCCTTTAACCCTTAGCAGTAATGATTTTATGAGCTTCTTTAATGACAAAATTCTAGCTATTAGAGGCAAAATTCATGACGACCTGTCCTCAGATAGTACCTATCTAACCTCAAACACAGCTGTAACACCTAATATTTATTTAGATTCCTTCTCCCCAATTTCTCTTCAAGAATTGACCGCAGTGATTTCATCATCTAAATCATCAACGTGTCTCTTAGACCCCATCCCAACTAGGCTACTCAAGGAGGTCTTACCTTTAGTTAACACCCATATATTAGACATGATAAATATATCCTTATTAACAGGCTATGTACCACAGTCTTTTAAGGTAGCTGTAATTAAACCTCTACTAAAAAAGCCCACCCTGGATCCAGAGGTGTTAGCCAACTATAGACCAATATCTAATCTTACCTTTATGTCAAAGATCCTTGAGAAAGTAGTCGCAGACCAGCTGTGTGATTTTCTCCAGGATAATAATTTATTTGAGGAATTACAGTCAGGATTTAGAGCGCATCATAGCACTGAGACAGCTCTAGTGAAAATTACAAATGACCTTCTGATTGCTTCAGACAAAGGACTCGTCTCTGTACTTGTTTTATTAGATCTTAGTGCAGCGTTTGACACTGTTGACCATGAAATTCTGTTACAGAGACTGGAACACTTAATTGGCCTAAAAGGTTCTGCACTAAGCTGGTTTAAATCTTATTTATCTGATCGTTTTCAATTTGTTGACGTTCATAATGAATCATCCGTACGTACTAAAGTTTGTTTTGGAGTTCCGCAAGGTTCTGTGCTTGGACCAATCCTATTTATTCTATATATGCTTTCTTTAGGTAACATCATTAGAAATCACTCTATAAATTTCCATTGTTATGCTGATGATACACAGTTGTATTTATCGATGAAGCCAGAAGAAAGGGATCAATTAACTAAACTTCATAATTGTCTTAAAGACATAAAAACCTGGATGAGCACCAATTTCCTGATGTTAAATTCAAACAAAACTGAAGTTATTGTTCTTGGCCCCAAACAACTCAGAGACTCTTTATCTGATGACATAGTTTCTCTCGATGGCATTGCTCTGGCCTCTACCACTACCGTAAGAAACCTCGGAGTAACATTTGACCAAGATTTGTCTTTCAATTCTCATTTAAAACAAACCTCACGGACTGCATTTTTTCATCTGCGTAATATTGCAAAAATTAGGCCTATCTTGACCTAAAAAGATGCAGAAAAATTGGTCCACGCTTTTGTTACCTCGAGGCTGGATTACTGTAACTCTCTACTATCAGGTAGCTCTAGTAAATCATTAAAAACTCTTCAGCTAATTCAGAATGCAGCAGCACGTGTACTAACAGGAACTAAGAAACGAGATCATATTTCTCCTGTTTTAGCTTCTCTGCACTGGCTCCCTGTAAAATCCAGAATTGAATTTAAAATCCTACTGTTAACTTATAAAGCTCTAAATGGTCAAGCTCCATCATATCTTAGAGAGCTCATAGTGCCTTATTATCCCACCAGAACTCTGCGCTCTGAGAACGCAGGGTTACTCGTGGTCCCTAAAGTCTCCAAAAGTAGATCAGGAGCCAGAGCCTTCAGCTATCAGGCTCCTCTCCTGTGGAATCATCTTCCTGTTACGGTCCGGGAGGCAGACACCGTCTCCACATTTAAGGCTAGACTTAAGACTTTCCTCTTTGATAAAGCTTATAGTTAGGGCTGGCTCGGGCTTGCCTTGTACCAGCCCCTAGTTAGGCTGACTTAGGCCTAGTCAACCGGAGGACCACCTATAATACACCGGGCACCTTCTCTCTCTCTCTCTCTCGCTCTCTCTCTCTCTCTCTCCCTCTCTCTCTCGTATCCTATTACTGTATCTATTTTACTCGGCCATTCTGGATGTCACTAACTCGGTTTCTTCTCCGGAGCCTTTGTGCTCCACTGTCTCTCAGGTTAACTCGTATTGCAGCGGTGCCTGGATAGTGTGACGTGTGTGGTTGTGCTGCTGCCGTGGTCCTGCCAGATGCCTCCTCCTGCTGCTGCTGCTGCCATCATTAATCATTAGTCATACTTCTACTGCTATTATAGACATATGATATTATCATACATGTAGACTGCCTGACACTAATATATACTTTCAACATATTGTACCACAGTAGCCAGAACTATAACGACAGTATTATTACTTTCATGAATGTTGTTGTAAGCTACTGTCATTACCGAGGATGTCATACAGATTACTGTATTGTGTCATACAGATTACTGTTAATTTGTTATGCTGATCTGTTCTGTACGACATCTACTGCACGTCTGTCCGTCCTGGAAGAGGGATCCCTCCTCAGTTGCTCTTCCTGAGGTTTCTACCATTTTTTTCCCCCGGTAAAGGGGTTTTTTTGGGGAGTTTTTCCTTATCCGCTGTGAGGGTCTAAAGGACAGAGGGATGTCGTATGCTGTAAAGCCCTGTGAGGCAAATTGTATTTGTGATATTGGGCTTTATAAATAAAATTGATTGATTGATTGATTAGTAAACAAATTAATTTCAGATAATCATATTGATTGGGCGGCACGGTGGTGTGGTGGTTGGCACCGTCACCTCACAGCAAGAGGGTTGCCGGTTGGATCCCGGGTGTGGGAGCCCTTCTGTGTGGAGTTTGCATGTTCTGTTCTCCCCTTGTCAGCGTGGGTTCTCTCCGGGTACTCCGGCTTCCTCCCACAGTCCAAAGACATGCAATTTGGGGACTAGGTTAATTGATTACTCTAAATTGTCCATAGGTATGAATGTGAGTGTGAATGGTTGTCTGTCTCTATGTGTCAGCCCTGCGATGGTCTGGCGAACTGTCCAGGGTGTAACCTGCCTCTCGCCCGATGTCAGCTGGGATAGGCTCCAGCCCCCCTGCGACCCTCACGAGGATGAAGCGGTTAGAAGATGAATGAATGAATGAATGAATCATATTGATTTACTCAGTCTCACCGAAACCTGGCTGTGTCAAGATGTTAGTGTTACCCCCAATTTCCACCAGATGCGTGTTGGTTGCATCTGCGGTCCGGCATGGCAGCGGAGCCGATTAGATTCAATTCTAGTCAATGTGTGTGTTTCCACTGGCTCCGGCTGTGCTGCGTTCCGGCTCCGTCTCAGCTCCGGCACTCCGGAGGCCTCCGCAACAGATACGCAGGACTTCTATTTTTGCCGGACGCCGGAGCACAATGCAGCAATTCAACACAGAGCAGATCGTGCAGGGCAGGAAGTCGTGCAGAGAAACAAAATAAAACATCCGGTTAATTTTCAAAATAAGATACACAGTGTTCACAGCGGATCATATTTCCTTGCACTACACCTTGAAAACTACATGATGGACAGAGGCAGGCCTGAAGTCAACAGGTCAGAGGTTTTCAGATGTCATTTCACCCCATTGACACCATGGACGAGGAGATATTCATCATGGCAATGCACCGAGATGTCTTCTGGTGGAGCTGCACCGCTCCGCACAGCAAACGCTGCCGGTGGGTATTGACGGACAGCGGAGCACACAGCGGATAACCAGCGCTGCCGTACCGCAACGGACACGCATCCAGTGGAAATCCAGCATTAGTCTAAATGAATCCACTCCTCCCAGTCATAATAATACCCACATTCCTCGAGGCAGCGGCTGAGGAGGGTGAGTTGCAGCCATTTTTAAGTCTAGTCTGTTAATCAGCCCAAAACCTAAACTAGACTATAATTCATTTGAAAGCTTCGTTCTTAGTCTTTTACATCCGACCTGGAAAACCCTGCAGCCACTTTTATTTGTTATAGTGTTCCATGCTCCTGGCCCATACTCTGAATTTGTTTCTGAATTCTCAGAGTTTTTATCCAGTTTAGCTTTTAAATCAGATAAAGTTATTATTGTAGGCAATTTTAACATTCACGTCGACATTGATAATGACTCCCTGGCTATTGTGTTTATCTCATTATAAGACTCCTTTGACTTCAGTCAGGGCGTACATAAATCCACTCACTGTTTTAACCATACCCTCGATCTAGTTCTGATGTATGGAATTGAAATTGATAACCTAACAGTCTTTCCTCAGAATCCCTCGCTATCGGATCATTGATTGCTTTTGATTTCTTTTTACTCGATTACACACCACTCAACAATAGTTACTACACGAGATGTTTATCAGGTAGTGCTCTCGCAAAATTTAAGGAAATGATTACTCCATTGTTAAATTCAATACCAAGTACTTCAGTAACAGAGGTTTCCCGTGCCGACTTTAACCTCTCCCAAATTGATCATCTTGTCGATAGCACTGTAAGCTCGCTGCGAACAACACTCGACTCTGTAGCTCCTCTTAAAAAGAAGTAAACAAAGCAACGAAAGTTCGCTACTTGGTATAACTCTCAAACCCGTATCTTAAAACAAATATTGCGAAAATTTGAAAGGAACTGGCGATTAACCAAACTGGAAGAATCTCGTTTAATCTGGGCAGACAGTCTCAAAACGTATAAGAGGGGCCTCCGCAATGCCAGAGCAAACTATTACTCAGCATTAATAGAAGAAAACAAGAATAACCCCAGGTTTCTTTTCAGCACTGTAGCCAGGCTGATTGAGAGCCAAAGCTCAATTGAGCCTTGTATTCCTTTAGCCCTTAGCAGTGATGATTTTATGAGCTTTTTTAATGACAAAATTCTAACTATTAGAGGCGAAATTCATGACCTCCTGTCCTCAGATAGTGCCTATCTAACCTCAAACACAGCTGTAAGACCTAATATATATTTAGATTGCTTCTCCCCAATTTCTCTTCAAGAATTGACTGCAGTGATTTCTTCATCTAAATCATCATCTCTCTTAGACCCCATCCCAACTAGGCTACTTAAGGAGGTCTTACCTTTAGTTAACACTCATTTATTAGACATGATCAATATCTTTATTAACAGGCTATGTGTGGCGTGTAATACAAACGGGAACCCAGGAGCGGAAACGGAGAAGATTTAACAATGATTTATTTGCAAAGGTAGACACAAAAAATCCCAAAAACGGCAAGTGGTCCACTAAAAGTCCAAAAAGTCCAGAGAGTGCTGGGCTGTGTGGGCGCGGGAGGCACTGGAAAAAAGAGAAGAGACAAACAATTACTCCACATGGAAATATTCACAACAAGCACGATAAATCAAAGTACCACGAGGGTGAACGGGAGCCAACTGGTACCACGGTGGGTCTCTGTATCATCTGGCGTCGAGAAGTGTCTCAGCAAGGTAAAAGTAGTCCTCTTGATTAGGGAAGTGGAAGCAGGTGAGTCTAATCACTCCTCGACGCAGCGGAGAGAAGGGTGCCTCCAGAGACAAGAGGTGAAGTTAGCCGCACACAACACACAACAACCGGAAATGGACCTTCAAAATAAAAGTGCAAAAATACAAACCGCCACAGTACCCTCCCCTCAACGAACGCCTCCTGGCGTTCCACCGGGCTTGTCTAGATGAGCCGCATAAAAGTCACGAAGAAGGGCCTCATCCAGAATAAGACCCTTGGAGACCCAAGAACGTTCCTCCGGACCGTACCCCTCCCAGTCCACGTGGTACTGGAACCCCCGGCCACGAGGACGGACGTCCAGGATCCGAGACACCGTGTAGGCAGGATGACCATCAATGAGTCGGGGGGGAGGCGGGGCGACGGCCAGAGGGCTGAGCTCGCTGGAGGTAACCGGCTTCAGCAGGGAGACGTGGAAGGTGGGATGGACCTTCATAGAGTCTGGCAGTCTGAGCTTAACAGCAGATGGATTAATAATTTTCAGGATCTCAAAGGGACCGACGAAACGAGGGGAGAGCTTACGTGATTCGACGTCCAAGGGAAGATCACATGACGACAGCCACACCATCTGACCAGAGCGGTACTCTGGGGCGGGGGCACGATGGGCATCAGCCAGCCGTTTGTTCCTCTCCGTGGATCGAGACAGGGCAGCTCTAGCAGACCGCCACACCTCCTTGACTCTCTGGAGGTGTTCCTTAACTGAGGGGACGGCCACGGCAGTCTCCTGCTCAGGAAACAGGGGGGGTTGATAGCCCAGGCAACACATGAACGGTGACATACCTGTGGCCGCGCTGGAGAGAGAGTTGTGGGCGTACTCAATCCACGGAATATGGGAGCTCCAGGAAACTGGGTGATGGGCAGCAACACAACGGAGGGCTGACTCCAGATTTTGATTTGCTCGCTCTGTCTGGCCGTTGGTTTGAGGGTGATAGCCGGAGGACAAGCTTGCCGTAGCGCCCACAGCCTTACAAAACTCCTTCCAGACTTGCGACGCAAACTGGGGGCCTCGGTCCGACACCACGTCGAGGGGGGTCCCGTGAAGCCTGAAAACATGGTTAACGAGGAGACCAGCCGTCTCGAGGGCAGAAGGCAGTTTAGTCAGGGGTACATAGTGAACAGACTTAGAAAATCGATCAACAATCGTCAGGATGACCATGTTACCTTCAGAGGGGGGCAACCCCGTAACAAAGTCCAGAGCAATGTGGGACCAAGGGCGGCTTGGGATGGGTAAGGGGCGTAACAACCCTGCAGGTGGCTGATGGGAGGCCTTACCACGGGCACAGACAGAGCAAGCGGAGACGAACTCCCGGGTGTCACGGTACATCTTAGGCCACCAGAAACTCTGGCGGAGGAACTGGAGTGTACAGTTGAAACCGGGATGGCATGTTAACTTAGACGAGTGGGCCCACTGGAGCACCTGGGACCTGACAGCGTCAGGAACAAACCTTCGATTGGGGGGACCAGAACCAGGATCAGGCTGTTGTTCTTGAGCCTTGAGGACGATGGATTGTATCTCCTACGAAGCCATGCCAACGAAACACGCAGGGGAAAGGATGGACTCTGGTTGTTCCGAGTCAGAAGCAGGGGCGTAGAGACGAGACAGAGCGTCGGGCTTGATATTGCGAGACCCGGGGCGATACGAGAGGGAGAAATTAAAACGGCTCAAAAACAGGGCCCATCTGGCTTGGCGGGGGTTAAGTCTCTTGGCGGACCGTAAGTAGGCAAGGTTTTGTGATCTGTCCATATCAAAAAAGGGACCGTCGCCCCCTCCAACCAGTGCCTCCACTCCTGAAGGGCCCAGACCACAGCCAGCAACTCTTGGTTCCCAACGTCGTAGTTCCGTTCCGCCGGGGATAGACGGCGAGAGAAAAAGGTGCAGGGATGAAGCTTGTGAGTTTGGGGGTTTCTTTGGGACAGAACCGCACCAGCACCAGAATCCGAGGCATCGACCTCGACCACGAATTGGAGGGCAGGATCAGGGTGTCTCAGCACAGGGGCTGCGGTGAAGAGCGCCTTGAGCTGGGAAAAGGCTCGCTGAGCCTCCGGGGACCACAGGAAGGGGGATTTAGCAGACGTGAGCCGGGTCATGGGAATGGCCACCTTACTGTAATCTCGAATGAAGCGCCGGTAAAAATTGGCGAACCCGAGAAACCTTTGAAGCTCCTTACGTGTGGTGGGAACGGGCCAGTCAGTGACAGCTTGTATCTTGGCAGGATCTGGTTTAAGCTGGCCCCTGGCGATGATGTAGCCCAAAAAACTGACTGAGTCGGCGTGAAACTCACACTTCTCGGGCTTCACATAAAGCTTGTTCTCTAGAAGCCTCTGGAGGACGAGTCGGACATGCTGTCTGTGTTCGACTAAGTCACGAGAGAAGATCAAAATGTCATCTAAATAGACAAACACAAAACGGTTTAACATGTCTCTTAGCACATCATTTATCAGGGCCTGGAAAACTGCAGGAGCATTAGTGAGCCCGAATGGCATTACCTGATACTCAAAATGGCCAAGGGGCATGTTGAAGGCGGTCTTCCACTCATCTCCCTCCTTTATCCGGATAAGGTGGTAGGCGTTCCGGAGGTCCAGCTTGGAGAAGACGGTGGCAGAACAGAGGGGCTCGAAGGAGGGATCAATGAGGGGGAGAGAATACTTATTTTTAACTGTTATGTCGTTGAGACCACGGAAATCAATGCAGGGGCGGAGAGAGGCATCTTTCTTTTTAACAAAAAAGAAACCCGCCCCCAACGGGGAGGAGGAGGGTCGAATGAGTCCAGACGCCAGCGAGTCCTGGATGTATGTCTCCATTGCCTCCTTTTCAGGGCGTGACAGGTTGTACAGGCGACTAGAGGGAAGGGGGGCGCCCGGGAGGAGGTCAATAGAACAATCATACGGTCGATGAGGGGGCAGGGAGACTGCAAACTCTTTGCTGAACACAGGGGCGAGATCATGATATTCAGGGGGCACAGAGGTGAGCGCTGGAGGCAAGGGAGGTGCTGCAGGAGGCCGGGGGGTGAATGGGTTGGCTGAGCGGAGACACTGAGAATGGCACAGGGGGCTCCAGGCGGTTATGCTAGCAGCCTTCCAATCTATCTGGGGGTTATGTTGTAGCAGCCACGGGAGACCCAAAACCAGGGGAGCATGAGGAGAGGGAATAACAATTAACTGTATGTCCTCACGATGGTTGCCAGAAATAATGAGGGTGACAGGGGCTGTACGAAATTTAACCTGAGCTATCAATCTGCCGTCTAAGGCCGTGACATTACGAGGGACAGGCAGGGGTTCTAGGGGCAAGTTCAACTGTGTGGCTAATTCCTCATGAATGAAGTTCTCGTCGGCCCCGGAGTCAATAAGCACCTTTAAGAGAAACGACTCCCGGTCCCAGAGCAGGCAGGACTGTACAGTTATACGTTGGGGAGAGCTAGAAGTGGGGGAAAGTTTGACTCACCAGTGCGCTCTCCGTCACGGGTGAGCCTGCCCTTTTGGCGTCTGGGGACAGTTAGCCAGGAAATGGCCCGCTTGGCCACAGTAGATGCAGAGCCGCTGATTTACATGGTGCTGGCGCTCGCTGGGATGTAATCGGGTCCGGCCCAGCTGCATGGGTTCCACAGGAGAGGAGGGGGAATTGGAGGTAGCTTGAGGCTGCATGGAGGGCCCGAGGGTGGCTGGTGGAGGTGCAGGGAAAGCTGACTCTTTAAAACGAAAAGAGTTAAATTGAGATTTCTCCCTCTGTCTCTTCCTCAAGCGGTTATCAATGTGGATGGCAAGTGAGATTAAAGATTCTAGTGAATCGGGTTCATCTCTGGAGGCCAGTTCATCTTTAAGTTCACAAGAAAGGTTACGTAGAAACACTCCCTTTAACTCTAATTCCCCCCATCCGCTCTCTGATGCTGCGATTCTGAAGTCGATGGAAAAATCCGCCACCGACCTAGAACCCTGAACTAGGGAAAATAACCGCTTGGCTGCCTCTTGTCCCTGCCGAGGATGGTCAAAAATTCTACATAATTCACCTGAGAAGCTATCAAATGAAGCAAGAATGGGTGATTGCTGTTCCCACAATGCTGTGGCCCACTGTGCTGCTCTACCCCGCAGTAAATTGACTGTGTAGGCTATCTTAGCTCTGTCTGAGGGATAGCTAAGGGGCTGTTGATCAAACACTAATGAACAGCGTAAAATAAAACCCCCAGCACCTCCAATCTCACCAGCATAAGATTAGGGAGCGGGCACATGCGGCTCCCTCCGAGGGACAGGGGGTGGGGAAGACTGGGCTGGCGGCGGAGCGGGTGCAGTACTCACAGAGGGAGGAGAGAGGCTGGGATCCAGGCGGCCGAGCTGGGCGGTGAGGTCACGGACCTGAGTGCTGAGTTTCTGAACAGCGTCCATTACTCCTTGAAACATTTCCTCGTGTTGGCCGAGGCGAAGTCCTTGCCGGGCGATGGCGGCCCGAATGGGGTCCGGTTCCGCCGGGTCCATGCTGGCCAGATGATTCTGTGGCATGTAATACAAACGGGAACCCAGGAGCGGAAACGGAGAAGATTTAACAATGATTTATTTGCAAAGGTAGACACAAAAAATCCCAAAAACGGCAAGTGGTCCACTAAAAGTCCAAAAAGTCCAGAGAGTGCTGGGCTGTGTGGGCGCGGGAGGCACTGGAAAAAAGAGAAGAGACAAACAATTACTCCACATGGAAATATTCACAACAAGCACGATAAATCAAAGTACCACGAGGGTGAACGGGAGCCAACTGGTACCACGGTGGGTCTCTGTATCATCTGGCGTCGAGAAGTGTCTCAGCAAGGTAAAAGTAGTCCTCTTGATTAGGGAAGTGGAAGCAGGTGAGTCTAATCACTCCTCGACGCAGCGGAGGGAAGGGTGCCTCCAGAGACAAGAGGTGAAGTTAGCCGCACACAACACACAACAACCGGAAATGGACCTTCAAAATAAAAGTGCAAAAATACAAACCGCCACACTATGTACCACAGTCTTTTAAGGTAGCTGTAATTAAACCTCTCCTAAAAAAGCCCACCCTGGATCCAGAGGTGTTAGCCAACTATAGACCAATATCTAATCTTCCCTTTCTTTCAGAGATCCTTGAGAAAGTAGTCGCAGACCAGCTGTGTGATTTTCTCCATGATAATAATTTATCTGAGGAATTTCAGTCAGGATTTAGAGTGCATCATAGCACTGAGACAGCACTAGTTACCTTCTGATTGCTTCAGACAAAGGACTCGTCTCTGTACTTGTTTTATTAGATCTTAGTGCGGCATTTGACACTACTGACCATCAAATTCTGCTACAGAGACTGGAACACTTAATTGGCCTAAACGGTTCTGCACTAAGCTGGTTTAAATCTTATTTATCTGATTGTTTTCAGTTTGTTCACATTCATAATGAATCATCCTTACATACTTAAGTTTGTTTTGGAGTTCCACAAGGTTTAGTGCTCGGACTAATCCTATTTACGCTATACATGCTTCCTTTCGGTAACATCAGTGGAAATCACTCTGTAAATGTCCATTGTTATGCAGATGATACACAGTTGTATTTATCTATGAAGCCAGAAGAAAGTAATCAATTAACTAAACTTCATACTTACCTTAAAGACAAAAAAACCTGGATGAGCACCAACTTCCTGATGTTAAATTCAGACAAAACTGAAGTTATTGTTCTTGGCCCCAAACAACTCAGAGACTCTTTATCTGATGACATAGTTTCTCTCGATGGCATTGCTCTGGCCTCTAGCACTACCGTAAGAAACCTCAGAGTAACATTTGATCTGTCTTTTAATTCTCATTTAAAACAAACCTCACAGACTGCATTTTTTCATCTGCGTAATATTGGGAAAATTAGGCCTATCCTGACCCAGGGATGCAGAAAAATTGGTCAACGCTTTTGTTACCTCTAGGCTGGGTCACTGTAACTCTCTATTATCAGGTAGCTCTAGTAAGTCCTTAAAAACTCTCCAGCTAATTCAGAATGCAGCAGCACGTGTACTAACAGGAACAAAGAAACAAGATCGTATTTCTCCAAAGGACAGAGGGATGTCGTATGCTGTAAAGACCTGTGAGGCAAATTGTGATTTGTGATATTGGGCTTTAAAAATAAAATTGATTGATTGATGTGTATGTTGTCCAGACGCACACAACAGTCTCTGGCACCAATGGTCTACTCCCAATAGGAAATCACGCCATTTTGATTTTGACTTGTCATTTTGGCGTGATTTCCACATTGTATTTTAACGACCTAGTCCTAGGGATTTCATCCAATCGACTTCAAATTTTTTACAGATCATCCAGAGACCATGCTGATCAAAATATGTGCTCTGCGTGTCTGTACGTCAAAGGGCATGGCTGCTATGGTGCTGCCATTTTTGATCCATCGACATGCATATTCAAACAGCTCTCTTTCCCACATATTTCATCCAAACTGCTTCAAAATTTCTGTACATGATAAGAGCCCCAACCTCAACACCTCCATATGCTAGTAGGCAATCTTGCTCATGCCGCTCCCTTGTGGAAACAGGAAATGCCATCTTTTACACTGTCAAACACCAACCTCAAGCTCCTGACCTGATCAATTACATTTTGTGGCCACATGGCGATCAAGTTGATGAATCTCCACAGCGACACATGTGTCCTGTCATGTTGCAGGCTGCTGTGTCGACAACTTTTCATCCTTTGCCACAGAGCATCACTTTGGCATAAATCCTTCATGCATTTTCTGAAATTTCGAAATTTCACGTGTGATGAGGGTCCACCCCTGAACGCACCTGGTCACATCTGGTTACGCTCGTAGCGCCACCTGGTGCATGAACAAAACATTGCGTTTTTTCGCTCCTGCCAGGTTTTTTGTCTCTTCTCGCGCCGCACCACAGACTCTGTGTGCCTCAGGCCCCCACAGTTGCATGGGGGAGCGAGGGCCCAATCACAGCTGCTTGCATCTTTAATTTTTATTATTATTTCACACACTTTTTTTACAGCTTAACTACTTCAACATACTTCAACATATTCAAACCATTCAAACACAGAAATATTCATCTCCATTTAGAATGGATGCATGTATTCAACTTTTTCATTTATACATTCCAAAATATACAATGTTTTCTGGGAAATTTCCCCCATTCAAATGAATGGGCAGAAGCTTCAAACTTGACACATCTTCAAGTTTTCTTCAGGCATTTGGAATTCCTATGCCCTCATTCATACTTTCACATAGAAACACTATTCCAACTGCAAAATGTTCCTTATCTTCTCGACATTCTTACATGTATTCATCATTCATACTTTTTGATATATTCAGACTTGTTCGGAGCATGCAAAACGTGCTCTCCTCAGCGTTTATAATGGGTCCCTATGGGACAGACCTAGAGTGGTGACATCAACACCTACAGTGGCGAGGGGCTCTAAAATCGTCTAAAACTTTTGTCTTTAACTCACGAAGAAAGCCACAATTTTCACTCTACATACACATTTTTGCAAAAAAAAAACGTAGGAAAATTTGTCCTGGTCAAAGCAATAACCCCATTGAATCTCTCACACTTACACATTTTTGCTCTGTGGCTCCAAAGCGAAGGGAGTAACGATGTTTTTCTCATTCACTCCAATGTAAACTGAGAAGAGACATTTCTGGAAAACAGCTATGAGGCACCACATGTGTAACTCGCGAGTATGATCACATTTTTGACTCTACAAACACAAAAAATGACATATGCATTCACGAGAAGTGTATCTTTCTCACCATCATGTTATTTTGATGATTGGACCAACGGTTTGGGAATAGGAAGAATTAGTTTGCGGAGTTAGATCTCCACTAATACAGCTCTCCTCTGTGATCTGTGTGTCTCTCTCTGCTCCTCTCCCAGGTGCGCCTCGTTAATTTCCATGGCAACCACTGTCACACACAAACTCACAGAAACATGTTGGTGTGTGCGTATGTAAATCTTAAATGCAGACATGACAGGGGCAGAATCTCCATTTTAAAGAGCATCTACACATTATATATCAGTGTTTTCCATCCATCCGTTTTACATACTACTAGCTACAGCCTTTATTAGTTATACTAGTGTTACTACTTTTGTGATTATGACTGTCAAATACATATTGTAACATACTGTAATATTACAAGTTAGATCTACACGAAAGCATCTCTCTTCTGTGTGTTCTGTGTGCATGTCTCTCTGTGGTCTGCCAGGTGTGCCTGACAGCTGCTGACACACAAACTCACAGAAACATGTTGGTGTGTGCGTCTCTAAATCTTAAATGCTATCTGTAATTTTAAGTTTCAACAGCCAACTGAGAAGATGATGTCCTGTTTTTTCATAGGTGCTTGGTATTGATCATCAGCAGAGAGTATTGTGCTTTCAAACACTTGATATTTGAAGTTGTAGTAAACTTTATTAATTTGTTGAGGAAAAAATTAGCATGACATAATAAAATGGAGAAGGGGGAGAAGCAGACTTTTGCGTTGCTGACACCATTGTCACCATGTCCCTTCATAGAAGTTGATTAAAAAGAAGTTAGAATAACAATTTCTCTTCTTTCGTCCACAACCCTGAGATGCAAAACTCTTTCTAGCAGGATGCTTGGCCTAGAAATTACTCTGCATTCCTGGGCTGCACCAGGCATAATGAAATGCTGGAATCCAGCAACTAATTAATGAAAGAAAATACTTTGAAAGACAATCTGACTGACACCACTAAGCCGCTTTCCTGCAGAGAGAGTTGGGGGAAAAGAACTCAAGTTGGGTTTGTTATACTGGAACTGACCCAGTCACAGGGATCGAATAAGTACATCCAAGTGGATCACATCATCCATGGCCTATACGAAGATGACACTAACCCTTGTTAATGAGCTTGATGCAAGATGATGCATTAATGTATTAAATCAATTTCATTGGAAACATCAGAGATGTCATTCACTGTACCTGGTTTACACAATTGTCTGTCATGTAGAAATAGTTCATCATTGTATCAGTTGTGCTCTTTAATTTATTCTTTCCCTTATTTATCCACTTCTTTGTCGAAATTAGCATCTGGCCATGTAGTTAGTAGTTCAATAAACATCTTATTTATGAACCTGATTAAACTTGATTCTTTGATTTGTCTCCGCACAAATGTCGAGTCACTGTCCACAAGTTAAGAGTTAACTTGTAGTAGCCATTAGATTATGAGATCCAAGTAATTAATTTAATTTTTTTCTCGTTTGCTCTAAAATAAGGGTGGCATCCAAGAAATTTAAGGTTGCATGCCGTTGTTTGAAATTAACTATATGTTACTGATAGTGAAAGCTGAGTGTCATCACTTCATCTGTGGTACCAATTTGTGTGTTTTGTTGCATGATATTGAATCATTAATTGTTACATATTTTAGCTATTAATATTACATCTTTTTATCACTACTACATCTGAACTGCATTCTATGAAAAAATATTGCTGCAAGCCAAACAAAAGAAATACTAAGGAGTTTCAGACAGCAGTTTAAGCTTGAGGGTAATCTTTATATTTTAATTCAATTCAGTTCAATTCAATTTCATTTATAAAGCCCAATATCACAAATCACAATTTGCCTCAGAGGGCTTTACAGCATATGACATCGCTCTGTCCGTTGAACCCTCACAGCGGATAAGGAAAAACTCCCCCCAATAAACCCTTTAACAGGGAAAAAGAAGGGTGGAAACCTTAGGAAGAGCAACTGAGGAGGTATCCCTCTTCCAGGATGGACAAACGTGCAATAGGTGTCGTACAGAATAGATCAATGTAATAAATTTGCAGTAATCCAAATCACAAAATGATACATAAAGAGAGACAGAAATAGAGAGGGAAACTGGGACGGAGAGAGACAGAGCCAGGGAGAGATGCAGTAGCTACAATAACATTAATGTAAGTGATAATATTCTAATAATAACAACAGTAATTGTGGTACAATATGTAGTAAGTATATATTAATATATGATACTATATGTATGTGACAGTAATAATCATATGTGTAAAATAACAGTAGAAGTATGACTAATAATAACAGCAGCAGTAGGAGGCATCAGGCAGGACCACGGCATCGTCACAACCATGACACACCAGGAGTAGCTGCATTAGGGTTACTGAATTGGAAAGGACACAGAAGGACATTGATGATTATGTGTACAGAGGTTCAGAAAAACACTGAAGGAAACCAAGCATTGCCTCAGGTCCCTGTCTACTGGTTGTCATCTATAAAGGAAGTCTGGTCTTAGTCGTCTTGAGCCTCAGGAAGCCTGTCTGAACCTTTTCCACTCCGACTGACATTGCAGATTAAAGTACACCTGCCTGCTATAGTCTGTCCTATTTTGTTAAATGTTAAATCCATGCAGTGATGGACAGAACAGACACAAAAAGTGTTTTTGACCCGTTCTGGCATATTTTGTTGTATAATACATCTTCTTCTTGCTTTGTTTTAAAACTAGAACACTTGAACTCCCATCTACATCATTGTTCCCCCCCACTGGGCTGCATATCAGATGCTTAAATGGGAGGTCTCTAAAACTTAACTCACGATTGCTGTCAGAAGCGCCGGTTGACCCTGTGGGTCCACTACTGATCATGTGTCCCAAAATTTTACTTAGTTTGGCAGCTGAGGGTTTTTTCCTCAGCCTGTTGCATTAGCTGGTCTGGTTCACACACTCTCTCCTTCCTTCCTTCTTTCTACACACCGCGTTCATGCCCTTGCTTTTTTGGGTAATACAAAAAAGCAAGATACAACCTTTAACGTGTTTGTTCCCTTAAACAAAGCAACTTATCTAAAAAAAAAAGTGTGTATCTATCTATTACAAGCTGGAGTTCCAGATGAACTCATTAAGGTATTTGCCATAGATTTGTGAAAATGCCAGAGGGCCACTGTGGTCAATTCAACTGTTGTTTTGATTTTGATGTTCTTAAAAACACAGTACTGCTGCCTGGAGCAGCCGAACAGGATGAAGAAAGACTCGCATTTCAATATTTCATTTGTAATATTAACACACCACATATTTAATAAGACTTGTTTTCAATATTATTAGGGACCAAGCAACGACTGTAAGTCGTCCGCCTAGGACCCTATTGAAATCGCGCTGTTTATTATTTATTATTATTATTATTAGGGTTCAAGCGACATCTGCAAGTCATCTGTAGGACCCTATTGAAATCGCTCTCTTTATTATTATTTATTATTATTATCATTAGAGCGATGTGGGATCCTATTAAAATAGCGCTGTTTATTATTAGGGCCCGAGAGATGACATCGAATTTCGAACAGCTCTCATGCCCACATACTTGATCTCAGCAGCTTCAAACTTGCTGGACATGATGATGGCTCCGTCCCAAACACCCCGATATGTTAATATCCCACCTTACTCATAGCGTCCCCCGGTGGTAACAGGAAGTGACCAGTTTTTACTTGTACTGATGACACAAACTTGACCGCATTAACTTCATTCCACTTCTAATGCATGCAGAACAAGTTGGTGAAACTACCTTATGAACGCTGTGAAGCTACATCTAATGGTGTCCCTGTGGCGGCATGGCGATTATCGATCCGTCGCCACTAAATACGTTTGGCATTTTGATGGCTTCAGCGACCTCATATCCTCCTCCATGTGTATGTTGTCCAGATGCACATAAAGGTCTCTGGCACCAATGGTCTACTCCAAACAGGAAGTTGGCCATTTTGATTTTGACTTGTCATTTTGGCGTGATTTCCATGTTGTATTTTAACGAAGTAGTCCTAGGCATTTGATCCAGTCGACTTCAGATTTTTTACAGATCATCCAGAGACTATGCTGAACAAAAGTTGTGCTCTGCATCTCTGTAGGTCAAAGGGCGTGGCTGCTATGGTGCTGCCATTTTTGATTCATCGCCATGCATATTCAAGCAGCTCTCTCTCCCACATAATTCATCCAAACTGCTTCAAAATGTCTGTACATGACAAGAGCCCTGCCCTCAACACATCCATATGATTGTAGGCAATCTCGCTCATGGCACCCCCTTGTGGAAACAGGAAATGCCATCTTTTACACTGACAAACACAAACTACATTTTGTGGCCACATGACGATCAAGTGGATGAATCTCCACAGTGACACACGTATCCTGTCAAGTTGCAGGCTATCACGGCGGCGGCAGCGACTTTTCATCCTTCGCCACGGAACATCACCTTCGTATAAATCCTTCATGCATTGTCCGATTTACTCGAAATTTGACATGTGTGATGAGGGTCCGCACCTGGCAACATCTGGTTACCCTCGTAGCGCCACCTGGTGGATGAACGAAACATTGCATTTTTCGCTCAAGCCAGGTTTATTCTCCCTTTTCGCTTCGCGCCACAGCCCCCACGTGCTTCAGGGCCCTACGGTTGCATGGGGGAGCGAGGGCCTGATCACAGCTACTTGCAGCTTTAATTTATAAGGGCCTGAGCGACGACGAAGTTGTCTGTGAGGACCCTATTACAATCGTGCTGTTTATTAGGGACCTCGGCCAAACGGGCGAGGGCCCTATTGTTCTTGTAATGTTTATTATTATTATTATTATTAGGGACCTCGGCCAAACGGGCGAGGGCCCTATTGTTCCTGTAATGTTTATTATTAGGGACCTCGGCCAACCGGGCGAGGGCCCTCTTGTTCCTGTAGTGTTTATTAGGGACCTCGGCAACTGGCGAGGGCCCTCTTGTTCCTGTAGTGTTCATTATTATTATTATTAGGGACCTCGGCAACTGGCGAGGGCCCTCTTGTTCCTGTAGTGTTTATTATTATTAGGGACCTCGGCCAACCGGGCGAGGGCCCTCTTGTTCCTGTAGTGTTTATTATTATTATTATTATTATTATTATTATTATTAGGGACCTCGGCAACTGGCGAGGGCCCTCTTGTTCTTGTAGCGTTTATTAGGGACCTCGGCAACTGGCGAGGGCCCTATTGTTCCTGTAGTGTTTATTATTATAGTTATTATTTCTTTATTCCGCCGCGACTTTAAACTGGAATTTGACCCCCTAAACATGCTCCAAAACTCACCAAAATTGGCACGCATGTCAGGACTGGCGAAAAATTTTATGCAATGAAAAAATTAATTCAAAAAGTGCCAAAATGGGCTCTCTAGCGCCACCTAGGCGTTTGTCACACTAAAATGGCCGCTGTAGCCAGTAGGAACGTCGTAGGAAGATCAAACCAAAACAGCCGCGTTCCTTTCATCAAGACCTACAAATCACGCACTCGCTGCCATGACCTAAATCCAACAGGAAGTGAGGTATTTCCCTTCAAAGTAAGAGTTTTCCTCAAAAACAAGAAATTCCTTAAAAACTATACTACTTTCACACCGTTTATCGTATCGGCTTCAAAATCGCACAGATTATTCTTCAACGTGTCCTTATCAGATTGTCTTGGTAACTTCTACAGTTTTTGAATGGTTTGGATTTGCTGGCCTCAGACAGGTGATGTGCTCCAGAACCTCCTGACGATTTATTGTGCCACCTAGGCACACAAAAATGCCCGGTGTGATGGGTAGGAACCACTTAGAAAGACCAAACCAAAACTGTCTCGTTCGTCTCATAAAGACCTACAAATGTCGCATTGCAACCCCTGACCTAACTCCAACAGGAAGCGCAATGTTGTTGTTTGAATGTAAGATGACATTTTTCACAAATTCTGTCACTCAAAAATTATTTGCTCCTACACCGTTTATCATAACTGCTTCAAACTTGTAAAAATTACAGATCTTCCCCTGGTGAACATTACTTGCAAAGGATTTTGTCCTAACTTGAACGGTTTGGAATTCAGGAGCGTTAGAAGGTGCAGAGCACAACTCCTCATGATGATCTCTGTAAGACAAGATCGTAAACTTGTGACTAAGGCACCTTTAATTAATCCGGAGGCATACAAGCTTTATATCACTGCGTTCAGAACAAAATTATCTATCTGGTGATGCTTTCAGATTGAAACTGTGACTCACGGTTTGGCATGTAAAAGGACTAGTTCAGGAGATTTTCAACCCATTCTGCTCTCTGCCTGTCAGCCACATGCAGTCCTTAATTAGCATAACAAAAGCTTCACTCTCACAGTCTCTGTCAGAGTGAAGTGTGTGTTCATGTGTGTGGTCACACACACAAGAAAGTATAATATTTACTAAACTGTCCAGCTCATGGCGCTCATTCCAAAAGCTTTGAAAGAAATGCCTGACACCAAAAACCTATAAATACAAGATGTCCTGCTGAAACTGTTTTACCTCATGAAGAATTGGAATACATGTAGTCCTGCTCAGTTTCTCCACTGACATTAACTAGTACATATTTGTGTTTGTTTGCTGCACTTAGATTCTCAAAGCAGCCAGTACACATCGCTCAAGCTTTCACTAGGTCACATGATTTCAAATGAATATGGATGTGTTGTTTGATCATCACACATGTCAAAGTTTCATTAGGTGACATGGCTTATGTCTACAACTTTCAAAATATAAGCTCAAACCACCTTCATAAGAACCCTTTACAGTTTTTAACATTGAGTTTGACTTATGACTTATCAACATTATGAGTGAAAATACAGTTCCATTACTGACAATGTTATATGTCAATACACAGGTTTGACAGCCAATTCATATTAACCCTTGATCATAAATGTTTATAACTTTGTTGTGTATACTTGAATATCTCAAAATTAATTAATCAATGTCCTAAAATGTAACTCCACTGTAAACTTTGTATAAAAATCCTCCACAATATTATTACTTTCATTAATGTTGTTGTAAGCTACTGTCATTACCGCCTGTCTGCATCTCTCTCTGTCTCCCCTTCTGTGTCACTGGGTCCTGAGGACAGAGGGATTTTGTATGCTGTGCATGAATTCAGCAACTTAAGACAGTCCTGAGTAACAAACAAATATGCAGCAGTATTAGAGTGTGACAGATGGTAAATCTCTGCTACTAACTATGTTACCATAAAAAGTTTGACACAGACTGAAAGAATGAGGAAATGAAACACGGTGTAAGAGGCAGGCACTTAGATTCTCACAGCAGCCAGTACATATCACACAAGCTTTCACTAGGTCACATGATTTCAAAAGAATATGAATGTGTTGTTTGATCATCACACATGTCAAAGTTTCATTAGGTCACATGGCTTATGTCTACAACTGTCAAAATATAAGCTCAAACCACCTTCATAAGAACCCTTTACGGATTTTACAATTGAGTTTGACTTATGATTCTGGCTATTGTGGTACAACATGTGGGAAGTATATATTAATATCTAATAGTATACATATGTGACAATAATCATATGTGTACAATACCAATAGAAGTTTGGCACACACAGACAGACACACAGACACACACACAGACACACACACAAACACACACACACACACACACACACACACACACACACACACACACACACTCCACTCCCTGCCCCCCCTCTCTCTATCTCTCTCTCCTCTCTCTCTCCCCCCTCTCTCCTCTTTCTCCCTTCTCTCCCTCTCTGCATGTCGCTAACACGGCAGTCTATGTCTGTCTGTCTGTGTGTGTCATACTTCTACTGTTATTAAACACATATGATTAGTGTCACATATGTATACAATCAGATATTAATTCAACATTTGCAGGTCTTAGTATATATTTGTGTCTATTTGCTGCACTTAGATCCTCACAACAGCCAGTACACATCACTCAAGCTTTCACTAGGTGACATGATTTCAAATGAATATGGATGTTTTGTTTGATCATCACACGTCAAAGTTTCATTAGGTCACATGGCTTATGTCTACAACCTGTGCTGGGGGGACGACGGCGAGGGGCCGAGGTTCCGCCCAACGCTGCTTCGCAGCTTTAATTATTATTATTATTATTATTATTATTCCTCCAAATGAATTGCCTTTTTGGGAGGCTTAACATACCCAAAAACTCATGAAACTTTGCACACATCTCAGAACTTGTGAAAAATTTGATATTTTAAGGGTCTCATCCGCTGGTTCCAAAAAGTGACTCAGTAGTGCCCCCTACAAAAGTTTGAGGAAACAGCCCCTGAAGCTAGTTTAACCTACATGTATGAAACTTGGCAGGTTTATGTAATGCTTAGAGACGTACAAAAAAGCCTCTTGGAGGCATCCTCTAAACCCAACAGGAAGTCAGCCATTTTGAATTTACTGTGCAATTTTGATGCATTTTTGGCCATTTCCAGGGGTCCTAAATGAACAAACTTGTCCGAGACATTTCATCCGATGGACTTCAAACCTTGGTCTGTCCCATCCCAAGACCTTGAAGATGAAAAGTTGTCAAAAGCTTGAGTTTTAGTCAATGACCGTGGGATGGCGTCAAAGTTAGGGGTCTCGCCACTAAACAGGAAGTAGTTTATAACTCCAGCATACATGGTCCAATCTTGCCCAGACTTCACAGAATTAATGACAGTCCCGCCCTGAACACATCTACATGTCAATAATTAGAGAAAAACATAGCGCCCCCTACTGGCAACGGGAAATGTCCTGTTTTAGACTTTTGTAGTGTCTTGAGATCCACTTTGACGTTGTGGAACAGGTGACCAGCTAGGGGCCCAAGCTGAAACATACACGGTCAGGGTCAAGAAGTTATTTATGGCTACGGTCAAGAATTGCTGAAGTTTGCTGCTGATCACATGGACAAAGATAAGACCTTCTGGAGCAAAGTTCTGTGGTCAGATGAAACAAAAATTGAGCTGTTTGGCCACAATGCCCAGCAATATGTTTGGAGGAGAAAAGGTGAGGCCTTTAACCCCAAGAACACCATGCCTACCGTCAAGCACGGTGGTGGTAGTATGATGCTCTGGGGCTGTTTTGCTGCCAATGGAACTGGTGCTTTACAGAGAGTAAATGGGATAATGAAGAAGGAGGATTACCTTCAAATTCTTCAAGATAATCTAAAATCATCAGCCCGAAGGTTGGGTCTTGGGCGCAGTTGGGTGTTCCAACAGGACAATGACCCCAAACACACATCAAAAATGGTAATGGAATGGCTAAATCAGGCTAGAATTAAGGTTTTAGAATGGCCTTCCCAAAGTCCTGACTTGCACCCCATTGAGAACATGTGGACAATGCTGAGGAAACGAGTCCATGTCAGAAAGCCTACAAATTTAACTGAACTGCACCAATTCTGTCAAGAAGAGTGGTCAAAGATTCAACCAGAAGCTTGCCAGAAGCTTGTGGACGGCTACCAAAAGCGCCTAATTGAAGTGAAAATGGCCAAGGGACATGTCACCAAATATTAGCATTGCTGTATGTATATTTTTGACCCAGCAGATTTGGTCACTTTTTCAGTTAACCCATAATAAAGTCATAAAATAACCAAACTTCATGAATGTTTTTTGTGACAAAGAAGTATCTGTTCCAATCCCTCTATCAGAGAAAAATTAGAGTTGTAGAAATAACTGGAAACTCAAGAGAGTTATGACATTATGTTCTTTACAAGTGTATGTAAACTTTTGACCACAACTGTATCTAACCTCAAACACAGCTGTTAGACCTAATATATATTTAGATTGCTTCTCCCCAGTTTCTCTTCAAGAATTGGCCGCAGTGATTTCTTCATCTAAATCACTGTGTCTCTTAGACCCCATCCCAGCTAGACTACTTAAGGAGGTCATACCTTTGGTTAACACTCATTTATTAGACATGATCAATATATCCTTATTAACAGGCTATGTACCACAGTCTTTTGAGGTAGCTGTAATTAACCTCTCCTAAAAAAGCCCACCCTGGATCCAGAGGTGTTAGACAACTATAGACCAATATCTAATCTTCCCTTTCTTTCAAAGATCCTTGAGAAAGTAGTCGCAGACCAGCTGTGTGATTTTCTCTGTGATAATAATTTATTTGAGGAATTTCAGTCAGGATTTAGAGTGCATCATAGCACTGAGAAGCACTAGTTAAAATTACAAATGACCTTATGATTGCTTCAGACAAAGGACTCGTCTCTGTACTTGTTTTATTAGATCTTAGTAAGGCGTTTGACACTATTGACCATCAAATTCTGCTACAGAGACTGGAACACATAATTGGCCTAAAAGGTTCTGCACTAAGCTGGTTTAAATCTTATTTATCTGGTCATTTTCAGTTTGTTAATGTTCATAATGAATCATCAGGGCTCCAGACTGCGCCTAATTGGTCGCATTTTGCGACCTTTTTTGGAGGCCGTGCGACCTATTTTTTTAACTAGGAGCACCAGCGCCACTGACAAATCCACTCCTCTCCCCCTTTTCTTTCTTTTTTTCTTCTTTTTATAATTGCATTTCCATGGAGGAGCGGAACAAAGTGTCTGTGTGTATGTCTGGATGCACCAGTAACCATAACAATGTGCAGCAGTTAGTAGCGTACCTACGTGTGTGCTGTATGCGGGGTTAGACAGAGAGGGGTCACAGAGCCGGTGTCGAGTAGAAAGTGCTGTGTCGTTTGACCATAAAGTGACGCTATGAAACGAACTATAGATTCGTTTTTCACAAGAAAAATTTATCCAGAAACACCTGTCGGTCCTGTGCCAGTTTCCCAAACTTCAGATAGTTCAGAGGACGAGTCAGCAATGTCCTGCCCACAGTGCCCCATTGATATTATTTTGCGCAACGGATGCTTCATATAATAACAAAATACTATTTATGGTGTTATGTCATTGTGTCATTTCTGTCTCTACATGGTCACGCGTTAACATTTATCCTCTGCTCTCTGTATTGCGCACGGCGGAGTTCCGCCACACACACACAGGTGAGCAAGCTAGAGCGGCTCGGGCCGCTTTTTCCTGACCAAACCTGAGCCGAACAGACCGTTGTTACACACGGACAAACACGCTGCTCGCACAGCAGCGCAGCACGGCACTCGGTGCTGAGCTTGTGTTGCGTTCAGGCGTTGTCACGTAATTAACCACTTCCAGCACTTAAATAGGTCATAGCACAAAACAGTAGCATGTCAAGTGACTTTTTAATTTTATTATGTTCAATAAAATTGTATGTTCCTAAATCTTGAGACACCTCCTATGTAAGCTAGACAGACATTTCACCTGCTCATTACTGTGCACACATGTACTGTATGTACTTAGTCCTAAAGAGCCCTTCTGGTGCCAGTATACATAGAAACATCCCAGCAGGCTGTGCTTTGCAAGCATACAAAAAAGTTTAACGCATGTGAAAATTATTTTTCATGTGTGTGCTTCACCTCTGCTGCTACAACTCCATCCTAGGGGAAAAACTGCTGTGTGCGTTTTGTGCAGCAGGTGGATGTGGTAGTCTACTGGTAGAGTAGAGAGAGCTAAGTAGTGTTGAAGTAGAGTAGAGCAGGGCAGAGAGATGGAGGCAAAATATATTTAACCCGGTGTTAATATAGCGGAACTGGAGAGAGGAGGGAAAAATAAATAGGGGTGGGCATAGCTCAAGTAGGGCACAAAATTATAGAGAGAGAACGATACAGTGTGAATAAAGATTAGGCTACATAACATAAAAATAACTGCAGTCTTTGTTATTTGATAGCCACTTAAATTAAACAATTTTTATAGGGCAAGTAAAAACTGACTTCGGGCAAGTGAAAAAAAAAAACTTAGCGTTGAACCCTGCAGGGTTGTCTGTATTTATTGCTAAATTATACGTAATGCAGTTAATCTCGACAAAATTATGAACATATTGTGTTGATATAGATAGTGCTCCTAAATTTTGTGCTGGTGCTCCTAAAATTTTCAGTAAGGAGCGCTGGTGCTCTCAGTGGAAAAAGTTAGTCTGGAGCCCTGATCATCCTTACGTGCTTAAGTTTGTTTTGGAGTTCCGCAAGATTCTGTGCTCGGACCAATCCTATTTACTCTATATATGCTTCCTTTCGGTAACATCAGCAGAAATCACTCAAATTTCCATTGTTATGCTGATGATACACAGTTATATTTATCTATGAAGCCTGAAGAAAGTAATCAATTAACTTAGCTTCATAATTGTCTTAAAGACATAAAAACCTGGATGAGCACCAATTTCCTGATGTTAAATTCAGACAAAACTGAAGTTATTGTTCTTGGCCCAAAACAACTAAGAGACTCTTTATCTGATGACATAGTTTCTCTCGATGGCATTGCTCTGGCCTTTCGCGCTACCGTAAGAAACCTCGGAGTAACATTTGATCAACATCTGTCTTTCAATTCTCATTTAAAACAAACCTCACGGACTGCATTTTTTCATCTGCATAATATTGCGAAAATTAGGCCTATCCTGACCTGAAAAGATGCAGAAAAATTGGTCCACGCTTTTGTTACCTAGTAAGTCCTTAAAAACTCCCCAGCTAATTCAGAATGCAGCAGCACATGTACTTAACAGGAACTAAGAAACGAGATCATATTTCTCCTGTTTTAGCTTTTCTGCACTGGCTCCCTGTAAAATCCAGAATTGAAATTAAAATCCTACTGTTAACTTATAAAGCTCTAAATGGTCAAGCTCTGTCATATCTTAGAGAGCTCGTAGTGCCATATTATCCCACCAGAACTCTGCGCTCAAAGAATGCAGTGTTACTCGTGGTCCCTAAAGTCTCCAAAAGTAGATGAGGAGCCAGAGCCTTCCGCTATCAGGCTCCTCTCCTGTGGAATCATCTTCCTGTTGCGGTCTGGGAGGCAGACACCGTCTCCACATTTAACACTAGACTAGACTTTCCTCTTTGATAAAGCTTATAGTTAGGGCTGGATCAGGCTTGCCTTGTATCAGCCCCTAGTTAGGCTGACTTAGGCCTAGTCTGCTGGAGGACCCCCTATAATACACCGGGTCTCTCTCTCTCTCTCTCTCTCTCTCTCTCTCTCTCTCTCTCTCTCTCTCTCTCTCTCTCATTGTGTCATACGGTTTACTGTTAATTTATCATGTTGATCTGTTCTGTACGACATCTATTGCACGTCTGTCCGTCCTGGAAGAGGGATCCCTCTTCAGTTGCTCTTCCTGAGGTTTCTACTGTTTTTTTTCCCGTTAAAGGTTTTTTTTGGGGGGGGGGGGGTTTCCTTATCCACTGTGAGGGTCCAAAGGACAGAGGGATGTCGTATGCTGTAAAGCCCTGTGAGGCAAATTGTGATTTGTGATATTGGGCACTCCGCCCAGTGCCGTAGTTACTGCTTGCGCATGCATTTGCGGCATCTTCAGCTGGACGCAGCAGAAAGTTTGAGGACAGTTTACAAGTGTTTTTGTAAATCATGGTTTACACATGTATTGTAAAAGGTTGCAGTAACAAGCCAAAGACATGGAGCAGAGTGACGTTTAATGTAGCACAAACCAAAAATACGGACAGGATGAAACAATGGCTATTTGCGTGGACTTCGATCCCAACACACCTGTGGAAACGGTCCGGAAAATTTTTGTTTAAGTTACGAATAAACAGACTGCTAGGGAACATTTTATGTTGTTGTTCCCTCAGGAGTTGTGGTGATTTATGAGTGTGGAGTTAACATGTTCTCCCCATGTTCCGGTGATTATTTTGAGGCGTACTCTCGTCCCATCCCACCATCAACATATTTCCTCAATTTAAAACCGGGCCACCATTAGCAGCCGGCCTCTTTCAGTAACCGGGTCTAAAAACACATTTAATAAATAGACGTCAGCCTCTTTTATAAACCAGAGGTGGTTATTTGACGTTTGACGTGCCAGGGGATGGTTTGCCCAGGCCGTACAACTAGCCAAGACCGCCCTTGATAATTATGAATGTAGCCTAGTTTTAAAATTAATTTGTGGCATGTGGCTTGTAAGATGGGACAGAGGATGAGATGATTCACTGTTTCAAGGCAGGACAACTAGTACACTGTGGTGTAGTATATAGTAAATACTGGTGATTTACATAAACACCAAAAACTATTTTTACTGTTAAAGTAAAGTTTGTTACTGTAAATAATACAGTACTTTACTTGTAATACTATATAGAAAATATACATTTTTACTGTAAAGAAAAGTTTACAAAAATATTTCTGCTGTTTAAATTAAAAAAAAAAAAAATACAGTATTTGTATTTTCAAATTTGGCTGAGATTTTTTTTTTTCTTTTATTGAAAGCCTCCTTCAAATAGTAGCCTGCCCCTATTTGTAGCCTGGTCCTAAACTATTTTTTTTTAATAGTAGCTACTATTTGAAGAAATACGGTATGTATGTAACATACAGTCACTGGCCACTTTGTGTACACCTGTGTGATCTAATGCAATCCAGTAGCTATACCATGATTTTTTTCCCTGAAGCTTATAAATTTTCAGTTATTGTTGACGTTATTATTGTAGAAAGTGGTGATTCTGCTTTGTTTATTATTGAGGTCATAGTGAATGGTAGTGGTGTACTGGGGTGGCCTCCTAATTTTGTCTAATTGAGGGGGACAAAATATTAGGAACACTTTTAAATATATTGCACTCCAGTACACCAACACCACCCACTACGACCTCAATAATAAAGTACATAGAATGTGTGGCAAAGCTTGTATTGGATTATATTAGATTGCACAGGTGTACCTAATAAAGTAGCCAGTAAGCCCCACATTTACACCACCAATCCATGCCTGCTCTGGGTGTCCCCGCAGCCCCTGGTTGCTCGACAGCCTCAGCCCCTGAGACCATGCTGATCAACTGTTATTAAAAGCTTTTCTCTATGTCTATGTCTCTACAGTTGGGCTTTCCCCCTCCACCAAGACTCTCACATTTTTGGTGTTCAGTATAGACTTCTCTTTTGTTTTTGTTATTCAGTACAGTATAGTAGACATGTATATGTTTATTTTTGATAATCTGCATGGTGCACAACAACCTCAAGGCCACAATACATCAGCTACACTGCCTGTTTATCCCCTGTTTTTTTGTTTGTTTGTTTATTTGTTTGTTTGTTTTTCCTCCTTCTTCTCCGCATGCACTGTCACTATATAACTCAGGACTTAAGCACCTGCCCCCTCCCACTTGCTTGTTCCTTACTTTCCCCTTGAAATACCTTGGGGTATCACAGCCCTCTCTGGCTCATATTAGGAAGTTTTTCCAATAAAGGCTGATAGGCTAGTCTCCAGGGAGGGTGGGTGATGGTCACAACCACGCATTGTGAGTATAAAATACTTGACTGCAAGATTAACAGTGCATCAATCTTCACAAGAAGCTTGCACCCTTTTGTGGCGCTAAGCTATGAAGACCAATGCAGACAAGTAGGGAAAAAAGAAAAAAAAAAAAAGCTTTTCTCTATGTCAAGGGGCTATGACGCCGCCCTCGCCACCAAATATGTTTGACTTTTTCATGGCTTCAGCGACCTCATATCCTCATGAAATTGATACACAGGTTAAGAATGGCGAACTCTTACATCTGATAGGGATGTCGCCCATGGGGCGGACAAAATGCATCTATAGCGCCCCCTTGAAATTTTCAAAAAACCCTTCCGATAGGGTTTTTTTTTTTGGAGTAGGAAGATGAAACGTCACACCACGTAAGGGTTAACTTACTCTGAGATTTCACATAACCGCTTCAGTGATGCGTGCTGCTGGCCCCCCGCAGTGGCGCAGGAGAGTGAGGGCCTGATCACAGCTGCTTGCAGCTTTAATTAGGGCCTGAGCACCGACCAAAGGCTGGCGACGGCCCTATTGAAACTGCTCCGTGTATTATTATTAGGGCTCAAGCAATGAGGAAGTCGTCCGAGGACCCTATTGAAATTGTGCTGTTTATTAGGGCCCAAGCACCTAGGACCCTATTGAAATGCAAGGATTTTTTATTATTATTATTATCATTCTTTACACGAATTCATGCCCTAATTTTGGCCCTTTCCCAAATTTCAAAATGCTTTTCACTTTCCACATTTGTCCGGCCGCATCCGAAATTTGATATTTTTAGCAGTTGCACAAGGACAACGTTGTCGTAGGCCAACGAAATTTGGTACGTACATGTATCATACACAAAAAAGTCTCTTGATGTCATGGTAATATCCCAACAGGAAGTTGGCCATTTTGTTTTTGAATTTTTTTGTTACAGCGATTTCCACAACTTAAATTTGAACGAACTCCTCCTAGGGATCATGTCTGATTGACTTCAAAGTTGGTACAGATCATCCTGAGAACATACTGTCACCGTGGCACCACCTTGTTCGCCATAAAACACGATATTGTTTTGAAGGGACAAGGGATGCTTGAAAACTCACCAAACGTTGCATACACATCACAGGTCACAAGTGCTGTTGTCTGAGGTGATTTTTTGTGCTCTGATGCACCAAGATGACTCAACAGCGCCCCCTAGAATATTTCAATTAAGCAGCCCCCGAAGCTGGTTTGACCTGCATGTATGAAACTTGGCAGGAACCTGTAACACTCTATCACGTACAAAAAAGCCTTTTGGAGCCAAGCTCCAAACCCAACAGGAAGTCCACCATTTTGAATTTACTTGCCAATTTTGTGCATTTTTGCCCATTTCCAGGACTTGTAAATTGACAGTCTTGTCCTACAGATTTAATCAGATTGGCTCCAAACTTGGTTTATGTAAGCCTGACTACGTTGTGACCAAAAGCTATCACAGGATTTGCCCAATGTTGAATGGTACGCCCACTGCCGAGCATTGAATCTTGAGGTCTCGCCATGAAAAATGAAATTGCTGTAGCTTTGGCATAAATGGTCCTGTCTCCACCAAACTTCACATGATTCATATTAGTCCCACCCTGAACACATTTTCATTACCATATTGCCTGATACTCATAGACCCACCTAGTGGGGACAGGAAATAGGTCTCATCAAACGCTTATCTTTCGATTTATCTAAAAGTTATATGCTGTGGTGTATAGTTCATGTACAAAAACATGATGTATAATTAGTGCGCTCTCCAGCTCCCTCTAGTGGAAAGAGGAAGTGATACAAAATGTGAAATATGTCATTCCGGCACTGTATCAAGGATATGCCAAATCACTTTGACAGAAATGAACTGACGCATCCGAAGGCGTCCTGCCAGTTCCCCGAGGTGTGAGGGCCTGTTCATTGCTACTTGTTATTCTTTTTCTTACTTTCTCTCTTTCTTTCTTTCTTTCTTTCTTTTCTTTCTTTCGTCTTTCTCCCACCACCTCTTTGAGCTGGAAGTTGTTCCCCTAAACATCGTCAAAAACTCACCAAAATTGGCACGCATGTCAGGACTTGCGAAAAATTTGATAAAATGAAAAAAATAACCCTTAAAGTGCCACAATGGGCTCTCTAGTGCCACCTAGCTTCCTTGGCACACTAAAATGGCCGCTGCGGCCCGTAGGAATGTTGTAAAAACATCAAACCAAAACTGACTTGTTCGTCTCATCAAGACCTACAAATCACATGCTGACAACTCTGACCTAAATCCAACAGGAAATGTGCTAGTGCCTCTGAAATTAAGAAATGTGGAGAAATTTTCAGCTGTGAGCTAGACATATTAAACTTGCAACCAAGATCGCATTTTTTGACTTCACAAACATAAAAACCTATATGTCTGAGTTCCGGACGAGTGTATCTCTCTGCTGGTATGCTCAGATTGACTATTGGACCCACGGTTTGGGAATAAAAGGGAGGAGTCTGAGACATTTTAAAGCCATCTCCATCTGCCCGCTCTCACACAGCTTGTGTGAGAGCCTTTCAGTGATGGACTCAGGATGTTTGAAGGGCAGGGGCGAAATGGACAAAAGGGCATCTACTGCTTGACATGGGGCCCCATTGGTGCGCAAAAAAACAAAATTTGACACTATAAACATGCTCAAAAATTCACCAAAATTGGCACGCATGTCAGGACTGATGAAAAATTTGATACAATGAAAGAATTAATCCCAAAGTGCCAAAATGGGCTCTCTAGCGCCACCCAGACACACTAAAATGGCTATGGCCCGTAGGAATTTCATAGAAAAATCAAACCAAAACTGGATTGTTCAAATTTTTGAAACCTACAAATCAACCACTGGCACCCCTAACCTAAATCCAACAGGAAGTGAGCTACTGCCTCTGAAAATAACATGAGCAAATGTGGAGAAATTGTTAGCAGTGAGCTAGAGTGGAGAGGGGTCTAAAAGCATCTACAACTTTTGTCTTTACAGTGTTTCCTCTAGGATTTTTTTCAGCAGCGGGGGGTGACAGACATCATATTGCCACACTGCCAACATTTTATTCCGTCACCGCACGCTGTTTGATTGCGTTATCAAATCACAGCGCTATTATTCGGCCTTGCTTTTTACTTGTTTCACCGAATACCGAATGTGTGTTTTTTTGCAATATTCGGCCGAATATAAAATAAATGTTTTGAAGGAACAGCAGCGGCGGCGTGACGCTGCTGAATGAATGTAGTGGAAACACTGCTTTAACTGTCTACGTGAGCATATATACAATTATAGCTGCTGCGCAGCAATGGTTCGGGGCCGGGCAATTTTAGACAAAATTAGGCAATTCTGAGCAACAAGCAGAGTGTAGGAAGATGAAAAAAAGGT
The DNA here is from genome assembly GCA_035609425.1 of Epinephelus awoara. Classification (NCBI taxonomy): domain Eukaryota; kingdom Metazoa; phylum Chordata; class Actinopteri; order Perciformes; family Serranidae; genus Epinephelus; species Epinephelus awoara. Next base: position 40,000,278 of record CM069306.1, read on the forward strand.
GGCATTCTAAGCATAAGAGACTATGCTTTATCTCACTGAGCTAATTAGCAAGAAACAACTCTGCGGTATATGTTTAAAACTTCTTCTAGCTTATTATAGGAATTCTACAGCTGCAATGATTAGTCAATAAATCAATAAGTCAAACACATAATTAATCCACAACTATTTCATGATGGATTGATTGTTTCAGGCATCAGTGTTGGAGTTACCTTCGCAGATTTGAGGATATCCTCCTCAAATCTTGCTTTATCATGGTTTTGGACCTTTAGTCAGACAAAGTGAGATGTTTGTGGATGCCAGATTGGAATTGGGGAAAGGTAATATGAATTTTACATAATTCTATAGACAAACATTTAATATAGAAAATAACTGGAATGCTAACCAATACTGAAATGATTCATAGCAGAGATAGGCCTATTTGTAAAATTGTAAATGCAACATTACAGCTTCATTTTAAAAGGAAATCAACATTACCTTTCAGCAGCAAAACTGCACAAATAAAATAAAATTAGGCTAAGCAGAAAAAACAGGGAAAAGAGACAAGGGATAACAGGGAAAAGTGTTGATAAAGAGTGTTTGTCTCTTTGTGAAACTGTCTGGATCATAATCATTTTATCCTTAGTAGTCTCTAATCCACATAGCATGATGCCTGAACATAGGACTTTCACATTAGAATGTCTGTTCTGCCTTAGCTGGGGCTTGAACTCACAGCTTCTGAGACTGAGGCCCGGCTTCTATCTCACTGAGCTGATTGGCAAGTGACAGTTCATGTGTAGCTTCAAAAATTGAATAAGCCAAGCATCAGGGTGCCAGACAGTAGCCATCCATGCCATGGAAAAGCAAATTTCAAAGTGAAAGTTCCAAAGCTGTAGCACATATGGTTATATGGAAAGTTTTGAAATTTAGAGGCTTGCTGTAGCGCCACCATCAGGACTATTGTCTTGTGTTTCCAGTTGAGGACATCTGGCATGGGACTGGACCTTTATGAAAAGTTTGAGTAGATTTCTCATATGGAAATGTTGCACGAGCTGAGGCTTGAATTCACAATCTTCAACACCAAGAACCATCCTCTATGTCACTGAGCTAATTGGCAAACAGAAACGTCACATGTAGCTTCACAAATTTACTAAGCCAGTCACTTGTGTGCAAGACAGCAGTTGTTAGTGTGTAAAGGCAGATTTCAAACGGCTGTCAGATGTAACCCTTTTTTCCACCGGCTCGTGTATTAAGAAACTCCCGTTATGCTTTAATATGAAATCTTCTTAACCCTTATGCAATATTTTGTGGTAAAAGAGACATCTCACATAGTAAACAACTGTCTAGGGTAATGTATGATTCTCACTCACTGTACAATGTTAATTTAGAGGCTAGCGGGAATACTCTGACCTGTAACTTATATTTATTCAGCAGTTTTAATGAAAACACCACTCAATGACACACCACAAGATATCAGGTTTTGAAAATGTATTTCACCTGAAAAAACATTTCTGACCTTTGGTTTTGGAAAAGAGAAAAAAAAAAAAAAGACCCGGGTAAATATGTTTTGTCTAGTCCTAATTGTTCAACCTGAGTGCACTCTTACTTTGTTTCGTTGGCACGCTTAGTTGGAGCTCATGATGGTTACTGTAATGTCTGTGGGTACCTCTGTGTGTCTGTGAAGCTAGCGGGGCCAAGCTGCAGTTGCTGATCCACTCCCCCGTTTCGGCAGCCCCCCCTCGTCAGCGACACTCATCCACGACGACCCGGCAATGCTCGTCCATGACGACCCAACGACGCTCATCCACGACGACCCGGTGTTACATATTAACTGGTGGCTAAATTAACTGGTGATAGTCCCAGATGTGCCGTAGGAGTGGCCTTCCATGGACCCCTTGTTAACAAACCAGGAAATACTTCTATTGACTTCGCAAATGCGTTAAACGTTTGCTATTGAGTTTTTTTGTCAATGTAGTCTGTAAGCATCCTTCCACCCACAGATTTATGGTGTCAAATCTGCAAACGAGTGGAAAATGAAGATTGTCGCAACATGAATCGACAACGTAGGCGGCTGCATCGATGCCTGTTGAAAATATAACAAACATCAATAAAACTTAAAAACGCTCGCTTTGTCGGTCTTATATTTGATAGTTAACCATGCCAGTGTGTTCGCTGTCGTAAACTGAAAGGCAAACTGTGAAATTTGAATGTTTGGATGTGTATAGAGATCGCTATTTACCTTATCAGATCAACCTGTGTCACATCCCATGTCACAAGTTAACCTGCCCAACATTGCTCCACGTCCGCTCTCTTTGTAGATGCATTCATGCAGTTTGCTCTGTATTTGTTGCATACTCAGCCTACATTAACCACCTATCGTCCTTGGCGTATCCATAAGCCAAGTCAGTGGCTGTTCTGTAACTTTGTTACGAGTTGTCGTTGAGTGGTTGCATGAGCACTGAGCTGCACCGCGGTCTGAACGCAGCTGTGGAGAAGTGCACAGCTTGATCGGGAGGGATCAAGCGGTGCACCAACATCTTTAGATAACTTATTTAACACCACTGTAACCCAAATAACAGAATTCAGCCTGTACACACCTACTCTTGGATCTGAAGGTGCATCTTCTCACACTAACCCACAACTGATGGAAATAGTAAAAACAACAACAACACAACTGCAGTTTGAAGCCAGGGGTTTTATTATTTGTTGCAGCCTTTGCAGTAATAATCCGCCTGTGGGGAGGGATGGCCCACACACACACTGTGGTACCAGAGACCACAGTGTGTGCATTCAATCTGGAAGGGAGAAAGAAAACTTTTAAAATGGATGTCAAACACTTTGGTGGGTTCATATGACTCATTTAGGAGGATGAAAAGTCAGGAGCAGTTCAGTCTGTACACTCTATTCAATGTCAATTCAGAGTTTGAGGTCCTTCCAATAGCTTTAACGATAAAGCACATCACCTGAAGTTGTCATCTCAACTGGACATGGCTGAAGGTACTTGTGCTAATCAGATGTGACTGCATCCTCTATATAAGGCCAAATCACAAGGCCTGACTTTGTGGTTGAGTAGGTTGGATAGAGACATAGTCAGTGAGATTGAGTTATAGTGAACGAGACTGAGTTATAGTCAGTGAATCTGAGTGATAGTGACAGTGATTCAGTGTTGGCAAACAAGAATTTAAAAGAAAAAGTGGTGAGTGTCATGCTGAGTGCTTGGTGTTTATTTGTAGATTTGCAGATTTGGTACGTGTTGTCTGTCTGCCAGTGTATTTTCTGTTTTCTTGTCTGTCCCCTTGGAGCTGTTATTTTAAGGTCAGTTGAGGTGACGACAGGTTCACATAATTAGCAAACATCCACATGGATCCACAAATAGTTCAAGAAGTTCTGCAGCTGAAGCTGCATAACCACTATCCTGAAGGACTGAACAGCAAGCAAAGATATGTCATAAAGAGACGAGCTGAAACCTTCAAGAGTAAAGGTGAGAATACATGTCTTCTGCTTTTTCATATTTGAATGAATCTTTCATTTGACCTACATAAAAACTCTCTAGATGGAGAGCTCTACTACATATGTAGGCGCAGAAAAAATCAACCAGATCACCTTGCAAAGGTGGTCACAACTGCGCAAGAGGCTAACTCCATTTTTGAGGAGTTTCATTGCAGCCCTATTGGTGGACACTGTGGTGTTGAAAAAACACACAATGCCATCATAAGCCGTTACTATTGGCCTGGAATGGAGGGAGACATTTCCAAATGGGTGTGTAGATGCTGCATAAGACTAACTTCAACTGATAAGTTATAATTCCATGTTAGGGGTACTTTGAAATCTAATATCATTTTCATATCACCATTTTTTAGGTTGCACAGTGTCCAGAGTGCCAAGCAAAACGGGCCAATATAAAGGACAAAAAACAATATTCCCCAATTGAAGTAAGGGAATCAAACTACTCAAACTAGGTCAGCATGCAGACATTTGTGTGATATCATTGTCATGTCCTTTTCCCCTTAGGTTTCAGAGCCTCTGGAACTTGTGGGAATTGATCTAGTGGGTAAACTCACTCAAACTACTGGTGGCCACCAATATATATGTGTCATAGTGGACTATTTCACTAAATGGGCGGAGGCCTACCCACTCAAGACCAAAACTGCAGTTGAGGTGACAAACTGTATTCTCGACTTCTTCTACAAATTTGGTGCACCAAAAAGGCTGCTATCAGATCAAGGAACAGAGTTCTGCAACAAGGTATGGTAACAATTCCCTTCATAACCTCAAATACTGCAGCTGTGCCTCCTAATGCTTTTTTGCAATTATTAATTTTAAGGTCAACTTTGAGGTCTGTGAGAGGCTGGGTATCAAAAGAAGCCTCTGTTCACCATATCACCCACAGACCAATGGCCTTGTTGAGAAACTTAATGGGGCAATACAAAGGTACATTTTGTCTTGCTGGCCTGAATGGGGAACCTTATTGTACCTAAGTTATACTAACCAAAATGTAGAACTCCTTCTTTAATTGTTTTTTAAATGTGTGTTCCTAAGGTCCTTAAACAAGGTCGTGTCTGAACATCCCAAACGCTGGGACCTTTTCCTTCAGTCAACCATGTTTGCCCTACGAACAAAGAAGCAGCTGACTACAAAGTTCAGCCCATATTATTTAATGTTTGGGAGGGAGGCAAGGTATCCATCAGAGGTACCAGAGGAGTATGAGGTAAGGTTGTTAACTTGCCTCATCTGTAGATGTGTCAATGCATGTTTGTAGTATTACTGAATGTCGTTTTGTAGGTCACTGAGGAGAAAGTACTCAACCTCCTCATGGCAGAGGACAAGTGTGGCGGCCTCAAAGAACAAGAACAGATCATACAAAGGTCAGACAAAATGTTGAAAAGCAACAGGCAAGAGTCCGCAAGAGGAAGGCTCAAACTGGTCAGGAGGACCACTTTGAAGTTGGAGATCTTGTTCTTCGAAAAAACGTACGGCAAGAACAAAGGAAAGGTGGAAAACTGGAGGCAGACCTACTTGGACCCTTCACAATAACCAAACTTGAAGGAAAAAGTGTGGATCTAGTCTCCAAGAAGGGCAAAAAAATATTAAAAATAAATATTGACCACCTAATACGGTTTGTCCAGCCAGAGGAGAGAGTCCCTTCCAAAATAAAGGTCTTGGATGCTCCTCCTGTGGTTGTTCCATCACAGTCATCACAGTCAGTCACAGCATGCCAGGATCCTCCAAGACCATCTCTGCCAGAAAGGGCTGCAAAGTCACCTGACTTTGACAATTGTGAGTAGACTTTACAAACATTTACCCTATGTTCCACAAATGTCTAACTTTTTGTTTTTGTTGGCCTTGCAGTAATCAAAGACATGTGGGCAGGTGGCCGCAAAGAGACCTTATGGTCCAAAGTTGGACCATATAAGGTCTACACTGAGAATTTCCTGGACCTGGCCCCAGGCAAGGAATTGGAGACTGAGGTACTGTATCAGTTTTTACTAATTCCTTGTCTGATCTGGTTTCCATAATGTCAGAATGTGTGCATCCTTCTATTTGTAGGTTATCAATGCTTACCTTGCCATTTTGGGAAAGCGAACAGGGGCTTGTATTATTGACTGTTATACAATGACTGAGCTCTGGCAAGGCTCACAGAAGCCCTACAGAAGGGTGAGTAGGTTGTCTTATTTCTTGGATATCTTTATTAATGGAGATATATAATATTTGTGCTGTGTAGTTGCACCTTTTAGACCATGATGTGGCAGCAGGAGCAGTTTGTCACCAGAGACACTGGACACTCATTGTACGTAAATATTAAATGTTGTCCAATGTTGGAAAATGTTGTTAAAAGAAGAAATTAAATAGTGGAATCGATAGACAATGATAACTTGTCTTTGCCCTTTAAGATCATGTACCTGAGGAGAAGATGTTGTTTGTTTCTGGACCCATTTGGGGCCACAGCACAACAACTTGTGCACTGCAGAGACATAACTCGGTAAATTCAAAAAACAACCTTTGAGAACCAAGCAAAAATCTTTGTAGTTATTGAAATGTTTATCTTGTTATAAGACTCTTGTATTTGCTGAAGTTCACACAGCCAAACTGTTGCTTCTGCAGAGCACTATTGCGCCGATAATGTCCAGCTGTGGGGAAGTGGGAATGCTCCACAATTTCTCATCCCAAGCAGCAAGACACAACATCGTGTGGTGTCTTTGTTTGTAAGGTAAAATGCACAGGAACATAACCTCAGTTATTCAATAAATGTCATTATACTAAACAGTCTTGGTAGCTTGCAGAACAAATCCTGTCTGGGCAGATAGTCGACTATGCAGTGGACCAAGAAGGCCAAACTGAGAATGGACATTGCCATCACTTTGCTCACTGACACAGGTAAGCAATACTGAAACAATGTTTAAATATTAGCTGTACTGACATGATATTACAGTAGTTCCCATTTTGCAGATGACCTGTCCCAGCTGTGTCGAGCATGTGGAGAGGAGAGCTCAGGGGCTGATATCGACGACTGGGTGAGAAGCTCAGTTCAACTGCAGCTGGGAGACTGGTATCCACCTTGAATAGATAACTTCATCACTGGGTGAACACAGCCACACGGCCATTGAAGCATCACGTTTCTATTTACTGAACATACTTTGCACTTTCTGGGGACAGTTGTGCTGCTACAGGTATGTGGGAACAGACTAGAGACAGGAAGGATCACAAACTCTGAATTGACATGCTCTGTACTATTACATGATACAATAAAGTGTACAGACTGAACTGCTCCTGACTTTTCATCCTCCTAAATGAGTCATATGAACCCACCAAAGTGTTTGACATCCATTTTAAAAGTTTTCTTTCTCCCTTCCAGATTGAATGCACACACTGTGGTCTCTGGTACCACAGTGTGTGTGTGGGCCATCCCTCCCCACAGGCGGATTATTACTGCAAAGGCTGCAACAAATAATAAAACCCCTGGCTTCAAACTGCAGTTGTGTTGTTGTTGTTTTTACTATTTCCATCAGTTGTGGGTTAGTGTGAGAAGATGCACCTTCAGATCCAAGAGTAGGTGTGTACAGGCTGAATTCTGTTATTTGGGTTACAGTGGTGTTAAATAAGTTATCTAAAGATGTTGGTGCACCGCTTGATCCCTCCCGATCAAGCTGTGCACTTCTCCACAGCTGCGTTCAGACCGCGGTGCAGCTCAGTGCTCATGCAACCACTCAACGACAACTCGTAACAAAGTTACAGAACAGCCACTGACTTGGCTTATGGATACGCCAAGGACGATAGGTGGTTAATGTAGGCTGAGTATGCAACAAATACAGAGCAAACTGCATGAATGCATCTACAAAGAGAGCGGACGTGGAGCAATGTTGGGCAGGTTAACTTGTGACATGGGATGTGACACAGGTTGATCTGATAAGGTAAATAGCGATCTCTATACACATCCAAACATTCAAATTTCACATTTTGCCTTTCAGTTTACGACAGCGAACACACTGGCATGGTTAACTATCAAATATAAGACCGACAAAGCGAGCGTTTTTAAGTTTTATTGATGTTTGTTATATTTTCAACAGGCATCGATGCAGCCGCCTACGTTGTCGATTCATGTTGCGACAATCTTCATTTTCCACTCGTTTGCAGATTTGACACCATAAATCTGTGGGTGGAAGGATGCTTACAGACTACATTGACAAAAAAACTCAATAGCAAACGTTTAACGCATTTGCGAAGTCAATAGAAGTATTTCCTGGTTTGTTAACAAGGGGTCCATGGAAGGCCACTCCTACGGCACATCTGGGACTATCACCAGTTAATTTAGCCACCAGTTAATATGTAACACCGGCAATCCTCGTCCATGACAACCCGGCGATGATCCTCCGCGACGACTGTGCAGTTAGCTTTCCACTAGCTCCGACTGGCTAACTCAGCTGAACTTACCTCATCTCCAATAAAACAAAAAAAACACTCATCTGTGCCGGGGAGGCTTACTCGCACACTCACGGCATAATCTGCAGACAGCAGTTCAGTCCGTCATGGATAAACCACGGCACAGATAGAACACAGTCCCAGAGTCTCCGCTCCACGCCATTAACACATTGCGCCTTCCTCTTCCTCTCTCGGGTCTGCCTGGAAGTGTAAACACTCAAAGGTCATGAACTCACACACGTAATATAACGTAATAAGAATTACTTTTTAACTTTTTTTAAAGGCATTCACACCCCATGAAATTGTGTTTTTAAACCACTCATTTTAAACATAAATCATTTATACATTTTAACATCTTAGTTTTATCAAATAGTTATTTATGCAAATTTTAACTTCACCATGAACTGACTTTTTCTTTAACCCTTTATGACCTACCATAGAACAAGTCCGCCAGAGCATATCTTTACAATTTTACCTGCTGTAGGGCCATTTTTTTGGAGTATTTTAATATGCTATACATCAATACAACCCTTAAATCCCAAATTTTCATAATATGTGTGGACATATATCCATATTAGTGAAAGAAATTGCTAAAAAAGTGCAATAAATAACAAAAAATATGAAAATCGTTTTTGTTTTTACACATATTTTTCTAAATACAGAAATATCATGGCTGTATCCCTCAAAATTGTAAATGTAAAAAAGTTGCACAAAATCCTTTCAAACTACTGAAAATGTATTTTGAGTGTTTTCATAACTTAATTTTTGAGATACACTTATTTGTATAAAATGTGACAAAAACTAAAGTTTAATGCACATTGTGCACAATTAGCAAAAATACAACATGTACATCAAAATAAACTATTTACAATAGAACAACCAAAGTTCCAAGTTCAAAGTCAAACATTACTTTTCAATAGCACCAGCTGTGATAGGTCTTGTGACAGTTCCTGTCCACGATGAGCAATATGTTTTGCTGCATTTTTATTGGTGTTGGCACACAGTGTTTTGATGGCAGCCCGGTGAAAGTACATCCTCAACAGCTCAGATGGAGAGATATTGTCCACATACTGTGATAGAGGTGGCAGCACACCTGGCCTCCTTTTGGGCAGAAGATGTGGTAGGGGATGTGGCAAGATGTCAGGCTCCTTTTCAGTTCTCCAGTGAGCTGCATCACCACCAGGGAGTGTCTCTGACCTGGAGCCTCTGTTTGCTGGAGACCGACTCCTTCCTCCCCCTCTGCCTCCCTCTGGGGTGCAGGGTGAGGAGAGGAGACCCCCACTTCCTCCTCATCATCATTGTCAACTCTGCACACAGATGTTACACAGTGTGTTAGATGTGTTCAACATGAGAGTAATACAATAATGGTGCATATTTAGTGCAAAATGCTTCCAGTTGTGTTACATATATATTTTCTTTACTCTAACTCAAAAACAAACAATATTTCATGAATATATACATACATGTCATAGGAGGGATCTCTCCCTTGGATGAGGTCGGCTTCATCTCCACTGTCGGCAGAATCCGGACCGGATGAGTGGACTGAATCTTCATCCGACGCTGTAATTAGCTCGAAACCTTCATGCCGGGAGAAAAGCCGCTTCGCGCGTCCGGGTTGTTGCGGTTCCATAAGTGTGCGAGTGTGTGGTGAGTGTGTGGTGAGTTTCTGTGTGTGTGTCTAGGTGGTGTTGTGAAAGAGTAAAATACAAAACGAGAGCAAGAGCGAGTGTGTGACTGCAAGCTGAGACAAATATTTACCGCGGAAGAAGGAAATTTCCCGGACGTCAATGACGTCACTCCTTGTTGCCGCGGGTAGTGTCGCGAGAAAGACGTGCAAGAAAATCACGTGACAGTTCATGCTCACAACGTGATGACGTTTAGTCCAACATAGGAAGTGCTGTGAATACCCGCGATCAGGATTATAATGTTTTTGTTTTTAGCGCTTTTTATTGTTTTTCTACAAACCTATCAGTGCAAGGAAACAGCACTCTGGGACATGATGAATGCATGGTAAGTTAGAGTAACTCCTCCGGTTTTAAATGCAAAAAGAATTATTGCTCTATCTTATTTGGTTGCAATTCTACCGGCATTTAAAAATCAATATGCAAATGGGATTGCGGGCGCTCCCGCCGGTCTTAAAGGGTTAACTCATTCCAATAAAAAAAAGAACATAAATACAACTGATATTTTTCAGAGTATTACACTCTCCCCTCACCAAAATAAAGGCATGCCCTCATGACTTTGTACCTTGAAAACATAAAAACAATCATGGCACATCTGGTGAGTGAAACACACAATTAAGCAATGACAGGTGCACCTATCCACTTGTAAATACAAGAAACATATCTCACTGTAGGGGCTGCTATGACACTTGGATGACCTGGGGCATCATAAGTTAACTTTAAGGGAGTCCTCTTTAAACTCTGAGGTCTGGTCTTAGTGTCAGAGTTAGGGTCAATGTCAGTGTGTTCTTGTTGCAAGGGAATGTCTTCAGTCAGTGTTTTGTCTCTTTCAGTCTCTTCATGGTTCTCACATGTCTCTTGTAGCTCAGATTCTGTTGTCTCAGTAGACTCTGGTTCATTTCCACTGTCCATTTCAGATTCCTCCACAGATTCCTGTATTACTACTGGCTCAGTGGCTTTTGGTTGTCCAGTCAGGTCACTTGAGGAAATATCCAAACCCAAACTGAATGGTTCCAATGCATCATCATCCATGCTATTCCCGAGAGGTTCAGTGGTTGAATCGTACCACAATCCATAGTCCTCATCCTCTGAGTCAGTGTACTCTTTTCCAACAAGATCACTGGGTCTAACTTCTCCTCTTTCAGAGTCTTTATCTGGTGTTTTCTGTTTGGTCTTTTCCTTTTCAGGCTTGTCCGTGCGTTCTTTCTGTCTTCTCTGTCGAAGGACCCTCCTTGTAGGTGTAGAATCTCAAAACATAGATCCACAGGTAATCTGGCTTCACGCCCAAACATGAGAAAATAGGGAGAAAATCCCGTAGCTTCATTTGGAGTGCAATTATACGCGTGGACCAAATGTACAATGTGCTGACTCCATCTTTTCTTCCGGTTCGGCTCCAAAGTCCCTAACATGTCCAACAATGTCCTATTAAACCTCTCGGGTTGGGGGTCCCCTTGTGGAGGACGTCGTTCTTGATTTTTCGACTCCGAGTGAACTCAACACTTCCTGGACAAGGTGACTTTTGAAATCCCTCCCCTGATCACTGTGCATCCTCTTGGGCAATCCATAATGGACAAAATATTTCTCCAGTAACACTTTTGCCACTGTAGAGGCTTTTTGGTCCTTTGTTGGAAAGGCTTGAGCGTAGCAAGTGTAGTGATCAGTAATGACTAGGAAATTTTCTGTGTTGCTCGAGTCTGGCTCAATGGACAGAAAATCCATACAAACAAGGTCACATGGTCCATTGCTTTGCAAATGAGACAATGGTGCAACTCTCTTGGGTAAAGTCTTTCTTGTCATGCACCTCACACAAGACTTGCAATACTCTTCAATCTCTGACTTCATCCGAGGCCTTTGATCAGGCCATAGGTCTTTTCGAGGCCCAGATGACCCGAGTCATCATGTAGTGATTGCATTACTGTGTTTCTGTACTTCGCTGGTAGTACCACCTGAGAACAGTGTGATTTTCCTGGTGGACTTGTAATGCGATACATCAATTTCAATCAATCAATCAATCAATTTTATTTATAAAGCCCAATATCACAAATACAATTTGCCTCACAGGGCTTTACAGCATACGACATCCCTCTGTCCTTTAGACCCTTACAGCGGATAAGGAAAAACTCCCAAAAAAACCCCTTGACTGGGGAAAAAAAATGGTAGAAACCTCAGGAAGAGCAATAGATGTCGTACAGAACAGATCAGCATAATAAATTAACAGTAATCTGTATGACACAATGAGAGAGAGAGAGAGAGAGAGAGAGAGAGAGAGAGAGAGAGAGAGAGATCACTCCTCCTAGTCCCTCTCGGCTAGCGTCCACATGCAGCACATAAGGAAGCTGAGGGTTTGCAAAAGCTAACACGGGAGCTTGAGTCAGCTGTCGCTTCAGTTCCTCGAAGGCTGCATTTGTCATCCCACCGACTACCAAAAGACTCTGAAGGGTTTAGGTAAGTGTTCTCCTGCTTACCTTTGGATCTCTTTGCAGCTGGTGGGTAACTGGACAACAGTTGGTTCAACGGGTGAGCTACCTTGGAATAATCCTTCACGAAGCGCCTTTAGTACCCACAAAATCCAAGAAATGACCGCAAAGCAGTCACAGTGTTTGGTCTGGGCCATGTGGTTACCATCACACCTCCTCCTCCGTGCTTCATAGTGGGAATCAGGCATGTGGAATCCATCCGTTCACCTTTTCTGCGTTTCACAAAGACACGGCGGTTGGAACCAAAGATCTCAAATTTGGACTCATCAGACCAAAGCACAGATTTACACTGGTCTAATGTCCATTCCTTGTGTTTCTTGGCCCAAACAAATCTCTTCTGCTTGTTGCCTCTCCTTAGCAGTGGTTTCCTAGCAGCTATTTGACCATGAAGGCCTGATTGGCGCAGTCTCCTCTTAACAGTTGTTCTAGAGATGGGTCTGCTGCTAGAACTCTGTGTGGCATTCATCTGGTCTCTGATCTGAGCTGCTGTTAACTTGCGATTTCTGAGGCTGGTGACTCGGATGAACTTATCCTCAGAAGCAGAGGTGACTCTTGGTCTTCCTTTCCTGGGTCGGTCCTCATGTGTGCCAGTTTCGTTGTAGCGCTTGATGGTTTTTGTGACTCCACTTGGGGACACATTTAAAGTTTTTGCAATTTTCCGGACTGACTGACCTTCATTTCTTAAAGTAATGATGGCCACTCATTTTTCTTTAGTTAGCTGATTGGTTCTTGCCATAATATGAATTTTAACAGTTGTCCAATAGGGCTGTTGGCTGTGTATTAACCTGACTTCTGCACAACACAACTGATGGTCCCAACCCCATTGATAAAGCAAGAAATTCCACTAATTAACCCTGATAAGGCACACCTGTGAAGTGGAAACCATTTCAGGTGACTACCTCTTGAAGCTCATCGAGAGAATGCCAAAAGTGTGCAAAGCAGTAATCAGAGCAAAGGGTGGCTATTTTGAAGAAACTAGAATATAAAACATGTTTTCAGTTATTTCACCTTTTTTTGTTAAGTACATAACTCCACATGTGTTCATTCATAGTTTTGATGCCTTCAGTGAGAATCTACAATGTAAATAGTCATGAAAATAAAGAAAACGCATTGAATGAGAAGGTGTGTCCAAACTTTTGGCCTGTACTGTATATATAAGATAGTTTCACTTCAAGTAATAGTTTAAATAGTGTTCACCTCAAAGGACATTGTTAGACACTGACAAATCCTTAAATTTGACCTTTCATTGCAAATCCAGCCACTATCACACTGCTTGCAGTAAGCCTCTAGCATAACCATAAATCTGAAGCAACAGCTTTCCAGAGTTCATCTGGAACTCCCACATATTTCAAATAGAGCCTAATATCAGCTAGCTGTCATGTCTTAGCTAACGTTAGCACTCGATCCAGTGGACCTCTGCCAGATACAGCATAGCTACAGTTAAAACTTAACTTTAACCAGCCTGGTTCTATGCGAAGAAATAACAGTAAACAGAGACATACTTCACTTACTTGCTGTTTGGGAGTTCCAGGTGAATTTTTGGAAGCAATTGCTATAGATGTGTGGTTTTGCCTGAGGCTTTGGATTGAATTGTGAGTCAGACTGAGTGACATTCTCTCCTTAGTTTGCAAATCATATGTAAATCACACTCTCCATGCCCCTTTCCCTCAAACCCCTCCCCTCCATGCCAAAACAGTAGTAGGATGTTGAAACTGAAATACACTGAATGTCCTAAAGAATACCACAGAAAACAAAAAGAAAAGTATGTATATGTATGTGTTACATTTAAAATGATATAACTTAGTACCATGTTTTTAGTGTGGTTTAATTGGTTTAAGGGTTTCCCCAAACAATAATGAATGCTCATAGTTCCAGTCCCCTTTGTGGCCATGAAATCCTTAGCCATAATGGATGCATTCAATCAGTAGTGATGGATCGATTCACTTTCAGTATGCTGGTAAAGGGTTAACCTCAGCACAGAAAGCTTTCTGTTCAATATGCGACTTTAAAGCATCACAACAAACACATAGGAGAAGCTTTATGCATTTCGCTGCACTCTAGATGACCCTTATTACACACAAACACTTAACAGAGCTGCCACAACATCCATCTGTCCCACAGACCAACACCAGTGTATGGACGCCACATATCTGCCTATTTTCTGGGAGCAACCAGATGCAGTTCAAGACTGACTGGTTGACAATCACTGCAATAGACACTGTAAATGCACGTGGTAGGCATTGTAAATGCATGTGGCAGGGCTGTACCCAAATATTCGGATACTCGAATATTCATTTCTATGGGTAGGTTTTTTTTTGCAATGTCCACTTGCACTGGTTCGCACGGTGTGAACCAGTGCAAGTGGACAATTCTTGAATACTGGATGTATTTACTGAACTCCTCTTGCCTCATGTTGGTGTTTGTATCAACCAGCAACAGTACTGAGAAAGTGTGGCTTAGGATGGTATGGTAAAGTTTTTGGTCCATGTGCCATGCACAGTTTGCTTGAACACCTTGAACAGTAGGAAACAGTATTACCTCTTTTGTTGATGTTTTTTAGTGTAACAATCATTCAGACATTTAATGTGCAGTTACATTGTAACCTTGGTTCTCTGAGTGAGGAGATTTGTGCCGGTCACTGACTCAGAGCAATTTGAACCCACAAGCATGACAAGAAGCATTCAGTTCAATTCAAAGTCCAAAAGGTTTAATCCAACAAACAGGCAGGAGATCAGTCAGAAAGGGCAAACTTAACCGACAGGGGTGAGGCAGGGAAACAGAGTCCAGGTAATCAGGTGTAGAGTCAGAATCCAGGGAATCAGGCAGAGTAAAGCCTGATTTATGGTCGTGCGTTGAATCGACGACGTAGCTACGTGGCTGCCGTGAACCCTTCGAACTTCTCCGTCACTCCGTTTCGTCGCAGAGCAATTCACCGCCAGAACGGTAGGGGGCTGCGTTCCTTTCCTGAGTGGTTATCGTCGTCTCTAGTTGATTCTTTGTTTAGCTTCCGGCTTTTCCGGTCACAGTGAACAATGGCGACCGAGAGAGGGAGAATCTTGCTGGAGTTGGAGTTGTTGGATGTGGAAGAAAGTATATTAATACTGCAACATCTACATCGCAACAGAAGAAGGAGGAGGAGAAGTAGGAGATGGGATGTGCGCCCATTGAACCAATCGAGGCAGAATACGGGCGAATTTTCAGTGCTTGTTCGACCTCTGCGAGACCTGGACGAAGAAATGCACTTCAGGTAACTATAGTTCTCATGCATCATGCCTGATTTTAGGCATAGAGCAGTCTCAAATTCATATGATTCTTATTTCAGATGTCTTGTTACCATTGTTTTATTACGTGGTGTGTATTTAATGTTTTATGTAGGGCTAACGAGATGAAAATTATCTTTCTGCTAAATGTGGTGTGCCCATCTTCTCGTTTCTTGTAAATGATCAATGCAAGCACATGTCCCTAAACTAACTAAATATATGTACATATTTATGAGGTAATTGTTACCTTTTATCTCATAGTTTTGAAACAGTATTACCTCTTTTGTTGATGTTTTTTAGTGTAACAATCATTCAGACATTTAATGTGCAGTTACATTGTAACCTTGGTTCTCTGAGTGAGGAGATTTGTGCCGGTCACTGACTCAGAGCAATTTGAACCCACAAGCATGACAAGAAGCATTCAGTTCAATTCAAAGTCCAAAAGGTTTAATCCAACAAACAGGCAGGAGATCAGTCAGAAAGGGCAAACTTAACCGACAGGGGTGAGGCAGGGAAACAGAGTCCAGGTAATCAGGTGTAGAGTCAGAATCCAGGGAATCAGGCAGAGTAAAGCCTGATTTATGGTCGTGCGTTGAATCGACGACGTAGCTACGTGGCTGCCGTGAACCCTTCGAACTTCTCCGTCACTCCGTTTCGTCGCAGAGCAATTCACCGCCAGAACGGTAGGGGGCTGCGTTCCTTTCCTGAGTGGTTATCGTCGTCTCTAGTTGATTCTTTGTTTAGCTTCCGGCTTTTCCGGTCACAGTGAACAATGGCGACCGAGAGAGGGAGAATCTTGCTGGAGTTGGAGTTGTTGGATGTGGAAGAAAGTATATTAATACTGCAACATCTACATCGCAACAGAAGAAGGAGGAGGAGAAGTAGGAGATGGGATGTGCGCCCATTGAACCAATCGAGGCAGAATACGGGCGAATTTTCAGTGCTTGTTCGACCTCTGCGAGACCTGGACGAAGAAATGCACTTCAGGTAACTATAGTTCTCATGCATCATGCCTGATTTTAGGCATAGAGCAGTCTCAAATTCATATGATTCTTATTTCAGATGTCTTGTTACCATTGTTTTATTACGTGGTGTGTATTTAATGTTTTATGTAGGGCTAACGAGATGAAAATTATCTTTCTGCTAAATGTGGTGTGCCCATCTTCTCGTTTCTTGTAAATGATCAATGCAAGCACATGTCCCTAAACTAACTAAATATATGTACATATTTATGAGGTAATTGTTACCTTTTATCTCATAGTTTTGATTCCTCATGGGGATTTTTTTGCTTTTACTTGTGGAAATGTGCTTTCATATATTGTATGCATTTTCTCCTGGACAACTTTTCAGGCTCACAAATCTTTTCTTTTTTTTTCTTGTTTGCTCCTGCAGGTACTTTAGAATGTCTGCAGGTCGATTTGACGATCTGCTTCGTCGTTTGCAGCCGCTGATATCTCACCAGAGCACACACTCCATGCCTGTTGATGCTGCCCAGAGACTTGCAGTCACTTTGAGAATTTTAGCGTCTGGTGGCAGCCAACAGGCTGTTGCTGCAAGCTACAAGTTGTCCTCCAGCACTGTGTCTGCTGTACTGTCAGAGGTCTGCAAAGCTTTATGGAGGGCCCTGCAGCCGGTTTTTCTTCCGTGCCCTTCAACTAGCCAGTGGGAAGCTATTGCTGCAGACTTTTGGCGATTGTGGAACTTCCCAAACTGCATAGGAAGCGTCAACATAAAGGCACCACCACGCTCAGGGAGTGACTACTTCAACTACAAGGGTTGTCACTCCATTGTTATGATGGCAACGTGTGATGCAAGGTATTGCTTTATTATTATAATTACTATTATTTTATTATTTCCATTAACAAACAAACAACATACAGACAGTATACAAGAAAACAGCAAACAACAGAAGACTCAGGGGTTAGATCACATAGAAAAGTTGTATTGGGTACAGATATTTAGTGTTTAATTAGCCTTTAGATCAGTCACATTATTAAGTAACTCTAAAAAATGCTCTGTGTCTTTCTGGTAGGTATCGCTTCACCATGTTGGACGTGGGCGGATATGGAAGGGAAAGCGATGGGGGCATTTTCAAGGAGAGCAAATTTGGTTCGATGCTGCTCGACCATGAGCTCAATCTGCCCGCACCAGCAAAACTCCCTGGAACAGAAGTCCAGATCCCCCATGTGATTGTCGGTGATGCTGCCTTCCCCCTACACTGCAATCTCATGCGTCCCTTCCCAGGTAGAGCACAGACTTAATTTCACACTTAATTTTCTTTGTAATGGCCACTTACTTTTGTTTGTAATTCACATGATTGTGACACAACAATTTTCTATTTATTAATACTCTCCTTTCGACTTTCCTATGCAGGGACAAATCTGAGCATGGAGAAGCAGACCTTCAATTACCGTCTGTCCAGAGCCAGGCGGGTTATTGAAAACAGCTTTGGAATCATGGTGGCAAGGTGGAGGATTCTTGGGCGACATGTTGGGTTCCTGCCAGAGAAGGCCGTGGATGTTGTAAAGGCATGTGTCGTCCTGCACAACTACCTGGCCTACACTGACGAACTGAACACACCAGAGACCAGATACATACCACCAAGCTTTGCAGACTCTGATTCAGGTGAATCGGTGGAGCCTGGGGAGTGGCGAAGACTGGTAGCAGGTGACTCAAATCTGGTGGGATCCATAGATCCCTCACAGATGTCAAGGAGCTGTTCCACCAGAGCTGCCCAGGCTGTCCGCAATGATTTGACTGCCTTCTTTCAATCATCGCAAGGACTTGTGCCATGGCAGAACGACGTAGTGTGCCGTGGCACTCTTGGCTACTACAGATCAGTCTGAATTCTGAATGTACATTGAGTCACTGAAGAAAAACTGAGTCATGACATTATTGCTGTCATCATGTTTTGTAAATGGATGTTTTGGGAAATGTGTCCAAATGTGTGCTGTGAAAAATGTTTCTGTGTTTTCATGGTATCAATATTTTCATCTATGAAACATTCAAAATTATTATTTCCCAGAGGCTAATGCAACATTCCTTTTGAGTGGATACAATGTATTTCACATTCACAGTTCACATTCACTTAGGGATGATGATGAAAAAAGTTAGTCTGGAGCCCTGGTTTTCAGAATAGTGTACATTTTTAACTACCATGTGAGTGTGGATAAATTTCAGTTGCGAAATGAATTTGTTTTTTTCCCATAAATTTGGTAATGTGCAGGAAGTACAAAAGGGCAAAAATCCAACATTAATAAAAACTCAAATAGAACAAGTTAACCTATTAATATACCTATATAGGTGTGTATATAAAAAAACTATATATTAAACTATTATATAAACTAAAACAGTACAAGACTGGTACATTAATGTAAGAGTATAAAGTGAAACTCGCACTAAAACAGGTGAATATTTAAACATAATTTATGTTTATCAGTGTTTACTTGTTTTGTTTTACACTTTAACAGATTATTGCAATAATTTTGTTTGTATGTATATATATATATATATATATATATATATATATATATACACACACACACACACACACACACACACACACACACACACACACACACAGGACTATATTATCATTTACCTAATAATTGATGAAAATAAAAATACATGAAATTCTCAGTCAGAATCACACTCAGAGTGGACTTTATTGCAATAACACACTTGTAAAGTACAAAATTAAGAATATGTGCAATGGTCCAGTGCAAGAAAAGTAAATGCAAAATTTGAAAGGTGCATTAACATAACAAATTAACAAAAGAGTTAAGGAAAACTATTTACATTGTGCAAACATGGAAACCAAATTAAAATACAACCAAAAAAATCACACAAAGAAAAGAGCATTTTCTTCTTGAAGCTCACTGCTGTTTCACACTGTCATGCAGTAGCTGGAGGACTTTGAACATGGCGTCAGGCCGCTTGTCATCAGACACCCTCCTGAGGAAATCAGCCACAGTCTCACCAAACCTGGAGCACTCATCCCTGGTGTCCTGTGCCAACCTCTGGTGCAGTTCCAACCGCTTCTCATGAAACTCAGCCAGCTGCTTCATGAACAGTTCGTCCTGGTCCGTGCGCTTCCTTTTCTGTCCCATCCGTGACACAGGAGATGAGGTTGACTGGACGCCGAGGGCAGCAGGGACAGCTGACTGGACGCCGAGGGTTGCTGTGAGCAGGATGACGGTGGAGGGTCATCTGAGGAGGGTGACGATGGCTCCATGCTGGATGCTGGAGATGGTTGGAGAGAGGGGGTTCCTTCCTGTGATAGTGAAAAAGCAGACATTTGAGTAAAATGCAACATAGACATTAATGCAGCATTACTACTAATTCAAAAATATCTTATAATAACACAGAGGGAACATTTTACTACACAGTGAGGACTTTTAGGTAGATTTTGCTGATAATATTTACGTACTTTAGCTTAAACAAGGTTGTGAATGCAGGACTTTAACATGTAGTGGAGTACACACTGTGGTATTAGTATTTTTTATGTAATACAGGATGTGGAAAGTCCACTACTGCCTATAATGTGTAGTTTGATTAACAGAGCTATGAAGATGGCATGAGTTCTGAGGAAAACAATAGGTTTGGGGGGAGACATCATGGGCTTTGTTTATCATGCCCTAGCATTGTTAGCTTAGCGCGCCCAAACCGAGAGGCTACCAGTAAGAAAAATGAACTTATATTTACCTGTGTATCATAATTTGACTCCGTCTCTCGATGCTTCACGTGTGGAGCCAACCAGGACAGGAAGGTGTAGAAAGCGGGGACTTTTTTTCCACCTGGATCCCCGCTTCGTGAGGCCAACTTTTTCCTCAGGCGAACGTATTTGTCCCTGAGATTCTTCCATCTCTTTAGGCAGTCCGCCACGTCCAGGCCAATGTTACTTGATATCTGCCTCCAAGAATTTTGTGCCATCTGGCAGTCTTTATAGTGCGGCGACGAGGAGTTGTAGAGGTGTTCAAATTTTCTAACCTCCTCAACGAGACGCTCTTCGACTTGATCCATTCTCAACAACAAGATATTTAAAAATGGCGGGGATGGCGGAATCTGGAAATACGGAACCGGAAATGCGTTGCTACCAAGCAAACCAATCACAGCCGTGCCGGTCTGCGTTGGGTCTGCGTCGCCTCGACGCGTAGTTACATTTTTGGGGAGGTGCACGTCAGGCTACGCCGGGGGCTACGGCGAGCCTTCTGCGTAGCCCCGTACCCTACAACGTAGCGACGTCGTCGATTCAACGCACGACCATAAATCAGGCTTAACACAATCTTCAGGTGATAAGGTAAGGGCTGGAATGTTGGAATTTCAAAGTCTTCAGACATGTTGGGCTGTCCTTTGCTAAAAGACTGTAGTGCAAATTATCTTTTATCTACTGTAGTTACTGTTGTCTCCCCCTGTGGTGCACGTGTCACGTGATGTAAACACGGGTAGGCAGAGCTCATGCTTTTGCTGGTCTCACGCACACGGGAGCGCGGAGCACAGAGAAGCAGTCAGACCTACAGGCTACAGTGAGGCTAAAATGAGTTCAAATGATGTTTTTTGAAAAAAAAACTTTTTATGTCGGGGCTTCAGGACACTTGGATCACTACTAGTGAGCATGTTGGGGATATTTTGTGGCTTCAATTTTGTGTTCTTAGACGTTAGTCTGGGGCGGCGTCAGCCATTAGGTGTGGCCGCTCCCCCCGCCGATCTCCGTAAGGGATGTGTGGACTCCAAAACTTCACCAGAGCGTTCCTCAGCATGAGGGTGAGTAGATAATGGCTGAATTTTCATTTTTGGGTGCACTATTAAGGCCTAAAGAACAACATTTGTTATTGCAATGATTGATTGCAATTAATTAAATTAGTTGGGCGCCAGACAAGCAATTAAGCCTGCCAATTGCAGGGGGGCAGCCTAGGCCTTACTGCCCCATTCTTCAAAATACCAAATAATCAGGTCAAATAGGGTTTTTCAGTCAGACTCATACCCCTTTTCCACCAAAGCAGTTCCAGTGCTGGTTCGGGGCCAGTGCTTAATTTGGAACCGGTTTTCCTGTTTCGACGGACAAAAGAACTGGCTCTGGGCTAGAAAAAACGGTTTCAGAGTGGCACCAGTTCTTTGCTGGACTGGAAGAACGAACCACATACGTCATGGGGAAGGGGGGGTTATTGAGACCAACAACAATAAATGAGACCGCGCGAAGCGCCATTTTTAAAAAGTGAGTGAAGCCATGGACGCATCGAAGCAACAGTGGTCTGTCGAGGAAACAAGCTGTCCTAACAGCTGCACAAATACGTGGTCTGCCATCGTTGTTGTTGTTGTTCCTTTGAGTTTGGCTTCAGTGACAAAGCAACAACGTAACTGACGTATACAGTGACCCAATGACGTGGCACCCTAACCACCTCGAGCTGTGGAAAAGCAAATTGGTTCTCAGCTGGTTCGTAAGTTGAACCAACTGAGAACCAGCACCAGCACCAGCACCAGCTTAGCACCAGCACTGGAACTGCTTTGGTGGAAAAGGAGTATCAGAGGGGTTGAGGGGGGGGAAATCCAGTTTGAGCAATGAGGTGGAGAGGGGAATGCAGATGGTGTACCAGAATTGTTTGAGTGTGAGTTGAATGAGTGAAGACAGGTTTGAGGAGAGCTTTTGACCAGCATGAATGCTCCAAAGAGTCACCACATTATTCAGCATTTCCAACAGAAATCCAGGGTCAGACATCAGATGAGCAAAAAGGTAAATAAATTAATCAAACCCCCTCTTGATGATCTCCAGCACAGGAGTACAACTCGGCAGTTCCCCAGCTCCTGGGAACATTGAATGGGATCAGTCAAACAGAATGAATTGCATACAGAAAATGCTTTGTGTGGCTCAAAAACTCTTATCATGCCACTCTCCTCCGCACTTGCATTTTCTTCCTCTCACACCTCACAGGTGTATGCAGTCAGCAGTTAACAGGCTCGTTCGAGATGAACTGCGCCTTGCCTGGAAAATGGATGACAGCAGACGGCTGCAACAGGGGGGGAGACAAAAAGCTGCAGTCAGGTCGACAGTCAGTTTCCTGATAGTTTCCAGCAGCCTTCAGTCCGTACAGGAAGTCACAGAAATACTTACTCCCTGTCCGATATGATGTCAATTTATTAAAAATGTTATCAGACCCATATATCAGTTTTCAGTCTCCAATTGTTTTAATTATGACAGATTGATTTATTAAAATGCTTTATAGGCTTCCTGGAATTTATGTTCATGGTTCAACCTCCGTTTTACATGTATTCTCATGTAAATCAGCATCATATCAGTTTGCTGCTGCAGAGCACCCCCTCAACTACACAGGCTGAATATATTGGGCAGCTGAGTATCGCGAGACGCTGCGTGAGGAGGTGAGATTCATGATGGCGGCACCCTGCCAGTGATCAACAAACACTCCGCGACTTTTTCTTTTAGACTTTATTTCTCCACCAAACAACACAAAAATCCATATCTGAGGCCGTAGTCAACAACCGGAACATACCGTGGTCATACTGGAGGACCTGGCTGATCTGAAAGCTTTCATCGACCATCACTACGACAACTGCTAGATGGATAATGTTAAAGCTCCGGAAGATCCAACTAATCCAAAAAAATGGAAAAAGACTTCATCCACAGACACCAGCGATCTTGAGACTAAAGACGTTGAGGTCAGTGTATTGCAATCCATTAACAAAAAACTAGACCTACTGGTAACACTCCATAACGAAATAAAAGATCTTCACTCGAGCCTTGAATTTGCCCACAGCCACATCACAAAGCTAGAGCAGTCAAACAACTCCCTTCAAACCGCCGTCAAATCGCACACCGTTAATATGGATTCGGTCATGAAGGAAAACAAAAAAAAAAAGAAAGAACCATATTGGACATACAAACCAGAAGCATGCGTGATAACCTGATTTTCTCCGGCATACCCGAACATCCATCTGACAACCCAGAAATGCTAAAAAATCCCCCCGGATACTGTAAATCAGATCAACTTCCACCGCGTTCACCATCTAGGCTCACACATAAACAAATCTCCCCAACCCATCATCGCCAAACTGGAACATTACAAACACAAGGAACTGATTAAAAGCAAAGGAAAGGAACTCAGAGGCACTCAACGACCAATTCCCACGTGAAATAAATGAACGACGCAAAGTACTTTATCCCATCCTCAAACAACACAGACAAAACAATAAACGTGCAAACCTCTTGCGCCTACGTCACGTCATCTGCACTGTAAAAAACAACAACAACAACAACAAAAGCCTGATTGTCTATACGTTTATATGTAAATGTCTTTTGTTATGCACATTGTTGTTACCTCCCCACCCCCTTTTCAATAAATGGTTGACACACACACGCACACGTACACACCCACCCACCCACACACACACACACACCTGGATCTGCGTTTGCTGCATATTAATCACTGTTCTCTACAATAATACTTCATGGTACTATCTGTAAAAAAAACCTCTTGGAATGTAAGAGGAATTAGCTCCCCTGCCAAAAGAACAAAAACATTAAACCATCTACAAAAATTAAAATCAGATATCTGTTTTTTGCAAGAAACTCACTTCACAGAGGCAGAGTCTCGGAAACTTACAGCCAGATGGATTGGCCAGTCATACCATTCTACATATAATTCAAAAAAACGAGACACCTCCATTTTAATCAGTAAGAATACATCTTTTTCATCACTGACTGACCCAGAGGGTCGCTATATCATTAGCACTGGAACTATTGGAAAAGATACTTTAACACTAGCAAACATCTATGGTCCCAATACAGACTCATCCTCATTTTTTCACATCATCCTCGGCGGCGATTTCAACACAGTTCTGGACCCACAAATAGATCGCTCTTCATTAACATCTATCAATAAACACAACCACCCCTCAATAATTTTTAAACAGTACATGTCAGACTATGGACTGATGGACATCTGGAGACTGAAAAACCCCAGCAATAGGGAATACTCATATTACTCACCCTATCACAGATCATACTCCCGCATAGATTACTTTCTGGTTAACAACACTACTGCATATAAAATAACGGACCCAGCTATCCATAGCATTATCATATCAGACCACGCTCCCATAAGCATTACCTTTTTAGCATAACACCACCCCATCCTCCCCCCAGATGGTGCTTCAACAATTCACTACTCAAAGACCAAGATTTCCTGAACTATTTCAAGCAAGAATGGGCATCCTTTGTCAAAATCAATAATACCCCTGGAACAACAGCATGCACTCTATGGGAAACAGCAAAGGTAGTCATGAGAGGTAAAATAATTTCATACAGCTCCCACAAAAAGAAAAAAGAAACTGAAAAAAGAGGTGAAGAGATTGGACCTTCAAGCTTCTCATACACCCACCGATTCAGTCATCAAGGAACTCCTCAAAACCAAACATGAACTAAATGACATACTTAACAGGAAACCTGCAAATATTCTCCTCAGTCTCCAACAGCAACCCTTTGAATTTGGAAATAAATTAGGCAAACTACTTGCAAACCTGCCTAAACAACAAACCGAGAAGTCCATCATCACCTCAATCATTGACTCATCTGGAAACATAACCCAAAACCCCTCACTAATTAACAAAACCTTCAGATCATTTTACTCAAAACTTTACTCTTCTGACCATAACATCACTCCTAATGATATTGAGGGTTTTCTGAGGAATGTCTCCCTACCCAAACTAACCGAAACTCAATCAGGACATCTAGACCTACCACTCCCCTAAGAAGAAATAACCAAAGCTCTCCAAATCATGCCCAACAATAAATCTCCCGAACCAGACGGCTACCCAACAGAATTTTACAAACAATTTTGGCCTCTTATCTCACCATTGCTTCATAAAGGGATATCTGAAATTCACCAAAATAAAACCATACCCTATATGAATACTGCCTATATTACACTCATCCCCAAACCAAACAGAGATCCCACTAATTGCTCTATCGCCCCATATCACTAATTAACACAGACATTAAAATCATAAGTAAAGCTCTATCAATAAGACTGGAATGTGTAATCTCATCACTGATCCACATAGATCAAACTGGTTTCATAAAGGGGAGACATTCCTCAGAAAACACCCGAAGACTTTTCAACTTGATAAACTCCTACAATAACAGCATCCCCCCAAACAATTCACCATTCATCATAGCAACCCTTGATGCGGTGATTTCTCTGAACCTCTTTAAATCACTTTGGATTTCAACCATGTTTCATCAACTGGATTAAAACTCTTTATAATTCACCCACTGCATCAGTTATAACCAATGGAACCATCTCAAAACCATTTCAGCTACAACAAGGCACAAGACAAGGATGCCCATTATCCCTACTCCTGTTTGCACTTTTCACAGAACCACTGGCAGCCTCTATCAGACAAAATGACCGCATCACCGGCATTCAACTAAACTCGTACCACCATAAAATTAGTTTATGCGCTGATGATATTTTACAGTATTTAATTCAAATAAACACAAGAAGTTTGTGCTCTAGAAAAGGATCAACACTTAGTGAATACTCTCCTAAACCCTATGATACGCTATTATGGCAAGGCTTAACTATACAGACCAATGAGCAGTGATAACTAACATGTCTTTGGGGTCATCGGGTGGGAACCTCCTTTCACCAGTGTTTCGTCTAGTTGGTCCCACGACACCTCCAGGAGGCTAGACAGTGATCTCTGGCGTCCCAGAGACACTCCCCTAATGCCAGGTCTCACTGCTCTCCACACCAACACAACAACCTCCTTAACCTTACTTACACATGGCTTTCTCAGCCCAAACAGCAGTGCCACCTTCAACCAAACCCAGGCTCCGTACAAGCAAGCTCCAGGTAGAAGCTGTGCTGATACTACCTTTCCTAGCACAATCACCATACTCTAATTCACACACTACATAATATAACTACAGTGTAAGCTAAAGTTAAAAGAGATAAATGAACTCACAGGATCAGCAAACACACTCGCCCTGCTGCATGGCCTCAAAATGGCCACCAAATGGATTCAACTAGGCCACACCCACACTTAAATAACATTCCTCTTCCTCCTTACTAACACATGGCTTTCACAGCCCTAATTCACACTCTAATTCACACACTACATAACATAAGCTAAAGTTAGAGGAGATAAATAAACTCACAGGATCAGCAAACACACTCACCCTGCTGCATGGCCTCAAACAAAATGGATTCAACTAGGCCGCTCCCACACTTAAATAACCTTCCTCTTCCTCCTTACTTACACATGGCTTTCACAGCCCGAATTCACACTCTAATTCACACACTATATAACATAATTACAATATAAACTACAGCTAAAGGAGATAAATGAACTCACAGGATCAGCAAACACACTCACCTTGCAGCATGGTCTCAAGCAAAAGGGATTCAAATAGGCCACTCCCACACTTAAATAGCCTTCCTCTTCCTGGATTTCCTCCTAAGAGGAAGTGGATCTCTCCACCAGATCTCCGGGAGTTATGTGCCCTGCTTAGTAGTTCCCCCTGCTGGCCCCCAACTAACATTATTTCTTCTGTAGTAAATGAACTTGCTGGTTCTCATGGCTTCATCTGACATTTCCTTCACTGTCTTCTTCAAACTCTGTCCCCGCACTCCGAGTTCCCCCAGGAGCGAGATAGCTGATCTTGCTATAAATCCCCTACACCCCACTTCCACTGGGCAAATCCTAGTTTTCCATCCTCGCTGCTCAGCTTCTGCTCCTAAATCTGCATATCTAAACTTTTTTCTTTCGTAGGCTTCTTCCACTGAGTCTTCGAAAGGAACTGTCAGTTCAATGAAATAAACTATCCGTTGACTCAGTGACCACAGCACTATGTCAGGCCTCTGCTTAGTACAAACTATTTCCTGGGGAACAACAAGCTTTCCCCCTAAATCTACCTGCATTTCCCAATCACAAGCACCTACTAGGTGGCCACACCCTTGCCTCCTTACTAACTTATCCCTTCTGTATTTCTCTCCCTCACGGACAAAATGAATTGCTAAATTCCTATCTTTATAACCTTCTGAATTGACCTCTCTTCGTTTCCCTTCGATTCCTGCAGCTAAACATTTCAGCACCTGGTTATGTCGCCATGTATATCGGCCTTGTGACAAACTAACCTTACAGCCTGACAAAATATGCTTTAAGGTTGCGGTACGTGAACACAATGGGCATGATGGGTCCTCATTTACCCACAGTTTTAGGTTCTGGGGAGTTGGTAGCACATCATATGTAGCCCCTACCAGGAATCTAATACTATTCTCCTCCATAGTCCACAGGTCCCTCCAACTAAGCTTCCTCTTCTCTACACTTTCCCAATTCAACCACTGTCCCTGTTTAGCCTGGGCCACTACCTTTGCACCCCTTACTATCTCCTCCTGTCTACGTATCTGTTCCACAACCAGCTTTCTTTTATCTTTGGGACCTGCTGTATTCCAAACCGGTTTGCCTGAGCCAAGCCCCAGGCCTCCCCGGCCAAACTGAACATTACCTACAATCTCCGCATGTCTAAGAGCTGCCTCTGCCTCCTGAACTGCCGTTCTTGGGTTCCACTTCCTCCCCTTGGTTGGATTTGGACACACACTCCTAACTACTACATCCTTACTCCCAGATAACAAGAGCTCTGTCCTGACCTTGGTACATTTAAATTCCTCTGTCAAACTAGATACTGGCAGCTGAAGAATCCCTTTTCCATACAATGCAACACTACTTAGGCACCTAGGAACACCCAACCACTTCCTAATATAGGAGCTAACCGACCTTTCAATTCTCTCCACAACAGATATTGGGATTTCATAAACTGATAATGGCCACATTAACCTAGGATATAGTCCAAATTGTAAACACCACAACTTCAATTTTCCTGGAAGCTCTGATTTATCTATTCTAGCCAATCCTTCAGCCACATCTTTTCTAAATTTCACCACCTGTTCCTTATCATTCAACTCTACATTGTACCACCTACCTAAACTCTTCACTGACTTTTCCCTAATTGTTGGGATGTCCTCATCATCTATGACAAACTTCCTATCACTTACCTTCCCTCTACATATCGAGATGCTTCTAGATTTACTAGGCTTGATCGTCATGCTGGCCCACTTCAGGTTCTTATTTACCTTCTCTAGTAGCCTCTTTGTACATAGCATTATTGTGGTCACCAGTGTCAAATCATCCATGTAAGCCCTAACCGGTGGAAGATGCAACCCGTTCTGACGTCTCTCTTCACCTACCACCCACTTAGAAGCCCTGATGATTACTTCCATCGCCATAGTAAATGCTAATGAAGAAATTGTACACCCTGCCATGATACCTATTTCTAGCCTCTGCCAACCTGTTGTGAAATCTGCCGTACTTAGACACAACCTAATATCCTGAAAGT
Source organism: Epinephelus awoara (assembly GCA_035609425.1). Taxonomy (NCBI): domain Eukaryota; kingdom Metazoa; phylum Chordata; class Actinopteri; order Perciformes; family Serranidae; genus Epinephelus; species Epinephelus awoara. The sequence goes on from CM069306.1 coordinate 40,029,001, forward strand.
ATGCTTTCACTAAGTTAACAACTACCTGTGGCACTCTGAAGTAATCAAACGCACTCCAAATTAGGCTGTGGGGTACTGAACCAAACGCATTTGCCAGATCTAAGAATACTACATGTAGGTCCCTTTTGTTAATCTTCGCTGCCTGAATCTGGTGCCAGATTATGCTAGTATGCTCTAAACACCCTGAAAAACCTGGTATTCCTGCCTTCTGCACCATGGTATCAATTAATCTATTCCTTTCTAAGTAGCTAGCTAATCTCTGCGCAACTACACTGAAGAAAATCTTCCCCTTCACATTCAAGAGGGAAATCATCCGGAAATGGCTAATGTCCACAGACTCCTTCTCCTTAGGAATGAGGACACCTCCTGCCCTACACCATGCTCTTGTTATAACTTGTTTTTCCCAAACTATTCTTAGCTGTTTCCACAAAAATTTAAGTGTATTAGGCGCACTTTTGTAAACCTGGTAGGGGACTCCATTAGGCCCTGGGGCCGAGGAAGCCTTTGCACGCCTGACCACCTCCTGAACTTCCTTCCACCTAGGTGGCCTAACGTCCATCTCATGCTCTATTGCTCCTAATGGAGGGATATCGGGTGGGAAACTGACTATCCTGTTCTTCTCTAAATCTGAATATGTATTTCTCAAATAGTCTTCAACTTCTAACCTTTCTGCTTTCAGCTGCCCTCCCTTTTCCTGGCTGAACAATGCTTTAACAAACTTAAAAGGGTCCTTGAAAAAACGTGTCCTAGCATATTCCTTCTTCCTCCTCTTTTTCCTAAGATGCTCTGCCCTTATAAGAACCGCTAGCCTGCTTCTCAGCTCCTCTTGCAATACCTTAATTCCCTCCCTTTCTTCTTCTGTAGCCTTTTTCCACTGCTTTCTTAACTGTCTCCTTTCCTTGACTAACCTATCTATTTCTCTTTGCCGCCTAGACTTACCTGCCTGTACCCTCCCACTCCTCTTTCTCTCATGCACCCCAAACCTCTCTACACCATACGAATACATTGTATCTCCCATCTTTTCTAACCTTTCTATTGCATTTCCTCTAAGCCTACTCAAGATTACTGATAAATCTCTCTTAACTGTCTCCCATTCTTTCCTATCATTTGCTCTAGGCCATCTAACTCTAACCTTTTGCTCCATGGTTCTCTCTCTGACTGGCATACTGGCCTCAGTGTCACCTGCATCCTCTCTTATTACCCCCTCCTCCTCCTCCTCAGTGACAGCGTTCCTGATATCCTGCGAACTGTGGTTTTCTACCTGCCGCTGGACTTCATCCGACTGACTCGACTGACATCTTAGGAAGTACTGATCAATGCGGCTACTCTATTACAAACCCATCATCTTCACTTACATCAGTCCATAATCTGATCAGCAATTTTGGTCGGGTGTCTGGCTACTCCATCAACTGGACAAAATCCAAGATTCTGCCTATAAGCGAATGCGATGCTGGGGCTGGGTACCCCCTCTTTAGACACACTGAAAAATCTATCAAATATCTTGGAATTCACGTATCCTCAAACCTTAACGAATTACTCAAACTCAACCATATACCCCTATTACAAGAGAAAAAGACAACCTAGAAAGATGGAATAAATTACCACTATCAACCGTATTGGCCGTATCTCAAAAATTAAAATGAACACCCTCCCAAAAATAAATTACCTATTTTCCATGATCCCTGTCACTCCACCCCTGAGCTGGTTCTCTTCTCTTAATAGCGCCGTCATCAAATTCTATTGGAAAAACAAAAAAATCACAAATCAAACTGTCTACTCTACAGAAACAAAGAAAATATGGAGGCTTCGGGGCTCCAAACTTCCACTACTATTCTACTCACACCAACTGCTATACATCCGTCACTGGACAAAAAATACCAATACCCCCCTAGGTAGAAACTTAAAATCATTCCTTCTAATAGCATTAACCATTGCCAAAAAAACAATATTACTGAACTGGAAAGATAGATCCAAATTATCCATATCACATTGGCTTAACTTACTTGCAGATCACTCAAACCTAGAAAAACTTACCGCTGCTTTGAAAAATAACATATCCTATGAGAACACCTGGTCCCAATTCATAAAGTACCTTCAAAGCTGAAGGTATTGATATTGGTATCAATATCTGATATTGGTATAATTTACTGTGAATCATTTGTACTGGTACTGTGCATTCTGGTATAACTATTGGCATTACTGTTTGTTTTTTCTTCAGATAAATCTGATAATTGTTGCTCGGTCTCTTTACACATTTATTTAGTATAGTGTCCACACGCCTTGTCATTCTACATATACATAGAGGTATACTGGTGGCTTTACAGCCTACATTTTATTGATTATCTCTGATGCATGCATTGTGCACTGATTGCCGGGAATCAAATCTGCGCAGGCCTGGCTCATCTCGAACAGACTTTTTCTCTGCTCCTCAGTTTTGACCACATCCCACCATTACCGTTACACGCACTCCTCTGCTGTCACTCCCACGCACCAAATCCTCCTCTGCTCAGAAAAAAAGGAGCAGCCTGCCGTGTTCAGGCTGTCTGCTACAGCTTGTACTGTGGCTGCCCAAGAGACTGAGACACAGCCGCCATATGACCCTAGCACACAGCTGAAAATGAGAGAGTCAGATCCTGATTGAAACCTGCCTCTCCTGTGACAGCATCACCAGCCCAGCTCTGGCATCCAGCCACATGCCTAGAAAGTGGGTGGCCTGTGCAGGCTGGAGACTGCACATTTTCTCACTAATGCACAGCCCCAGACCCTGAATGTGATTCAGCAGCACAGACACATGATGGTGGCACTGCTCCTCTGTCTCTGCACTTATTAGCCAGTCATCTAAACAGTTAAGTATCCTGATACCCTGCTGCCACAGAGGCCCCAAGACAGCATCCATGCACTTGGTAAATGTGCAGGGTGCCAGTGAGATGCCAAAGGGGAGGACGCAGAATTAGAAGGTTTTTCCCTCAAAGGCAAACCTGAGAAACCTCCTGTGCCCCTCCCCAATTGGGATTTGAAAATAGGCATCCTTGAGGAGGACAGTTACAAACCAGTCGCCGAGCGGGACAGCCTGCCTGACCAAAGTTTTGCACTTCAGAGGCCTGATGAACTTGTTCAGCCCCTTGAGGTCTCAGACAGGCCTGAGCATCCCGTTCTGCTTCGGAACAAGAAAACTGCGTGAATAAAACCCTGCCTGCTGATCTTCTTCCTTCACTTCCCTGATAGCTGACTTCACCATGAGAGTGAAGACTTCTGAGCATAAGACCTCCCTGTGCTGGTGGTCTGCAATAATGGAAAATGCAGCAGCCCCCATCAGAGGAGCGCCATGGAACTCAAAACGATAGCCCTGGATCATTGTTGAAACAACCCAGGGGTCTGCCCCCAGAGCCTCCCATGCTGTCTGAGGGCAAAGGAAGTGTAGGGGTGATATATTGACACGATCAATATATCCTTATTAACAGGCTATGTACCACAGTCTTTTAAGGTAGCTGTAATTAAACCTCTCCTAAAAAAGCCCACCCTGGATCCAGAGGTGTTAGTCAACTATAGACCAATATCTAATCTTCCCTTTCTTTCAAAGATCCTTGAGAAAATAGTCGCAGACCAGCTGTGTGATTTTCTCCATGATAATAATTTATTTGAAAACAACAAATTTACAAATTACAAATTACAAATGACCTTCTGATTGCTTCAGACAAAGGACTCGTCTCTGTACTCGTTTTATTAGATCTTAGTGCGGCGTTTGACACAATTGACCATCAAATTCTAATACAGAGACTGGAACACTTAATTGGCCTAAACGGTTCTGCACTAAGCTGGTTTAAATCTTATTTATCTGATAGTTTTCAGTTTGCTCACGTTCCTAATAAATCATCCTTACATACTAAAGTTTGTTTTGGAGTTCCGCAAGGTTCTGTGCTCGGACCAATCCTATTTACTCCATATATGCTAAACTTCATAATTGTCTTAAAGACATAAAAACCTGGATGAGCACCAACTACCTGATGTTAGTTTCAGACAAAACTGATGTTATTGTTCTTGGCCCGAAACAACTCAAAGATGTGATTTATATGATGACATAGTTTCTCTCGATGGCATTGCTCTGGCCTCTAGCACTACCGTAAGAAACCTCGGAGTAACATTTGATCAAGATCTGTCTTTCAATTCTCATTTAAAACAAACCTCATGGACTGCATTTTTTCATCTGTGTAATATTGCGAAAATTAGGTCCATCCTGACCCGAAAAGATGCAGAAAAATTGGTCCACGCTTTTGTTACCTCAAGGCTGGATTACTGTAACTCTCTATTATCAGGTAGCTCTAGTAAGTCCTTAAAATCTCTCCAGCTAATTCAGAATGCAGCAGCATGTGTACTAACAGAAACTAAGAAACTAGATCATCTTATTATTATTATTATATTAATTTCTTTTTTTTTTACTTGTGTACCTACTTAATTATTTTTTATTTATTTATTTAGTCTTCTCCCCTCCTCCTTTTGAGTGCTTATGCATTTACCTTACTTACTCTATGTTTGTTGTCATTGTTTGTGTGTCCTCTGTGTGCATAGGTGTGAGTGTGCGTCCTCTTAAGGGTTGTCTTTCTGTTCTGGGTGGGTGAATTTAGGGTGTTCTGGTGGGTGGAAATTAAGCTGGAACCTTTCTTCAGTACTTTGTTACTGTTGCTGTACCTAAACTATGCATCTGAATGTATTACGGGACCACTCCAGTGTTAAAATCAATCAAGAAATTTTTGGAGATCATATTTCTCCTGTTTTAGCTTCTCTGCACTGGCTCCCTGTTAAATCCAGAATTGAATTTAAAATCCTACTGTTAACTTATAAAGCTCTAAATGGTCAAGCTCTGTCATATGTTAGAGAGCTCATAGTGTCATATTATCCCACCAAAACTCTGCGCTCGGGGGGGGGGGATCCCTCCTCAGTTGCTCTTCCTGAGGTTTCTACCATTTTTTCCCCCCGTTGTAGTATTGAGATCCACTTTGACGTTGTGGAACAGGTGACCAGCTAGGGGCCCAAGCTGAAACATACACAGTCAGGGTCAAGAAGTTATTTATGGCTATGGTCAAGAATTGGTGAAGTCAGCTAGACTGTCTATTTGTGCTCTGTTCATCCTTGTCAAACATTTCACAAAAACAACTCCCCTATATAAGCAGGGTTTGTGTGGCTGTTATTCAGAGTGGTTCATATTGGCTTCAAAACCCTCTCTCAGGCGGTCCAGGGGCCTGATAAGATGCTGTACGACTTGTAATAAACCTTTTCTTCATGCAAGCAAGACAGTGTCAGCGGAGTCTTCTTCACCACCTTCACATCATCGCTACCCCATAAACAACAATTTTGGCATCACGAACAGGATGAGAAGAAGAAAGGACAATTTTGGCGACATGAACTGAGGACGTGTGTTGGCCTGCAGAGTTGCCTTCAGCTTTGGTGCAGCTGCTCCCGCACTAAGTCGACAAGGACGGTGAGCATGTCGCATATGATTGAGTGCTGGTTCGCTCATTCACTTGTTGAGGCTGTTGTGAGTGTCTGCTGTTTGGTCACACTGGAAAGAACCATGAGTGTGTGTGAGTGCCATGATGTGTTGGTGATGGGGGTGTTTCTCCTTCTAAATTGGGGGTTTAGAGCGCTGTGTCCAGCGCAAAAGGGGGGAGTAGTCTGTCTTAGGAAAGATAGTGAATAATGCATTACTGTAAGGAGTCTGTCTTTGGAAAGATAGTGAATAGAACATTATTGTAAAGAGTCTGTCTTTGGAAAGATAGTGAATAGAACATTAACGTAAGGAGTCTGTCTTTGGAAAGATAGTGAATAGAACATTGATGTAAAATAAGTGAAGAAAAACAGATGTTGAAGTGAAATAAGTAAAGTACTGATGAAATGTAGAATAGCCTGATTAGTAACGATAAGGTGAGCTAAATAACACCATGTGCAGTTAATGAAGAGGTGGGCCCTGTACCTTCATAATGGTAAGACATGTGTATATTAGTCACTGCGTGAAAGTAGGCTTTGAGATATAGTCAGAATTTGGTTAAAAATAAAGAGGATAGTAATAACCTTGGGCCCAAGGGAAATTGGTTATAAGGTCAAAATATGAGATATTGAGATAAGGAAAAGAGATAAGGAAAAGTAAATAGAGGAAATAAAGAAGATAAAAGGAATAGTGAAGAGAAATAGGAATATAGTTAAAGGAAAATAAGCCGCAGATTTGGACAAAGCCCTCAAGGAGGCGATTTTAGATGGGCCATAAACCCTGGGATATCACTAGGTGAATTTCAGGTCAGTTCTAGGAACTGGAGGTGTAAAATGAAAAATTCAATTGCAGGTTCCCACTCGTAATGTTTGTTGACGGACAAATATTTGACGCAGCCGTGCATTGAATATTTACATCTTTTAAGGTAGCATAAATTTATAGAAAAGAAATAGAATAAGGAAAAAGGGAATAAGGAGCGGCAAAAAGGAAGCATGCTATAGGAAAGTATGAATGAGTCGACTTGAGAATGACTGACTTTGAGAGTCAAGGATTGGATGCTGTCTGTGTTTTTGGGAAATATGGAATTATTGTGAGAATTAAACCAATGTGTCTCTGTTTACTGGATGAGTGATCTCTCTGTGTGTGTGTGAGGTGCTGTTTCAGCTGTATGTTGGTTGTGTGTGAAGATTGTGAACTGAGTTGGTTACTGTGATCTATGTTAAAGTGATAGATTTCATAATGAATAGATATGTATAGGTTGAGGTTGAGAATAGGAGATTTATGTGTTGTTAGTGTTAAAACATATGAGCCTTTGAGAAGAGGACTTTATTAATATAAATTAAAACATATGAGCCTCAGAAAAGAGGACTTAATTAATATGAATTAAAACATATGAGCCTTTGAAGGGGACTTTGATAAAAGTGATGAGCCTCTTTAAGTGGACGTTTTTGTGGTGGTTAAAAAGAGTATGAGCCCCAAGAAGGACATTTATGGTTTGAAGAAAAGTGTTTAGAACAGTGAGGATATTTTTAGTAAGTTTGTGTGAGTGAGTGTGTGTGCTCCGGCCGGTATGGGTGTTCTTTGTTCATGTTGTGGTAACTTGTTATATGAAAACTATTTGGTCCTTAGGAAATAGGACTAGATGTTCACTCTCTGAAAATTATAACATTGAAAAATCTTGCTAAATTTAAAAGTGGAGAAAGGGGGGGATGCCCTATAAAGAATGTAATTAGGATTGATCTTGCTGACAGGGGAAAGTACTAGGGCGCTTCCTTTCCGTTTCTCCTAGTAAGGTAATGCAATGAGGGACAACATGTTAGATCATTATGATTTGACATTGGTTGTTTGAAAGTCTATATGTTATTTGAATAAACTTGAAGTAAAAAATATTAGGAAATACAGCTTGTGGATAATAATATATCATTAAAAGATTACGATGGTATCAGAGTTAAGTAGGTCATAATTTCTAAATTGATGATGTATTGTGATTAGAAGTAATATCTGCTGTTAGCTGTAAGTTTAAAGGAGAAAATCTTTGGTGTAAAAATGACCTAAGTGTTGGTAGATAATGAGCATAAATCACACTAAATGATTTATGGTAGTGTGTGTAAGGACCTAGTAGGTTCAAAAGATACTAAACTTTTATCTGTTTTCTCTTTTCTTCTCTTATCCACCTATGGTGTGTGAGAGTTTGGGGAGGAGACAGGACAGAGTGTGTCTAAATTGGGATCCTTCAAGACACAGACGAGAAGCTGGCCAATGTGTCATATGGATTGAGGTCTGCTGACGACAGTGTGGGTGGCTTCTGAATCCAGTTTGATCAAGGCCAGTGCTGTTTTATCCACGAACTCTTTTGAAGAAAAGAAAAAAAAACAAAAACAAAAAAACCCTGCATTTTTCTGACTATGTGCATACTCATGTATAGCTGTTATTGTTGATACATTTTAGTTTGCTTTCAGTTATAGGTTATTATTAGACCAATTCTACACCTAAAGTCTTATATGTTATAGTCATTTACAAGAGAAGCTTGGCAATGGATTGACCAGTTGATGCATTTTATTACAATTGGAATATAATTAGTGGGTTTAATTATTGTGGAAAGTTGCAACTACGAGTTTCATTGGTTATGTGTGGTTTATGTGAACCTGAGCTGCATTAGGGATTTAAGATTGATATTGAAGTTGGAAAATCTACTTATTAACTGTGGCAAACCAGTGGTTTTAAGGGATTTAAATAACTTTAATTAGTTTTAGTTTAATACTTAGTTTTAATTTATTATAAGGAAATATAGGGGAACTATTACGATGTTGAAACAGGATATTAAAATCCCGAAAATAATTACTCCTGTTGATATAGTGCAGAAGAATAATTCTTTAGTTAAAGGTATTGCAAAAAATATCGGAGAAATGGTGTAAGCACTGGTCTGTAATTGACCAACCATAGCCAGTGGAGGGTACCCTTAACCCAGAAGTAATTAAAATAATGAAGGTGCTTGTGTCCACTTATAAGGCTGATCAAAAGAAAGGGGAAAAAAAAGGACAAAAACGTAATGAAAAAAGACAAAACAGAGCTTGGTGTTCTCGAGTTATTTGAAAATGAGGGACAGAAGTTAAAAGTTAAGAGAGATAGAAGTGCAGAGTAAATAGAAAAATTAATGGTAGAAGTTAATGCATCATTCTTACAGATGGATCTGGTACAGAGACCCCCACCATATCTTATTACGCCACTGCCTATTCAGAAGTAGAGCTAGGGCTACCACTGTGCTATAGAGCAATGGTAGGAGTTTCTTTGATGTATGGTAAGGCATCATCTGTCACGATGGGTTATCCGGTGACAATAGACTTTTAGAGCAGGAAGATGTCACCCTAGTGAGGTGTGCCACAGTGAATCCAGCTGAGACTTTGCCAACTCCAGAGGATGGTGAGCCACATGATTGTGTTCAAGAAGCAGAGAAATACTCAAGGCTTAGATCAGATTTGCAAGCCCTCCCACTGCTTGAGGTGGATTGGAATATTGGAATGATGGATCTTGTTATTGCATAGGAGATAGATTGAGTGCTGGCTATGCAGTAGTAAAAGCTCAAGGAGCTGACTTTATTGTTGAAAAGGCTGAAGTTGTCCCACAGCCTGCATCTGCACAGCTTGCTGAACTTGTAGGGCATGTTTATTGGCAGAAGGCAAGCGAGTGACAATATATACAGACTCTGCATATGCACATAATGTGTGTCATTTATTTGGATCAGTGTGGAAGAACCGAGGATTTAAAAAAACGGATGGGTCTCTAATACAACATCATGCTCAAATAATGAAATTATTGCATGCTGTGATGAAGCCTAAAGAAATAGCAATAGCTAAATGTGCAGCACATAGGCAGATGTGTCAAAGGTTGCACGAGGGAATAAAGCGGCTGATGAAGCTGCATAAGCTGTCACAGGAGCAGATACATTGGGCAAAGTTCTTCCGGTCACTCATGAAATAAACTTGGAAGACAAAATTACAGAAAGGCATGTGAGTTTAATGCAGGAAGCTGCAACTGAAATGGAGAAACAATTGTGGCTAGACCGAGGTGCCACCAAAGATTCTACTGGTCTTTGGAGAAATCATGAGGGGCTGATAGTAGCACCACCAGATCTGTTAGGTTTAATGATTCAGGAAACACATGGGTTAGCTCATGTTGCAAGTGGGGAAGTTAAGAGAAAGATTATAAAGAAGTATGGGGTTTAGGCATCATATTTGCTTGAACAGATTGATTATGTCATAGGCAGATGTGTTATCTGTTTGAAAAATAATGTTCGGAGGGGTGTGATGGTTCTTCCTGGTCACATTCCAACTCCGAGGGGTCCTATGCATGAGCTAGTTGTGGACTTTGTTGATATGATAAAACCAGTTGGAGGTAAGAGGTATATGCTGGTTGTTGAGGCATGTCCAACCAAGCGGAAGGATGCTCAAGCTGATGCCAAGTTTCTGTATAGAGAAGTCATAAGCAGGAGGGGATATTCTTGGACAATGGGAAGGAGTTCATGGATAAAATGGTGAAATTAATTTTGCAAAAACTAGGAATTAAACAGCGTCATGGAATAGTCTATCATCCATAAAGCCAAGGGATATGTGAAAAAATGAATGGCGTTTTGAAAAATCGCATTGTCAAAATCCGCCAACACACAGATTAGTTATTTTTGCAAGGATACTGGTTGGTGTTTTCTTTTTCTTTCCTTCTAGGATGATATTGGGGGAAGACCACTGTGAAGGTGATTGATTGTTCAGTGACCCCGATGTTCTGAAGGACTTCAGACACTCAAAGAAGGACAATAACATGGACTGGAAGAAGGACACTATGATACAGATGTCCAGATGAAGATCACCATGGAAGCTACATCGAGAGTCGAAGCTGCTGAGGAGCTGCAGTGTGATATATGTTTATGTATTATTTGCTTGAAGGATGATGGTTTTTACTAGGGAACACATACATTGAGACCTCAGATGTTTTCTTTTCTTTTTCGAGGGTGCCTAGGGATATAGGTGCTAGGCAGGGAAAGGTCCATTGGAAGGTGCGATGGGTCGACCAGCCTGAATATGGACATTGTTTTGATTTTCTTTGCTGAGGTTTCAATCTGTATTTGTTTAAGTCATGTCCTTACACAACATATTAAATTTGTCTTTTTAAATTGGTCAGGAGTACTATATGTGGTCGCCTAAGGCAGAGGGGCCGTGAGAGAATTTTTCCTGTCTAGATTGTTTGATGGATATTTCAGGAAAGATAGTTGCCTGACAGGTTTTTGCTCCCACACTTCAAATAAGTTGTTATATAGCTAAGGTTATGCTGTAGGAAGCACTGTAGGAGGAACGGTTGTTTTAGGCACAATTACAAAATGTGTGTATTGCTCTTTTATTTTCGAAACTCTATGAAGTCTCGAAGGGGGGAAATATGTAGTGTATTGAGATCCACTTTGACGTTGTGGAACAGGTGACCAGCTAGGGGCCCAAGCTGAAACATACACGGTCAGGGTCAAGAAGTTATTTATGGCTATGGTCAAGAATTGGTGAAGTCAGCTATAGACTGTCTATTTGTGCTCTGTTCATCCTTGTCACACATTTCACAAAAACAACTCCCCTATATAAGCAGGGTTTGTGTGGCTGTTATTCAGAGTGGTTCATATTGGCTTCAAAACCCTCTCTCAGGCGGTCCAGGGGCCTGATAAGACGCTGTACGACTTGTAATAAACCTTTTCTTCATGCAAGCAAGACGGTGTCAGCAGAGTCTTCTTCACCACCTTCACATCATCGCTACCCCATAAACAACACCGTTAAAGGTTTTTTTTGGGGGAGTTTTTCCTTATCCGCTGTGAGGGTCCGAAGGACAGAGGGATGTCGTATGCTGTAAAGCCTGGGAGGCAAATTGTGATTTGTTATATTGGGCTTTGTAAATAAAATAATATCGTGCGCAATCTCGTTTTGCGTGCTTTGCATTGTTGGTAGAAGTCACATCCAAGGGCTCGCAGTACGGTAAGGTTATGCCATTATTTTGGTCGGTAAGTCTGAATTTTCTCATTGAATATTGTCAAAATCTCAGCCAAATGTAGTTTAATGTCTTTAGAGTCACCATGTAATGTTAATGTTAAAAATGTGCCTTGAGGTTATTTTCTCGCGCCGTGTTATCACCATGTTTTATTTGAATTTGTTTTTTGAGCAAACAAAATGTTACTTTTAACTTAACTCTGCGGCGCTCCTAACATAACGTTACTTTGGTCTTTTGTTTGAATTGGTTTGCTAACTGACCGTTCAGTTACACTGTGTGTTAACTGCACTGTAGTGTTGGTGAGATTTGGCCATTGAGCAGCCTCTGCTAATGTCAGCGGCATTAAATTAGCTATCTCCACTCCACTGTGTGTTAACTGCACCATAGCGTCATTGAGATTTGGCCATTGAGCAGCCTCTGCTAATGTCAGCGGCATTAAGTTAGCTAACTCCACTCCACTGTGTGTTAACTGCACCATAGTGTCATTGAGATTTGACCATCGAGTAGCTTATTCTAACATCACCAGCAGCATTAAGTTAGCTAACTACATCCCCCCACCCCCCACCCCGGGCCCCCAATCACCTAGCGATGGCTGTGCCGGTGAGTGTTCATCATCTATGAACATATATGTTTATTGAAATAAAGTTTTGCCATGCCTAGAATTTTCTTTCTGTTTTGCTGCAGATTGACAGACAAACTCAAGTCCACATATCACCTTGAGTCAGCTGATGGATTGTGGGCTCACGTTTTTGTGGTGAGAACAGGACATTGTATTTGCTCTTATAGTTACCATAATTATCATGCATTACAGATTTTAATGAATCGCTCAGCACATGCATACACGCACTGGCCACCTCATTAATACATCTGTGCAATTTAATACAACAACTCTGCCATAGGTTCAACTTTTATCTGTATATTTTGTCAGACAGGTGATTTATGTAATTAGTTTAGCATGTGGTGTACTTCAGTGGACTATTTTGTGTTTTTGAGTGTTTCTGATATTTTGCCCCAGTCATGTGTGGGAACAGATTGGACAAAATATTAGAAACATGTTCAATACAATACTCTCAGCACTATTCAATATATTAACTCTAAGTATAGCTATCATTTATCTAACCTTTTGCAATCAGTAATTGGTTTAACCCAGCCCCACATCTGTTTAGCCATGTCACACCTTTTAATTGCTTGTCATAAGTAGTTGAAGGAATCCTCATTAGACTTAAGAGTTCACCCTTTTACTGTTGTGTATACCTTCCCCATGTTATTTTCTATGTTTGACATTTCAAGAATGCATTTTTGAATCGAACACCATTTTGTCCTCACTAGACATTAAAACTTCTTTATTTCCACTTTTACAGTGAATGGTGCTCGAAGTGTTCCAGTGACACAGAGTGAATGTGGCAATGCAAGGCCTGCCCTTCAGTTTTTCCAAGTAGGTCCTATTTTCTGAGGCATTATCGAGTGAGCCATAGACATTATGGGAAAAACAATCATATTCCATGTGTGCATGCAAGCTGCCCATGCACTTTTAGAACGTGGAATGCACTGTTAATTCATTTGAATAGATGTCATGTTATTAAAACTAGTTGTCATCAGTCAGAGAGATGTACATTTAGTTGCCATTTGTGTCCTTGTAAGGATCTTGTGTCTGAGAGGGATTACTGGACTCACGTAAATGCACACTTGAAGAAAAACGAGGTTGTAAGTTGTATGTTCTTGGATTGCAAATTTCAAACAAACATCTTAGGATCTTTTAAATCCCAGAAGAGCAGGAAACACATGTCTTATTCACCAAAAGATTTTAAAACAGGAATTGTAGTATCAGCCACCCTTGCTTCCCCAGAATCTGCTTCAAATACTTCTGATGATGACATTGCTAAGGATGCTCAACCAGGAAGCAGTGCTGATGCTTTAAATGACCTCCCAGATGTAACAGCACAGTTTGGCAGCAGCTTTGTTAAAATTAGAACATTTTTCAATGTTTTTTTGGTAGAACTTCACCACTTAACTGGCTGTCTCTCAAAATCTCATGCTGAAGGTGTTCTAGTGGATATTTTTCAGAAGCACAAGCTCCAAGTTAACAGAGCTGTCATAGAGGAAATATTCTCCTCTCTGTGCTCAGCAAATCCCCTAAATAAGGCCATAGAGAAGGATGGACCCTTGAGTTCTGCATATCAACGTAAGCAATATTACAAGGCAAAATTTAATGTTGTTGAACCAGCTGAATATATTTTGGATGTGAAAGAGAACAAAACATTCCAGTATGTCCCCATCCTAGAATCCCTGTAAGTGCCTCTGAGTAGGAAAGATATTGTGGACAAGATAGTTAGTAATCACGCACAAAGGGAGACAGAGACTGGAAAAGAAATTGTGTACAGGTCTTATAAGGATGGTTTGCATTGTAAGGAAAACAGTTTGTTGTCAGGGGAAGACCTAAGTTTATCCATAACTTTGTATGCTGATTACTTCGAGGTCTGTAACCCTTTGGGCACTTCCCGCAAAATCCACAAACTTTGTGCTGTGTATTGGGTACTGAGTAACCTACCCCCAGGGTCTCATTCTAGTTTGTCCTCAATTTTCCTGGCCATTTTGTGTAAAATGGACAATGTAAAGTCATTTGGTTATGACAAGGTTTTAGAGCCCCTAATAAGTGACCTGAGGTCTTTGGAAGTTGATGGCATTTTTGTCCCACAACTGGACAAATCACTGAAGGGTACAGTGCAGGCTATCCTCCTGACATTGCTAATGATCTTTTTGAAGGCATTGTGCCTGTTGAAATAGCACGTTGCCTCAAATTACTAATATCAAAGAAGTATATGACCTTGGATGGTATAAACAGTTACATTCTGCATTTCCCATACAAGTGGACAGACAAAACCAATAAGCCTCATACTTTGCCACAAATTCTTTCAAGCAGGAAAACCATAAGGGGCAATGCCCATGAAAATTGGAGCTTGTTAAGATTGCTCCCATTTCTAGTTGGCCCCAAGATTCCTGAACATACTCATGCATTGGAAAAGAAGGTTCCAGGTTCCCCCTCTCCACGTCATCTATAAAGACAATAGGCTTCTCTGGGAAATCACAAGTCATACCTTTAACGGAACCAGTTCCAATGCTCATTGCAGGTAAAACCATATGTGCACCCCTGCTATATTCAGCACACACTCCAGTGAACCTTTTGGGAAGAGATGTCCTGTGTTCACTAAAAGCAAAAATCATGTGTACTCAAGATGGACTATATTTGGACTTTTTTTTTTTTTTTTAATTATTGTCACACATACACACATATACATACAGTATATACATATGTACATAGATCATAAACCAAACAATAATACAATACAATAAACAGACAATACAAAAAATTATATATACATATATACAATATAGGGGTATTAATAGGTCGTTTCAAAAACAGGTTTTCAATGAATTATAGTATTCCAGTGTTTTTATGGCTTTTTTATTTTCCATGTTTTTAAGTAATTGCATATAATATTTAATTTCTATTTTGAATTCATGACAGTTTGGTTTTTTTGGTGTCCATTTACTTTTATGTAAGTGATATTTCCCTAGCAGTAAAAATAGATTCAACAAAAATAATTCTTTGTCTCTGAGTTTTTTTCCATGATACGTAAGAATTATATCTTTTTTTTGTTAAATTAATCTTAATTCCTGTCAAAGATTCGAACAAATCTTCAAGTTTAGTCCAAAATAAATAGGTATGTCGACATTCAAAAAAAAGATGACAAATACTTTCTTCCTCTTGTTCACAAAAGGTACAATTAAGATCAGCATTATGAAATCTGGAGATGACTTGATTAACAGGATAAATTCGATGTATAATCTTGAATGAGACTTCCTTAATTTTGTTTGTGATTCAGTATCTGTTGTTTACCGTCCACACTGAGTTCCAATTTATATTTGTGAATTTTGTGTTCCAAAATAGCTTAGCTGATGGAGTTACAGGTTCTTGGCAGAGTTTCCTTAAGTGTCTGTTCGTGCATTTTTGTCTGTTAAAGTTATGCCTCCTAACACTATATTTGGACTTTCCTGATGATCCTCCCCACAGGATGATGTCACAGCTCTCTGAAGACATAGCCAAAACAAAGCAGGCACTTGTCTATTGGCTCCAGCTAGTACCACCAGAAACCTACATTAGACAGGAATGGCTAGATAGAGAAAGGTGGATTAGGCGTCATTATCATGCAGCACACACCCCCACTCTGCCACTGCATTGCACGCTCATGTATGACAAAGACCAGACACATGAGGATTATCAGCAATGCTGGGACTCAGTACTTGATCAGAAATTGCGCACAATTAGATGTGAAGACATGTTTTTGGGACCAGAAGGCGTAGCTACAGCTGTTAGCCTTCCAGAAGAATTAGCTGGGTGGTTTCAGGTGCCAAATTCCACACCACACATAACATTGTTAGTGGCTGAGGGTTATGAGTCTCACCATCTTGGTCCCATGGTCAAGCGTGCCCTGCAGGTGCCAGAGTGGGTACCTACAGAGATTCCAGACACTTACGTCTCACAGGACAAGCAGTTCATCAAAATCTCATGCAGCCTGCTGGATGACGCAGTAACACATAAGGTATTGATAGAAGATCACACACCCACACAAATGGCGCTCACTGCAGAACATGAAAACATGTTGAAGCAAGTTCCACCTCAGCTATGGACAGCTCATAAGACAGATGTAGGACTGATAAAATCAGCCCAACCAGTTCACGTCAAGCTAAAACCAAATGTTAATCTACCATACCAAAAACAGTACCCCCTCAAACAGCATGCGATTGATGGTATCAGACCAACGATCAAGGGGCTAGTGGAAGCAGGAGTGTTGGTTGAAACTAACAGTCCCTGTAACACACCCATTTTTCCCATCAGGAAACCAAATTCCTCAGACTACCGTTTGGTCCACGACTTGAGAGCAGTTAATGCGGTAATAGACGGGGAAGTGCCACATGTGCCAGATCCACACACATTGCTCTCAAACATCCCACCAGACACACAATGGTACACAGTTATTGATTTGTGTTCAGCCTTTTTCAGTGTACCAGTACATCCAGATTCCCAATATTTGTTTGCCTTCACATATGATAACAAACAATGGACATATCGGCGGATCCCGCAAGGCTTCTCACAGTCTCCGTCGATATTTAACCGCGTGTTGACACAAGACCTCGCCAGTTTGAACGTACCAAGTACAGTTTTGCAGTACGTTGATGATTTGCTCGTCTGTAGTCCTACAAAAGAACAGTGTGAAAAAGATTCCATTGCTGTGCTCACTGCATTAGCAAAGGGGGGACACAAAGTCAGCAAAAACAAATTGCAGTTCTGCCAACAAACGGTAGAGTACTTGGGCAGACAGTTGTGTGGTGACAAAAGACAGATTGCACCGTCTCAGTTAGAAACAGTGATCAAGGCCCCTCAACCGCAAACGGTTGGCCAAATGTTGTCTTTTCTGGGCATGACAGGCTACAGCAGACCATGGATTTGTGACTATGCTATTAAAACTGCTCCACTCAGGGCTCTGATAAGGGCAGCAGGACAAACTAATAGCACAGCTCAGTTAGAGTGGACGGAGGAGGCAGAAGGAGCATTTCAGGCTCTAAAAGCAGACATGAAGTCTGCTCCAGCATTGGGAACCCCTAACTACGCTAAACCTTTTCATTTGTATGTGGCAGAAAAATCTGGTTTTGCATGTGCTGTGTTGATGCAGGACACACCCACAGGTAAACAACCTTTAGCCTATTACAGCACCAAACTTGATAACATTGAAACTGGGCTACCACCCTGCTATCAGGGGCTAGCTGCAGCTGTGTTTGCATTTCAGAAAGCATCATCGCTGACCATGGGACACCCTGTGACACTGTACACTTCCCACCAACTCCACGCGCTGCTAACAAGTCCACGGTTCGTACTGACACAAGCCAGACGCACGGGCTATGAGGTAATTCTATCAGGCCCTGAACTTAACATTCAGTGCTGCAGCACCATAAATCCAGCCACAAAACTGATACTACCATCGGAGGGCACACCACATGACTGTCTCCTTGACACTGACAAATTCATGCGTGCTAGGGAAGATTTGCATAACCAACCAATTCCAGCCGGCCTCACATTGTTCGTTGACGGATCCTGTTTCCGTGACGCCACTGGCACCCATGCTGGTTATGGCGTTGTTCAACTTAACAATGATGACCAAACCTTTGTGACGCTACAATCATGTAAACTTGCTCAGCCCTGCTCAGCCCAACTCGCTGAAATAAAAGCTCTAACAGCAGCATGTAAATTAGCAAAAGGAAAGTCATTAAATGTCTACACAGACTCTGCATATGCCTATGGTGTGCGTCATGTTCACGCTAACATATGGAAACAAAGAAGCTATTGCAGAGCTGATGGCACTCCGGTAACCCATGGAGAAGCCATCCGCGAGCTGTTCGAAGCCATGCTTCTCCCCACAGCTCTAGCAGTCATTAAATGTCCGGCCCACCAAAAAACTGACTCATTGATTGCTAAAGGAAACAATTTTGCTGATGAAACAGCCAAACAGGCTGCCATAGGCACAGTAATGGCACCCATACTCACCATCCAGGATTGTGAATCTCTCACTACCATGCCTTCTCTCATTCTAGCTCAAAACAGAGTAGCCTATGGGTGAAGCGCGGCGCCATCAGAGTAACAGAACCAGGCCCAACACATGGTCTCTGGCGCGACGCTCATGGTCATTTTGTACTACCAACCCTACTGATCAGACATGCAATCCTTTTGGCGCATGGTAATGACCATTGCGCAAGGGGGGAGATACGAAGGAAACTACAAGCAGTCTGGTGGTCGCCATTCATGGCTGCCACAGTAGATAGAGTACTTTGTGAATGTGAAACTTGAGCAAGATATAACATCAGGAAAGTTTTCACAGCCCCAATCGCGCACATACCACCTCCAGACGGTCCTTTCAGACACCTCATGCTAGACTACATAGACATGGGACCACAGTCACGAGCTAGAGGGATGAGATATATCCTGGTGGTCATATGCAGATACAGCAGGTGGGTGGAAGCAAAAGCCACCTCAAAATCAGATCACAGAAGAGTTGCAAAATTTCTGTCAGGAAGTTTTCCCAAGATTTGGAATGCCAGATACCATATCATCAGACAACGGCAGCCATTTTGTGTCTAACGTCATACAAGAGACACTCAAGCAATTGGGCATCAAACAAAAGTTTGGCTGTCTACCTACCCCAGTCACAGGGAGCAGTAGAAAGAGCAAATGGTATCTTGAAGGCTAAGATAGCCAAGATAGTGGCAGACAGTGGAGATAAGCTTAACTGGGTGGATGCATTGCCGCTTGCATTAATGTCTATGCATTCACAAGCCAGCAGAGTCACGCATCTAACACCGCATGAAATGCTTACAGGCCGGCCTCTGCCATTGCCATATTTGAGAGGGCCTCATGAGGGACCCTCATTGGAACAGCTGCAAGGTGAAATGTTTGACTATTTACGAAGTCTGACTCGCATCCACAGGGCTGTGTTCCAGCAGGTGAAAGGTGCCACTGAGGACAGACGGGTGGAGATCCCTGAAGACCTTCAACGCATACTTCCTGGAGAGTGGGTGTACGTCAAGGTGTTCAAAAGGAAGTGGGACCAACCACGCAGGGAAGGTCCATACAAGGTCTTAGTAGCCACACCAACTGCCTTGAAAGTCGAAGGTAAGGACGTTTGGTTCCACCTTAACCACTGCTGCAGAGCTAACAACCCAGACAGGCCGATACCTCGGCCTAGAGCCAGACAGAGAGCTGCACCACAAGGGGAAGGCGAAGCCACCCCGAGGGAAGCAGAAGGGGAAGGTGATGCCTCCCCGCAGGAACAGGGGGCCAGGAGGTCGGAGCCCTTGGCGCGACGGCGGGACCAGGGCAGAGTCCAGAGCGACAGTAGCGGGTCGCTGCCAGAGAGGGTGTCGACAGAGAGCACCTCAGAGGGAAGCACCCCAGCCTCAGTGGTTGACGACGAACCTCATGAGTCGCCACCTGGTAGCAGCAGAACTGATGATGGGGGCTCAGGCACAGAAAGAGCAGAGCCAGTAGAGAGAGCAGAGGCAGAAAGAGAGCAGGGAACAGAGAGCAGCAGTCCAGAAACGGGCGAGGCTAGCAGCCCAGAAAGGTCAGATGCAGAACCAGGGGACTCAGACAGAAGCAGCCCAGAATCAGGAGACTCAAACCCCAGAGCAGGAACATCCCAGGGAACAGCACCCTAATAGGCCAAAACAGGGTACAGGCAGCATGGGGGGAGGAGTCAAGGTGGGGATAATAATGCTACTAACCATACTGCTTATCCTGGCGGGAGTAAGGCAAAGTGAAGGGGCAGAACCAGACAACCAAAACCAGATACAATTAGGTGAGTGTGCAGTAGCGCTAGGAACCTTAGCTGCAAAAATGGGCAAAATACCTTACAGGGAGACCATACAACTGACCTATTACAAATCGCATGCTTACACTGACATCTTGGTGGAGGGTACAGGAGGTATTAGATTGCATGGCTGGTCTATTGGACAACGCTGTAGCATAGAGGGAATGGTGACAGCAAGAGTTATGTGTAATGTGAGAGGATGCACCCACACAGCCACAGGGCACACCATATCTGCAAAGGTGGCCCGACAGTGGCTCCAATTAAAACCAGTATGCCAAATAAAACCCAGACAGGCACCAATGTCAAGAATGAATGTAATAAAAACCACCACTTGGGGATCCAACATGTTTTATCAATGGTTAGAGTATTCTGCTAAACTAGTCACCTACAGCTCATGTATAGCATGTCATAGAATGGGCCTACCTATAGTTCAGCCTCTTCCAAATGTAGAAGTACTTGCACACACAAACTCTTGTTTTGCTCAGTGCACTATGTGGATGGCAGGAGGGAGGAAAAGTCACACCAATGACACTACCATTTGTCCAATAAGTCTTAAGGACGCCCCAGAGCAAATTAAAAATGACTATCTAGTACCTCCAATAGTGCATTTGGCGCAAAATACTGTATTTCCCTTTTGCATAGCTCGAGGAGAAGAGTTAGAGCAGTTGTTACGCAACTCTACCGCCTGCAATGCTTCTGAGGAGGCAAAAGAGATGATTCAGTGCCGATATGAGGGCTCAGGTATCATGAATGGTTTAACTCCATGACGAGTAAAGATATGTAACACTACTGAGAACTCAAAAATTCAGTGTCGCCAGGTGGTCAATGGCACGGTTGCAGCCTCGGTGCCTTTCTTGTCACACAATGGCTCAACCACCCGCTGGGTGTGGTTTGGAGACCTTAGCAATGGCACAGAACCACTGGCAGACATATTTTGGATGTGTGAAGACGATCGACAGATAAAGTCTGTGTTATTATCTAATTGGACTGGAATTTGTGCCCCAGTAATGTTAATAGGACCAATTACAATATTAAGCCTAACTAATCATACTGTCAAAAGATCTCGCAGATCAACCACAAATCAACCTACAGAGTGGGATAAGGGGAATGTATACATTTCATGGGAGCAAATACCAGTAGGGGTTCCTGACGACCACCAAGCCATATCAGATGCCTGGATAGAGACAGGAAGATTATTGGGAATGATACCATTTTATGGGCACATATCAAATGCCAACTACATAGTCCGGAACAGCCGATGGGTAAATTATTTATGGTATAATCAGCAGAGATTCATAAACTGGACTATAGAGGCTCTAGAGGGAGTGAAAGTGCAACTACATGCTACATCCCTGATGACAATGCAAAACAAACTTATCATTGAAACAATGCTTGCAAAAGATCAAGGAATCTGTAATGTGATAGGCGATGTGACAGGAGAAACCTGTTGTACTGTCATCCCGATGCATACAGGACCCGATGGCAATTTAACACGGGCCTTAGAGAACATGCACCAGCTCAGAGAACAACATGTCCAGCATTGTAATTGGAACACAAGGATTCCCTCACTGGTGGATTGGCTAATGAACTTATCCCCTGGAAAGATATTAGAAATGATAGGAATACTATTGGGACTTGTGGTACTCACCCTTCTTGTAGTAGCTTGCTGTGTCCTTCCCCTAGTGCGGCTGGTAATTAAAAGAACCATGGCAGGCATCACAGGACAATTTGTAGTCATAGACCACGGTCTGAGGTCCACTGACAACACAGAACTACCAAATTATGAGAATATTACTCAGGAAAAGATTCCTGAGTACCAAAATCAAAGCCAAAATGGCGGCAATCAGTATGAGATACAATACAAAAACATGACAGAAACACCTGCCTTGTACGAGCTAATGTATGGGCAGACTGAGGGATTATATGAGGATATGATGTAGGGCAAGGATGGCTCAGGCCAGCAGCCCACGCCTATGCTGTCACCAAACCCACGCTAACAATCAATCTGCTACTAATTTGCTTGTATGCTTTTAGGGAAACTTAACGGGTGAAAGGAAAAAGGAAAAAGTTAAGAAAATAAGCTGTAGTAAAAATGTCCCTTATAACCTAAAGCTAGGTGCTGAATATGGCTGAGAACTGGAGAACCCCAAACCCGGGTCAGCAGCAGAATCCGGGGGATCAACCGGGGTTCCAGTTGCAGGGGCAGAGTCCAGTCACCCAGCACCAACCACCTTCACTATTCCGTGTGCCACCTCCACCACCCCCACCGTACCATCCCAGACCAACCATCCCGATTTCACCAGGCCCTGCCCCAGGAGGAGGCGTCGCCTTCGAGGTTCCAGAATGCCGTATTCGGATGACGGACACCACACGGGTTCAGATGACTGTCCACGTCCCAACCCAACCGCTGGCCCCACCACTTGTCCAGTCCCCACTTCTGTACCAGGCCTTAACCCAACCCCCACCCAACGTCCTTCCCCGACTGCCAGCCCCACCTGTCGGTCGACCCCCGCTCCTGCAGCTGTCCCCTCAAAGTAGATGCAAATGGATAGCAGACCATTCACCTGAGGAGGTGGCTCTGGCAATATGGTACGAAGTTGTAGAGGCACCAGGCCCATCATGTGCCATGGCAGGTCCATCCTGTGCCATGGTACCTAAGGTGATCCCTGATAGTACCGCCATGGGCTGTTGGGCTCAGGCAGGCCCCAGTGGGCATGGAAATCCCCCTGGAAGGGCAGAGACTACACCAGCTGGCTCGCAGCGGGAAGAGCCAAGCAGCTCACAGTCCATGCAACTACGCCAGCAAAAGGAGGACTCAGGCGACAGCGATACAGGGGGTGGGATGCAGCCAATGTCCTCTCCTGATGGCTCTACATCAACAGATGACAATGATGACCACTTTGCCAACCACCCTTATTCACCCACCACCCCTCCAGAGCCACGCCCCATCGATCCCTCTTACTCACCCGTCACCCCTCCCGAGCCAGGCCCAGCCAACCCCTCTCCTCCACCTAACCCCCCGGCAGAGCCACCGGAAGGGTGGTTTGAGCCAACCCCCCAGCGAGTACGGCCTGTATCTCCAACAACATTAGCTGCACTGTACCATAGATATGGAGTTCAACTGTGGGAGGTTGAGCACCACCTCAGCCTCCTGCCAGCGGACGGTGAGGCAGTAACCGATATCGAGCAAGAGACAGCAGCACGTCTGCGTAACTTGCTTCATGTAGTCCCTCAAGGAATGTTTCGTTGTCTTATGAATCACTTCCCCCCGGAGCAAAGGAAGAAGCTCCGCAAAATCCGGCAACAAACCTACCAAATCAGAAAGGGAGAGAATAGGTTGCTGATGCAGGATCATAGGCTCTGAATGGAGAAGGAGACGTGCAACCTGCGCAGACAGGCAGTGGAAGCAGCTCGACGTCAGGAGAGCTTGAAGAAGGAAGTGACCGACCTTCAGCTGCAGCTGTCACTGTGCAAAAACCAACTGCTGGATGCGCAGAGCAAGGTTATGGCACTGCAACAGGAATGTGAGCCACTAAGAAGGCAGGTGGCTTTCTACAGGGGCCTGCGAGGGGCAGGCATGGCAGCTGATGTGGCTGGAGGACAGTTCCAGGACAATGAGAGTGGCTAAGCACATGTATCCATGTATTCTACGCGTTGTAACCTGTATACCAAATAGTTAGGCTGTATAACCTAAGTATCTTTGAATCAATATCATACTGCTGATATACAGGGCATTTAAACTAAACTGTGATTTGGAAAAGTTATTACTGGAACTATTGTTGTGTAATGACTACTGATCTATGATAATTGTAGTATGAGACTTTTCAGTCTCAGAGGAGGGAATATATATTTTTCCTTCCAGCAATTGGTGTGAAATCTACTGATGAGTACGTAATAACCAAGAAATATTAAACCTGTGTTATGTGAAGACAATCATTGATACTAATTATGTAGTATGGGACTTATGAGTCCCAGAGGAGGGAATATATATATTTTTCTCTCTCTGATTTTAAGGCATTGATTTTAAACATTATATGGGCATGTAGCCCCAAAGGGGGAAAGTAGTGTAATGTTTTATGACTAATCAGGCAAAAGGCCAAATTGATCAAGGTTGAAGTAAAATCATTTAAGGATCAGATAAATATTATATCCTGCATAAGTTGATTGTGTCTAATGATTAAGTTGTGTGATATTTGAGTAACTATGAAAGATGAATCACTGTTGTAACCACACACCTGATTGAAACACAGCACATTTGTATGAGTTAAAGCGCACACACCTAAAACATTGTGCATCACCTGGAAATGTAACAATAGACACACACACACTCTAAGGTCTGTAAGGTTTGTGTAATGTGTGAGCTCAGGGGATCAAATTAAAGAAAAATCCCCGGAGCTCACATGATTTTTAAAAATAGAAGGTACAGCAGTTTGGATCTATTGGAAGAAAGTTTGGTACTTTCCAGAAGGCCCTGAGGTCAGCTTTGGACAAAGGCCAGATTGGTTGCCACGATTAGATCATGGCGAAGGCAGATTTGGACAAAAAAGGAAAAGTTATCTTCCAATAGAATCCGGCCGCGATAGGATGGTTTAAGGAAAAGAGGTGGAGATTCTGCTGAATCTCCACAAGCATAAAAGAGAGTGTTCAAATCGTGAGTCTTCAGTCCAATCCCGGGGTTGAATCACGAGTTGATGTGTTATTGTTGCTGTGACACATTAAACTCACGTTGCACCTGATTCCTCTTGACTCCAGAGTATCTTTGAGTATTTTTAAGTTCTTGTCTGCTGAACCTAAAATCTTACAGTCAATCAGAGTACAAATATAAGTGAAGCAGTGGGACGAGCAGCTGAGAGCCAATTGGCCCTAAAGGCTCTGCAGAGTGAGCCACCACAGCTGTTCCACAGTTCTTAGTTGACAATCTCTTGCTTCAACAGTATTAATTTGGTCCCGATTAATACAACAAAATCGGCAAAAATGTTCAACATTGAATGATTCCTGGAAACCTGCTAGGCTATGTGCCCCAAGATTATCTGCGCACACACAAAATACTGTCCCCTTCACAAATGTATCTAGTGCCTCCACAAACACCCCATTCGTTTCCAAAAATTGTATATCCTTAATCAGTGGATGAAGAAATGCATCATACCCAAACTGTTTCACATCAACACAGTTATTTTATGTATTGTTCTAGATGTCCCCAAAGGGTTACATACTTCAAAATCATCTATATACAGTCCAATAGAAAAACTTGTCTCTTGCACACCCAAAAGTGTATTTTCTTTGTAGTACTGGCCGTCTTGAAATGACCCGTATTGACCTGGTTTGCTTTCTTGATCAAAAACTAACTCAATAAACTCTGTAGAACTTGAATAAGTGAAACATAAACAAAACTATTTTTATGGGTATATTTATATGTGCATTCAGTTGGTGCAATCACAGGGAAGTGCTCGTTAAAATAGATATTCCTCCTGTAATTAGTGGAGAGCGCACCTTTTGCTTCAGTGCTGACAATAAGCGGATTTTTTTACAATTGCATCATTAATTTCTTTAACAACACAATCATCTACTTGAATGTCCTGTTTAGTTAGCACCTCTTTGATTATTTGTAGAGAATGACATTTAGTGAAATGGAGGATGTCGTTCAATTCCTCAACAATTGTCTGTAAAGCACTTTTTGAAACATGTAATACAGTTTGCATACACAGAAAAAGTGATGCAATTTTATGTTCTATAGTGTCAGTGTCTATATACTCTTCCTCAGCCCTGTCATTTGATCCTCATCAGTTTGTGATCTCTCACTTTCACCACAGATATCTGACGTCTGGTTCACATTTTCAGGTTCAATTGCACATGCTACATTTTCTCTAACACAAGTTCTAATGTCCTGTTTATGTTTGTGTTTTCTGCTTCTGTGAGAAGTGAATGTTTTTAAATTGTTAGTTTTAAACTCACACCGCAAAAAAGGGCAATGCACTGTCTGTCTATTTCTTAAATGATGTGCAAGATGGATGAAAAATGTGCGTTGAGTGCAATTTTCTCTGAATTCACAAGACTCACAAAAAAAAGTGCACATCTCCTCCCTTCTCCTTGTCCTGCAATGTGATCTTGTTAAATGTGTTTTCAGTGCCCCGTGGGTCCGGAAAGTGCATACACAGTCGCTGTAAATACAGGGCCAGTTAGCTCCTCCTCCGTGCCTCAGACGATAGTGCTTGAAGAGACCCTCTTGGTTTGTGCAGGCACATCACAAGATTTGCACCTCATAGGACAACTGCAACAAGAAATAAAAGTCCAGTTACTTGATAAAATAAACAAATAAATAACAAAATATACACTCAAAAAATGTGCAGCATAAAAGACCCTCCGTACACAAACTTGTCAGTCCACCAATTTATCATTTAATTTAATATAGATTGTTTCTCTGTTGGTGCTGTCTCATAGTATGTATAGTATGTGTAGTCATACATACTGGTGGTATAAACTGATTAGATACATGGTTTCATTTTTCATCTCCTACACTTTTCACTCTGGTGCAAACCGCATCACTGACAGAGCGTAATGTTTCCATGACGACCGACCGGAACAAGACGAGCAGTATGTCATGTTTACATGACTCCCGATTGTAAAAATGAGTCTCTAAAGTAACACTAAACTTTAACATCAAAGACATACGTGCGCAGTATACCGGTTATTTGTACTGCTTATTTTGTTTACTAAATGAGCTCCAGTTCAACTGTAGCCGCACTAACGGAGCCGACAGAGCTAACGTAGCTAACGTAGCTAACTGGTAAACAGACGGACATTTTCGGCAGTATGGGAGGCATATCTGATACCGGTATTGGAATCGGAACAACTCTAGTCCGGTCCAGTGTTACATCTTGATGACTCTGGCTGTTTAATTTTAACTTGGTAACACGTTTTGAGTTGCTAACAGGCTACCTTGCTAACACGACATACACAGCCCTATACAACAACCACAGGTAGCTCAGTGTGTCTGTGTGCTCCCCAGTGCCCGCTCGTACTAGGCTGTGCACCCATTTGTGTATTTAACAATGGTTAAGTTACTGGCATATTTAAACAAGTCCTTCCCATTTAATTTATACATGATTTATGCATTGAAAGAACTCTCTTTAGCCGTGAGAGGGATACTTCTCCGGATACCAATGTTAAAAGGCCAATAAATATATAATAAAAATAAAGTATATATAATAAAGTATAATCTACACGCGTGAACCCCGACTTTTAGTACCATATTGAGCAAAATACTCACCTTAAGAGTAAAAAATCTCGAAGAGATGTCGACAGCACATGGACACAGTGTGGTTGTGATGGAACCCCTGCAGATATGCGTTGGAGACCCCCAGTTCTTGTTCTCTAGTTTTCTAGAACTTGTCCTGACCTCAAATGCACAGTTTTGAAGTTTGCTAACTCAAATTATTAAGTTAGACCAACTTTCGCCAAGAAACTTGAAAAAGATAGTTGGAATACATAGATTGATTAGTTTACAACACAACTCAACCTTTTTTGTTTATTTAGCTGAAAAAATATGGTTAGGCCAACAACTTTAAGTTTTCATTTTTAGAGTGTGGAGCCTTTCAGCTGACCGCATCTCCGGCACGAGAACTGGCTCTTGTGGAAATCTCTGAACTGGTTGATGAGTATCCACTGGCTGCTTGTGTAGTTGGTGGTGTGCGGATGGTGACCTTTAAGAGATTAATCTGTGTGTTCAGGTAAGTATGTAAAAATCATTGTGCCTACAGGTGCATACAGTCTTTAATGGGGCAAAAACGAAATCCTTTCACCGCTAGGTTTGTGCACTGCCTGTAGACCAAAACAAAGTGTGTCATGAGCCACACCTCCCTCTACCTCTGCTCTCCAGCCCCACTTTCACTGCAGGCAGATTCACTCGCCACAGGGGCGAGAAAATAAAAACTAAATGGCCAACTTAGTTTGGCTTAGTTTAGAAGTTAGCAATGTCTTTCACTCACTCTCGGTCTCTGCTGGGTTTAGCTATTTCCCTGCTTTCCTGTTAGCATAAGCACTACTCGGCTGCCACTCTAACGCTCCAACTCCAACTGAGCCGGGAGCCAGGCTCACTGTCTCATGGAGAAGAGTTGGAATGTTAGCATGGCAGCCGACTAGTGCTAACATCCCTACACTTCTCAGCCAAGCTCAGCTCGCCGGAGCCGAGAAGCGTGGGGATGTTAGCGTTAGCTAACAGAGCTCGCCGGATCCGAGAAGCGTGGGGACGTTAGCGTTAGCACTAGTCGTCTGCCATGCTAACGTTCCCGGAGCCTCCTTGAGCGTGGGGACGTTATCGTTAGCATTAGTCGGCTGCCACGCTAACATTCCAACTCTTCTCCGTGAGACAGTGAGCCTGGCGGGCTTACAGGCTCCCGGCTCCGGTTCACGGAGAAGAGAGGAATGTTAGCGTTAGCTCCCAGAGTTAGCACTAGAGCTACTCTGGCTAGTGGAGAAGCACTCATAGCTTCAAGTTAAGCTATGGAGCGCTTCTACCAGCTCTTCTAGTCACTGAGCCTCGCCTCCATTTTAGCAAATATATTGCATTTATTACAGTTACCATCATCATTGAAGTAGGCAGAATAGCTAAACACAGCCGCCAGGCTGCCCGCCGGGCTACATTTTAAAATGCTAATTGCAAATGTTAGCTGGGCTGCCAGGCTACTCACCTAACACAACCGTAACACCTGACCCATTGCTGGGACTGAGCCGCTAATAACTCAAGCTTCAGACATTAACTCTATGGGCCCTAGGCGTTTTTGGGGTATTTTTACTGCCTTTACTTTTAATCTCATATCACAGTCATTATAAAGGCTACATACACATGCTGTATCTTGTTTGGTTTTTTTTTTTTCAGGACAATGTGGACTATCCAGATTTGCCATCATTTTATGTCCTTCTATGTGCCTGTATTTTATATTAAATTTTTATATCAATGAAAAAAACAAATCTGTGTTACTAAATTCTTACATTTTTACATGTATCTCACCACAGCAAGTTGGAAAATGACATATTCTGCCATATATGAAGAGGGGAGACTCTCTGGAATCTGGCAACATAAGAACCATGATGGTGGGACATTCTGTCACTTGCAGGTGTCTAAAACATGTGTTTTGTGCCAGGCCGACATGATTGCCAGTATTTTTTCATTATTGCAAGAAATTCCATTGACTCATTCACAAGTCAAAAATGTGTTTTATCTGAAAGAAACATGCAATATTTACATCTAAGATAACAGAAAAATAGTCAACCAATACCAATATATTTTTTTGGCGGGGGGGGGGGGCATTTTGGGCATGCCCCATGTACATGTCCCGCTCAATATATATGGTGACTACGGCCCCGTCATGCATGCATAATTAGGCTACAGTTGCCTGTGTGCGCAAAGGTGAAGTGTGCTGGTCTTGTCATACAAAGTTTGTGTCAACCGGGCAACATGGAGATATTTGCATCTTGAAAGCCGGACTACAAATGTGGCTAGACAGTAAGCCTAAGATTTGGTAAGATACGATATTCCGCACTATATGTAGTGACAGATAACAAGATCTGAGTAATGGATTTTAAAGAAATTCTTCAGGTTTTTATTTTGTAGTAGACAATTAATCTGGATTTATAGCATGATGGGATGACAGCATAATGATGTGTGTGGTATCACTGGAAAGCTCTGCTCCTGCACTTTCATGTGATATGCGTGGCATTTCTGTGCGAGCCTGCATTCTGTGAGCCTCAGGAAGAGCAACTGAGGAGGGATCCCTCTTCCAGGACGGACAGACGTGCAATAGATGTCGTGCAATCAACATAATAAATTAACAGTAATCCGTATGACACAATGAGACAGAAAGAGACAGAGACAGAGACAGAGAGAGATGCAGGACAGACAATCACAGTAGCTTATAACAACATTAATGAAAGTAATAATATAATTAATAATTAGATATTAATATCTGATAGTATACATGTGTGACAATAATCATATGTGTATAATAACAGTAGAAGTATGACTAATGATCACAGCAGCAGCAGGAGGCATCGGGCAGGACCACGGCAGCAGCACAACCACACATGTCACACTATCCAGGCACCGCTGCAATACGAGTTAACCTGAGAGACAGTGGAGCACAAAGACTCCAGAGTAGAAGCCAAGTTTGTGACATCCAGAATGGCTGAGGTAGCAAAATGCAATAATAGGACATGAGAGAGAGAGAGAGTAAGAGAGAGAGAGAGAGAGAGAGAAGGTGCCCGGTGTATTATACGGGGGTCCTCCGGCAGACTAGGCCTAAATCAGCCTAACTAGGGGTTGGTACAAGGCAAGCCTGAGCCAGCCCTAACTACAAGCTTTATCAAAGAGGAAAGTCTTAAGTCTCGTCTTAAATGTGGAGATGGTGTCTGCCTCCCGGACCGCAACAGGAAGATGATTCCACAGGAGAGGAGCCTGATAGCTGAAGGCTCTGGCTCCTGATCTACTTTTGGAGACTTTAGGGACCATGAGTAACCCTGCATTCTCAGAGCGCAGAGTTCTTCTTCTTCTGGTGGGATAATATGGCACTATGAGCTCTCTAAGATATGATGGAGCTTGATCATTTAGAGCTTTATAAGTTAACAGTAGGATTTCAAATTCAATTCTGGATTTTACAGGGAGCCAGTGCAGAGAAGCTAAAACAGGAGAAACATGTTCTTGTTTCTTAGTTCCTGTGCTGCTGCATTCTGAATTAGCTGGAGCATTTTAAGAACTTACTAGAGCTACCTGATAATAGAGAGTTACAGTAATCCAGCCTTGAGGTAACAAAAGTGCGGACCAATTTTTCTGCATCTTTTCGAGTCAGGATAGGCCTAATTTTCGCAATATTCCATCAGATTTATTTATAAAGCCCAATATCACAAATCACAATTTGCCTCACAGGGCTTTACAGCATACGATATCCCTCTGTCCTTTGGACCCTCACAGTGGATGAGGTAAAACTCCCCAAAAAAAAACCTTTACCAGGGAAAAAAAAAATATATATATATACACAGATGAAAAAATGCAGTCCATGAGGTTTGTTTTAAATGAGAATTAAAAGACAGATCTTGATCAAATGTTACTCTCAGGTTTCTTACGGTAGTGCTAGAGGCCAGAGAAATGCCACCTAGAGAAACTATGTCATCAGATAAGGAGTCTCTGAGTTGTTTTGGGCCAAGAACAATAACTTCAGTTTTGTCTGAATTTAACATCAGGAAGTTGGTGCTCATACAGATTTTTATGTCTTTAAGGCAATTATGAAGTTTAGTTAATTGATTACTTTCTTCTGGCTTCATAGATAAATACAACTGTGTATCATCTGCATAACAATGGAAATTTATGGAGTGATTTCCAATGATGTTACCTAAAGGAAGCATATATAGAGTAAATAGGACTGGTCCGAGCACAGAACCTTGCGGAACTCCAAAACAAACTTTAGTACGTAAGGATGATTCATTATGAACATGAGCAAACTGAAAACGATCAGATAAATAAGATTTAAACCAGCTTAGTGCAGAACCGTTTAGGCCAATTAAGTGTTCCAGTCTCTGTAATAGAATTTGATGGTCAATTGTGTCAAACGCGACACTAAGATCTAATAAAACAAGTACAGAGATGAGTCCTTTGTCTGAAGCAATCAGAAGGTCATTTGTAATTTTAACTAGTGCCTAGTCTCATTGCTATGATGCACTCTAAATCCTGACTGAAATTCCTCAAATAAATTATTATCATGGAGAAAATCACACAGCTGGTCTGCGACTATTTTCTCAAGGATCTTTGAAAGAAAGGGAAGATTAGATATTGGTCTATAGTTGGCTAACACCTCTGGATCCAGGGTGGGCTTTTTTAGGAGAGATTTAATTACAGCTACCTTAAAAGACTGTGGTACATAGCCTGTTAATAAGGATATATTGATCATGTCTAATAAATGAGTGTTAACTTAAGGTAGGACCTCCTTAAGTAGCCTAGTTGGGATGGGGTCTAAGAGACACGTTGATGATTTAGATGAAGAAATCACTGCAGTCAATTCTTGAAGAGAAACTGGGGAGAAGCAATCTAAATATGTATTAGGTCTTACAGCTGTGTTTGAGGTTATATAGGTACTATCTGAGGACTGGAGGTCATGAATTTTGCCTCTAATAGTTAAAATTTTGTCATTAAAAAAGCTCATAAAATCATTACTGCTAAGGGCTAAAGGAATACAAGGCTCAATAGAGCTGTAACTCTCAGTCAGTCTGGCTACAGTGCTGAAAAGAAACCTGAGGTTATTCTTGTTTTCTTCTATTAATGCTGAGTAATAGTTTGCTCTGGCATTGCAGAGGCCCCTCTTATACGTTTTGAGACTGTCTGCCCAGACGAAAACGAGATTCTTCCAGTTTGGTTAATCGCCAATTCCTTTCAAATTTTCGCGATATTTGTTTTCACTTACAGGTTTAAGAGTAATACGAAGAGCGAACTTTCTTTGCTTTGTTAACTTCTTTTTAAGAGGAGCTACAGAGTTGAGTGTTGTTTGGAGCAAGCCTACGGCGCTATCGACAAGATGAGCAATTCGGGAGAGGTTAAAGTCGGCATGGGAAACCTCTGTTACTGAAGGACTTGGTATTGAATTTAACAACGGAGTAATCATTTCCTTAAATTTTGCAACAGCACTATCTGATAAACATCTAGTATAGTAACTGTTGCTTAGTGGCGTGTAATCGAGTAAAAGGAAATCAAAAGCAATCAAATAATGATCCGATAGTGAGGGATTCTGTGAAAAGACTGTCATCAATTTCAATTCCATACGTCAGAACTAGATCGAATGTATGGATAAAACAGTGAGTGGGTTCATGTACACCCTGACTGAAGCCAACAGATTTCAATAATGGACTCCATTCTACCCTCTGGGGCTGCTGTGCGAGGCTAGTGTGACCGCTTGTGAGTGCTTTGGGACGGTGGAGGGGCTCGCAGCAGCACCCACTGCTCGTTGGGGACAGTAACTGCAGAGCGACCGAAGTCAGAGCCTCCAAACACGAGTACAGTCTCCAATAACACCAGAAAAAGATGCTAGATTTGTCGCTAGTCGTTTTTTCGGTGGAGCGAGGTGGCGTTGCGGCCGGCTGCGAGTGGAAACGCCGGTGACCTGATGGCTGCGGGCGGCTGTCATCCTCGCAGGTGATAAGAGAGAATGAACGCGGCACCCACTGGAAAAACTCCTCGAAGCAGGCCTACCTCGACCTCTTTTGGCTGGTGGGGGTGGTGTACCGGGAGATGTGGAGGAGTCTTCAGAGGAGTTATAATTTTGCAGATCCAGGAGGGAGGAACCAGGTAGAATGTGGATCGTGGACGACACGGTGCGTGCCGAGGTCCCCGTCCTCCGCTGCTGAGCTCGGAGCACAGGAGAAGGGGTCTCGGGCACAGAAATCGCTGGAGATGTTTTGGCTTTTTCGGGTGGTCTTTGTGGTGATGGACCTCTGTGTTGGTGGTGTTGAATGCCTCTGAAGATGTCGTCATCGGAAGGAGATAAGGATAAGAGATCCATGATCTCGGTAAGTTAAGTTTTTTGTTTCTTTCTCTGTGGTTGCTTCGCTGATTCAAACGCATGAATGCAGGAGCGAGAGACTGAGGAAAGGGTTAGTTCCGTTTATATAATAGGCTAGAAGGCTGTGTATGTTCCCGCTCCTGAAACTACGCTTTAACAAGCTTCGAATACAAACAATCTGTTTTAAGGCCTCCATTGTAAAATTGTGTAATTGACACTAGAATATAATGCTAACATTTAATATGAAAATAACGTGTAGTATTTAAGTGACCAGATAGTATTGGAGCAAAAGTTATTGAATAGTGTTGGAATAAAGTGATAAAATTGTGAAGGTTTAAAATGTTCCAAGAGCTCAAATTACTTTATCAAAACACGGTTCAATCACACTGTATCAACACAAAATACATAGGTTTATTGAATATGAATAACTTGTTTTAATTTAACTTAATTGTTTAAAGGGCCAGTGTGTAAAATGCGTTGAAAACCGTTGAAAACAGTGACATCAGTGGTCAAATTCTAGATTGCAGGGCTCACTCGCTCACCCCTCCCGTCGGGTAAATGACGGTGGCCTCGTAGGACCAAAAGGCTTTCGCATACACGAGTTTTTCAGGAGTAGGTCTATCTAGCGATGAGGTGAATATTTATTTAGAAATCTAAACCATGTTACGATATTGTAATGAATCCCTCACGAGTAGGAGACCAGAGTAGCGTTCGGGAAAAAGGCCTGTTTATTTGAGCACTCCAAAAACTCCGGTAACACTCCAGGAGGAAAAGACTTCACCCCAAACTCTTCTAGTGTAACACGTACGTAATACACACATACTCGTTTACAGTACCTAGCAGGGACCCCCCTCCCTTCTCTGCTCCACCAATCTCCAGCCCGCACACTGACTGACAGCGTAGCCTGTAAACAGAGCTCAGCTGTTTATTTAGCCTAGCAACATCTCCGAACTGTAACAGCTGCAATGGACAACTTTGAACGCGATTTTGAAGAGTTTCTTGTAGCAGACACAGACCCAGAGCCATACCTGTTTGAGCAGGAGCATACAGATGAGGAACTCCATGTGTTGGAAGCTGAGCGGGCGAGGAGAGAGACTGAATCCTCCGCTCCCATTTTGCTGCACAGAATAGGATTCGTCGCTACCATCGTTGCCGAGATATATCATCAGGAGGAAAAACGCCACAGAGAGGGCATCACAAGGAGTGAAGTTGCGTCTTCTTTTCCTCACAGATGTTGGTTCGGGTTCATTCTCTCCTGTTGCGTGGTAAGTGTGGTCCATTCGCAAACTTTATAACTAAAAAAACTTTTCACTACTCTCTATCGAGGAACAACTAACACTCTGCTGTTTCCTCCTCCTCCTTCCTTCCTTCTGCTGTCTTTGATGGTTTATTTATACACGCGAAACGCGTTCTCTGGCTGGCTGGATTGTCCGCTCAGTCTGCCGTACATACATGGCGGTGCAAGATGGCGATCTCTCTAAAGCAAGGCCCTTGCTATATATATATATATATATATATATATATATATATATATATATATATATATAAAAGCATAATTATAGGACCACGAAAACCAAACGAATTTTATGTTATAGCGATTATACACTTATATAAACATATTAATGGGCAGAATATTCAGATTCAGATTCAGATTTGATAATTAACCATGCCAAATATTACACACTGGCCCTTTAAGTTGCTGCAAGCAAAACATCTGTGTGCAACCAATGTCCACTATTGAATTAAGTGAATCCAACATGTTCTTTTTTTCAGTGTGGGGGGTTCCATAACGTTTCGCCATCTTGAGAATACATCCGCCAGCAAGGGACACACAGCCCCGCCTTTGGCGCTTTAGCTTTGCTCCTACTCCGGCACTACTGCAGCATAACAAAGTCCCAGTCTTTGAGCATAATGCAGGATCATGCGTATGCAGCATCACGGCAGACAGAATACTCGTCGCCAAGAAAGCGCAAAAGGGAATCAAAAAGCTAACGTGACTGGCAAATTAAAACAATGAGGGTCAACATTGGGGTAGGCTTTCCCAGGTGTCAGGAGCTGCTGAAGGAGAAAAGCAATGTAATCACAGGCCAGCGCTGCTAGCTGCTAACAGCTGTTAGCACTGTTAGCGACCGCACTAGCAGCTGGCCGCTAACAGCTGTTAGCTGCTGTTGACCGGGCAGAGATGCGAGGAGAGGGATGAGGTGTGTGAGGTTGAGCCACTTGTCAGTTGTCAAAAGACAAGACATGAATGGTCTGTTTCGATTTACACCCCAACAGTGCTATGTTGTAAACAAAGCCAGCATGGTGAGGAGGGGGTTTGTCAACTCACGTTGCGTGTGTCTGTATAGGAGCCTGAATAAATAATCCATGAGGTATCGGATGACAAGGTTTCATCAATATTATCATAGCTTTTTGGTACACAGTGGATACCGTAGTTGCAATATGCATTTGAAACAGTGAGGCGCTAGAGTGCGCTATCCATTTGATTGCAATATACGATTTCAACGTTAGATGGGAGAAATTCCTACACACTGTGGTTTTAAACACTTCTGCTGTGAGGTGAAAATGCTGCATTTTTATAATTCTATAATTTATTTGTTATATTGAATTATTAAATTATTGCAGTAATTTCACTACAGCATTAAATATTCATCTGTGCAATATTCCCACTGTTGAATGTATATCTAACATAAATGTCACTGTGAGATGCGCTGAGGGGCTGTGAGATGCGCTGAGATCGCGAGACCGCAGAGACGAGATTTGGATGAAACATGGTGGCGCCCGGCTGCTAGATCAGACTACAACTTCTCTCCTGCCTTTTCAACCAAAAATAACATAAAACATTTCAAAAAGTTCACGATCATCAAGGAATAACATACCCGGAACATACAGGAAGATACCGCACGCCGATCAGAGTGGAGGACCTCAAGGATTACACTGACAACTACTACTACCGCCTTGCAATGGAAAACAACAGCACGGTTCACCACACTCCCAACCCAAACAAACGGAAAAAGAAAGATTCAGCCACCGACACCGACAATCTTCAAACAACGGATATACAGGTCAGTGTACTTGAATCCATTAACAAAAAACTGGACGTTCTCAGCATGCTTCATCAGGAAATAAAAGACCTCAAATCCAGCCTTAAATTCACACACAGCCAAATAACCGATCTCCAAACAGACAACACACAATTACACGCCACTGTCGAGCTACTCAACTCCCAGATATCCACAATCCAAAAAGCAAATATGACCCTGAAAGAAACCGTCCTGGATATTCAAACACGAAGCATGCGTGACAACCTCATTTTCTCAGGAATCCCCAAAAGCACGACAGATAACCCCGACACACTCGTTCGCAACTTCATGCAGTCTGCTCTCAAACTCCCATCAGACACCGTCAACAAAATCACATTGGAACCCGCACCGGATCACGCCCCCGTCCCATCATTGCAAAGTTTGAACACTTCCAACAAAAGGAACTGGTAAAAAGCAAAGGGAGGGAGCTGAAAGGAATCGTGTTCGGGATGAACGATCAGTTCCCAAAGGAAAGGGCAAACGGGCCACCCTGGTTGTGGACAAACTGTACATAGAAGGACAATTATTCCGGGACTCCTCAATCACACCCTGGCTCATACAACAAGCGGACATAAGCCTAAAAGCTCAATCTCTTCTCAAAGAAGATGCATACATAAAAATCTCACTCCTTGTTAACCCCACCCCCCTTCTTTAAATAACAAACGAATTTTGTCTCTCTTACTCACCCTTAATTAATCTCTCTCTCTTTCTCTCTCTCCGTCCCTCTCTCCGACTTTGACACACACTCATGCTCACTCATGGTGCTAATTGTTGTTGTTCTTTTGTGTTTTAGTGTAACTATGTCTTGTCTCGTGCTTTTGTTAACTGTTATCCCTTCTCCTATACATTTTTTGGGTGCATGTAGTATGTCTATAATATGCTTACATATGATACATTTCATAGGAAGGAAAGGAGGGGACTGGCAGAGATTTATTTGTTAACAAACCATGTCATTCTCATTGTCATCCTTAAAATTCATCAGCTGGAACATCCGGGGCATTGGGTCACCGGCAAAACGTACTAAAGTTCTTAACCACCTGGCTAAAATAAAACCCAGTTTCTGCCTACTACAGGAAACACATCCCACAGCATCAGAACATATAAAACTGAAGACCAAATGGATAGTTCAAATCTTCTCTGCTTCTTACAATTCCAAAAAACGAGGAACTGCTATCTTGATCAATAAAAATATCCCATATCACAATGAAACTACAATCACAGATCCAGATGGCCGTTTTGTTATCATTAAAGGACACATCATAAATGTTAAAATAACAAT
The DNA here is from genome assembly GCA_035609425.1 of Epinephelus awoara. Taxonomy (NCBI): domain Eukaryota; kingdom Metazoa; phylum Chordata; class Actinopteri; order Perciformes; family Serranidae; genus Epinephelus; species Epinephelus awoara. The sequence goes on from CM069306.1 coordinate 40,066,818, forward strand.
TGAGAATATTTACGGACCCAATGAAGACAACCCACATTTTTTTCATACAGTATTCTCTCATCTCAATAATCTTTCCCATTCAGCAATTATAGTAGGGGGGGATTTCAATACAATCCTCAATCCAAATCTTGACAGATCAAATTCTGGAACAACTCACAGATCATGGCACTCATCTGATAATATCAAAAAATACATGGAAGACCTTGGACTTAGCGATTGTTGACGAACCAAAAACCCACTTTATAAAGAATACACTTACTACTCACCCCCTCACAAAAGTTACTCCCGCATTGACTACTTTCTAGTAAGTAATTCTATCATACCTCAAATTAACAACACAGAAATTCACCCAATAAACATCTCATATCATGGTCCAATCAGCTTTGATATAGTGCAAGAACCTACACAAACCCCTTCAAGTAGATGGCGGTTCAACACTAGCAGACACAGATTTCAATAATCTTCTCAAGAGAGAGTGGGCATCCTTCATAGAGCTGAATGACTCCCCAGAAATGTCTCCATCCATTCTTTGGGAAACAGCAAAAGCAGTCATCAGGGGCCACATCATCTCATACTCTACACACAAGAAGAAAAAGGAACAAGAAAAACAACAAGAACTGGAACATAAACTGAAACATCTTCATTCTCAACAATCCCGCAACCCCACTGAACATACTTAAAATGAAATACAGAAAGTTAAAACACAGCTCGATAACATAATACATCAGCAAACTCGATCTCTCGTGGAAAGAATGAGACTGAATTATTTTGAACATAATGAAAAATCAAGTAAATTTCTCGCGAAACAACTGAAAAGAAACAAAGAAAAATCACTTATTACAACAATACAAGACCCACAGGGAAACTTAATATACACCCCAAAAGATATAAACACAATATTTTGTAACTACTATCAAACTCTCTACCACTCAGACAATGTACCAAATATCTCCGACATCCACTCCTTCCTCAACAATTTTGAACTACCAACAATAACACAAGAACAAGCAACCATATTAGACCGACCCTTAAACTCAGAAGAACTCAGGAAAGCCATTTTCTCCATGCCCAACAACAAATCACCCGGTTCAGATGGTTACCCAATAGAATTTTATAAACATCACTGGTACCTCATATCTCCCCTTTTCAACAGAATGGTCAATGACATCAAATCATCAGGAACCATACCCACACACATGAATTCAGCGCATATCTCAGTTCTGCTCAAACCTGATAAAGACCCAACTCTCACCTCCAGCTACAGACCAATAAGCCTGATCAACTGTGACTTAAAAATAACAAGCAAAGCTTTAGCTAACAGATTAGAAACAGTCATACCCACAATTATTCGCCCAGACCAAACAGGATTCATAAAAGGCAGGCACTCATTCACCAATATGAGTCGTTTATTCAACCTCCTGAGGTGAGAAATCACCTCAACACCATAATTACATCATTGGACGCAGAAAAGGCATTCGATTAAGTCAACTGGACATTTCTCCTCATTACCATTGAGAAGTTTGGTTTTGGGGAGTCGTTCACTCACTGGATCAAAACTCTTTACAACTCTCCGACCGCTTCAGTTATAACCAACAGTATCACCTCTCAACGCTTTCTACTACAACGGGGCACAAGACAAGGATGTCCACTCTCTCCATTACTATTCGCAGTATTCATTGAACCTCTCGCAGCCACCATTCGACAAAGTACTCACATTACTGGTGTACAAACATATCATTTTCACCACAAGATTAGTTTATATGCAGACGATATCTTATTGTACTTAACAAACCCCTCAACAACCCTCCCTGAAGTTTTCAATCTCATTTCCACATTCTCAAAAAATTCTGATTACTGTATAAACTGGTCCAAATCCAAAATTCTTCCACTCTGTGAAGGAGACTGGAATGCTACATCCAAAAAAATCTCCCTGACAATAAAAACGGGCAACATTAAATACCTTGGTATCAATGTTTCCACCAAGCTGTCAGAGCTATTTTCGCTAAACTACATACCATTACAAAAAGCATTGAAGAAGACCTCACTCGCTGGAACAACTTACCAATCTCACTAATCGGTAGAATAGCAGCAATAAAAATGACCCTACTGCCAAAAATAAACTACCTTTTTTCTATGACACCGACTCATCCTCCACCACACTGGTTTAACACAATAGATTCTGTCATAACCAAATTCTACTGGAAATATAAAAAACCAGGAATAAAACTATCCACCCTTCAGAAACCTAAAGACTGCGGAGGCCTAGCTGCTCCAAATTATAGATTTTACCACCTTGCAAATCATCTTCAGTACATACCCATATGTTTGCAAAAAACTCATCATACACAACACCCCTGCCTGGATATAGAACAACACGACTGTCAAGACTTATCATTATCAGATCTTCCATTCCTCACCCAATCAATCAAACATCATAACTGTTTCAAAAACCCATTTATAGCAGTGACTCTGACAGCTTGGTGGAAATGCAACCAAATCACTGGACACCCCACAAGCTCAAATAAACATACACTAATCTGGCACAATCCGGAATTCCAAGTTAAAAATAAACCACTATCATTCAATTCATGGAAAAAAGCAGGCATTACACATCTAGAACACTTATTTGATCATGGCACACTCATATCCTTTGAAAAACTAAACAGAAATATGGCATTGGCAATAACTCCTTTCTACAATACTCACAACTGAAACACTGCTTGAAAGGTAAAATCAACATATAAGACAATAGCCTGGACACACCTCCACTACTATGAACAACCCATACTGGTCACCCTGACAATCGCTAAGAAGGCAATACTCTTAAACTGGAAAGACAGACACAACCTCTCATCATCCTAATGGCATCACCTACTATCTGAACACATTTCAATAGAATGGGGTCCAGTAGCTGTGAAATGAATCCATTTGGTTATTTTTAAGTGCTATTTGTCTAAATAGCACTTAAAAATAACCAAATGGATTCATTTCACAGCTACTGGACCCCATTCATCAATAGAACTAGCCAAACACAAACCAGCATTCATACACACACTGACAAACCCCCACCATCACCTCTGCCTACTGCCGGTGACACCAATGCCCTCAACCTCTAACCCAATATCTAAACGCTAGATTATACAGACATAAAGCTCTGCCAGGACCCCCCAACTCGTCAATGGGCTATTTTACTTTGGTTTGTTTGATTTTTTTTTTCTCTTCTTTCAATTAAATTAATTTATTTAGCTCTTTCTCTCTTATATCACACTATACTACTCAATGTTGCACTACAATACATCACACTATATCATATTATATCCTGCTATGCTTATATTATACTGTTAAATCATATTATGTTATATTATACTGTGTATTATGTCATAATATATATTTTTATAATATATTATTATATATTATATCTTTTCATATCATGTTATAACATTATGTTACATTATGCGTTGTTGTTTATCTATGTTTTTTTTTCTTCTTTTTTTACTTTTTAATATTATTATTTTTTAACTTCTCATTACTACAACCCCAATACCTCAAATGTATTCATATGTTTGCTTTTTATTCTGTATTATTTCTCTCTCCTCATTACCCATGCCATACCCCACCCTGTCTAAGCCATATAACATGGACATTTGCACCTCATTCAAATATTGAATTATGCCCCATGCATATGCTGTTTTTGTCTATTGTTGTTTGTATGTCTACTCACCTTATGTCTACTGTTTATGTCCTATGTTACTGCTTTTGTCCTGTTGTTTTGTTTTGTTCCTGTCACTCTGTTTCACCAATAAATAAATAAATAAATGTGACATATTTCTTATTCTTATCTATACTTGTATTGGTCATTGTAGCATTATACACCTATATTTATATTTCCAACTTTACTAGTTTACATTCTAGTTGTATACATTGTAAAGTAGCATAAAGCACATATCTTTATATTATACACACTATACATACTGAGCACATCATACACATTTTAGATTTCTGAATACTTTACATGCTAGTGTTAATATTGTAGCATACTGCACATATTTTATCTAGTTATTGTTTTACATAATTCTTAGTTTATACTTGGTATTTCTACTTTTAGAATTCTCTGTGCACTACATCAGAGTGACTGTACGGTATCACAATTTCTCACGGGGATCAATAAAGTATTTTAGATTCTGATACTTACAATATCAAATACTGTTATCTGCTATCTCCTCCATGATTTTCTATTACTCTTTGGGTAGCCTCTGGTGTTCCCAGCAATTCCTTTCTTATGCCTTGCTCATGTATTGGCCCATATGCCTAGTTATCTTAGCTTCTATGATGCCTCACAGTAGCTTCCATGTTGCAAAGAGACAGGGTATTGGTCTGTAGTTGGATGGGATGGTTCCCTTCGGGGGGTCTTTCATGATCAGGACTGTACTGCCCTGTGTCAACCATTCTGGGTGGGTCCAATCCCTTAGCAGCTGGTTCATCTCTGCTGCTAGGAGTTCATGAAGTGCAGTTTGCTTCTTCAGCCAGTATGTGTGGATCATATCATGGCCTGGTGCTGTCCAGCTCTTCATCTTTGACACTCTTTCCTGGATGTCTGTCCTTGACATGGTTATTGGTTTTTGTTGAGGGAGGTTGCTGTGGCCAGCTCTTAGGTCCACTAGCCATTAGGCATCGGTGTTGTATAAAGCTTCACTTTCCCATATGCCCCTCCAGTATGTTTCCATTTCAGCCCTTGGTGGGTCTAATCTGCTGTTATTTCCCTGCCCTTGAGGGAACACCTTGGCTGATTCAGTAGAGAACATCCTGTTTATTCTCCTGGCTTCTACTTCTTTGGTGTATTTTGAGAGCCTCAGGAATGGAGAGCTTGTTGTACTTGATTGGTACCTCTTAATTCACCATGTTCTCTCTGTGTAGCTCTGCTAGCTGGTCTGTGCTGCCTTTATCTTGGCCTCCAGCTGTCGCCTCCATGGAGGGTACTGGTTCTTATGTACCATGTCCATCTTGTATCCAAACATCTCCAGGATTACTGTTGCTGTACTGTGAATCAGCATGTTGGTCTCAGTGATGGTCCTTGTAGGGATGGTATTGAGTGCAGCATTTAAATCTTCTAGCAGATCATCTGAGGCAACTTGCCATCTCAGCTTCGGCATTTTTCTGAGGCTCCAGGTTTCCAGTTTGCTCACGATCTTCCTTCTCAGGTCAGCTGCCCTTACATTGAGGCTGTTTGTATCTCCTGGGGCTTGGAATCCAATCTTGAATTGTGGGGATGATGATGACATCCCTCCGCTGACTTGTCATCCTGGCTCTCCCTTGCCCTAGCATCGTTGAAGTATTTCATTGATCTTTAGTTGTGACAGTAGTTGATGGTTGCGGAATTTGGAACACTGGGCTACCAAATGTTTTTACTTAGTCATGATTGTGGATTCCCAAGTATCAATAGGTCCCATATATTTGATAAAGCTTATAGTTAGGGCTGGCTCAGGCTTGCCTTGTACCAGCCCCTAGTTAGGCTGACTCAGGCCTAGTCTGCCAGAGGACCCCCTATAATACACACCTCCTCTCCTTCTCTCTCTCGTGTCCTATTACTGCATCTTGCTAACTCTGGCATTCTGGATGTCACTAACTCGGCTTCTTCTCCGGAGCCTTTGGGCTCCACTGTCTCTCAGGTTAACTGGTATTGCAGCGGTGCCTGGATAGTGTGACGTGTGTGGTTGTGCTGCTGCCGTGGTCCTGCCAGATACCTCCTGCTGCTGCTGTTATCATTAGTCATACTTCTACTGTTATTATACACATATGATTATTGTCACACATGTATACTATCAAATATTAATATATACTTTCAACATACTGTACCACAGTAGCCAGAACTATAATTATAATATTATTACTTTCATTAATGTTGTTGTAAGCTACTGTCATTACCGTCTGTCCTGCATCTCTCTCTGTCTCTCTCTCTTTCTGTCTCATTGTGTCATATGGATTACTGTTAATTTATTATACTGATATGTTCTGTACAACATCTATTGCACATCTGTCCGTCCTGGAGGAGGGATCCCTCCTCAGTTGCTCTTCCTGAGGTTTCTACCATTTTTTCCCCCCGTTAAAAGGGTTTTTTGGGGAGTTTTTCCTTATCCGCTGTGAGGGTCCTCAGGACAGAGGGACATTGTATGCTGTAAAGCCCTGTGAGGGCTTTATAAATAAAATTGATTGATTGATATATGTATCCTCTCTCTCTGGGATTGCTGGTATAGTAGCATTCCAATTCCATATCCTCCGTCCTTGTCCATGTCTTGTTTCAGTAACCCATTTCTCATCAGATTGCCCTGGTAAGCCTCCATTAGGTGGAGCTGTGTTGCTACCCCCTCTCCCCTTGGATCTCTGCAAGTGATGTGAGGACCCTAAAAATTCATCTGAGCCTCCCTCGGCATATGGGTGAGTAGATAATGGCAGAAGTTACATTTTTGGGTGCACTATCCCTTTAAGAAGGGTGGTCTGAACCACTCGTAAGCTGTACCTTAGTGATACCCTCTGTTCAACCTGTCACAGTTTTAGCTTTATTGGGACAAAATGATGCTTTTTAAATGGACAGTTACAGAATAATTCACATCTAGACTTCTTACACAAATTACATCATTAGTTTAAAATTAACTTAATGAAAAATAATAATGAATATTGAATGTTATAAATATATAGGGTTTTTTATCTATTTATTCATGCATTCATTTATTTAATGGAGCTAACTAACTGAGGATATGTTTTTTCTGACGAGGCTACAGGCTGTACCCTACCACTATATACTGAATATCTGACAGATACTTGACAAATTGATCAAACTAAAGTCTAATGAGGCAGGCTGGAAAATAATCAAGCGGGCGGCACCAGCCATATAGGTGATCAAGCGCGTTGCCTCTGCTTGCTTTATTGTAGATGACATTATACCTCAGTATTATTGTGGCTGCGTTACAGTGGATGGGGCTCTGAAGCACAGAGCGCTCTGTGCCGGCTTCTAAGGCCCGGGGAGGGCCGCCTGGGCTGATCGGGAGAATGTCCGTGGAACTTCTGGAAGAGAAAGTCCGATGTATGACGCTGACAGGCTGGCTTAATCGGAGGAGAGATACGATATGATACGATACGATACGATATACTTTATTGTCCCCATGGGGAAATTTGTTTTGGACTCGTATGCTGCGCACAACATGCCTCCACAGTGTGATAAAACAAACAACATAATGAATTGCACATAGTCAACATTGCACATTACAAGATATTGCACATACAAATACATAACACATAGAGGAGAGAGCCGCAGGGGGACGCAGTAAGCACGGGTATAGAGGAGGTATTAGAGCGCTGCAGGGAAACATCATGGTTGTCCGACCTAGAAAAGTTCCTCCCGAACAAACTTTCTTTGTCTTCCATTAGATATCAAAAACTCAAATACTCAGAGGTCAAAAAATCACTGGAGACACGTAGAATCAGATGCAACTGAGTTTAATGTGCTCGCAGGCAACAAACACATCACACTCAATGAGTCAAGCTCCGGAACAAGACTGAAATTTCTTTGTTTGCACTCGCTCTTTTATCGTAGAATTTCTGCTGAGTCATCTCTTTTCCTTAAACTTTTCCATTGGGTGCTGATCATAAAGGTGTCACATTTCTGCTGAGTTAACACTTTTTTTTAGTCCTTCCCACCATATCGGTGTCACATTTCTGCTGAGTCAACACTTTTTTTTAGTCCTTCCCCCTCTAGGGTCATAGCAGGACAAACTGCAATTCCCCTAACTTTCCACTAGTGTTTTCTGAACCCATCCTCATGCTATTTTTAGAAATGATTCACAGTGAGTCCTCGGTACTTCTCCACCACAATGCTTAAGTGCGCAATGAGTGTGTGTGTGTGTGTCATAAGAATACATGAAATATTAAACCAGTGTGTAATTTGTCAGTTGCACAGATTATATTGCTTTACACACGTATCTTTTAAAGGTCAGTTTAAAGGTACAGTACGAACACTATAGTAAATATTACACTACAGGTGGGCCGTGTTGTTCATAAGGTATGATAGCTTGGGTATTATTCTCCTGTCTTCCACCACCTTAACTGGGTAGAGGGAGCATTCCAGGACAGAGCTGGCCTTCTTAATCAGTCTGTTGAGTCTCTTATTGTCAGTTGTTGACATTCTGCTGCCCCAGCAAACCACTTCATAGAAGATGGCTTAAGCTTTCACAGAGTCAAAGAAGGTCAGGAGTGCCCCCTGTACACTAAAGGACCTCAGTCTCCTAAGCAGATGCAGTGCATATTGTCATCTGTACAGTCAAGTTTATTATTCAGGTGAATACCCAGGTACTTGTAAGATTCACTGTCTCAATGTCCATTCCCTGGATGACTCACAGTCTTCCCAGACAGCAAAATTCTTCTGGTCCATATCTGGCCCACATGTTCATCCAGCCAGCATACCACATGGAATGATGGCACTTGGGCGCTCCGCTCCTGTTTGCCAAAAGTGGGCCACAACCAAGCCATCACAATGCCAGATGTCAACCAAAAACAGACCATATAACCTAACACTCCACCGAATGTGGGCCACTGTACATTTTTATTCTGGTCCTTATCTGGCCCACACCTGACATGTTCATCCGGCCCACATACTGCATGGAATGATGGCACTTGGGTGCTCCACTCCCGTTTGCCAAAAGTGGGCCACAACCAAGCAATCACAATGCCAGATGTCAACCACAAACAGACCAAATACACCAGCACTCACAAAAATGTGGGCCACTGTACATTTTTATTCTGGCCCACATACCACATGGAATGATGGCACTTGGGTGGTCCACAGTTATATGCCAGAAGTGGGCCACTGAGCCAGAAATGGGCCACAACCAAACCAACACACTGCCGGATGTCAGCCAAGAACAGACCCAATAAACCAGCACTCACCCAAATGTGGGCCACTGTGCATTTTTATTCTGGCCCACCTACCACATGGAATAATGACACTTGAGTGGTCCACACTTGTTTCCCAGATATGACCCACAGCCTTGTCATAATGATACATATCAACCAAGAGCTGACCAAATACATTAGAACTCACTCAAATGGGAGCCACAGTTAGCTCTCAGACTTACCCAGAACTGGTTTACAGTCTATGACCTTGTTTAGAGACCAAACAAAAAAGGCCCTGTAAAATGATATAAAAGTTATACAATATTGTGTTGATGTCTTTCAAAACTTAAATCCATAGTCTGTTTTTAATTACAATTAATCTGAAGCTATAGTTGATATTATGTCTGATCACTGACCCAATATCTGCTTGCTCAACCTCATTATGTTTAGACAAAAATGAAAGATGGGATTGATAACAAGCAAAGTAAGCTGGAGTAAAGCAGCTTCATCAAACACTCAGACAAACTTCACATTTAACCTAAAGTCAATTAAGCATAACATTTATGTGAGTTTAACTTCATGTTAAAGGGGAACTATGCACGCCCAGTTGATTTTTTGCCGTTTTTCCAACGGCAAAACACTGGGATCTAAAAGCCCTGACAAGGGGATCAAAGATGGGATGAAAGTAGAGGTGAGTTCTCTCTGTCCTGGTCCTGGAGCTGAGCAGCAGGTACTGGGGAGCAGAGCACCAGCGGAGATGCACGGCCTGCGTAATGTCACTTATAGGCCTTTTAACACATCTGAAAAACTGTTACAGTCGCTGGAATAAAGCAGATGCAAGGAAATGCTGAGATGAAAGAACTTTTGCCATGACAGGTTTTAAAGGGGCAAAAAGCGAAATCGTTTCACCGCTAGGTTTGCTGTTGTGCACTGCCTGTAGACCAAAACAAAGTGTGTCATGAGCCACACCACCTCCTACCTCTGCTCACCCGGTCTGCTCACCTAGTCGGTTGCCACGCTAACATTCCTACTCTTCTCCGTGAGTCTGGCGGGCTCACATGAACGTACAAGAATGCGCAGCCGGACTGGCTTGTAAACAAGGGGCTGGAGATCAACACAGAGAGAAGGTGTGTGAGGTCATGCTATACTCCAGATGAAATTACACCTCCAGCTCTTCACATAGGAATTCCTTCAATCTAGAAATGATGAATTTCGCGTATTGCCCCTTTAACTAACTCATTCATGTGAGTGGCTCCACATCAGCATTTACTTCATCCATCAGCTCCAACATGGCCTGTCTGATAGTGTCTAAATTATTATTATTTTTCTTCTGTCATTCCAAAAATGTAAATATGAGTGAGAAACAGAATGTTTGTTCTACAGGACGAAATGGTGTTAATTTTTATATATTATGCCAAGGTACTTACTCCATAGCAACATGGCTGAGGCTCTCAGCTGGAAGCAACTCCATCCCACATATTAAACCTGCTACATATCAAGTTGGAGATGACAATGAGTCAGCTAGCCGCACTCGCGCAATTGCTGTGTAGTTACACCAGTCGACCACATGGTGGAGCTAAAGACCATGAATGCAGCAGAAAAGGGACAAGTTTGAGGTTAGATAGATGACAACTAAAGACACAAAACCTAGTTTCAAATGAAGTTGGACCTAACAATGGAGAGGAGGGAGACAGCATGTATTATTAAAATTTATTTCAGCTGTTGCTTCATATTGGGCGGCACGGTGGTGTGGTGGTTAGCACTGTCGCCTCACAGCAAGAGGGTTGAGGGTTCAATTCCAGGTGTGGGAGCCCTTCTGTGCGGAGTTTGCATGTTCTCCAGCTCAGTCTTTCCATCTACAGGCACGTCTCTCTATGCTTGCTGCATGGTGGCCTGAACAAACTTGTAATAACAAGTTGTAAGTGATCATAGTGGAAAATATTGCAAAAATCATAACACAGCCTTTTGTAATTGTATTTGTTCATTTAGAATTGGGGAGATTTGTTCTGTACTTTGCCCTCATTTTTATACACATGCTGACAGTTTCATCTTGATTTCTACTGTAGAACAGTATCACACATATATTGCAAAATAGGTACTGTAGCTGACTTGCGTGTGTGCTGTGCAGACCGCTTTTTCTCCTCCCTCTCTCTCCTCCCACCATCTCTCTCTCCAGCAAGATGAAGCCATCTTTTTATGTATGCCTCCACCTCCTGGTCCGTTGCAGTTGCTGTTAAGTGATTGTTTCTGACTGTTCGTAAAAATTGGGAAAACTGTAAAGCTTTGGATAGATTACTCACAATGGTGAGAAATGGCCAGCAGTAGTTTGAAAACAGTATAGCCATGACCAACAGCCAATACTAAAATTATAGGAAGAAAACTCTGCCCCTCAGAGCAGGGGAGAGATAAACAGCTGGCAGGGAGAAGATGCTGGAGCACACGGTCAGTTTTAGAAATTTTTATTTCGGTGCAGGTTGCTGACGTTTCTGCACAGAGTATGTCTTCTTCAGAGCAAACAGAGCATTTTGTGAATGACAGCTTTAAACTGGTGCCTTATAATTTTGTTTCTGATTGATTGCCTGTATATGTTGTATTATAAGTGTTCTGTAACATTTGTATTAGATTGTCATTTTAATTATATTACTGACGTGTTGTGTGGTGACACATGAGCTGTTTTGATGACGCAGCATACCTGCTCCTCCAATCAGAGACGCTTCACTGAGCAGGCACCCTATTTACACACATGGGACATGATCAAACAGCCTTCACTAATGCCTGTCATTGTAAGACTTGGTTTTGTAGCTGCAACCAGAAACAACAACAAGCAATGCCATTCTATTATAACAGAATAGAATAGAATATTGGTTGCTACCACTCTGATGCATAATCATCCAGATCCGCATCTTGATAAATCGATTATATATTTCATTTCAGCACCCCTAGTTGACCATAGCATCATATATTCAGAAGCATTAAAGAAAAGGAAAACCAATTCATGAGACACATCGCAAAGAAATATAACCCACAAATTAACACTAACCAGAAATGACATCTTTCAGCTGCAGGCTGTGGAAAGCAGTTTTGCCATTGATGCCATGCCAGTTCAGCTGTTTTGCTGGGGAGTTTGTGAAGCAGTGTTTCATAATTCTCCACACTGTGTCTTTGATGTCAATTCCACCGATGACACTCAAAGCAGTAATCTCGGGAAAAAAGAACATACATGATCTATATGAGCAGTATTAGCTATACCACAGTTTTGCTGTTGCTGTAAACTATGTCCATCTTACTGTTTGGCATTTATGATGAAAATTATATAGCCTAGTGGTGGCGGGTGCTAACTGTAAACCCTGCTTTTGCTCAGCTACCAACCTGCAGAGCATCTCTGCTAGCTGCATTTCATAGAAAAACCTACAGAGTTCACAGCACTGGTCACTTTAACCTTGTGTAAAACTGATGGTGTTAACTAGCTAACATTTTTGCAACACTGGCAACCTCTAACAATGACAAAACAATATGTGAAGTAAGTTCCAACAATGACAGTTAAATGTTTCCCACAGATAGATTAGTTCATTTATTCATTTTTCGTTCATAGGGACTCACCATGACTTCTGTTTTCTCCTGGACAGACCTCAAAGAGCAGCGCTTTTTGCTCCCTTGCTTCTTTTGTCAATTTGACTATGCTGCGTTCAAAAGACTCGGTAATTTGGAATACTCCAACTTGAAGTGAAAAAACCCATTAATAGTAAAAGTAACGGCACATATAGTTTGAATAAAGATAAGATCCTTCATGACATACAGACTTAATAACGTTGACGTCATTGAAAAAAAAAACAGTCACAGTATTCTGACTGATATGTTCAGGTGAAAACTTTTAAAGGGCTGTGTTAATATATTTTCCTTGATGTTGCTGAATGTCTTAGGGCCTAGAAGCTGAGAGGCCTGCCAGTCATTTTCTGTGTCATGACAGTGAGTTGTTTGGCAGAGAGCAGGTGGGAACTATTTCTGTTCACAAATGAAGAACCGATAAAGCAGCAGAATGTAGAAGCTTTTAAAGGGATCTCTAAGCAACTGAATAAAGTCACTGGACTTAGTTTTTACCAGTTAGAATAGAAAAATACTTTATTCATTCCCCTGGAGGGAAATTCAAGTTAGTTGCTTAGAGATGCCTTCTACCTGGACAAATGAGAATTTGCACAAACATGTTTACCAAGGGACGATATTTACCAACACAAATTTCTCATTTATTCTTTCTTTGATGAAGACCAGAGTTTCCGCTTTGTACATTCAGAATTGGGGCAAACACACGGGTTACCATTCCTCTCCTTCAGTGCTCATGTTCTCACTTCACACTGTTCTGTACACATGGCGATGGTGCTGCACCAGAACTACACAACTGCTGAATGACTGAAACTGGCCCAAATATGTTTCAATAAAGGTGGGCCATGTGTGCTACCTTATATGTGGGCCACTTTAGGCTCACATCCAGATTAGTCGATGCTAACTTGCCATATTTCGGTAAGTTATGACCATTGTCTACTCTGCCACATATTTGCCAAAGACGGGCCATATTTGTTTTGTGATTTTTGGGCCAAATGTTGCATTTACTACATGGGCCAGTTTAGGTTCACATCTGTTTTGTCCGGGCCAGAAGAATGCCTACAGTGCCGGATCATTACCTTAAGTGGCCCACATCCGTATGCTGTCTGGGTTGTATCCTCACCAGTGGCGGCTGCTGGTCTTTCAAACAGGGGAAGCTCACTTTAAGTTTATATTATAGAAGTTGTCATATTGTTGCGAGGCAGTAACTTATAAAAGAAGCATTTAATTGAAGCTGTTTTTCAACCACACTCATGCCATAGAACCACAGCAAAACACACCTCAAAGATTTTCAGATGGGTGAAAAGAACCGTTACTTTTCCCCACCCTTTTGCACCAAATCAATCTGAGGTGTTGATCTGCCCTGCTGTTTGGCTTCGCCAAAATCCGGTAGACAATATTCAAATTGTCTGTTATTATGTGCAGCTTGCTAGCTCGCTCGCTAGCTGGGGCTGATGCGCGAGGCTAGTGTGACCGCCTGTGAGTGCCTTGGGACGGTGGAGGGGCTCACAGCAGCACCCGCTGCTCGTTGGGGACAGCAACTGCAGAGCGACAGAAGTCAGAGTCTCCAAACACGAGTACAGTCTCCAGTAACACCAGAAAAAGATGCTAGATTTCTCGCTAGTCATTTTTGACAAAGAAAAAGTCACTGAGAGGATTGGAAAAGTCTCCACATCAACTCGGAACAACGGAATGAAACTTAAAAATCGCTCCGGTGGTGGTTTATATTTCAAGATCGCTCATTCGCTCATTTCGCTGTCAATCAAAAAGGGATTCAGCCTCAGACAGATAATCCAATCATCACGCAGAAGCCCAGCCTCCAGGCCAGCCGAGGCCAGCCCACTGCCCCATAGACCCCCAGAGACACTGAGCATCCGATGGGCGGGACAAAACCAAGCATTTATCCAATGACTGTCTAGTTTCGTCTTTGGACGCTGAGCTTCTACACTGACTGTGACGCTACAGGAATGAATGAAAAGAAAGCTGAGCTTCCCTTGCAGTCTTAGCGCAATCGCCACTGATCCTCACATACTGTGGTCGGTCCCTGTGGACCTTTGCAGCGGATAAGTAAAAACTCGCCAAAAAAACCCTTTAATGGGGGAAAAAATGGAAGAAACCTCAGGAAGAGCAACTGAGGAGGGATCCCTCTTCCAGGACGGACAGACATGCAATAGATGTTGTACAGAACAGATCAACATGATAAATTAACAGTAATCCGTATGACACGAGACAGAAAGAGAGACAGAGATAGAGAGCGATGCAGGACAGACAGTAATGATAATAGCTCACAACATCAGTAAATAAAGTAATAATATTATAATAATAATTACGGCTATTGTGGTACAATATGTTGAAAGTATATATTAATATCTGATGGTATACATGTGACAATAATCATATGTGTATAATAACAGTAGAAGTATGACTAATGATAACAGGCATCAGACAGGACCATGGCAGCAGCACAACCACACACGTCACACCATCCATTAGCAAGATGCAGTAACAGGATATGAGTGTTAGCAAGGGAAAGAGAGAGAGAGAGAGAGAAGGAGAGAAGGTGCTCGGTGTGTTATAGGAGGTCCCCCAGCAGACTAGGCCTAAGTCAGCCTAACTAGGAGCTGGTACAAGGCATGCCTGAGCCAGCCCTAACTATAAGCTTTATCAAAAAGGAAAGTCTTAAGTCTCATCTTTAATGTGGAGACGGTGTCTGCCTCACAGACCGAAACAGGAAGAAGAGTCCACAGGAGAGGAGCCTGATAGCTGAAGGCTCTGGCTCCTGATCTACTTTTGGAGACTTAAGGGACCATGAGTAACCCTGCATTCTCAGAGCGCAGTGTTCTGGTGGGATAATAGGGCACTATGAGCTCTCTAATGTATGACGGAGCCTGACCACTGTGTCGCAGCATTCAGAATTAGAGACTAGAGACTGCTCCTCAGTCTCGAAAATGAGACAAACTACAGGAGTGAGGTGAGCCACCTGGCCTAGTGGTGCAGCCACAATAATCTCTCTTTGAACGTGGAGGAAACAAAGGAGATTGTTGTGGACTTCAGGAGAGCGCACACCCAGCATTGATGGTCAGCAGCCCCTCTGACCATCAACGGTGCTGCTGTAGAGACGGTGAGCAGCACAAAGTTCCTGGGGGTACATGTCACAGAGGATCTCTCCTGGACCTAGAACACTACTTCTCTGGCCAAGAAGGATCACCAGCACCTCTACTTTGTCTGCAAGCTGTGAAGAGCCAGAGCGCCAGCCCCCCATCATGTCCACAGTCTACAGAGGCACCACTGACAGTGTCTTGACCTGCTGCATCACAGTTTGGTACGGCACCTGCACAGCATCCGGCTGCAAGACCTTCCATCCCATCATGAGAACAGCTGAAATGATCATCGGTTCCTCTCTCCCCCCTCCAAGACATTTACATCACCTGTATACCCCGCACCCCATTCTCAGAACACTGAAAGTACACCACCACTTTCGCCAGAATGAATAAGCTACTTCTGTCTCTGCACTACAGTTACATTTCTTTTTGCATAATTGTCACACCAAAGACTCTTATCAGTTGCGTGATTCATGTCTCTGCGTTCCTTGCATTTTGCATTTTATCTTTTTTTTCTCTTATTTAAATTTGTAGATATGTCTGGACTTCTGTTTTTTTCTGTATAGCTTAGTTAGATCTGTGAACCTGGGAGCTGTGTTGTCCGGGGCTAATAGCCCCTGGTAGAGTCTTCCAAGGCAAAGTGGTCACGGGGAGGGACCAGACTAAGAGCGATTCAGAGACCTTCGATGAAGCGGACCACTCGGGAGAAGAGTACCTTGCCCGGTATGGGGAAACCTGGGCCTCCTCCTGGAGCCAGACCCAGGGGGAGAGCTCGCCAGTGAGTGTCTGGTGGCTGGGCCTGAGGCCATGGGGCCCGTTGCCCTGTGGGCCCACCACCTGCAGTGATAGAAAACAGGTCGGGTGCATTGTGTGCTGGGCAGCAGACAGGGGTGGGGCCCCTGGCATGCCGATCCCTGGCTTTTGGTACGTGGAATGAGAAGGAGCCGGAGCTGGTGAGGGAGGTGGAGTGGTACTGACTAGATATAGGTTGGGCTCACCTCCATGCACAGCACTGGTTCTGGAACCAAACTCCTGGAGAGGGGCTGGACTCTCGCTTTTTCTGGAGTTGCTCAAGGTGAGAGGCACCGGGCAAGTGTTGGGGATACTCACAAGCCACTGTGTTGGGTTTCTCCCCAGAGAACGAGAGGGTCGCCTCGATGCAACTGCAGGTTGCAAAGAGAAGGTCTCTGTTGTTTGTGCTTATGCACCGAACGGCAGTGCGGAGTACCCGGCCTTCTTGGAGTCTCTTGGCAGTGTCCTGCAAGGGGTGCCAGCTGGGGACTCTATAGTTCTCCTCAGGGACTTCAACGCTCACGTGGGCAATGACAGAAAAAAACTGGAGGGGGGTGAGTGGGAGGAATGGCCTGCCTGATCTGAACCTGTACCTGGTACCAGAAAACCCTAGGCCTAAGATCAATGATCGACTTTGTGGTCGTATCAGCAAATCTGTGGCCGTGTGTCTTGGACACCTGGGTGAAGAGAGGAGTAGAGCTGTCAACTGATCACCACCTGGTGGTGAGTTGGATTGGATGATGGGGGAGGCTGCTGGACAGACCTGGTAAATGCAAACGTGTAGTGAGGGTGAACTGGGAACATCTGGCGAAGGACCCTGTCTGTCAGGTCTTCATCTCCCACCTCCAGGAGAATTTCTTATGCATCCTGGGGGAGGTTGGGGACATGGAGTCTGAGTGGGCCATGTTCAAAGCCTCCATTGTGGAGGTGGCTGCTAGGAGCTGTGGTCAGAAGGTTGTCGGCTCCTGTCAGGGCGGCAACCGAAGAACCAGCTGGTGGACACCAGCAGTGAGGGAGGCCGTCAGGCTGAAGAAGGACGCATTTCGGGTCTGGCTGGCACAGGGGTCTCATGAATCAGTAGAAAGGTACCGGGTGGCCAGAAGGGGCTGCAGCTGTGGCGGTCGCTGAAGCAAAAAACCCAGGTGTGGGACGAGTTCAGGGAGGTTATGGAGAAGGGACTATCGGTTGGCCTCAAGGACGTTCTGGCAGACCGTTAATCGACTCAGGAAGGGAAAGCAGGGGCTTGTCTCAGGACCTGGAGAAGGCTTATGACTGCCTCCCTTGGGGGGGTCTTGTGAGGGGTAATACGGGAGTATGGGGTTCCAGGCTCACTGCTATGAGCCATTCGGAACTTGTATGACCAAAGTGAGAGCTGTGTCCGCATACTCGGTGTGAAGTCCACCACGTTCTCCGTGGGTGTTGGCCTCCACCAAGGTTGTCCCTTGTCACCAATCTTGTTTGTGATCTTCATGGACAGGATCTCAAGGCGCAGTTGGGGGGAGGAAGGGGTCCGGTTTGGGGACCTCAGAATTGCATTCCTGCTTTTCGCAGATGATGTGGTTCTGTTGGCTCCATCACACTGTGAGCTCCAGCATGCACTGGAGCATTTTGCAGCCGAGTGCAAAGCAGTTGGGATGTGAGTCAGCACCTCCAAGTCTGAGGCCATGGTCTTCTGAAACCGGTAGTTCGCCCACTCCAGGTTGGGGGAGAGTTACTGCCTCAAGCGAGGGAGTTCAAGTATCTTGGGGTCTTGTTCACGAGTGAGGGTAGAATGAAGCGTGAGATGGATCGGTGGGTCAGTGCGGCTTCTGCAGTGATGCGGGTGCTGCGCCAGTCCATTGTGGTGAAGAGGGAGCTGAGTCAGAAGGCAAAGCTTTCAATTTACTGGTCTATCTACGTCCCAACCCTCATCTATGGTCATGAACTCTGGGTAATGACTGAAGAATGAGATCGTGATACAAGTGGTGGACATGAGTTTCCTCCATGGGGTGGCTGGGCTCAGCCTTAGAGATAAGGGTGAGGAGCTCGGACATCTGGAGGGAGCTTGGAGGAGAGCGGCTGCTCCTTTGCGTCGAAAGGGGTCAGTTGAGGTTGCTCCGGCATCTGATCAGGATGCCTCCTGTTCTGGACACGTCCCACTGGTAGGAGGCCTCAGGGAAGACCCAGAACATGCTGGAGGGATTACATATCTCGTCTAGCCTGGGAACGCTGTGGGGATCAATCAATCAATCAATTTTATTTATAAAGCCCAATATCACAAATCACAATTTGCCTCACAGGGCTTTACAGCATACGACATCCATTTGTCCTTTGGACCCTCACAGCGGACAAGGAAAACCTCCGAAAAAAACCCTTTAACGGGGAAAAAAACAAGAGAGCAACTGAGGAGGGATCCCTCTTCCAGGACGGACAGACGTGCAATAGTTGTCGTACAGAACAGATAAACACAATAAATTAACAGTAATCCGGATGACACAATGAGACAGAAAAAGAGAGAGAGACAGAGAGAGAGAGACATAGAGAGATGCAGGACAGACGGTAATGACAATAGCTTACAACAACATTAATGAAAGTAATAATATTATAATTAATAATAATAAATTAATATCTGGTGGTATATGTGTAATAATAACAGTAGAAGTATGACTAATGATGCAGCAGCAGCAGGAGGCATCAGGCAGGACCACGGCAGCAGCACAACCACACACGTTACTCCATCCAGGCACCACTGCAATATGAGTTAACCTGAGAGACAGTGGAGCACAAAGGCTCCGGAGAAGAAGCCCAGTTAGTGACATCCAGAATGACCGAGTTAGCAAAATGCAGTGATAGGACACGAGAGAGAGAGAGCTGCTTGGCAACCAAGAAGAGAGTCATGTTTGAGAAGAACAAAGTGAAATGCCTATTTTTAAAACTTATTTGCTGAAAGAAAAAAGGACAAGACAAATGCAGCTTCAGAAGAACAACAATTCACCAGACAATCCATCAAAAACAAAGACAAACAAGGATTACAGTGGACAACAGTCACCAGAAGAGCAGATACAAGGACAGGAGGAGGAGCATGCTAGCCCTCTATCTACATCTAAGAGCACCCATCCACTTTTAAATGGAGACAGTGTATCTGTAACAAAAACCTTAAGAGGAACTGGAAAATCCTGAAAATAAATTTTTTCCCCACACATTTCTGATCAGTCTAATCAGTTAGTTAAGTTGAGCTAACATTAGCATTGACAGTTAACAGTAAGGATTCCATTAACAGTTGGGACAAGCATTATCAGTTACTTCATTCAAACAAGGCTCAGTGAGAACCAATCAAGAAGCTAGAAGTAATCTGACCAATCAGAGCACTGTATACAAACAGCGCCACCAGCACCAATCAGAGACACTCCCCCACTTCTCAACAGTGAGTAACTACCACCCAATCCACTACCGTCCTGAGATAAAAAAAAAAAAAAGAATCTCAGAGAAAAGAGTTTAAACAGAAGCTGATGGAAATAAAACCTGAGACTCTGTTTGCTGATCTTTATAAAAATGGAGAGGTTAGCAACCTAATATTTTATTCTGGACACCCCAATGCATGGCACAGTGCCATCATTCTTCATCACCCCTCTGCAGAAAGAAAAGGCATCTGTAATGGATGGAAGCTGCAGATTAAAGAGAGTGAGGACCCAGATACAGTGATGACAACTATCAACATCTACAAAACTGGGAAGATTATGGTACAAGGCAACTTAAAGAACTTTCAGTGTGAATTTCAAACCTTGAAAACATTAGCAGGAGCACAGAAAGAAAAACCTGGCCCTGCTGTCATTCTTCCTCTAGATCTCCCACAGACAGTGTCATCACCTCCATCACCAACACACAGCAGCCTAGCAGAGGACCTGACCTGCAGGACCCCCGCTCTCATACATAACACCATGATTGAAATGAGAGATAAGCTTGCACATATGCTTCCTTTAGGTAACATCATTAGAAATCACTCTATAAATTTCCATTGTTATGCGGATGATACACAGTTGTATTTATCGATGAAGCCAGAAGAAAGGGATCAATTAACTAAACTTCATAATTGTCTTAAAGACATAAAAACCTGGATGAGCACCAATTTCCTGATGTTAAATTCAAACAAAACTGAAGTTATTGTTCTTGGCCCCAAACAACTCAGAGACTCTTTATCTGATGACATAGTTTCTCTCGATGGCATTGCTCTGGCCTCCACCACTACCGTAAGAAACCTCGGAGTAACATTTGATCAAGATCTGTCTTTCAATTCTCATTTAAAACAAACCTCACGGACTGCATTTTTTCATCTGCGTAATATTGCAAAAATTAGGCCTATCTTGACCCAAAAAGATGCAGAAAAATTGGTCCACGCTTTTGTTACCTCGAGGCTGGATTACTGTAACTCTCTACTATCAGGTAGCTCTAGTAAATCATTAAAAACTCTTCAGCTAATTCAGAATGCAGCAGCACGTGTACTAACAGGAACTAAGAAACGAGATCATATTTCTCCTGTTTTAGCTTCTCTGCACTGGCTCCCTGTAAAATCCAGAATTGAATTTAAAATCCTACTGTTAACTTATAAAGCTCTAAATGGTCAAGCTCCATCATATCTTAGAGAGCTCATAGTGCCTTATTATCCCACCAGAACTCTGCGCTCTGAGAACGCAGGGTTACTCGTGGTCCCTAAAGTCTCCAAAAGTAGATCAGGAGCCAGAGCCTTCAGCTATCAGGCTCCTCTCCTGTGGAATCATCTTCCTGTTACGGTCCGGGAGGCAGACACCGTCTCCACATTTAAGGCTAGACTTAAGACTTTCCTCTTTGATAAAGCTTATAGTTAGGGCTGGCTCGGGCTTGCCTTGTACCAGCCCCTAGTTAGGCTGACTTAGGCCTAGTCAACCGGAGGACCACCTTTAATGCACCGGGCACCTTCTCTCTCTCTCTCTCTCGCTCTCGCTCTCTCTCTCTCCCTCTCTCTCTCGTATCCTATTACTGTATCTATTTTACTCGGCCATTCTGGATGTCACTAACTCGGTTTCTTCTCCGGAGCCTTTGTGCTCCACTGTCTCTCAGGTTATCTCGTATTGCAGCGGTGCCTGGATAGTGTGACGTGTGTGGTTGTGCTGCTGCCGTGGTCCTGCCAGATGCCTCCTGCTGCTGCTGCTGCTGTCATCATTAATCATTAGTCATACTTCTACTGCTATTATAGACATATGATATTATCATACATGTAGACTGCCTGATACTAATATATACTTTCAACATATTGTACCACAGTAGCCAGAACTATAACGACAGTATTATTACTTTCATGAATGTTGTTGTAAGCTACTGTCATTACCGAGGATGTCATACCGATTACTGTATTGTGTCATACAGATTACTGTTAATTTGTTATGCTGATCTGTTCTGTACGACATCTACTGCACGTCTGTCCGTCCTGGAAGAGGGATCCCTCCTCAGTTGCTCTTCCTGAGGTTTCTACCATTTTTTTCCCCCGGTAAAGGGGTTTTTTTGGGGAGTTTTTCCTTATCCGCTGTGAGGGTCTAAAGGACAGAGGGATGTCGTATGCTGTAAAGCCCTGTGAGGCAAATTGTATTTGTGATATTGGGCTTTATAAATAAAATTGATTGAAAATTGATATGGAAAGTGAACTAGTGCAACTTCAGGAAATTTCCCTCCAGACAAACTCTCTTAGAGAATCGTACAAAGCCATCCACCTGCAACTGTCAACAATGAAGTCACAATATGAACAGACCCAGACCCAGCTAAAACAACTGCAAGATGACAGAGAAACATGCAGGAAAGAGTTGACCATACTAAACAAACTGCTGAGAGAAATGCAGCAAGAGAACACTAACAACAAGAATTAACAGTCTCAACGCAGCTACAACATCCTACTACTCCAAACCCACACCCCGATGAACCACAAACTCTCACCAATCCACCGGCTGCCTCTCCTGACTTGCAGCAACCACCAGAAACACAGACGAACCTCGAGTAGCAACACCCATTAGAGCAATCGTCACCTCCCCTTGATCAGCAAAATTCGGACACTGTTCTTCTATAGACTCTAATCCGAAATTCCTGGATGAAAACTCAGGTGTCCCACCACTAAAAAAGCCCTTGACCCACTATCCGAATAATATCTTGGCAGCCCGAGCCACATCATAATCCATACAGGCACCAATAATTTGAGACCCCAGCAGGAACTGGCTGCAACATCACTAAGAGCAGTGATTAATAAGGCCAGCAACACTTTTCCAAACACAAAGACTGTCATGTCCACTCTGCTCCCACGAAAAGACTTCCATCCTAAAACAATTTTAGGAATTAACGTGTGGACAGCCTCTATGACCAAGTACAGTCAAAAAGGAAATCATTTCTGTCTTTGCCAAAACACTGAAAGATGCTGTTGAGAGAGAGAGAGAGAGAGAGAGAGAGAGACAGAGAGAGAGAGAGAGAGAAGGTGCCCGATGTATTATACGGGGGTCCTACGGCAGACTAGGCCTAAGTCAGCCTAACTAGGGGTTGGTACAAGGCAAGCCTGAGCCAGCCCTAACTATAAGCTTTATCAAAGAGGAAAGTCTTAAGTCTAGCCTTAAATGTGGAGACGGTGTCTGCCTCCCGGACCACAACAGGACCACGTGTAACCCTGCATTCAACGAGTGCAGAGTTCTGGTGGGTTAATATGGCACGATGAGCTCTCTAAGATATGACGGAACTTGACCATTTAGAGCTTTATAAGCTAACAGTTGGATTTTAAATTCAATTCTGGATTTTACAGGGAGCCAGTGCAGAGAAGCTAAAACAGGAGAAATATGATCTTGTTTCTTCTTTCCTGTTAGTACACATGCTGCTGCATTCTGAATTAGCTGGAGAGTTTTCAAAGACTTAGTAAAGCTTCCTGATAATAGGAAGTAATCCAGCCTAGAGTTAACAAAAGCGTGGACCAATTTTTCTGCATCTTTTTGGGTCAGGATAGGCCTAATTTTCGCAATATTATGCAGATGAAAAAAGAACACAGTCCATGAGGTTTGTTTTAAATGAGATTTAAAAGACAAATCTTGGTCAAATATTACTCTGAGGTTTCTTACGGTAGTGCTAGAGGCCAGAGCAATTCCATCCAGAGAAACTATATCATCAGATAAAGAGTCTCTGAGTTGTTTGGGGCCAAGAACAATAACTTCAGTTTTGTCTGAATTTAACATCAGGAAATTGGTGCTCATCCAGGTTTTTATGTCTTTAAGGCATTTTTGAAGTTTAGTAAATTGATCAGTTTCTTCTGGCGTTATCGATAAATACAATTGTGTATCATCCACATAACAATGGAAATTTACAGAGTGATTTCTAATGATCTTACCTAAAGGAAGCATATATAGAGTGAATCAGATTGGTCCGAGCACAGAACCTTGAGGAACTCCAAAACAAACTTTCGTATGTAGAGATGATTTATCATTAACATGAAAGGGCATCAAAACCTTTGCCTTCTGGCTCAGCTCCCTCTTCACCACGACGGACTGGTGCAGCACCGGCATCACCGCAGAAGCCACAACAAACCGCTGATCCATCTCACACTCCACTCTACCCTTGTGAACAAGGCCCTGAGATACTTGAACTCCCTTGCTTGAGGTAGTAACTGTCATTTAATCCACTGTTTTCTTCACACTCAATTGCAAACCACCCCAGTGCATGCTGGAGGTCATGGTGTGATGAAGCCAAAAGTACCATTTCCAAAAAGGAGAGATGCAATTCTGAGGTCCCCAAACTGGACCAAGACATATGGCCGCAGATCTGGTGATGCAACGGCAAAGTCAATGATCTTTGACCAAGGGAGTTCTTGTATCAGGTACACTTAGAAAACTCTCCATGCTTAAACATGGTGTTCTTGCTGGCCAATCCATGACTAGTACAGAGGTCCAATGAGTACTGCCATTAGCATCAAGCTAGCAAAGAATGTTACTTCTTCACAATGGAGACGGACATAAATTAAGAAAATTTAAATACAATGACTTTTACTTACCACAAATGCAGAGGCTATCTGCTTCATTTGAAACAGACTACATTATAAATGGGCAGTCATTTATTATTCCCTCTGTATTTTTATAGTTTTACTTTTGAGCCGCTCCCGTTTGCCTTGATAAAGTTAATGCATTGCGTCATCATTTCAAACTCAACACTTAGTGCATCGGTTTCAGATGAAAAGCCCCTTATAACTTCTGTTGAGAGAAACCCTTCATTTTCTAAATAGACTTTTAACGTGAAACATTTGCAGGAATTCAGTGGCTTGCATGTTTGCGTATGGTACTTCAAATATTTCTCCTGCCATCTGGTGGCACTTTTTTACATTACTACAGCAACATTTCAGCTGGCACATGAACAGACACAGTGACTGAAATAATAGTAAAAGTAATAAAAATAGGAAAAGAATAACCCTTTTTTTTTTTTTTACTGTTAAAGTTTTTTTCCGGGGGTTCTTTCCTCATCTGAATCTGAATCAAGGATCCAGGGACAGAGGGTATCATATGCTGTACAGATTGTAAAGCCCCTTGAGACACATTAAAAATTAATTGACTTGAAAAGTAATAGTTAAAAGAAGGGTCCAGCAGGGGGAACATAGAGCTGTGGAGCTGTGTTAGGGGACACCTGCTGCCTTCCTCACCTGGTCATTGAACACACGATTGAGGAAAGTTGGTGTCTGTCAGGGGCGGACTGGGACTAAAAAATAGCCCTGGACTTTGACTTGGCCCAGCCCACAACAACCGGTGCGCGGAAACTTATCAGCCCCAGACACGGGTGTCAAAATACTTAAATCTTAACACATGACACTATACCTTCCAAATTATAGCAATAGTTGGCTAGATGTTGTCTTAAGAGCACAGTATAGAATACACACTCAGAAATAAACGACACAGTCCAGATGTCTCTCTGCTGAACAATACAATGCAGGTGACTGCCTGAAACACTAGGGTGACCATATTTTGATTTCCAAAAAAGAGGACACTTGGCCCGGCCACGACATAGGCTATTTAAATGATACTCGCAGTTTACTCAAAGATGCCTTATCATTTTAATATATTTAAAATGTATAGCCTATGTATGGATAGAAAATTCTGTTATATTTCAAAATAATATCTCTCAAAGACAGAAATTCAGATAGGCCCCTATAGGGGACACATACACACACTAGAGTGTGGCGACTTCTCGCTCGAAGTCTTGGACCTTCCACCGCCTGCCTCCACCTTGATTAAACGCTGAAAATAAAATGAAAGAGGGAGACAGGTTTTTCCTATTTTATCTTATTTTGTTTTATGTCTCCCTCTCCTCTCGCTGGAAGCGTCGGACCTCCTGCCTCCCGCTCCCGTCCACGGCTCACACCCGTCCTGTTAAATAGGCCTACCCTGTAACCGTAACAACTGTGTGACACAAACTCAGTGCTTTGGTCATTAAATAATGTCGGGCTCGGTTCGGGTTCGGACAGAAATATGCGGCCCGTGCCGCACTCACACACACACACACACACACACACACACACACACACAAACACACGGAAAACCGGACGTATCATCAGTTTATAAAAAAAACCCAGACGCCCCAGACGGGACGTGAAAAGTGGACATGTCTAGGCAAAAGAGGACGTTTGGTCAGCCTATGAAACACACAAGACATGGTATGAGTTATGATAAATCACAATGTAAAGAGGCTGTAATGTCTCTCCCATCTGCACCTGCTGCACACGGTGCTCGATTTGCCTGACATATGCGCTTCCTTTTTCTTCAATTTGATTGGCGGCCGGCCGGCTCTTACATATCTATGTATTCTCCAGAACCTCCAGATGGCCAGTCCGCCTCTGGTGTCTGTTCATCTCTTATTGGAGTGCTCCCCTTTTCAGGTATGAATCCCATATACTAATGTTTATTTGTGTGTGTGTGTGTGAGAAACAAACATAGTTGTGAAGGACAGTTTCGTATTTTAGTTTGGTCTGTTCCATAAACTAAGGTGGTTATTTTCATGACACCATGAATAAACTATCTAACCTTCATTAGTGCTAACCACAATGTTGTCTTCGGGGTAGTTGTACTGTCAGAGTAAAATACTATAAGAGTTGCTGTTGAAATGTGTAACTGTTAAATTTTTCTATGCTATTGGTTAATTTACTGCAATAAGGTGCTGTGATTGATGTATAAGATGACTGATGTAAGTGTTTTTTCCAGCAACACAAGTTGTTGTGAATATGCAAGTTAGAGTGAAGGAGCACAAAATTTGGGAGAAATTAATATTTGGTTCAAGTACATTGTAGAGAGTGAGAAAGCTGTATAAATTGTGAGACTGTGCTTGTCTCTACATAATTTGTATGAATATTGTGATACACAAGGTATTACAGACATGACCGAGGAAAGTTTGGTTTGGACAACTCTCATTTTTCCCCTCTGCAGGGCTATAACATTAGCAATCCCAGTACTGGGTGGGTGGAGTGAAAAGGTGCAGTTACCTGTAGCATAATGGCTCACATGGTAAATTTAGCACATAGTGCATTACATTACAACAACAGTAGTGAACAGTAGAAGCAACAGTGGTTAGCAGTATCAATCGCAGTAGCCTGCTCCGATAGTGTTGCCGGCCTCAGGCCTAGGGATACCATAGACCCAGGGGTGAAAGTAAGCCGGTACGGTCCAGTACTGCGTACCACTAAAAGATTCAGCGACGGTACGCAGTACCAGGAAGATGGGAGAGCGGCTGCCTGCTATAAAGCCCTAATTCAGAACCAGTCACGCCCGCACTCTGGGTCAGAAAATAGATCCGCTAGCAATATGCAGTCTTGGAAACTACTTTTGTCTGTTCCTTTAAACTCATTCCGAATTGTTTCTGAACTGTCCATGCTGTGTTTTAGTTTGTGCCGGACGGAGCCTTAGCCGGCTCTTGCCCTGGTTCTCTCCCTGCTTCTCTCCCCCACGGTGCGCGCGGATGCGCGCCCGCTGTGGCCGTGCTGCTCTCGCCGGTTTTACGCACAGGCTCGGCTCCTTTCAAAATCTCCATGCAAAGTACTCCTCCAGGGTTTTTAGGACCTACTGTTTTGCGGAATTTTGCACAGCAGCGACCGGATCTTTGCTCTCAAACCACAAAAAAATGTGATGGCACAACAGTCTCTTTCAGTACATTATTCTATGCTTTCTTTTGATTTTCACATTGGCTAGTCGTCCTGTTTAATTTGTCTTCTGATTAAATCAGAACCGCTGAAACAAGTTGTAGGAAGCCTCTGCAAGTAACTGGTTGCTGGCAGACACTCTGTGCTGCAATAAAATGGTTAATCAGCAGTGTTGTGCACTGTAGAGCCGATGCGCTGCTGGTTCTGCCGGCCTGAATGGAATATAATGTCTACTGTTGTGTACAGCCTTTATAGACTGAGTTGAGTAGTGATGCGCGGCTCGACCCGTAACCAACAGGAACCGCAAATGGACCTGTGGGTCGGGCAGCAGTGATCGTCTGTTAAATTGCTCTGTAAATGAAATTTTAATAATATTATTAAAATCTATAAATCTATAATCTATTACTGTCATGGCATCTGAAGGTGCTGATGCGTTGAGCAGGTGACAGTCCGCGGTCGTTTTCAAAAAACACTTGTGTCACGCACTCCAAAAGAAACTTAATGAAACTTTAAACAATAATTTGTTGTACAAAACAGGGGAAACAAACGTTGACAAAAACGGTTCCATGATTCATATTAAATTCAAAAGATAATGAAAAAACAGCTACAAGTGATGAAGTGGTAAAACTTGGCATTGATCCACAGCCTCAGACGGATGCGCTCAAGTGTGCCGTGCGCACAAGCTCTGTTTGTAGGCGATACATTTTTAACAATGCAATTTAAAAGTTTAGATTTTTATTGATAACCTACATTTACCAACAACAAAAAGACTACATTTAGCACCAAAAAATATGTAAAAATAAATAAATAAATAATAATAATAATAATAATTTTAAAAAAAAGTAAATAAAAAAACGAATATCAAATACCAAATTTTCATAACAAATACCTACCCATAGAAACGAATATTCGAATATCCGAATATTTGGGTACAGCCCTACCTCCGAGAGAGCACGGTGGTCTCCTCTCCGCCTAGCCTTTGAAACGTGTACCACAAGTGTAATGTCTTTATGTTCGTTGCAAAGTGTCCCAATTAAAATCAGTGGGAGAATAAACAGTTGTGTTTCGTGCTATTTTGTTCAATTTCAACAAACAGAATAGCTCGAAAAAGAGACTGCTTCTCAGCTCACGACCGGAGATTTCACTCAGCAGTATGTAAGTGCGCATGCGCGTCTACTTCCGAAACACAGCGGTTCCTATGGGGATCGCTGCGTTTGATTTATTGCACTGGGATGTTTTCCACAACTGGTGCACGGACATCAAGAGACGCCGCTTGCGCCGGGACAGGACGAACAATAAATTACACCAACGAAATTCCACACATTCTTGTGGTTGGCTGAAACACTTTCAGCATGATTTAAATATCTGTCTGTTATCATCTACAGACATTTTGAATAAATGAAGTGAGAGAGAGAGGAAGGTTTTGGTAATAGTACCGGCAAGAATTTAAAACTACTTTCACCTCTGCATAGACCATTGTAAATGTTAATACATTGAAAACTGAAGCACAGTGAAACAAACATATACATATAAGACCTAAATGTCCTTGTTCTTCAGTTGCACTTCAGTTACATATTCACCTGCAGAACAACAAAAACCCAAATTCCTCTCATTTGGTTATTGTAAACATTTTCTCTAATTTGA
Source organism: Epinephelus awoara (assembly GCA_035609425.1). Lineage (NCBI taxonomy): Eukaryota > Metazoa > Chordata > Actinopteri > Perciformes > Serranidae > Epinephelus > Epinephelus awoara. Next base: position 40,095,981 of record CM069306.1, read on the forward strand.
CTCTTAGATCACATTTCACGTGAAACAATATACCGCTTTACAGTGAGTCATATTAAATTTACCTCTGATATTACTCATATCCTGTTATCACACATTCACAAGTCACTGTATTTAACGCTGTGTCTCTTTCAAAAGTCAGCAACAAAATACATATCCAGAAACAATTTAACAAATGAAAAATACAGGCATCAGCACTCAATATATCTTTACATCAGTAACAACCCAAAATAGGCCCATTTTGCGTGTCTCCTTAGCATCTCTATTGTACTTTTTATGTTCCTTTACCCGTTAGCAACAGGTCCACTAGCCTAGCATGGCAGTATCAAGCTAACCAACATTTATTTCGACACCTTACTGCAAAACCACTCAACTCTGGACCACACTATCAACAGAGATTCACCACACTCTTTTTACTTATACCGAGGCATATACATGTGATTTGGAGGATTATTGACCCACCTGAATGTAGAAACAAAGAGGCAGAAAACTTTAGCTTGTGTTCAGCTCGGCAGCAGGATTTATTCGGCAGTGCCTGCCTCTCAGGGGTTTTAGCTCCAAAGCTCTATGTGCCCTCTAGTGACCTGTTTGAGCATTGCATTAACACAGTAACCAGTACAGTACAAAGAAATTGGCATTTAATCACTGCTTACGACACAATAAAGAATGTGTGTCTGTTTTTAACTCATTTAACTTGTTTTAGCCATAAACTAAGCCCTAATGAACTGTTAATATCTTTTTATGCAATTTTTAAACTCCTGAATATACATTTTTAACCCTTTATACTCTGTGCCTAATTATGTCTGTTTTCCACATTTTGAACCCTTTACACTCTCCCCTGCTTTTTTGGATGTCTCCTGACATTTGCTATATGTTGAGAGGTGTACTTGAGTCTGTGACTTGTCAACCAGACTGGGTGAAGCAGTTGTAATAGTAAGGGTGTGGATATGTGTAGTAGGGAAGGGGAACAGCACTAAAATAACTTAGGAGATGGTTGCTTGTCAGCAGTGAGTGTACCCCTGCATTCCACTGCTGGTAAGATGGCTGTCCGAGCATGCCATAGGTGAACATCTCTTTTGGTCTGGCTTTCCGCTGGGATCTTCTGATCGCTGTCTCCACTTGATGTCCATCCTCTTCCACTGCGCTGTCCTCCGGTACACTGTCCAATGGCTCTTCCTCGACTACAACATCCTCAAGAGCTCCCTCCTGTGCCGGTGGTATAATCTCCCCCTTGTCCTCAGTATCTGTTATCTGTTGCTGTCCTAATTTTGGTTATGAGTTTTTATGACTGTCTGTTTCTGTTTCTCTGACTGTGTCTTCCCTCTCTGACCTTGTGCAGGAAGTGTTTCTTCAGGGGCAGTTCATTCACTGGCAGGAAGAGATTTCTGTGGAGCACACGCAATGTTCTGAATCCCCTCTCAGGTTGCACCTTGTAAACTGGTCCATTATCAACTCTCTCCACCACTACCTGCTCCCAGTCAGCCCACAGCTTGCCAGGCCCACCTCTCTCAGACAAAGTTTTCACCAGCACTCTGTTGCCTGGCTGAACAACAACAACACCCCTGACTGCTCTATACACTCTCTTGCCTTTGGTTGAAGATTTTTCACTATTGTTTGCTGTAATTTCATATGCAGAAAGCATCCTCATTGCCCATTTCTGTGCATATGTTTGTCGACCAGGTGGCTCAGTCCCTCTCTTGGGTGGGAACAGCAAGTCAACAGGTAACCGTAGAGATCGACCGTATAGAAGGAAGAATGGGGAAATGCCAGTGGCTTCATGCCTCGAGCAGTTGTAGGCGTGCACAACATGTGGAAGGTGATCTTTCCACCGACTCTTCTTTTCCTCTTTCAGTGTACGCATCATCTGAAGGAGTGTGCGATTCAGCCTCTCCACTGGGTTACCCTGTGGGTGGTATGGCGTGGTTCGTGAATGGCCAATACCAGCCAGCTGCTGTAACCTGTTAAACAAACTGTTCTTAAATTCCTTCCCCTGATTGTGGTGAAGTTTCTCAGGAAATCCAAAGCGAGGGACAAAGTCTTGGAATATCTTTTCAGCTGCTGTTTTTCCCGATTTGTTCCTTGTTGGGTACGCTTGAGCAAAGCGTGTGAAATGGTAAACAAGTACCAGAATGTACTCGTAGCCCTGACTTTTCTCCAGGTGAAGGTAATCAATGCATTGCATCATTGTGCAGGGTCTTTAGCACCCTTGGTTTCAACTTCTCAGGGAGGACGAGCTGCTTGTGTGTTTCAGTCTGTCGGCAGAGTACGCCCTCATCCACCTCCAGCTTATTCCATTCATACAGCAGTCTCCTCGTCTCTCTCCTCACGTTTCTTTTTTCTGGTTCGTTGGGAGTCCAGTTTTGAAGTTTTAAGGAAACAACTTCCTTGATGGCTGGGTCCTCTTGCTGTGCTGCACAGATGTATTCTGGTGTAACACTGGAAATACTCTCAGACGGCACAACATCTGTATTCACACCATCAAGCTGTAAGGCTGCAACCCAAGGCACATCATTTTCATGTACTGCTTTGCTGCCTTGCCAAACTGCAGACACAATCTCAGGTGACATGGTCTCCGTGAGTTTCACCGAGTACCTTGACAGAGTATCAGCATCTGTATTTGTCTTCCCTGGCCTGTATTTAATGTCAAAGTGAAAGTCAGCCAGCTCGCCTACCCATCGGTGTCCAACAGCATTTAGTCTGGCAGTGCTGAGGACATAAGTCAGGGAGTTGTTATATGTATATACTGTAAATGTGGGGGCATAATACAAGTGGTCTCGAAACTTGTCACAGATAGCCTACTTGAGAGCCAAGAACTCAAGTTTACCAGAGTGGAGGTGGTAATTCCTCTCAGCGGGGGTTAGAGTTCTTGAACCATACCCGATGACTCGCAACTTGTTGTCCAAATGCTGATATAGCACTGTTCCTAACCCTTCTTTGGATGCATCAGTGTGCAGTATGAATGGAAGGTCAAAGTTTGGGTAAGCTAGGATGGGTGGATTAGCCAGCATGCCTACGAGCTTGGCCACAACATTCCTATGTTCTGCTTTCCATGTTATGGGGGTTTTTGATGGAAGCTATCTGTTTTCTCCACTTCACTTCACTTTTGCTGGTCTGCTTCGTGGTGTTATTTTCATCAGCTTCAGTGGGTTTCTGCAACAGTTCAAACAGAGGTTTAGCCAGCCTAGAGAGGTCTTGGATGAAAGAGCGGTAGTATCCAAGAAACCCCTACAGGGACTTGACATCTCCAACTGTGTGAGGCTCTCTCTCTTTAAGTACCATCACTGCTCCCAAATCCTGTGGCTCAATCTTGACTCCTTCTTCAGACACCAGTCGGCCAAGGTAGTGAACCTCTCTTTCAAACATCTCACACTTGGCTGGTTTCAATTTGATGCCATGTTCTCTCATGCGGCTGAGGACTTGTCTGAGATGGTGTATATGATCCTCAAAGGACGCTGAGTAACACAGTACATCATCGAGGTATGGAGTACAGCACTCATCTGGAACACCTTTCAGCACACCCTTAATGCATCTCTGGAAAGCTGCTGGGGCGTTTGTCAAGCCGTACGGAATTCATATCCATTCATATAACCCCCACGGTGTACTGAAAGCTGTGAGATGTTTGGATTCCTCGCTCATGAACCCTTGGTGGTATGCACTGCCTTGATCCAGTATGGAGAACCATGTGTTGCCTCCCAAACTGTCAAGCAGGTCTTGGATTCGTGGCAATGGATGACGATGTGGGGCAGTTTTTCGGTTCAGTCCTTTGAAATCTATACACAGCCTGAGACTCTGATCTTTTCTCTGAACACAAACCACTGGCGATGCATATGAATACACAGATTTGTGGATCCAACCTCTGTCTAGAATATTCTGCACATACTCTTTCACCTCCTTATACAAGGGTTTGGGTATTCAGTTATACCATTTTTGAACAGGGTTGTCATCCACAACATTGATCTTTAACTGCAAGTTGGGTATACAGCCTATGTCTCCTTCTCCTCTTGCAAACACATCAGACTCCTCAAAAAGCATCTGGCACACACTATCCTGCTGTTGCTGGTCAAGATGTTCTAAATTGACAGGAGGGTGACATTTCTCATGTGTGAGACTCTGCTGTGTTGGTTGTGCTCTTGCTGGTGACTGTTCTTGGTGACAGGAAGATGTTGTGCTTAGTGTGGTTGCTGACTGGGAATTTTACAGCTTTTGATGTACCAGGGAGCACATCAACTAATGCAGGAAAAAGTTCTAGGCCTTCTGGTAAGACACTCTCAAGGGTAGGTTCAAACAGTATTGTTCCTCCCTGTGGCCATGACCTGACGCGACACTTCACTTCACATCACATATTTGGCCACTTGGAACTGTGAGAACTGGAGCCTCACTGATGACAGAAACAATGGTTTTAGCTGTACCTTAACGCAGCCTTAATGCCTCCGCTAACAAGTCACATAGGCTGACACTTCCTGGCTTTTCAAGACTCTCAATGATGATTTCCTCGATCACATTGAACCCCAGCAATGGACCATTAACACAGTTCTGGCTCACTAACATGGGTACATCAATGGAAACTTGACCATGTCTCTAACTTTTGATTCCCACTTGGATTTCAACCCACCCCTCACATCTGGCCCATTGGCTGCTGCGATCCTGAGTGGATCATCTGGCAAGAGCTCTTCAAGTGGCCAGATTTTGACATACGTATGTTAAGTGTTCTTCTAACCTGGACTTTTTCAGTATAGTCATCTGAGCTCCACTATCGAGCAACATGTCAGTCTGTACATCATTGAGGTAACAGGTAACCATACACCTTTTGCCTATCAACTTTGCTAGGCGATTTCCTTTTCTTGCTCTGTGTTTCAATGTTGTCTGGCTCTTAGTTGGAGTCATGGAGTCAAGGCTGGTTACTCTGACAGGGGACTCTGGTTCTTGTTCAGTCACTGGTGGTCCCTCCCCAGTGACCCCATCGCATTTCCCGTAGACTTACTGTGCATTCACACCAAAAACGTCATGAGCTTCATAAGCGGACAGCAGCCATTCATTTTCAATGTACGCTTGCTATGAAGGGCGTCTAGAGCATCAGCAGCAGTGAGCAACAGCCAATTGCAGACCATGAATATTCTCAAGGACAGTGAAAGAAAGAAAAAAAGAGATCTTCTGCAGCGCAGCTTGAAAACCCCGCCCCTTGGCAGCCTTCTGCAAACCCTGCCAGAGCTGCCAGGCAGCGCGATGCCAGCGACCTGAGCGACCGCTGGCGCTCATGGCGCTTTTGGTGTGAACGCACAGTTAGCTTTTGACAGGCAGCCGACGGCTCTGTGCCCTTCCTGGCCACACTTGAAACGGTGGCTGCAGCTTGCCGTCCCTTGTCCTGTGTACATGGCTTGCATTTCCCTTGTGGCAGATTTGGATGGTTGCACAGTAATCACTGAGTTGGCCTGTGGTGACTCTGCAGTGTTCGCCATCGGGGTGAAAGTAGTTTTTGCTAAGGCTGAAACATGTGCTGTCAGTTCATGTATAGTTGTGCGATTTGCCTGGACTTCAGCTTGAGTTTGAAGAACGCTGGCTTAGACTTCTGCAGGAGGCTGGACTGCATGTTGTTTCTCCTCTGGCTGTGTGGCATTGACTGTGACCGTTTTGGTTTTGTGTAGTTGACCTAGGCGTGCCTGTCTCTCAACCTCTTCACTAACGGACATTGTCATTACCTCTCAGATAAAATCATCAGTTACACTTGGGTTGGTGATGAGAGGTTTAAGGTCTCGCCTAAGATATGCATATTTCTCACTTATTCCCAGATACAGTGTGTGAAGAAACACTCTATCGACAAGTTTGCTATCATACTAGAACTTGGAGCTACCTTGCTGAGAAGCAAACAGTACTTTCTGCTTTAGCCCCATTAACCAGTACATGAACTGTTGTGGACTCTCTGTCCTGCTGTTTTGTATTGCTAAGCTCCTGAAATAACTCTGCACTACTCTTGTCTCGTAAGTGTGCTCTGAGAAAACGCTTGAGCTCAGCTACAGTTAAGCCATCTTTGGTCATCAGCATGTCTCTGAACGTACCAGGCTTGATTATCTTAAGGACAGTACGAATTATCTCTGCCTCTGTGAAATTCTCAGATAGCCCTTCATCAATCTGTTTACACAATGAGCTATAGCTAACGTCAGAACCTGAGTCAAAAATCTGTCCACTGTGTATCTTGAATTCTCTATGAGGCAGTAGTGCTGTGACATCTGTCAGTTTTACAAGACCAGTTACCTGATCAGCAACCACTGGTGTTGGTGCTGTTTTACCCATTACTGGTGCTACCACTATCGGCTCAGTCTCTAACACTGACTCATTGACCTCTTCATCAGTTGCTTGGCCATGTCCATCAACTGCCAGCGGTGATTGCAGTTCATCAGTGAGGTCACGAAAGACAAGCAGGCGAACTATCCCTTGGTCCTCGAGACTCCTCAGTCGTTTACTTCTCAAAAAGTCAACGATAAAGTCAAAGAGTTCCACTTCAGTTTATTCCACCCCTGGCAAGTCTTCTTCCACCTCATCTTGGCACGATTCTGCAAGCTTCTAGAGTAGGTCTTTGTTGGCAGAGCTGGCCAGCTGATGAAGGTGTTGCTGAATTTCCCATCTCAGGTCCCGTAAAGCTGTCATCTCTGGATCTGAAGTCTGAGGCTTTGTTTGTCAGCTCAGGAAACAGGAAATCAGGATTAACCCTAACCCTTTTCTGGGATGATCAGCACTGGTCCACCAGGAGGCATCAATCCGAGCCCCCAGTTGTTGCTGGCCTCAGGCCTAGGGGTACCAGGGCCGATGACAAACCCTCTGAATGTAGAAACAAAGAGGCTTGCCATCAGCTCAGCTGCAGGATTTATTCTGCTTCAACAGAAAAACATATTTCACAAATACTACTTCCCAAAAGGTAGTTAACAAAAATGTTCAGTTTAGTATCAGGTAAGTTACGGTATCAGAGATATCACCATATCTTCAGAAAATACACAAGTGACCATTGTATATGAAAATACATCGAAAACTGAAGCACAGTCAAACAAACATAATATATAAGACCTAAGAGTCCTTGTTCTTCTGTTGCACTTCAATTACATATTCACCTGCAGAAAAACAAAAACCCAAATTCCTCTCATTTGGTTACTATTGACATTTTTTCTAATTTGTCTCTTTAATCACATTTCACGTGAAACAATATACTGCTTTACAGTGAGTCATATTAAATTTACCTCTGATATTACTCATATCCTGTTATCACACATTTACAAGTCACTGTATTTAACACTATGTCTCTTTCAAAAATCAGCAACAAAAAACATATACAGAAACAATTTACCAAATGAAAAATACAGACATCAGCACTCAATATATCTTCACATCAGTAACAACCCAAAACAGACCCATTTTGCGTATCTCCTTAGCATCTCGATTGTACTGTTTACGTTACTTTACCCATTAGCAACAGGTCTGCTAGCCTAGCATGGCAGTATCAAGCTAACCAACATTTATTTCAACACCTTTCTGCAAAACCACTCAACTCTGGACGCTGCACGCTATCGACAGAGGTTCACCACACTCTTTTCACTTATACCGAGGCATATACATGTGAGGATTACTGACCCACCTGAATGTAGAAACAAAGAGGCAGAAAACTTTAGCCTGCATTCAGCTCGGCAACAGGATTTATTCTGCAATGCCTGCCTCTAAGAGGTTTTAGTTTCCTCCAAAGCTCTATGCGCCCTCTAGTGACCTGTCTGAGCATCACATTAACACGGTAACCAGTACAGTACAAAGAAATTGGCATTTAATCACTGCTTAAGCCATTCCTGTAAATTTCGCCTAAAATGCCTATCCAAGGCGTACCCAAAGTAAATTGACGCTCTTCTTGAACCGTTTGGAGTATATGGATGGTTTTGGTCTCTTTTGAAAGATCCTGTAAGGATCACTGTAAGTGCTACTGTCATTGAGTAATCTAAGTTTGAACACACTGAAGTAGAAGGTTTTTTTATTCTCACCTGAATTTTTGTTGCAAAAAGATGCCTGCAGATGAGTGTAGCTGGGACTTTTTAGCTGGAAAACACAATGGGGCCACCACATGATGCCTTACCTAGTGCCAGTTCAAATGTGATAACAATCCTACAGAAAATTAGTATTTTACACGTTTTTCTAAGGGTATGTCTCGGCGTTTCCAAAAATGTGCCATTTGGAGACTCCAAAAGGACCCTTGGATAACCATTGTCACATAGCTGGATATAAGGGCATAACTTTTGAACGCTTCAACGTACAGTCATAATTTTGGACTCTAATGAAAGGTGACACTTAGAGGTATCCTATCACATACCCAGAATCACCATCAATATTGCTGAAAAAAGTTACTGAAGCATAAACTAAAATGAATGCTTATAAAAGAGTCAAAACAAGTGTTGTTATGGAAAATTGCTTATTATATGAAATGTAAACATAATAATTAACTTTTACACAGCAAACTCACAGCAAACTATTTACATTATGTTAGAAATATAACATATTGCAGGTTGTTGGCAACATTGAAGGGTGTTGAATGGTGAGTGGAGTCATAGTCATTCGTGTTCTGTGTAATTGTATAATAGTGTTTGTGGAAAAAAAAAAGCTGGAAAAGCTGCAGGGTTGTGTAAGTGGCTGTACCTATGAGCTGGGGTCCAGGTGAACGGCTGGGTCTGAAGGTGGGCTGTGGTGTTGAGATATCTGGCTTGTCAACATTACTCCTGCAGCTACTACACTCCCCTTCCCCTTTCCTCTCCCTGGTCCTCTGTAGTCAGGACAGAAAATTGAAAAAACCCTTCAGAAAATGACATAGTAGGCATTTTTGAGGAAAAGTACTTTATGTGTTGTGTTTTTATGATTTTTAGATGCTGAATCCATTTCTGCCATATGCCGAGCTCTGCGGGTCACTGTTTAGTCATAAATGAGTAATTTGCATAATAAAGGAATTAATTATGCCAAATACTGGAAATGGGTATAATTTTGCATCTTGTTAACTTATAAAGGTGATCTAAGTGTACATGACCATGTTTGTGACATCCAGGAATCATCCATTACCATGTTGCAGTTATGACACCTTTCCTTATTAGCATAATTTGCATAAATTATGTAAAAATGAGTTAAAGTACAGGAAATCTTTACATGTATTTACTTTAAACAACCAATAAGGATGATCTTACATAGACGTTAGAAAGTCCACAAGTTAATCTGTCATAAATAGATATTTTCTTTATATTGCATAATTTGCATGCATTTTAATAATTGGGTCAAAACGAGGAAATATGGTGTTGAATCCATGTCTGTTTTATAGTTAGTTGTAAAAGTGTATTAATTACTTAATTTATAATTCATGATAATAATTATTATACAACAAGTATGACAATGAAGGCCATTTATGTAGTTTTGATACATTTATTAAATGCACAAAAACCAAAAATGTGGGTGGAAACAAGCTAATGTAAGCTAACAAAACTCTTGCAACACAGCAAACTTCACACTTAAATTGTTCATACATGTGTCACTGTAGTTTGTTTGTGTTTGTCTCTCGTCTCTGAAGCAGATTTTCCAGTCCCTTTTGTCCACCCTTTATTTACTTGTACTCTCTTGACAGATGAGACATTCTGCTAAATCTGGGGAGCGGCCAGTCTTCCTGAGATTTACAGGAGCTTCAATGATCAGGCCTTCATGTTGCCCTGAAACACAAATGAAATGTAGTCAATTTAAAATGATACAGCTTATTTATAGTTTTCCTATTTGATGATTGAATGTTGGCTTACACTTTTTGTGATAGGTGATCTAAAGTGGGTACACTACAGTATTTTGAAGAGATTATTTTCTACAATGTAATTCAAATACCAGACATTTCGAAAGAATTATCTGTCATCCTCACACCTTTCCTTCCTTCCTTGTCTCCCTCCCTCAACTTGTTCTTTATCCAGTCTTAAGTGAGGGGATTTTAACTGAAAGGACAAAACAGGGATAGATTATGCATTTGGCCAAAAATTGTAGGTATACTTTATATTGCAAATCTCAGTTTAGTTTTTATTACAGATTATATAATGCTACTAAAAATAATTTGGGTTATTTAACCTGAGAAATATCGATGAAATTGTTTCATAGCAATTTAAGTCATTGTCATAAATGGAGCATGATCTGCTTGATAAAAAAAAATCTATCTGAAGAAACATGTGACACAACCACCATTGCAACAAAAATACTAGACCATCTTACTTTTAAAGACATTTACTTTAGGATGCCAAACACATCAAATATCCAATCAGTTAATGTTAACCATAGATTTGAATTATTAAGCTAAACACATGCATCCAGTATTTATGCCAGCTAGGGTGACCTGCTAAAATTTATGGACATTTAAATAACCTCATTTACTTGCATTTTTTTTTTTAAAAATATACACGAATCAATCCATTAAGCTAATGTTAGCTAGATGCATTTGAGCTTTACCACAAAATTTTAAAATTAACTCACTGACCAACATTTTCAACAATAATTACAAGAATAATCTTATCAAGTTAAAGTTTACTGATGTGAAAATGAGTGGAAGTCCAAGACACCAACAAAGTTGGAGTATATGTTCTTTCAGCATCACACCTGTTTGCCACTTCACTAGAGCCCTGCGCGTGACTATTTTCTTAGAAGCTGAGTGATTTAAGACTGACAGTTACAGAACATTTCCTATGTCTGGGACATTTCTTTCATTTATTTGTGAAAAACACTCTGCCGGGTCACACCAGAAAGTGGCACAGCACAAAATTCATTTGCTTGAAAAATGATGTGCTACTGTGGCTGCTAAGCTAATTTTTAGCATGCTAGCTAGCCAAGTGTGAGCCTGGAAATGTAACAGGTTCATCATCCCAGGCCCATGTTACATCCATGCACAAAAATTCATTAAAATGTGCACAGTAGCCCTGCTCACACACAGACAGGTAGACATACACATGCAAATTTCGCCTAAAACATAACATTTTGGCAGAGGAATAATAAAAAACTGAGAACCTTATTTCACCGGCATACGATGGATTCTTATTTGGGACATACTGAACTTTCAAAAAATGTAGTATGCTGACTTTTCCTCAAAAATGCCTACAGGGTTACAGAATTTTGAAGTTACAGCCCTGACTACTGCCTCTTGATCTAATGCTGGGAGTGGTAGAAGTTGGGGGAGGTTGCTCCTCTTCATGTGAAAATAAAGAAATAATTTATAAATAGAATTTCTGTATTCTACAGTTTTGCACAGCGAAACACAGAGGGGGGTAGGACACACACAGGCACACACACACACACACACACACACACACACACACACACTCCTCTATATTTATTACAGTATAATATTGTATAGTATAATATAGTAATAATAAAATCATAATAATACAAGATATACATAATATTATAATATAATGTAATATAAGTTATAATATGATAAAATACTTACTTGTCAAGAGTAATGTCTTCTCCCCTGCAAAACATTTCCTCTGCAACAGAGTCATCAGACGAGATTTCACTGTCTTCCTCAGATACTTCTTCCTCTGAGTCATCACGTGGTCTGCAGCTTCTTTGGCAGTGTATTTACGTTTTGGCATGCTTTCGCCATATTTAACTCTAAAACTCCATAAAACACCGTCAAACTCCTACCGCACTCACTCTCTGCGCTCTTAGCGCATGACGCACGATTCTATACTTTGCCTTACGCACGCGACTTGCCGTTTCAGCGTTGATGACGTCACTCAAGCGGCATATCGTTTTTTTTCAGAATTTCATTGGCTATATAATGCGTCAGTCATCCAACCAATTGGTTCCAACTGGCTCAGGTTATACATGACAGAAGAGGGGCAGGAGCTTCGTTTCAACACAGGCCCTCGGTTGTTGCAGACTGTAGATGGGACAAGGAAGCTCCTAACTGGTGGTATGAGGTGTCAATTGAAAGCTCAGTTTGCAGGCTACATTTTGAATGCAGGACCAGTGGTAAACTCGCATGTAAACCGGAGTTACAACGAGAAATACAGCGGAGTTTTTAGATATTGACTGGTGCATTTCAAACGATGCAGCAACGGTTCGTGGATATTTACTGGATAATAATGTGTTTTGGACTAAATACTTTACTGGATTCGATCGACCGGACCTATGTGAATGTAATAAGACCATGTTTGTGGAAATACTTTTGACCAGAGGATGATTAAGAGGCTTCATTGGTGAGTCATGTCAGCTTTGTAACTGTTGTTTGTTTGTTTGTTTGTAGTCTGACAAAGGTGTTGATTGTACCTGCTGTGATGATTGTATCTTGAATATGGTTGGCATCAATTGAATCACAAGAATCATAGCTTTCCAGGGATATGCGTTATGAGTAGCCCACGTGACATACACGCTGTGTAAATGACGTGGTCTGTGTTTAAATACCCTCTGGGCCCGCGGGCGGGCCATCAGAGTGGTATTAATGCTGTATTTTATTGGTAGCCGGAATCGGGACTGAAAGGTACAAAAGAACACCCGTTTTACCTGGAGGTCTCATCATCAAACTCAGGCAAGGTCCAGGTAGACCAAGTTGGTAGAATTGACATCACCATGAAGATGGCTGCGCACAAAGTAAACAAAATTATTTGTCCTCAATTTGTCCTCCTATATGCTGTTTAATGAAGAGTTTGTGTTGTAAAAATCATTGAAGTATTTAGTATTAGTATACAAGTATTTTGCAATGGCATTTCTACTTCCACTGTTGAATTTGTGTTGGAAAAAAAGTCTGTGCAAGCCAGTTGTAGCCTTAAGTTGTTTGAACCAGCAAAGTCTCTGGTGCTCAGCAACCATACAAACAAAAACAAACTTACGGCGCGCCGCCATGTTTTCCAGACTGTTGCAATGAAACACTTTCAGATCAGACGTGTCATACAGTCATATAAATCCGGAATGCGACATAAGACACAATAAAAATTTTAAAAAATGTATGCGTGTCTGTTTATAACTCATTTTAACTCATTTAACTTATTATTTTAGCCATTAACTATGCCCTAATGAACTGTTGATATCTTTTTATGCAATTTTTAAACTCCTGAATATACACTTTTACCCCTTTACACTCTGTGCCTAATTATGTCTGTTTTCCACATTTTTAACCTTTTACAATAGCAGTACCAGATAAACATGGGGGGTAGTGCATTTTCAGCTTGTAATGCAATGCAGCATCTGGCCAGTGGAAGAAATTAGTGGTGGAAACAAAAGAAGTCAGTTACAGATGGAGCAATAACATTTATCACTGTGCATCTCAGTGTGTGTGGGTGTGTAGTTGGGCCTCAGGGACATCAATTAATGATGCTAATCTGGTGGAAAGTACATATCTGAATCCACACAACAAGGTCTGTTGACATGTTTGGTCAAGCAAAGATAAAATTGTTAAAACAACAACACAATCAATTTTTTAACAAGGTTTCGCAGAGCATCAGCGTGTGTTTGTCATTGCTGCTTTGTTTGGCGTAATACATGACCTCAGATGTATCACTGAGAGGCTGTAGAATGTGAAAACACCAGTATCCAAACCCTTCACATTCACTGTGCCTACAAAGGCTCTGTTGTCTCCCACACACACACCCTTGACTCAGAACACTCCAAGCCACATACTGTGTCCTCATTGTGTCTCTACTGGTGTGGTCTCAAACAAACCCTAACTGTGCTCTGATTTCTGTGCCACAGTAGCATATTAAATAAGCAGTAAGGATGACACATTGCAAATGATCTCCATACCAAAGTGTGGAGCCACAGTTGCTGGACGTAACAAAGATTTTAGGAATGCTGACTGATTCACTTGTATAATGGCAATGGAGATGCAGTCACACAGTGCATTAAAAATAAATCAGAAATTTAAGCTGCATGCAGGGTCCAAAATTTACTTCTTTAGCTCACTTGGCAACCTGGCTGGTAGATTAATAAATATTTACCAGCCACATTGACTTTCACCAGCCAAAAATAACAATAAGTGGGGTTGAGCCGAATATTCAGATGAAACGAGTATCAAGTACTAAGAATGACCAAGTACATCATTATTTGTATCTGTATCTGTATCTGTATCTGTGTCTGTTCAGCCAACAAAATTAACTGTATCTGCATCTGTGCTTGGAATCTGGGTTGATCAGAAATAGCGATATTTATTATTTATTGGTTTTGACCACTCAAAACACTTTTTACACTATCAGTCACAGTCATCCATTCACACACTGGTGGCCGCGGCTACCATACAAGGTGCCAATCTATTTTTAATGCTCTCACACTGATGGCACAGCCATTTGGAGGAATTCGGGGTTCAGTACCTTGCTCAAGGTACTCCTCAAGGAGGAGCCGGGGATCAAACCACTGATCTTCCTATTAGTGGACAACCCACTCTATCTTCTGAGCCACAGCCACCTATTTCTTGAAAACTATTCACAGAACAATCCAAGCTGCATCTCAGATCATGTTTTGATCACAAAAGTAAGAGTTGGAACATAGCTATCTAAATGAGGATGTTCCTTCATCAGGAGTCCATAATTGAGCTCACAGCCACCTGTCTTTGACCTTTGATAACCAAAATCTAATCAATTCATCCTTGAGTTCTAGAGGACATTTGTGCCAAATTTGAGAAATTTTCCTCAAGGCCATCTTGACATTAGCCTGGCATTGCCAGACCCAATTTGCAAAACGCGAATGGGTCTGGACATGAACTGAACATTACCTCTACTCCCGAGGGGCGGTATCAACGGCTGTCACTCAAAGTACCCCTTCACGCAATTGGAAAGATGGGAAACCAATCAGAGTAAACGAAACATGTGACATAGGCTAGCACAACGCCACTGTAAAAGGACCAGCAAGCAAGTGCAGCATGCAGAGGAGATGAGCTGTGATGATGTCTGGGAAAGAGTGTTGCCGTCTTTGCGGATTTCCTCCTCACTGTGGACTCCAAGTTGCATGGCTGTGATTCCCAGCTTGGTCGCTTTACAGACCTGCTCCTCCATGAGAGCAACTAGCGGAGAAACAACAATAGCCACTGGGTTTTTACTGAGTCCCATCTTTATCCCGATCAGTGGAGCCAGTTGGTAAACTTTGACCAAACCCCGTAACACATCCTTTTTTCAGTAAAAGCTTTCAGTGCAGCCGTTTGTTCTGCTTTTAACCCTTTATGACCTACCATAAAACAAGTCCGCCAGAGCATATCTTTACAATTTTACCTGCTGTAGGGCCATTTTTTGGAGTATTTTAATATACTATACATCAATACAACCCTTAAATCACAAATTTTAATAATGTGTGGACATATGTCCATACTAATGAAAGAAATTGCTAAAAAGTGCAATAAACCACAAAAAAAATGAAAACAGTTTTTGTTTTTACACATGTTTTTCTAAATACAAAAATATCATGGCTGTATCCCTCAAAATTGTAAATGTAAAAAGTTGCACAAAATCCTTCAAACCACAGAAAATTTATTTTGTGTTTTCATAACTTAATTTTTGAGATACGCTCATTTTTATAAAATGTAACAAAAATGAAAGTTAAATGCACATTGTGCACAATTAGCAAAAATACAACATGTACATCAAAATAAAAATTTACAATAGAACAACCAAAGTTTAAAGTCAAACATTACTTTTCAATAGCACCAGCTGTGATAGGTCTTGTGACAGTTCCTGTCCACGATGAGCAATATTTTTGCTGCATTTGTATTGGTGTTGGCACACAGTGTTTTGAAAGCTTCGCGCCGGGAGAAAAGCCATTTGCGCGTCTGGGTTGTTGCAGTTCCATAAATATATGTGTGCGAGTGTGTGGTGAGTGTCTGGTGTGTGTGTGTGTGTGTGTGTGTGTGTGTGTGTGTGTGTGTGTGTGTGTGTGTGTGTCTAAGTGTTGTTGTGAAAGAGTAAAATACAAAATGAGAGCGAGAGCGAGTGTGTGACTGCAAGCTGAGAGAAATATTTACCGCAGAAGAAAGAAAGTAATTTCCCGGGAAATGACGTCACTCCTTGCTAGCGTGGGTAGTGTCGTGAGAAAGACACACAAGAAAATCACGTGACATTTCATGCTCACAATGTGATGGTGTTTAGTCCAACATAGGAAGTGCTGTGAATACCCGCTATCAGGATTATAATGTTTTTGTTCTTAGCGCTTTTCACTGTTTTTCTACAAACCTATCAGTGCAAGGAAACAGCACTCTGGGACATGATGAATGCATGGTAAGCTAGAGTAACTCATCCAGTTTTAAATGCGAAAAGAATTATTGCTCTATCTTATTTGGTTGCAATTCTACTGGTATTTAAAAATCAATATGCAAATGGAATCGCGGGCGCTCCCGCCAGTATTAAAGGATTAAAGTAATTATACATTCCAGTTCGTTCAACACATTTACCATAGCAGTTTCAAAATCAGTAACCATGTTGGTTGTTTACGAAATGCATTCACTCCGCTCCTTGTCCCTCCTATTCTGATGACGTGATTTCAATGTGCTTGTGATTGGCTCAGTAAGCAAAAACCAATGCCAGAATTCACGTTTATGACTCCATGACCAGACTAATAGAAGATGAGCTCGTAAGATCAGGACGGTTTCACCAGGCTATCTTGACATAAAACATTAACAAAAATGAGATGGTTAAATGATCACAGTGACCAACAAAATCTATTAAGTTCATCCTTGAGTCCAAATTGACATTTGTGTCAGATGTGAAGAAATCCCATCGAGCCGTTCATGGGAATGGGATGTACTTGCATATTTGTGTTTGCAGGATTTTTAATGAAATGTGGGGCCTTAAGGTTTGTAGTTGGTAATCTGACTTAGACCCTTCCAGACAGCTGTACTAACTCTCTAAACCTGTCCCTGTCCCTGTTTCTACTTCTAAACTCTGTGAACCAGGGGTTTTCATTATATCTCACACTAGTGTATGCTGGTACACAGCAGTCCTCACAGAAGCTGATGTATGAGGTAACAGCTATTGTGTATTCATCCAGACGGTTGGTGTTAGTCTTGAAAACATCCCAGTCAGTGCAAGTCAAGCACACTTAATAATCCTCCACAGCTTCACTGTTCCACTTTTTTGACTTTTTGACTATGACTTTACTTGGTTCATAGAGCTTTAAGTTCTGCCTGTATGCTGGAATCAAGTGGACAATGATGTGGTCAGAGTGTCCCTGTGCAGTACAGAGGGTGGCATGGTAGGCACCACTGAGTGTAATTGGAAGATCAGCGGTTCGATCTCTGACTCCTCCAGTCTGCATGTCAAAGTATCCTTGACCAAGATACTGAACCCCAAATCGCTCCCGATGATGCTTCCATAGGGTGTGTTAAAAACTGAGTAGCAGGTGGGACCTGCTCATGGACTGCATTTTTTCATCTGCCTAAAATTGTGAAAATTAGGCCTATCCTGACCCGAAAAGATGGAGAAAAATTGGTCCATGCTTCCATGGATTACTGTAACTCCCTATTATCAGGTAGCTCTAATAAGTATTTAAAAACTCTCCAGCTAATTCAGAATGCAGCGGCACATGTACTAACAGGAACAAGATCATATTTCTTCTGTTTTAGCTTCTCTGCACTGGCTCCCTGTTAAATCCAGAATTGAATTTAAAATCCTACTGTTAACTTATAAAGCTCTAAATGGTCAGGCTCCATCATATCTTAGAGAGCTCATAGTGCCATATTATACCACCAGAACTCTGAGAATGCAGGGTTTCTTGTGGTCCCTAAAATCTCCAAAAGTAGATCAGGAGCCCAAGCCTTCAGCTATCAGTCCCCTCTCCTGTGGAATCATCTTCCTGTTTCAGTCTGTGAGGCAGACACCGTCTCCACATTTAGACTAGACTTAAGACTTTCCTCTTTGATAAAGCTTATAGTTAGGGCTGGCTCAGGCTTGCCTTGTACCAGCCCCTAGTTAGGCTGACTTAGGCCTAGTCTGCCGGGGGACCACCTTCTCTCCTCTCTCTCTCTCTCTCTCTCTCTCTCTCCCTCTCTGTCATGTCCTGTTACTGCATCTTGCTGCATGTCACTAACTCGGCTTCTTCTCTGGAGCCTTTGTGCTGTGCTATCTCGCAGATTAACTTATATCGCAGCGGTGCCTGGATAGTGTGACGTGTGTGGTTGTGTTCCTGCCGTGGTACTGCCAGATGCCTCCTGCTGCTGCTGTATACACATATGATTATTGTCACATACATATACTATCAGATATTAATATTTACTGTTTAATATTGTACATCAATAGCCAGAATCATAATTATAATATTATTACTTTAACGTTGTTGGAAGCTACTGTCATTACTGTCTCTCATTCTGTCTCATTGTGTCATACTGTTAATTTATTATGTTGATCTGTTCTGTACGACATCTATTGCTCGTCTGTCCGTCCTGGAAGAGGGATCTCTCCTCAGTTGCTCTTCTTAAGGGTTTCTACCGTCGTTTTTCCCCGTTGGAGGTTTTTTGGGGGGAGTTTTTCCTTTTCCGCTGTGAGGGTCCTAAGGACAGAGGGATGTCGTATGCTGTAGAGCCCTGTAAGGCAAATTGTGATTTGTGATATTGGGCTTTATAAATAAAATTGATTGACTGAATTGATTGACCTTGTATGGTAGCCTCAGCCACCAGTGTATGAATTTATGTGTGAATGGGACCTATAGTGTAAAAAGCACTTTGAGTGGGCAGATGACTAGAAAGGCGCTATACAAATGCAAGCACATTTACATTTACACATCTTCTTTACTACTGACATGCAACAATGTGCCTCAGAGATAAACTGTAACTTCTGGCCTTCTGATTTTGTTTCTCTTGCATGCAAAGCTGTCAGCACAGAATTAATCAGAAACATGGCACAAAAAACCCAATTATTGCTTTTACCCTCCTAAATTATTCATCACATGCAATTATTGTGGACTATGTCCTTCTAAAAGCATATTGAACTTATTTATGTAGTTTTAGGAACTCAGTGTGAATTATCCGAACAGGTGCCCAAACATTAAAAGCAACTGTTGCCTCATAGCACTTAGCAAATAACATATTAATGACAACAGAAACAAGCACTTAAAAGCACCACTTCATTTTAGAATAATATTTCCATTTTCCATTACACTTAGCAAGGGTAACTTTATAGGTCACCAAACCCCATTATGTATTACCCTGTGTACTCACTGCAGGGATACAGCCTGTATGCCTACTGCCACTGTAGTACTCTTAGATATTTGTTTTTAATCACTAATTGCAATCAGTTGAAATTAATGGAAAGGAAAATACATTAAAATAAATGTGGATATGTGGAGTAAAATGCAGAAGGAAAGTACAGGGTAAATCACTGCTCATCATCAAACCTTTACTATTGCTAACTTGATGTTATTCATGTTCCCAGGACAAGGTGGTCAAAAGATCAGCTCTGATTACATTAGCAACAATGGTCATACTGTTAAAAGATCCTCTCATTGCTCTTAACACTCTTCTTTTGGCAGGTGACAGTGGTCAAACATCAAGTGCCATATTCACAAACATTCTGAGAATACTCTCAGAGACTGACCTGATTTAGCCTAAAAAATTCTGGCAAAGAGTTCTAGCTTAGGAGTAATTTAAGAAAGTTCTCAGAGCAACTCTGAGCAAGAAAGTGACAGAAACCTTTACCTCAGTGAGGAGGTATGGTTGACCCTGTCGATATGTATGACACATTCTTTTAACAGATTGGTTGATTGGTGATTGATTTTCCTTTTGGAGGCTGCCAGGTGTGAACACCCGGTGGAGATAAAATTAACTGTATCACTGAACAATATGTGACTGTGAAAGTGTTATCACTGTTAGTGTGATCAGTCTGCTGATGGAAGGCCGATGCTGGATTCACACTGGACTCGGAAGTGCCCCAATTTGTTAATTGTTGCCTGGCCACTCCCACCAGAAGCCCATGTCTCTGCGCTGGTCAGCAAGCACTTTTGCTCTCTGCTCCATTTAAATCGCATGTTGAGCTCTCTCTCTGTCTGCCTGCGTGTTTGTGTGTCTGTGTCTATGTGATTGCGTGTGTGTGTGTGTTTGTGTGTGCATGTGTGTTTGTGTGAGTGAGCGTAAGGCTCTGCTTGTCTCTCTTGCTTTCCGGTTAGACACAACTGACCAATATGGGATGGCATAGGATGCATATTCTGTCAATTATTTTTTTAACTGAGCTATTACTCCAATGATTCATGTTGTTAGATTCACAATTGAAAAACCTGTTTTATTGACTATTTATACTGCCATTGACTGCGGACTCCTTACTCCGCACAACTGGCCAATAGAGCTGCAAGTTTTCCAGAAATTGGCTCCACTACAGTAACAACAAGCTCTTACGTCTGTTAGAGGCCTCATTTTTGTCTTTGTTGTCGCAAACCTTACTTGACGTAAGTTTACCTTAGCTCTCAAATTAAATGTGTGGTGAATTCAGTGTTCTTTCGTTTAGTTTGTGGACATAAAAGCAAACGTATTTACTAATGTTAACCGACTTTAGAGCTTCACATCCCACACTGTCGTCTTGGCTTGTAACTTTAAGTTAGACTGGCCAACATGAGCTGCATGTTGTCTAATATTGCCAGTGTGGTAAGATAAAGAAATTACAGTAGTGAAACTACATTAGCAAAAGGTGGTGAGGTGTGTGCCTCATAGTAGAGCTTGAGGGCCAAGCAAATGATGGCGTTTGCATGGGAGAAACAGTCAATCGGGAGGGCATGGGGAGATGGCCTTGGAATACGGGAGAAACCCGGGAGAAACGGATGGTGTGCAGGTCTGCTTTAATAACGTTAAAGTTGTTCTCAGGTCTGCAAGGGCGTGCTGACGTCCTGCGACTCCACTCTTCTCTTTACTGTTGAGTATGTTCTCAATTCGTGTTAGCAACCAGTGGACCATTTCTTATTCACTTTAGACGAGAAACGAGTAACGTTAAACTCTCAGAATGTTTAATATTAAGTAGTTGGGTTAATGAGCTACCTAAAAGCAGCAGCCTTACAGACAACACAGAGGATGACACACAGAACAGCGCAATTTGACCAAGAGTCCAATGAAAGGTCTGGAAGTGGAAGGCATAAGATAATATTTTGTTTAGCGAGCAAGTTAATGTTGAGCTTTGTTTCAGCTTCAACACTACACTACTGCAGTAAATGTCAGTTACCTTACTTATTAATGTAAAGTTTCTGTTGATACTAATGTAGTTTGTGTGCGTGTGTGTGTGTGTGTGTGTGTGTGTGTGTGTGTGTGTAAAGTCTCAAGATAACTCAGGTTAACTTGTATTGCAGCAGTGCCTGGATAGTGTGACGTGTGTGGTTGTGCTGCTGCCGACGTCCTGTCAGATGCCTCCTGCTGCTGCTGCATCATTAGTCATACCTCTACTGTTATTATTACACATATGATTATTGTCACACATGTATACTATCAGATATAAATATATTATAATTAATAATAATATTATTACTTTAATTAATATTGTTGTAAGCTACTGTCATTACCGTCTGCCCTGCATCTCTCTCTGTCTCTGTCTTTCTGTCTCGTCTCATACGGATCACTGTTAATTTATTGTGTTGATCTGTTCTGTACGACATCTATTGCACGTCTGTCCGTCCTGGAAGAGGGATCCCTCCTCAGTTGCTCTTCTTGAGGTTTCTACTGTTTTTTTCCCTGTTAAAGGGTTTTTTTGGGGGAGTTTTTCCTTATCTGCTGTGAGGGTCCAAAGGACAGAGGGATGCTGTAAAGCCCTGTGAGGCAAATTGTGATTTGTGATATTGGGCTTTATAAATAAAATTGATTGATTGAATTGAAATTGAAATGGCAGAATAGAATGTAGGGTTGGGCGATATGTTAAAAATTTCCAACCGGCCATCGTCAGCCCATCAACCGGCGGTTGCCGATATATTCGGCAGTTGTGTGTGGCGGAGAAAAAAAAAAGAGGGGGGATGTTGCATTCATGTGATGTCGGAAAGAATCGAAAAATGACTTTCAGAATGGATAATTCACATTAACGCCACCTCATGTCAGAAAAACAACTCGGCAACTCAGATCTCCCGACACCACATGAATGCAGCAAAAAAATGCAGCGTGCTCCGCAAGCCCCCTCATGTCCAACATGGCACGGAAATATCTGTGCATACCGGCAACAAGCACGCCGTCAGAGAGGGTGTTTAGCACGGCTGGTAACATTGTTAACCATATGCGCATATGAGTTCACGTTACGGCCGGGTTCCACCGGCTGCACGTCAAGCGTCTTGTTTACCGTTTGCTGAGCCATGATTGTTAAAGCATTTTCCACCTTAGTTATTACATATATTTGAGTAATCTACAAGTTTACTGTACTGTTTGTCATCTACTCACTTTCAAATGTCTGCCACGGACATTTACACAATGTCACGGATAAACATGGGTAAGTGCATGAAAAAAAATCATCACATATCTCCTCTGATAATGGTTTATTCATTTAAAAACACAGTGTGCTCGTTTAGCACACTATTTCATGTAGTTTTTATCTGCTGGAGGGTCGCGTAGGGGAGCATAGCGCGACAAAAATAGAAGAGCATCCTAAAATAAAGAGTTGTTGCGCCGCTCCTGTTGCCGGTGCAGCAGCTATAATTGATAACAGGGGGGTGAGCTGCTACAGGACTCGCGCTGCAGACGTGTCCGCTGCTCCCATTGCCGGTGCAGCCCGGCCGTAACTTGAATTGTGCTCTACATAGTAATTATGGACTATGTGTACCGAGTTGAATTCTGTGGAGACAGACCATTAATTTAGCAAAATAAAATGACAAAAATCACCCAAAAAATCGCCAAAAATGAAACCAACCCTGATGGACTTGGCCAATGGGCGATTGGCGATATATTCGTCCAATCGCCCAAGCCTAATAGAATGCAATGGAACCAGGTGAGGGGAATGAGGTGATTGAGTGGTGGGATCTAAAACTACAGGAGAGTTCATGATGGCATGAAGACAGAAAAATTGAGTGACAAAACTAAAAGCTTGCAGGAGCTGTGACAGGTTGAGTCAGTTATAGTATCTTAGAATGTACTTTGTAGTTGCAGTGGACTGCATTATGAAAAGATTTTTTTGGTTCTGACTACAGTTATAAATCATCATACACTATGATACGGAAGCCCTAAACGGTCATACATAAATACGTTTTATTTCCTCTGTTTTCTCGTGATGACAAGATAATTTCCCTCTGTTTTCTCATGAAAACCAGATAATTTTCCTCCGTTTCCCCGTGATAATGAGATAGTTTTCTTCTGTTTTCTCATGATAACGAGATAATTTTCCTCCGTTTTCCCGTGATAACGAGATAATTAATTTGAGAGATAATTGATGAAACGTGATAGGCCTGAGATTTCCATCACTGTGACATGTCATTGCTGACTGACGTCTCCTTGAACGCCAACGTTAAGCCTAGTTCTCTGCTTGTTTGTGTTTTGTTTTGTGTGCAGCGTGCATATCAGTCTGCTCCTCTCACTCAGGAGAAACTGGACACAAATAACCACCCCGTATGTATCGATATCTAACAATGGCTCCACCAGGGGGATCGACTACCCATAACTCCGACCCGCTATTCTGACCATGCAGATCTACGGCGAGTTTTATCGTTTTATCCCATAATGTCGACTGCCCATTATTCCGACCATTTTAATGCCATTATTCCGGCCGTCAGATTTCATACCCAGTACTCCAACCGTCCGTTAGTCTGACTACAACATTTCCAACATGAAGCAGTCTGTGCATTTCTCCCTCACTGCGCCGGCATGGACGGTAAGGACAGTTGCGTTTATCTTATTGACTTAAACAAACAAATGTCTATACTCCAAATCTCACTACTTCTGACATGATGAACCAAGACCGTGTACATAGATTAAAAAAACAACATCAACAGAAGAACACAAGTCCTGCAAACCAACAGCAAGCAGCGATCACCATGGCCAAATAACGTTGAGTATATCTGTCTCAAAAAGCACTCAGAGAGTGCAGACCTCTGCCAAGCAGCTCGGATTTCCCGCCATTTATTATTTTATCCACTTCACTTCAACTGATCACCACCAAAATTTTATCATCTGTACCTTGTCCCATTATCAACCTTTCCTGAAAATTTCATCAAACTTTTTGAGTTATCTTGCAGACAAATAAACAAACAGACAAACAGACCAACGCCGGCAAAAACATAACCTCCTTGGCGGAGGTAATAAAGAAATGAAAACAAGACAGCTGTTGGCAACTAACACTGTTGCTGCTGCAGCTACTATTAGGCTACTACTCTTATCCAAACTAAATTAATTAAGCAAATATTGTTTAACCTATAATTCCACATTATGTTGCCTTCTTTCCACAGCAAATACATTATTTCCTTTTAACGAATGGCTCAGAGAAATGCCATCTAGCAAAGTTAAATATTTTCACCACCAGTTAGTTATGAAATAGCCTCACATATGATAATCAAGGTGCATGCACACACAGGCAGGATCTCACACACATAAAACGTGACTTAGTGAATCGTCCGAGCCAGACGTGTGTTAGTTTGAGTTTGATTTAATTACACTAAAGTTGTTGAGTTAAAGTAACCATACGAGTCCTTTTCGTTTTTATACAATTTATTGCTGCATTTTGAAAGCAAAAGAGTTAAGTTTTTTGGGGGTTTCATGTTATATCAGAGGTTTCAGCTTGGCACCGTGAACCTGTGCCTACCATGACCTGTAAAAGTAGTGTTGTGACATAAGCTTCAGTTTCTGTTGTTGGCGAATTGTTACAAGCTGATGAATTCGCTAGTCAAGGCTAGGCAAAACGTTAGATGGATGGTTTGTCTCTAACAAAATACTTTCTGTAGACGTGCTGCAAGAAGTGATTAATGCTTTATACATCTGCAGCCAGAGCGCAATACAGTGTCAATAGGCTTTATGTGTGGAAAATACCAGGATGTGTTATCCAGATAAGGGCATGTACGTCACATATAAGCAGATGGATGGCATTTCCCGTCGATGAGATAAACACTTCTGTCCTCACAGTCCATGCCGGTGCAGACTGCTTCGACGGTTGGAGTACTAGGTATGAAATCCGACGGTCGCAATAATGGCATTAAAATGGTCGGATTAATGGGCGATCGACATTATGGGACTAAAACCATAAAACTCGCCGTAGACCCGCATGGTCTGATTAGCAGGTCGGAGTTATGGGTTGTCGGACCTGGATGGCTAAATCGTTTCCTCCGCCGCAACAACTTCACTTGCAGAAGACGTACAACTATGGCTCAAAAGGATGCCAGAGAATTCACCGAGAAGCTGGTGAAGTTTGTGACATTTTCATCCCGGATGATTGAAACAAAGAAGGTACTGGACAGAGACATCATAGCTATGGATGAAACTGCGGTGTGGTTTGACATGGTTGGGTCCACTACTGTGGAGACACGCAGGACGGGACTAAACTGAAACCTTTTGTGGTTTTCAAAGGAGGTGTCAGGGAAGTCAAGGCGATGCAAAGTATTGGTGGAGTGGTGATAGCATCCTCTAAAAACGGCTGGATGAATGATGACCTCACTGCTGATTGGCTTAAGAAAGTTGTGGGGAAATTCAACTTTGGCTCTCGTCTCCTCGCCTGGGATTCCTACCGATGCCACATCAGCCAGGCCACTAAAGAGGAGCTCAAGCGGGGCTACAAGATAACTACAGCTGTGATCACGGGAGGATGTACAAAATACATCCAGGCACCTGACGTTGTTTGGAATCAGCCGTTCAAAGCCAGTCTGCACGAGTCATATGACAGCTGGATGGCGGGTGATGCGGACAAAACCTACACCGCTGGAGGAAACATGAGAGCCCCAGCTCGCCGCCTACTTGTCGCCTGGGTGCTTAAAGCTTGGGAGGAGTTGGACACGGAGGTGGTGAAAAAATCCTTCAAGGTGATTGTGTGTGTGAGTTTCTCTGTTTGTAAATGACAGAGAGAGAGAGAGAGAGAGAGTGTGTGTGTGCGTGGGCGAGAGAGAGAGAGAGAGAGAGTGTGTGTGTGTGTGTGTGTGTGTGTGAGAGAGAGAGAGAGAGTAACAGTATACATATATATATATATTATAACTGTAAATGTTATAATTATTTTAATATATGTTTTTGGAATATTGTGCTTTAAGGTGTGTGGCCTGACAGTGGCAAGTGATGGCAGTGAGGACCATTTGATCCACTGCTTCAAAGAAGGAGAGCCATGTGCTGCAGGGAGAGAGATGTTGGCGAAGGCCAGACAAGGAGAGCAGGAGGATGATGGAGAAGCTGAGCAGCAGGAGGAAGATGAGGGTGAAGAGTTTGAAAATGAACTGGTAGTTGAGGATGATGATGATGATGAGGAGGAGGAGGAGGAGGAGGAGGAGGAGGAGGAGGTGGATGCTGATGAGGAGGATGAGTGAGAGGATGGACATGGACTTGGTCTTACAACAGGCTGTTGAACCAGTTTTCTTGTTGTCTTACTGAGGTTGCCTTCTTTCATATTTCTTTTAAATTCATGTACCGGTACATGTTATTTTTTCTGTGTGTTTCAGAAAACAAGTTGCTGATATAGCTACAGACAGGATCTGGCCACTGTTGTTCAGTATTTGGCCTTATATTGTCTACCTTCCTGAAAATGTTGTGAGAGTGTTGTGTTGACAAAAGAAGAAAAAAGTTTAACTACGGTACTGTAATCTTACTCTTAAAACATGTAAAAGTTAAAGTCATTCTGGTTTAATAAAAGAATTTGAATAAATTACCATATTTTCCCAGTTTTTCTGAGCAAGATTTTTGTGAGGAAGGAATTAAACGCCTGTCCCAAACTGCCACCTGGTCCCAAATAAACGCCTGGTCTGTTAAGTGATTGAAACAAATAAACGCCCCGGCTATTATTTGGTAATTTACGGTAAATTACAAATAAATTATAAGTGATAAGTATAGTTTTATAATAAATAAAATAAGTAATAAAATAAAGAAAAAAGATGTTGAGATCAGGCTGTTAAGAGCTGGGTGGAAGAGGGTGACAGCAGTAGTGATGAAAATTGGGCTGAGGAACATTGCATGACTGATGGCTTAGTAGATAATAGAGGCATAAAGAACACATTTCGGGTTAGAAAGAATCTACATAGACAATGAGGGTGAGGAGCAGTGGCAAGACAAGCAAGAGATTCGACTAAAACTTGGATAATTAGTAAAATTACTAATTAAAACAAGTGAAGGAAGAATTTCCAAGTGTACAGTGGGAGACGATTTTAAATGATTTGTGGGCTCCCCTCTCAATAGATCCACTGCTGCAATATTTGTGTGATAACTATAAAAACGGACCCGTAGCTTCACTTCCTCTGAACCAGGTAATATTTCAAGATTTAGAGAACGGAGTGGAATTTAATCCAAGATTGCAGATTGTTATTGTGCCTAGAAAAGTTGATTTGGGAGGAGACCGGTCACAAACAAGGCTTCATAGCAGCCAACCAAGGAAATATGGAAAGAGGGGTTCTGACACCCATAGAGATAGTGATGACACAACATCCAGGTCGAAGAAACCGAATCCAACGCTGTGTGACTAAATGGCACAAAAGAATATCAGGGAAAAATCGTTGGCCTAAAGATGGAACCTTCAACCTGGCATGTTGCGACGAGGTGGAGACAGAATTAAGACACATTGAAGCAAAAGACACTAAGGCGAGTTACAAGAAAAAGAACAAAAGGGCTAAAGAAAGGGAGGTGTTGGGGTGGTTTAGACAGGCAGGAGGTAGGAAGCAAATGGTGCAAGTAGAGTACTGTAAGCATCCACAGAACCCACAGGACCCCCAGGCACCAAAGAAAATGGTGCAAGCAGAGCGCAGAAAGGACCCACAGGCACCGACGGGTGTGACACCCACAGCCCCACCCCTGCCAGCATCACCACCACCATAACCACAAGTCAAATCACCATCACAGACGGGACAATACCCACTACGCTCAGTAGGAGAGGCAGGAGCTGCAACAACAATGGAAGGCCAAGTGGAGGGAAGGTTCACAGTGACCTTGGCCAGGGACACTAAGGCCAAGTGCAGACGAAAGAAGACACTCTGCAGCACCCTGACAGCGCAAATGCCACCTTGTGCCGGGGCCAAGACGGAGGCGGACACATGGACAACAGACAGTGAAGATGGCTCTGAAGAAGACAGAGAGGAGGTGAGACGAAGGCGATGTTCAAGGGAATTCGGGTCAGAAGAGGGGGGTCAATTCAGAACCCAAACCAGTATAGAAAAGCCAAAATCAGGGAAAAGAAGGAACCACAGAACCACACTACCAAAGGAAAAAGGTGAGAAGCCACCTCCTACTGATGGACAGCCGAGGCCAATTCTGAAGGCTAGAGACGAGACCTCCCGACCTGGCAGAAATACCTGTGGTAGGACGGCACAGCCTGCCCCCCCTCATTCTGTTTGTGTGTGTATTGCTCCTCGCCCACTGAATGCTGCTGGACTGGGAGCAATTATCCTATTCCACCTGGCTTACGGGGCAGTGCCATGCAAAGCTATATCTGCGGGAGGGCTATGCATCTCTGATGTGCGTCCTCCTACCTCTTCCTGGAGCCTGAGTATTGCGTCGGCAGCGTGGTTTGGCGTGGCTGTGTTGGATCCACGTGGCTGTCTTGAGACGCTGGTTGCCAAACTTCCTCCATTCACTTTGTCAGGTATGTTCCGACGCTATCGTTGCATTCTCTGGGTGATATTAGTGGCGTGTGTGATGCGCTTTCTGCTTTGTAGCCTGTATCCTGGCCGGAGGTTGGGAGCTGAGCGTGTGTGGCCTCGGCGCTGTGCGCAATAATCCACGCGCTGCATTGGATTCCTGAGGTAGGCTCGCTCGCTTCTGTCGTGCGTTATGCGCTTTTGTTGGGCTGCACCTGAAATATGACTCTGGTTTCTGATTGCTGTTGGCAGTTATTAAGCTGCGTGCCACCGCGGCTACCTCCCCTGTTGCCTGGGAAGCTGCGCCTTCACTTACGGGTGGCTCCACCTCTGAAGCTGGCCGCTGTGCTACTGCTGTTCTGTCTGTGGGTTTGTCGCGGCAAGCTCACTGCTCGTCTGCATTTGTTTTACTGTTATTGTTTTTTTTTTTTTTTTTTTGTCTTGTTTTGGTTTTTAAACTACGGAAGAGTATTGGGGCCTCTCATGAGAAAAAAAATACTAGGAGGTAGATTTTTTTTTCATCATGCACTTTGAGAAAAAAGTAAAAATTTCGATAAAAAAGTCAGAATTTCGAGAATAAAGTCGAAATACAATTTCGAGAAAAAAGTCAGAATTTCGAGAATAAAGTTGAAATACAATTTCGAGAAAAAAGCCAGAATTTCGAGAATAAAGTCGAAATGTTTCCTCTGGTCCATCCCTAATACTCTTCCATACCAGCGCTTGTGACTGCTTCTACAAAATACCTTGCAGGCAGTTAGATGAACTGGTTAAACTATACATCAGAACCGGCTTTAGTAACAAAGAAATTCTTTCTGTTTTAGCTCACAAACACGGTGTAGTTATCAGTATTAGGACTTTGAAGAGACTGTGCCGAAAACTGCGACTATTCCGAAGGATAAACCACACAAGCTTGGAAGAGGTGGCCTCATTCGTGCAAGCTGAAATAGCGGGTAATGGACAAATGCAAGGCTATCGATGGCTGCATCCTGCACGCAGTTCAGAGGGGATATGTTGTATCACAAGATACAGACATTAAATTAAAGACATTTGATCAAGCTGTTTGATCCTGAAGGTGTGGAGCTCAGGCGGGCGCGTCGTTTGAGACGCAGGCATTACCACAACAAAGGTCCCAACGCGCTGTGGCATATGGACTCATATGATAAACTGAAGCCATACGGCATTGCTATCAATGGCTGTATTGATGGTTTTAGTCGCTATGTAGTGTGGATGGAGGCATACAGAACAAACAACGACCCAAAAGTGATAGCAAACTACTTCGTCACATCCATTGCGCGCTTGGGAGGGTGTCCGGAGCGACTGCGTGCAGACAGAGGCACAGAAAATGGACACGTAGAAAACACGCTTGTCTTTTTGCGCAGCAACCTTGCAGATCATTTTGCCGGGGTCCGAAGTTTCATCTATGGACGCAGCACCGCAAACCAGCGGATTGAATCATGGTGGGGGATCCTGAGGAAACAAAGTGCACAGTTTTGGATCAACATTTTCCAGACTCTCCAGGATGACGGACACTTCTCTGGTGATTTCTTGGATAGAAACCTGATCCAATTCTGCTTCCTAAACCTTGTTCAGGTAGGCTTGGAAACTCATTATGTTGGTATCCCTGTCCTCATCTCCTTCAGTCACCTGGACCGATTTAAACAAAATTATATAGTATATATAAGTAAACTTTTTATCAGAGCACATTAGGGAAAGATTCAACATGATTTTTCATTTTGCTTTATTTTTACTTGTGGAGGGTAATTTCCGAAGTGTGGTGTAAGGGGCTGATCATTATTTAAATAGGACCGGGGTATAGTTGGGAAGAGATTATGATTTTATTTTTTCCTTAAACCCCCCCCCCCCCCCCCCCCCAAGCGTCCAAAAAAAAAACGTTTTGGCCCCCCCTGAGGGATTGGAGAAACATGTATGACCCCCCCAACCATAAACAACATTTTTGTATATAATCACACCAGCAGTAAAGAGGGCAATAATAATGACGATTTCCATCAATAAATAGCTCCGCATTTGACTTTAACCCATTTAAACCTTACTCTGCCAGATGGGGTCAGTATTGAGTTCACAAAGCTACTGTGGAACTAAATCTGGAAACGTCTTTCATTTGATTCTGACACTGTAAAATAAAGACAGATTGGGAGCTATATTTTTCGTATTTAAAATAAACAGCTGTGAGTATAAAAGCTTTCATCATCAGCTTTCAGGCGTGAGTTTCTCTCCTACCTTCCCAGCTGTAGAACAGTGTTGTGTTTTAAACCAAATGGACCGGTAGCAGCCACAAAAATCCATTTTGTGTCCTCTTGTAGTATTCCAAAGCGGTACTTTAAAGAGCCATTCAGCATTTAACATAAGGAGGAGGAGAACAGTTCATATACAGCGTCCAACTGAAACTGTTTGAGAATTAGCAGTACTGTTATATTTTCTGCCAGACCTGTACAGTATACTATGGAAGCGCATTGCATTCACTGGATAAAAACAAATTTAGACACCTTATCTCGTAATTACGAGATCAGGATCTCGTAATTATGAGATCAGGAAAGGTGTCACTGTGGCCACTGCTTCGCTCAGAACCACATACTGCACATCCACGAAGGGGGGGCGGAACTACTGTAACCAGCTGCCACTCGGGTGGTGCCATCTTGACCATATCCCATATCTTTATTATAATGTGTATATATTGTAAATTACGACGGAGTATTACACTCAGCAAGGACAACAGTGCGCACCGTATATATTTTGATCTATTTTATACTTCAGAATAGAGAAACGTGTGTCCTTACTGTGCATAATGAATCTTGAATCTATGTTTTATGAAGACCCTGTGTGCGCTCAGAGCTGTGGCACAAGTTACGCGCTGAAATCTGGTGGAAGAAAAATATTAATAAGACGATAAGGCTTGTCCGCTTTCATTGTGTCTATATCTTAACAGGAGCTGGCCACTACCGTGGTGCTGAAATCAATCGATCTCAGGCACATAGAGTAAGGACACGCGTTTCCCTGCAGAATGAAAATCGTTCTTTTCTGTCACCAATTAATGCCAAACAATATAAATCTGAAGTATAAAATAGATCAAAATATATACGGTGCGCACTGTTGTCCTTGCTCAGTGTAATATTAGTGTGCCTGCTGCGGCCGGATCTGTGAGCGTTTGGTGGCTAAGAAGGCTGTTAAGAGTGGGTCAGCTCGATCTTATAACTCCTTCTTAATGAAAGATCTTCTTAAGCTAAGAGCGATGTGGGAAACGCGGCCATTATCATGTCAACACACAGGGAAAATGTGTCCAGAGTTGATGACATTTACCGGGAGAGCTAGAGCCATTTGACTAAAGCTGACGTTATTACTGCTGTAGCATGATGTTATTAGGCTAAATATTACATTTCTAACAGTGTCTGAGCTGATTTATTGACACAGCATGCTTGTAGGCTGCTGTAACGTTAGGTTTACAGAGGAAATAACGGGATGTGACTTAATCGTTAAAATATCGTTAGTGAAACAGAAACAAGCATTAGTTAGGGGACAAGAGTCAAGAGTCGCAAAGACTCACATAGGCTCTGTTAAAAGTTACTAAGAACCGGTGTATTTACTGTAGGCTATGTGTCCGGGGTCCCTCGCCGGTGGAACAAGTAACGTGACCACTAACTTGTCCCCAAACGAACGCATGTTTATGTGTTTCACACGATTAAGTCACATCCCGTTATTTCCTCTGTAAACCTAACGTTACAGCAGCCTACAAGCATACCGTGTCAATAAATCAGCTCAGACACTGTTAGAAATGTAATATTTAGCCTAATAACATCATGCTACAAGAATTGTGAGCGCGCTTGGCGCGCATCTACATTGAAACTAACGGATTTGTGCACGCAAAAGACGCTACATGTGAACGGCCCCATATGCAGTTACCTTACGTTACAGTTCCCTCAAACAATATCACGAAGCACAATACAAACCATATAAACAAGCTATCTATTAAGGGTACACTACTGATAAAATCTGAAGGTGCTTAGGTGACATTTACCCACCTGAAAGAATAAATAAAAACATTTTGCTGGTCTTCAGTAGCTTTACTCTAAGTGTAAC
Organism: Epinephelus awoara; assembly: GCA_035609425.1. NCBI lineage: Eukaryota > Metazoa > Chordata > Actinopteri > Perciformes > Serranidae > Epinephelus > Epinephelus awoara. Next base: position 40,128,705 of record CM069306.1, read on the forward strand.
TGCCAACTCTATACCTATACCCAACTCTGCCTATATGTCACACATACATTTGCAGTTCTACATCATGACACTGAGATCACTAGGATAATAGGGGACCTAACACCGACCGCTGTGGAAATATCATAGTATACATGTCGTTTATCAGTAGGCCTACTGCTAATTCTCAAACAGTTTCAGTTGGACGCTGTATCTCTACTGCTCACATGTGCTACCTGCTGGTTGTTGTTGCGCACTGCAGCTACTCCTGGATCAATTGTTTCACCCCCTTCACTGTGGCTGCGGCATTGAAATGAGTAACATCTGTATGTGAAATGGTTAACAAAGAACGACACAGGCTATTTCCACATATGTAATTAATTAGGCTATTATTTGTGTAATTACGAGATCTTTTCTCGTAATTATGAGATAAGGTGTCTAATTTTCTTTTTATCCAGTTAATGCAATGAGCTTCCGGGTCAGGCAAGTTGGATCAAATGAAAAATCAAAATCAAATTTTAATCGCCCATTTTTCGATTTGCTATTTTTGATGTGAGCATAAAATCAAAAATAAGAAAAACAAACCGTTTTTTGTATTTTTGAATTTGATTATTTAACGAATAATGGAAAAACAAACCGTTTTTTCGTTTTTTGATTTTTGATTTTAAATTGAAAATGGAATGAATGAATGATACACGGATTTTTTTAATTCCATTCTCTCATATTCTATTTTTGATTTCAAAACAAAATCAAAACAGCGAAAAATATGCCGTTATTTGTTTTCCGATTTTTGATTTGAAAACGAGAAATGAAATAACAAGTCGTTATCTGTTTCCCAATTTTGGATTCTAAAACGGATATGGAATGAATGAATGATACACTGATACGCATACTCGTAGTCCAGCCATCCACAAGGTTTGCTCTCACCAGTGGCTGGGAGCAGCAGCTCACTCAGCAGCCGACTCAGAGCTGGAAGTTTGTCGCGCAAGTTCTTATTCTTTGTCGACTCTGTAATAAAATTAAATTTGTCTAGTGTCTCATCCGCTTTTAAGATCTGCAAAGACACTCTCAAATTAGCATGAAGGAAACTTTCCTTTCGATACACTGATTTCCTCACAGCAGCCATTATGCTTGAATTGTTTGTGTTCCGCGGTCGTCTTCTTCTGCTACTCTATTGGGTTTTCCGGTCAGTGACGTGTGCATTGAAAGTGGGAAATACCATTGTGGACCATGCAGGGTAACTTTATATAGTGGAGTATAAACCAAAACCTCTGAGTAAAATACGAATGGAAAACAAACAAAAAATCATACAAAACTTAACAAATTAAAGTTGCATGACCCCCCTGAAGCCAAAATAAAAACCATATGCCCCCCCCCCCAGTGCTCAAAAAAAAGTTCGGGAACCCCCCCTGTTTTGGACCAGCCCCATTTGCATATAAATATCGATCAGCCCCTAACAATTTTAACTGCAGTATAAGATCTGAATAAATAGAAATGAGCAACATGTATGGCCACCTGTCAAAATTAACTCCAACAGCCTATCACCAGAATAATCGTTACTGCTGCTAAATATAGGCCTACTGCCAGATGCTATTGAGCATGTTCACTCACATCAGACAGCCTCTCACATCGGGTAATTACAGACAGGGCTGCAGCACTCTCCAAGGTGCTGAACCTGTAAGCACACTCGGATCAGGAAAATAATATCAGTAATAAGGATAAAAACATTTTTTCTAAGAGTGAGGGAACTACACATCCCACACTCCATTGTGATTCCCTTAATTCATTTAAGCAATACATCACTCCAGGCCGTGATATACGCTCATTATACCACGCTAAGGGGCGTTCGAAAACCCCCTTAGCGTGGTATAATGAGCATATATCACGGCCTGGAGCGACGTAGGCCTATTTCTTTTATTATTAAACGGTTACCAATAATGGCAATATGAAAGAGGAATACACAATAATTTTCATTAAGTTTTTAATTAAACAGAAATACATATTATCTAATAAAATAGCCCCGCTGTGAAAAAAAATAGTCCCAGCTCTCCGTACGTTAGCTCTGCATGTCATCTATTCCTCGCCTTTTTTTCGGGAGAAAGTCACTGCTCAATCAACTCTACCATTGTTAACCCTATCTGGAGGTGAAAGTTAACCTTAAACGAGTGAATTCAACTAATTTAGTCTATTTGTTAACGTTGTCAAAACACCGCAGCAACTTTTTGCTACCTACTGTAACAGTTTGTTGTCATGGATACATTGTTGCTTCTCTGACAATCAGCCCCGTAACTAAATATGACTCCTAATTACTCATTGACGCACAGTGCAGGATTTTATAATCTAATCTAATAGGGTTAGATTAGACCAGCTGACAATAATGACAACATTCTGTCATTCATTCATTCATTTCATTCGCTTCTCTCCTTCTCCAGTTGGTCAACCTCTCCGGACGTCAGTAAATAACGTCAGTAAACATCAAAACCAGCTACTTTTTGCTGCGTACTATAACAGTTGGTTGTTGTCATGGAAACATTGTTGCTTCCCTGAAGCGGAGTGATATGCTGTGATAAGGCTTTTTAGAATAGTAGCTGTGGTATACGCTCATTATAGCACAGTTAACAGCCAATCAGATTGCTGGATTTCACCTTTCCGTTTTATAATGCGAATTATATCTTTTACAGCTTTTAAAATACACACACACACACACACACACACACTGCGTTTTAAGTGCACTGGTGTTCATGGCGAGGTTCAGTAAGACTATCTATTCTGCCCTCCCTGAACGTGGTGTGTTTCGTTTGGCAGATAGCTAACAGTTCTTCAATGAAAGGCAAGTTTTCTTTCTTCAAGGATTTATTGTTACTCTCAATGGAAGATCACTGTAAAACTGAAATACATACAAACACGGGATTAATGCATTGTTTTTAAGTAATAAAGATGTTCAACCAACACAGTTTTAACAGCATTCATATTGACAGTAAAGCCATTAACCTTTAAATTATAACAGATGAAAATAAAGTCCGCTAGCTCAATGCTAAGATACAATGGAAAACGCCATAGACAGGCTAACGAAACTAGCATCGTCACAGTGGTAAAAACATTAACAGAACGCCATCTTACAACAGTAGCGGTTACAGTAACTACTATTCAACTGTACATTCAACTACATACAATACTCACAGGCATATGTTCTTTTAACTCTTGAATTGGCACTGCTGAAGTTCGGGCTGCAGACTGACTGCTTCTCCTGACATTTAGGTTAACTCTTTCCACCTCTGTAGCAGTACTGCCACCTTGTGGCAAAGACGTGCATGCCAGAGAGGGCAGCACACTCCCCGCCTGGTATAATGCTTTATACCACTACACATTGTCTTTAGGGAAAAGTAAGATGACCTCTGAGATAGGTCGCAAATACACTTTAGGAGTACCTTGTTTAACCACCCTAACTTCCACCTTGCGTACTCTGTTATCTTGGCTGGGTACAGTCTTAACAATGAGTCCCGTAGGCCACTCAGATCTTCTGGCCTGTGAATCTTTCAGTAAAACAACGTCTCCTACTTGCAGGTCGCGTCTGTCAGTGTGCCACTTTTTTCTGGGTTGGAGTGTTGACACATATTCTTGCCTCCACCTCCTCCAAAAGGCGTCGGCGTGGCCTTGAACCTTTTTCCAGTGCTTAATAGAGAAGTCTTTTACATCAAAGTCACCTTCAGGTGCAGACAGAATGTCTGCCTTTTGTGTCAACAACATTGATGGAGTAAGAACTGCAGGAGCATCAGGATCAGCAGATACTGGAACCAATGGTCTTGAGTTCATGATGGCGGTGACTTCTGCCATCAAGGTTGTGAGCACCTCATGTGTCAGGTGGGATGTGCTTGTTTTGAGGAGAAGAGCGTCCAGGATGCGTCGAGCGATGCCTATCATCCTCTCCCACACTCCACCCATATGAGAGGAGTGAGGAGGATTAAAGATCCAGGTGCATTTGCTATCATGGAGGTGTGTCTGCAGATCAGGATCCTCTGTGTCAAGGTTGAGTTCCTTACACGCCCCAATAAAATTTGTTCCTCGATCCGATCTGAGTGTTTTAATGGGTCCCCTGATTGCTGTGAACCGCCTGAGACCATTTATGAAACTTGCAGTAGTCATAGTTTCCAGGACTTCAATATGCACCGCCCTGGTGCTCAAACAGGTAAACATGGCTGCCCACCGCTTGCTCTCTGCATGGCCTCCTCTTGTTCTTCGAGCCGTCACGGTCCATGGGCCAAAGACATCCACTCCAACATGAGTGAATGGTGGCGACGATGACAGTCTGTCTGCTGGTAACTCCGACATCTTCTGTTCCTGTAGTTTACCTCTGAGTTTTTTGCAAGTGACACATTTATGTATAACAGTAGAAACAAGTTTATTTCCCCCAATTAGTCACAGTCCAGCTGATCTCAAGGCATCTTCTGTAAAATGACGTCCCTGATGTGCAACTTGATCATGATAATGCCTCACCAATAGTGTGGCTGTGTGCGTCTTTGGAATGATCACAGGATGTTTATCATCAAAGCACATGTCTGCTGAGGATGTGCGACCACCGACTCTCAGTAGTCCATCTTGATCCAGAAATGATGACAACTTCACGAGAGGGCTTTGCCTTTGGATTTGATCCCCTTTGGTAAGATGTTCTATCTCTTTACAGAAAATCTCTTGCTGCGTTGCTCTGATGATCACAGCTGTTGCTTGAGCATTTTCTTCTCCTTTACTGCTTTCACTATCAGGAGCCTTCACCTCGCTCCTGACTCTCTTGATTAATCTGGAGATAGCCCGCACCAGTGACTTCCACGAGGAAAATCTTTCAAACCTCTGTGCCCCAAGTAGATATTTTGATACCACTGACACCTTTGTGTTGATGGCTGTGACCTCAGGACGGATTTCTTGATCCTGGTCTGGATGTATCAGCTCGAAGTTGTCGACAGGAGCAGTGTTCTCTTGCTGTGGCCTTGACAGAAACGATGGCCCAGAAAACCAGTTGGTGCTCTTGAGGTCTGCAGCAGCTTGTGGCCGAGTCCCGTGGTCAGCGGGGTTTTGTTCAGTGTTGATGTAATGCCACTGGTGTGGATGAGAAGACTTCCTGATTCGTGTGATTCTGTTGGAGACGTAGACGTAGAATCGGCGTGACATGTTGTTAATGTAGCCAAGCACAATTCTACTATCTGTGTAGAATTGCACTGAGTGAATGTCAATGTCCATTTCCCCTTTAATGAAGTCTGCCATCTCGACTGCCAAAACGGCAGCGCAGAGTTCCAGACGAGGGACTGTATGTGCTGGACGCGGTGTCAGTTTGGATTTTCCCATGACGAAGCCCACATGATACTCTCCTGTTATGGAGACAGTTCTCAAGTAAGCAACAGCTGCTATGGCAATGTCAGAAGCATCTGAAAAAACACAAAGTTGTCTGTACTGAGTCTGTGTAGCCAATGAAACAGGAACGTAAGGTCTTGGGATCTCAAGCTGCTCCAGCTCTTTCATGGAGTTTCTCCAGAGCTTCCATTGTTCTTGTTTTGCTGTTGGAAGTGGAGCATCCCAATCGTACTGTTCAACAGAAAGCTCCCTCATTATGTTCCTTCCCCCCACAGTAACTGGTGCCACAAAGCCTAAGGGATCAAATAGACTGTTCACTGTGGAGAGAATGCCTCTTTTAGTCAAGGGTTTCTCCTCTGAAGAAACACAGAAGGTGAAACTGTCTGTCACTAGGTCCCAGCCGAGACCTAGGCTTCTCTGTAGGGGCGGTGATTCTCCTCCAAAATCAAAGTCTTTAACACCTTTGGCCCAGTCTTCTGTGGGGAAGGCTTTCATGACGCTGCTGCTGTTGGATGCTATCTTGTGTAGTCGGATGTTTGACTCAGCCAGCATTTCTTGAGACGTCTGCAAGATCTTGATAGCGTCTGTTTCAGTGGGGAATGATGCAAGTCCATCATCCACGTAAAAGTTGCGCATGACAAACTCTTTTGCTTCAGGAGTGGACTCTGTTGCCTCTGAGGCGGCTCGTCGTAGGCAGTAAATAGCAACAGCTGGTGACGGACTGTTGCCAAATACATGGACTGTCATGCGAAACTCTTTCACTGGTTTCTTCAGGTCATTGTCTTCATACCAGAAGAACCTTAAAAAATCTCGATGTTCCTTGCAGACTGTGAAACAATAAAACATCTGCTGCACATCTGCAGTAACTGCAACTGGTTCTTTGCGGAAACGGATCAGGACCCCCATAAGGGTGTTGTTCAGATCAGGACCACAAAGGAGCACGTCGTTAAGAGAAACTCCTTCATGTTTAGCACTGGAATCGAACACTACTCTTATCTGATCTGGCTTGCGTGGGTGGTAAACGCCGAATAAGGGTAGGTACCAACATTCCTGGCCTTCTGTTAGTGGTGGAGCTGGCTCTGCTTGCTTGGCATCAAATATTTTTTGCATGAAGTTGATGAACTCTTTTTTCATCTGTGGTTTCTTGTCTAGATTGCGCCTTACAGATCAGAGACGTTTCACAGCTTGAAGTCGGTTGTCTGGAAGACGGTTCCGTGGTGATCGAAACGGTAAGGGGGCAACCCATGTGTTTGCTTCATCCTTATAAGTTTGTTGATCCAGTGTTTCCAGAAAAACTCTGTCTTCAATTGACAGATCAAGGTTGTCGTCATGTTCTGTCCTCTGAAATACTTGGTAACCAAGATTATCAGTCTCCCTCGCTTGGTCAGACATGGAGCTTTGAAGATTCAAGCTTGGAGTGTGACAACTGAACTTCTCTTTCACCTGAAGGTTGTTGGTGCATGGACTCAAAAGTGAAGCTCGACCATTGTGTAGAATGTTGGTTTTGTAGACACTGGTTTGAAATGACATATGTGTGGCTCCGAGACACGCCTCTCCAACTATGACCCACCCAAGGTCCAGACGTTGAGTGTATGGTTCATTGTGGAGTCCATTGTGCTGCTCTCTAACCTTGTGCACACAGAGAATGTCTCTACCAAGGAGGATGAGGATTTCTGCATGTGGATCGACTTCTGGGATTTTGCCTGCTACTGGCTTCAGGTGAGGATAGTGAAGAGCAACTTCTGGAGCTGGGATTTCAGCTCTATCATCAGGTATCATGTCGCACTCGATGAGAGTAGGAAGAGAGAGCTGTGTCGTACCATCCAGTGACTCGATGATGAAGTTGTTTGCTCGTCTTCCTGTGACATCCATGACTCCTGAACATGTCTTCAAGATATATGGTTCTAGGTGTCCATCGATATTGAAGAGGTCAAAAAAGTCTGTCTTTGCAAGTGAGCGGTTGCTTTGTTCATCAAGAACAGCGTACATTTTGATTGCTCTTTCTGGCTGTCCCACAGGATACACCCTCACCGGACATATTTTAGAACACGATCTGGAGCCGGCTAAGTTTCCACATATTTCAGTGCACTTGGATGTCACCTCCATGTCTGTTAGCTCCTTTTGCTCCCCGCCATGGCTTTCAGAAGCAGCAGAGCTTTTCCACTTTAAAGGGAGAGGTTCTGGATGAAGTGCTGTGGTATGTGTTTCACTTCCACATTCTCTGCATCTTATTGGCACATTGCAGTCTTTAGCCATGTGGTTAATGGAAGAACAGCATCTAAAACACACATACTTGTCCTTCAGGAGAGATTTTCTTTCATCTAGACTCTTACTTCTGAACAGGCGACACTTCCTCAGTGGGTGCGGTTTACCATGCAGAGGACACTGTTTATCAGGGTCCATGATGTTCTTGTCAGTGGTAGTAGGTTGAGTAGCTCCACCTATTGGTGACACTTCCGTTTTCCTGACAGAGATTGGAAGCTGGTGTTTCTGCTTTAGACCTGCTGTTTTTTCCGTTCTTGGGCTGAAGGTCGTGACACAGGCAAAGCTGGGGTCATTGCGAACCTTGGCTTCCTCACTGATGAATCTGGCAAAGAACGAAAATGGAGGATAGGACACATCACAGTCTCTCTTATATTTTGAAGCAACGGTAACCCACTTCTCCTGCAGGTTGTATGGGAGTTTTGTCAGAATAGGGTTGACTCCATGTGCTGTATCCAGATGAGAAAGGCCAGGAAGATGGCTGTTCTGTTTTGCCACTTGTAGGTCCAGAAGAAGATCTCCTAGCTCTCTTAAACGCTGGTTCTCTCTGTTCGACACTTTTGGAAAGTCCTCCACTTTCTTTAACAGTGCATGCTCTATGATCTCTGGTGCACCGAAGCATTCTTCCAGTCGCTGCCACACCATGTCGAGACCAGCCCCAGGGTTGTGAATGTAAGCTGCTCTGATCCTTCTTGCTTGAGCAGCTGATTGTGGCCCGAGCCATTTTGCGAGCAGGTCCAACTCTTCTCGTGGTAGCAGGTTCAGATCCCAAACTGCAGTCTGAAACGATGTCTTCCACGCCCAGTAATTTTCGGGTTGATCATCAAATCTCAGTAACCCCGAACTAACCATCTCTCGACGCATCAAGTATTTTGCAAGGTCGGAGGTGTCTGTAGGTTGGACATGAGGAGGTCTTGGTGTAGATAGGTGGGGCCCAGGATGATAAAGCTGGCTGTCATTGATGGGCTTTTTTACATAAGGACCATAATTCCCACTGACAGGCTCTCTCTTGGGACTTACAGCATAGCTGTGTTGTGACATGCTCACCCCAAACTTCTGTCGTTGGTCGGACGAGAGGAATGGTAAAGGTTTAAACTCTTCCTTGCTGTGCCGGCTGCCCTGGTAGCCATCCAGGTCTTTGTAGTCCTCTGTCCCTTTAAGGTAGCCTGTGACTGGCTGATGCACGGATGGAGATGGAGGATCAGGAGGGTAGTCGGGAAACGTTTGTGGACCAGTAATGAATCCTGCATGTTGCTGCACATACTCTTGAGTGCGCTGGGTTGGATTGATGAGTGGCATCTCGTCCAGCTCGGGCTGTTGTGGGTCTCCGACTTCCTGTGCGGACTCTTCCCAAGCTTGAGCCTCAGCTTGTGCTGCCGCCGCTTCCTTTTCTGATTTGAGTACATGCAGATCTGCGTCTAAGTCAGCTTTCTGTTTAAGCTGGTCAGCTTGTTTCTTCAAGATGTCTGCTTCCTTGTGTGCAAAGGAAAGCTTCACTCGAGCAGCTTCAGCCTTTGCTCGTGCCCTGGCCACAGCAACAGATGATGAGGTGTTTTGACTGGAGAGTTGTGAACTGGCTGCTCTTGATCTTGTCTCTAGTGTTTTATCTCTTTTGGTTTCATCTGCCGGAGTTGCCATGATTGACAAGTCTTCTCTGATGCTTTACACTTGCAACTGTGGAGCAGTCCGTTTCCCAGTAGAGTGTGATGAGAAGATGCCTTTTTACAATTCTGCCCTCCCTGAACGTGGTGTGTTTCGTTTGGCAGATAGCTAACAGTTCTTCAATGAAAGGCCAGTTTTCTTTCTTCAAGGATTTATTGTTACTCTCAATGGAAGATCACTGTAAAACTGAAATACATACAAACACGGGATTAATGCATTGTTTTTAAGTAATAAAGATGTTCAACCAACACAGTTTTAACAGCATTCATATTGACAGTAAAGCCATTAACCTTTCAATTATAACAGATGAAAATAAAGTCCGCTAGCTCAATGCTAAGATACAATGGAAAACGCCATAGACAGGCTAACGAAACTAGCATCGTCACAGCGGTAAAAACATTAACAGAACGCCATCTTACAACAGTAGCGGTTACAGTAACTACTATTCAACTGTACATTCAACTACATACAATACTCACAGGCATATGTTCTTTTAACTCTTGAATTGGCACTGCTGAAGTTCGGGCTGCAGACTGACTGCTTCTCCTGACATTTAGGTTAACTCTTTCCACCTCTGTAGCAGTACTGCCACCTTGTGGCAAAGACGTGCATGCCAGAGAGGGCAGCACACTATCCAACAATTTGCAAACTAAATAACCTATAAATGAACTGACACTGGCATTCCTCCAACAACAGCATTTATTTCACATATACTTGTATGTATAGGCAATTGCTGTATGATGAATTAAACCTCAGGTTGTGTCTACTATTTTGTTTTTAGGCAGGATGAACTTGATGAAGTTGTGAGAACCTGGAATTCACACAAGATAAGAGCAAAGGCAGGTGATGGTGTGATAGGAGGTCGCCCGATTTTGATGTACACACTTCCACATGGTGCAGAAGACAATCTCAAGACCGTAGACATGGATGAACTGGCCCTTTGTGGGGAGGAATGCACCCCCAAAAGCCAATATCCATGTGATGAAACTGTATTTGATCTCTGCTGTCTTCTGATGGAGGAAAAGGGATGGGATGCTCCTACAGATGCATTTTCCGCTGCTGAACTGTACACCTTATTGAGAACTGAAATACTGCAAAGTATCTGAGGGTAGACAATTCTCTCTGCACAAAGGAGAAACATTAGTGTAGGCTTAATTCTATTTGGGACTCACATAGGCCACACAATCAAAGTATGGTTTCCTCTAAATCATCTGATCCAGACTTGAACTTAAAAGGAAGGTTCAGCACTCTCCACAAGAAAGTCCAGTCAGTGCTGATGGTAAATGTATCAACTGAAGCACTGCATTCCTTGGTGCTGGTAAAACCAAGGAAACTAACTGTTCCTACACACAGAACAGTGCAAATATGCTTACATGTAACAGGATGCATGGTGAGCTTGAGATTCCCATGCTCATGTTGGTGTGTTATAACATCCCTAGCCTATAGCTACTAATTTCTTGGACAAAACATAGTGTCAGGTGGTAAAATACTCATCCAGTACATAACCTGGATAATCAGAGGAAGCTAGAAGTTCAACTCAAATAGTTCTTCCATATATCCATTGAAATCATTGGATGTAAAAAGAACAACAGATTTTGCCAAGAGAGCTCAGTTTTCTCAATATAGCACACACTGAATAATTTATTGCTTCAATTGACTACATCCATTAACATTGACTGGACATGCACATGACAAGTAGTGAATTTTGCCTTTAAGTACAGTGATGTGCAAGACCAGTTTTACACAGCCAGGTGTGCACTTTTAAGGGTACAATATATTTAGCCTCCTTGCAGCATGTGAGATGAACCTATGCATTTGGTTTGAATGGCATGTCATCCTCACTTATCATCATATGTGAAATAGTTTCAGAAATTTTACTTTGAACATTATGAAAATATGTCCTGTGTTTTCTCTGGCTACCTAAACCAGTTTTTGTACAAAAGGAGACCCGTGAATACAAAGGCTGGGGACTGCTGTAAATAAAACTAGTTGACAATTATAGAATTTCACTTCTGAGTTATTTCAATACCTCACTGCCTTCAACCTGACTCTCTATTGCCCTCTGAATATTTTTGACCACATTAAATCCTTAGTTGTAGTCAGGTGAGACAGAGTCCGAATTATTACCAACCTGAATTTGTGTCAAAGCTGTCACCTTTGATGCAGTGACAAACGTTATGTAACAGTATCATTCTCAGAACTGATTACTGACTAAACATGCTGTCTCATTAAAGGTTGTATTGCGGATGACACATTGTGCACTTTTTTTCCCACCAAATAAACTGGGTGCTATAATCACTAGTACAGAGTATTAACCTATTAAACAAAAACTGTTCACTAGAAATACTGTAAAGACATGTTGTGGTGTTGGCCTGCAACACTTTCGTGAATCTTGCCCTTTGACTTAATGAATAGTTCAAAAAGACCATACACATGATATTAGAGTAACTGTCTTTTATTAACAAATTTTGAACATGGCTTGGTTCATTTGTAATAAAAACTGAACCCCCAGAGCCCTCATATAACAACTGATTTTTTTTCTTGGCTACATTAGTAAACTTGTATTTGTTTTTATTCCCAGCACCTTTTGTAGGACATCTTGTACTTAATTTGGTACAAAATGCAAACAAATACACCACCTTATTCATAGAATATCTGAAGTCTAGTCAAACAAACGTATAGTTGACCTGCAACACATGCCTGTGGTGGTTTGATAAATTAAAAAAGAAAGAAGGAAATTGGTGTAAAATCACAAAAAAATTGAAATTGAAAAAAAAATCACAGCATTTAAACAAGAGCTTAAGGATCTCTTCTGTAGTTAAAAAAGTATGGCATGACTGCAGGGGGGCTATGTGCACATGAGAACTGCAACCACAAAGGCATTTTAAGGCACAAAACTAGCATTTTTGCAGTAACTGCAAATTGCACAACTGTGAATTTATGAAGAAATATACAATATAGTGCTGGACAGGTATTTACAAGGGAAACTGTCACATTAAAATGTACAGGTACATTTTAAAACATTTATTGACCAGTCTAAAACCATCATTTGAACAATTTATAGGGCCCTTACTTACTTCATGAGTACAGGACACCTGAAGACAAGAATAATTGCACTTTGTGTGTCAACTGAGAAAGATTTTGGCAGAAACACAGAAGTAATTAAATGTGTATCGGTCTAACAAAAAGATTGTCCTAACAACTGACTAAATGTGCTATAGCATTTAAGATTTAACTTGGATTTAACTTGGCACAAAGTCAGAACATCTTACATTTGTTATTCCCTGAGATGAATTTATGAATGCGGGGCATCTGAAAACAAACTGTGCCTATAAAACACTTTCAGAGTAAGCAAAATTATTGCTTGAGTTTTTTGTGAGCAAGTCCGTATCATTTTACAACTGCTGGCTAGGAAGCAGTATGGCCACAATCATGGTTGAAGGGCCACATACTGTGTTACACAATGTCCATCACCCAGATGTTGCTGTCAAGGATTTCATTGAATTCAGCACGAAAGTCTGGGAAATTTTCATAGCACTCAGGTAGCTCCAGGAACATTCCACATGTTCGTCCAATTGGACGTCTTGTGAAATCAGACATTACTGTGAACTCAATAATGATACTGTCTGACACAATCAAATCGGATCCTGTGCAGAATCTTAGAAATTTCCCCAGTTTTGCTTCATCCAGTTCCCTAATATACCGTCTGAGATGATGTTCAACCTCTTTTTGCTTTGCTGTCATATCTGCTGGGAACTTCAACAGCCTCAACATCTTCTTAGTTGTTAGTTTAAGGTCAGCATACATCTTTGTCAGTTCTTCATAACTGAGATTCATCTGTGGTTTTGTGATGTCCCTCCAACAATCAATTACAAAGTTTGGCTTTTGCACAAGTTCTTTGTGGGAAATTTCTTCCAGAATTGCTGGAAGGGTGTCTGCTGAGACTCTTCTTCTGCATTCGTAGTTGTTGAGGACTTCCAAAAGGTCATCAGGGTCAACAGAAGAGAAGTCTTGTAAAGCTTGCATGAGGACCTCTCTCTCTTGGCAGCTTGTGAACTGAAGAAAGACTTCTGTCAGGTCACTGTGCACTGCTCCAAATAACATCTCCTCAATGAAAGGGGGTGCAAGCTTAATAGGAAGATAGTGGCAATCTTGGTATCCTCTCAAGAAAATTCTGCCAATGGCTTTCCAGGTGTCAGCCTTGAAATCGTGTGTGATGAAGGGTACTTTCAATGTTGTCCCAAGTGTGCAGCGGTCATAGAAATCCTGCCAAAATGCACTAAAGACATCTCTGAGAAGCCCTGACCCACTACCAGCTTCCTCAGAGTAATCTGGTAGTATTCGTCTCATTTCCAGTGGTCTGGTCAGAATCTGAGGGTCAGAAAATGCTTCAATCATGTCACTGAAGCAATTTGCATGATGTATAGTAATAATTTTTGGTAAAGTTGCATGATCAGGTGTTTCAGGCTGATAAATCAGTGTGTCATCTTAATTAAACTCAGCCTCTGTGTGTGGGCCAAATGCAATTTCAGGGTCAGAACTATCATACGTGATGTCTCCTTCTAAAATAAGGTTGATCTCTGAGACTGCTGGGTGATCTGTGATGACTGGAAGATTTGCAGCAGAGAGATCTGTGACAACAGGGTGATAAAGGCTGCTTGCCTGGTCTTCGTCTTGATCTGAGTAACTGGGTGACAGAGATAGGGACTGGCTGTCAGAAACTTCAATAACTTCATCCTGGCCCGCAAAGCTCAAATCATTGTCTTGGAGTTCAGTGCTATAGGCATGTTCACCTGATAGTGGTTTTGGCTGAGTGGCAATGTAGAATCTCAGCCTTGGTAGTTTGACAGTCTCATATATGGTGCCAACTGAAACATCATCAGAAAAAGAGTTTTGTTTAAAGTCCCATACATCAAATGTAAAATCTGATTCATGGCCTTTATTTGAAACACCTTTTGGGAAAAAAAGACTCTTCCCCTCTTTCAGGATCTCATTAAATCCAGCATTGATGTCCATAACAACCTTTCTGGTGCCCCCTCCTTGTTTGGCTCTAACCTGTTTAGTTTCATTATTTTCTTGGTGTATCCAACCTATCTCAATAGTCCGCGTAGTTACCCTTGGTCTGGAATGGGGTTCAGAGGTTTGTGGCTCCTCTCCACTTTCTTTGCTTTCCTTCATTTTCTCCCTGAGCCTTTCAAGAAGACCCAGTTTGCGCTTTGAGACTGGCTTTTGATTGCTGCAAAAATTGAAAAGTGCAATTCTATCTCCATATGAGGGAATGTAGTTGGCCAAAGCTGAATCGTCCATAAGCCGGATTACATCAATGTCGATCTACAGAGCAAAGGAAAAACATGATCAGGGTAAAGAAATATAATGGGTACTACTTTCACACATTGTAATATGTTGCCGTGGAATACAAAACTAAAATTGACAGTGAGCTCAACAAATAGACGGACAGGGAAACACTGTTTAGTGTTTTAGCTCTATCTTATTAATTTGAAAGTAAAATGACACAATGACTTTGTTGTTAAAGTGCAACTGCCATCATTTTAATTTCATGCATGTAGAATCATCAGCTAAAAACGGCAGCCCTTTTTGTTTATGTTTCCCTATTTAATATGATATTCATAAAGTAATCATTTTCATTTTGTCAATAATTCTTTCCATATGCACAATACTTCATGCTCAGGCCATGATGGCTGCTTGTATCTGTGTGTGGTGAATTGCTGTGACTTGCTTGCCTGTGGTGTTGAAAAGACAATATTTCCCTAATTTCCCCGAGGGAACCTGTCCAAAGGGATTAATAAAGTTCTATCTTGTGTTATCTTATCTTCTGCTGTCTACTGTTTCTGCCAACCTTATCTTTTTACATTGAGTTTTCCAAAGAGTTTCAGAGATAGAGAGTGAAAGAGAAAAACCTCAGTGGGAGGTATCATATTGTTGATTATGTTGATGTGATTGTCAACACATCATTTTTAATGTGTATGCGTGTGGATGTCATTTCATATTGATTTTGAGAGTCTTTACTTCCTGACTAACCCTGGAAGTATTTGTAAACAGTCCTGAGCAACATTAAAATCAGCATATCACCATTTTAGCTAGCTTCCTTTATATGCTTTAGTGTTGACTACTTGATGTTAGGTTGGTAACAACAAGGTTAATAATACTTAAGATGTGAAACACATATCAATTAAGTATGCAGTTGCATAACTTCAGAAACTTACTCTTAATGTTACACTCCATGTCGCTGCGTGCAGCTCTCAGTCGCTCTCCTACAGAAGAGTATTAGGGATGGACCAGAGGAGACATTTCGACTTTATTCTCGAAATTTTGACTTTTTTCCTCAAAATTATATTTTGATTTTTTTTCCTCGAAATTTTGACTTTTTTTCTCGAAATTGTATTTCGACTTTATTCTCAAAATTTTGACTTTTTTCTCGAAGTGCATGATGAAAAAAAATCTACCTCCTAGTATTTTTTTTTCTCATGAGTGGCCCTAATACTCTTCCGTATTAAACAAATCCGTGTGTGTGTGTGCTTGCCTCGCACGCCTGGAGTAAATTTCCCCTGGACGAGATTCAAGTGTTTGTTGCACCGCATGTGGTGCTGTCTCTGTAGAGGAAATTATGCAGTGTAGGATTTAAATCTGCACTAGGCAGACTGATCCTCATCAGCTAACCTATTGATCTTTGGTTAATTATTGTTTTTTTGTATCATAATTAGATATCATTATTATTATTATTATTATTATTGATAGATATTGTCATTGTTTCCAGATTTTGGGATCATTTATTGTTATTCTCATTCATCATTTATTGCTATTTTCTAAAGATTTTGTCTTAAGATATCCAGTTTTTTTTTTGGTTTTGTAGATTTTGTTTTTTTTCTTTTCTTCTTTTTTTGGTTTATTGGGTTAACTGGGTGAGTGTGTGCAAGTGGTATAAAAGCACAATCAACCTTGGTGGTGACCTCCTGGGCCCAGCATATTGTGGCCTTTTGCCCTTTTGCTGTGACTAACAGTGCGCCTCTTCTCTCTGCACAGGAGCTGTTGGGCCGGTGTGGCGAGTGGCTGACTGACCCCAGCGGTGGTGGTCCCTTTACTCCCTGTACAGTAGTGCACTTGTCAGTCTCTGGTGTCATTCGTACCTGTGTGACCTTTTTGTCAGTGTTTAGAGTGGTGGTCCCCTCTAATAGATTTCCTGGGGGTGAAATTCCCCTAGGTGGCGTTGTTGGACACTTGTTAATTAACAAAAGTAAATCTAACCCTCATAGCCTTGCCACAACCCACACCCCGATGACCACAGGAATAGGCTGGGAAGAACAGTATAGAAGGGAAAAAGAGAGGATTGACTCGATGCGGCGCCAGAGAAAGGCTGACATAGAACAATGGAGACTGATGGAGCAGCTGGAGGCTGAAACAGTACAAATCGAGCTCCTTACTGACTCATTACTGAACGGGCCCCTAATGATGGATGCCATACATACTGATGGGAGAGATAGACGCCAGGGAATAGCAGCCTCCTGAGGTGTAAAAGGTGGGGGCCTAGAAGTGGGCCAGACGGCTCCCGACCTTCTCCTCTGCTTCACTTCAACTCGTTCTCTGGATAGGCTGTAATATCTTAGGTTCAGCAGGCTGGTATTCAAAGACAACACTGGAGATCAATGGAGTCAGGTGCAACCGAGTTTAATGTGTTCACAAGCTTTAACACATACAACTCAATGAGTCAGGCTCCGGAGCAAGACTGAAAACCCTCTGTCTGTGTTCTTTCTTTTATGCTGGTGGAGATTCTTCCGAATCTCCACCCTTTTCTTTAGCTCTTCCTATCCAGGCTCGTTTCTATTGGAAGCAGACTTTTTCTTTTTGGCTCTCATCATCTGACTCGAAACTATTGGTGGCAGTTTCTATTGGCCCTTGTCCGATCATGACCTAATGGTGTAATCTTTCTCTTGGAAATCCCAAAATTCTCCCACCCTTAGTTTCGGGCCTGGTTTCACTTTATTTATTAAAAACATGTGTAACTTGGGGAGTATGATGTGTTCTTATCATGTGTGTGATTACAACAGTGATTTACCTTACATGGTTACATGAAACATTGCACAAACCACTCCAAACTTAATCATTGAACTTAATCAACTTATGCAGAATAAAGTATTTATCTGATTATTACATGAACTTCTTTTGGTCTTAATCAATGTATGCAATGTAAAAACCTTGACCTGATTAGTCACAAAATCTTACATCAATCTCCGCGCAATTGTCAGAGACGAGGAAACTGGATCAGGAGCTGCTACAAGAATGGGGCGAGGCCCTAAGCACACAGGCGCAGAAGATACAGCAGATGACTCATGATATGGATCGATTGGAAATGCACCTGAACGGCTCCCAAGCTACTCAGCAAGGAAGTGAACTCCCAGTAAGTGCCTCCAAAGAGCACATAATAGTGCGGCTTAAAGGTACTTTAGAGACTAACAAAGCAGAACCGGTGACCAAACAACCCAATGAGAAGGCACGTGATGACAGAAGGGAGAGGGGTTACCAGAGAGATGGGGCCCTTGGCATGGTGTTGGGAGGAGGGAAGACAGTCAGGCGACCCACCCTTTCTGAAGATGAGAATGACTCGTCAGACGTCGTGACCCCCAAAGCAGATTTCATGTGGCCCTTGGTGACGAGAGCCTCCGGACGAACCCAATATGAACCATGGCCTTTCATGGACATGATAGGTCTGGCGGAGCGCCTACCTGTCCTCACAGATGGAGCTGATAAGTGGATAATGGCATTGGAAGAAACCACAGCTGGCATACGCTTGGCATTGGGGGATATCAAGGCTGTACTCACATATGTGGCAGGCAAACATACCATACAAGAGATGTTCAGCGAAGCTCTGTTGGGCCTAGCAGTAACTAGCAATGCATATGATGACGAAGATTTTGGAACACACCGTAACAGACTGTGGCAGCAGTTGAGAAAACAGTATCCCGAGAAGAGAGACCCAACCAAATTGGAAGGAGAAACTTTATCTGACGACGAGTGTCCCTCCAGATTCCTACACACCTTCCAGCGAAGATGGAAAGAGGAGACAGGATAAGCATGGAACGCCAACCAAACCACCCAAAGTTTGTTCAAAATGATGGTCAAAAAGGCAATGCCAGAAGAGGTGCAACGGCGCTTGGATGGCGTCGTAGGGTTGATGAAGATGGACTGGCCTATGTTCTCAGAACATATTGACCATCATGTGGAGCACTACAGGAAGGAGAAGAAAAAACAGGAAGAGGATAACAAGCAGTTGGCCACTAAGCTAACAATTGCAGTTGGGGGAATTGAGTAAACTAGCCAAAAAAGAAAAAGAGAAAACAAAGATCCAGGCTCCTGTTGTCATGGCCAATCAGGCAATGCCACAAGCTGCCCAACCCTTGCCAGGGCCTCAGAAGGCTGACCAAACGTCCCCCACAGACCCCAAAACAAGGGGATATCACGCCGCCAATGCCACTCATTGCCACTACTATTATCCACAATGGGCAGGTGGAAACTACGGTAACCTAAGGCCCCCGAGGGGGTGGGGTCGAGGCGAACCTAGGGGAGGACCGGCAGGCCGAGGAGGATGGAAAGGGGGACCTAACTTTTCTTCAGGACCCCAGCCACCGCAACAGCAAACCTATCAGCAAACCGCACCCTATCAGCAATCAGGCCCCCAGGAAATGAACACCAGATTTCCAGGAGTGAATCCTGTAGCACGGCCACTGACGTAGGGATTGTCCGGTCAACCCATGGGAAAGTCCAGCAGAAAATTGGCCGAACATGCAGACAGGGTGCCCATGGTAGGGCTGCCTAGAGAAGCCTGAGGGGGAAGGAATGTCACCAGTCATTTCATACATACAGCCACACGACGAACTAACTATACCTGTTGTCATCCACGAACAAGCATATCCTTTTATGGTGGACACAGGGGCTACATATTCATGCATTGGAAAAGAAGGCTCTCCACTCCCCCTCTCTAAGTCATCCATCAAGACCATAGGCTTCTCTGGGAAATCACAAGTCATACCAATGACAGAGCCCGTTCCAATGCTCATTGCCGGTAAAGTCATATTTGCACCCCTACTCTACTCAGCTCATATGCCAGTGAACCTTCTAGGTAGAGATATATTGACTCCTCTCAAAACTAAGATCATGTGTGCTCAAGATGGACTATATTTAGACTTCTCTGACGACCCCCAACAAAGCATGATGCCACAGCTGCCCGGGAACGCCACAGAGACACCACAGGCGCTGGTCTGCTGGCTCCAACTGACACCAGAAGATTCTCACCTCAAACACACATGGACTCAGTGGGAACCATGGGTCAGGTTACATTTTGACACAGCACATACTTCCACTCTGCCACTGCATTGCACGCTCATGTATGACGTGGACCAGACTCATGTAGATTATCAAGAATATTGGGACACAGTGCTCAATAAAAAAACATGCCTGATCACTAGTGAAGACATGTATTTAGGACCTCAGGGTGTGGCGGCAGCCGTCTGCCTCCCCGAAGAATTAGCAGGATGGTTTCAGGTGCCAAATTCTGCACCACACGTTACACTGATGATAGCAGAAGGTTATGAGTCTCATCATCTGGGTCCAATGGTCAGACGTGCACTCCAGGTGTGAGAGTGGTTACCCACTAAGAATAAATACATCCACATTTCAGATGACAAACAATATATCAGAATCTCAACTAAGACAGGTGAAGCAGTCGCAGACAAGGTACTTGTAGATGGTACTACTCACGCACAGATGGTAGCCACAGAAGAACACGCACAGTTGTTGAGTAAAGTTCCACCACAGCTATGGACAGCACATAAAACAAATATAGTCTTGATAAAATCAGTGCAACCTGTTCGCATCACACTAAAACCACATGCTAGCCTACCATACAAGAGGCAATATCCCATCCAGCAGCATGCGATTGACGGTATTCGACCCACAATTGAGGGCTTGGCAAAAGCCGGAGTTCTGGTCAAAACTAGAAGTCCCTGCAACCTTTTTCCAATCAAGAAACCAAATTCCTCAGATTATCGTTTAGTACACGACCTAAGAGCAGTTAATGCAGAAGTGGAACCGGAGACGCCACATGTGCCAGAGTCACACACGTTGCTTTCAAACATACCCCCCAACACACAGTGGTATACACTCATTGATTTGTGTTCTGCTTTTTTCAGTGTACAGCTACACCCAGACTCTCAATATTTGTTTGCGTTGAAGGTCAGCAATACGCATATTCCAGACTTCCTCAGGGCTTCTCGCATTCCCCATTGATTTTTAACCGTGTGTTGACACAGGATCTAGCTAGTTTGAACGTGCCGAGCACTGTATTACAATATGCAGATGATTTGCTGGTCTGTAGCTCTTCAAAAGAACAGTGTCAAAAAGATTCCATTGCAGTGCTCACAGCATTAGCAAAGGGGGGACACAAGGTCAGTAAAGACAAATTGCAGTTCTGCCAGCAGTCTGTAGAGTACTTGGGCAGACAGTTGAGTGGGGATAAAAAGTGCATTGCCCCATCTCAGATAGAGGCAGTAAGTAAGGCTTCTCAACCGCAGACGGTGGGCCAAATGTCGTCTTTTCTCACTCCTGAGCTTGACATTCAAAGTTGTACTATCATTAATGCAGCCACCAAAATGGTTCTACCCACAGAAGGTACACCACATGACTGTCTTCATGACACAGACAAATTTATGCGTGCTCGAGAAGATTTACACAATTAGGCCATTTTAGCTGACCTCACGCTGTTTGTTGATGGCTCCTGTTTTCGGGACGCCACAGGTAGTCATGCAGGCTATGGAACTGTACAGCTCAATAATGATCAAAATTTTGTGACTATACGATCATAAACTTGCTCAGCCCTGCTCCGCCCAGCTTGCAGAGATAAAAGCTCTAACAGCAGCATGTAGAGCAGCAAAGGGAAAGTCATTGAATGTATATACGGATTCAGCATATGCATATGGAGTGTGCCACATCCACGCAAACATTTGGAAACAGAGAGGGTTTCGTAGAGCGGACGGCATGGGAAAGTGGCCACCCCAGTTATACATGGGGAGGCCATTGTTGACTTGTTGGAGGCTATGCTCCTCCCCAAAACCCTAGCTATAATCAAATGTCCAGCCCACCAAAAGACTGATTCATTGATAGCCAAAGGTAATAATCTAGCTGATGTAGCAGCCAAACAGGCAGCAATAGGTGCAGTAATGGCACCCATGTTAACCATTCAAGATTGTGAACCCCTCACCACCATGCCTTCTCTTGTAGCCGCGCAAAACAGAGTAAGTGAGGCTGAAAAACGACTGTGGATCGAGGCTATGCTCCTCCCCAAAACCCTAGCTATAATCAAATGTCCAGCCCACCAAAAGACTGATTCATTGATAGCCAAAGGTAATAATCTAGCTGATGTAGCAGCCAAACAGACAGCAATAGGTGCAGTAATGGCACCCATGTTAACCATTCAAGATTGTGAACCCCTCACCACCATGCCTTCTCTTGTAGCCATGCAAAACAGAGTAAGTGAGGCTGAAAAACGGCGCTATCAAAACACAAGCACAGGGGCCAACAAATGGTCTCTGGTGAGATAGTCATGGCAATTTTGTACTACCAACCTTGTTGCTGCGACATGCTATAATTTGGGCGCATGGTAATGACCATTGCGCAAGGGGGGAGATCCTACGGAAATTGCGAGCAACATGGTGGTCACCATTCATGACAGCCACGGTAGATAGAGTACTAGGCGAATGCGAGATCTGCACAAGATACAACATCAGGAGAGCTTTTAAAGCTCCACTGGCGCATATACCACCTCCAGATGGTCCTTTCAGACACCTCATGTTAGACTACATAGACATGGGAGCACAATCCAGAGTAAGAAGAATGAGATACGTCTTGGTGGTAATATGCAGATACAGCCGATGGGTAGAAGCAACAGCTACAGCTTGATCAGATCATAGAACAGTTGCAAAATTCCTCTGCTGAGAAGTCTTCCTGAGATTTGGGTTGCCGGACACCATATCATCAGATAACGGAAAACACTTTGTATCTAATGTAATACAAGAAACATTGAAGCAACTAGGTATCAAACAAAAGTGGCTGTGTTTACCACCCTCAATCACAAGAGGCAGTAGAAAGAGCAAATAGGATCCTGAAAAATAAAATACCAAAAATAAAGATAGCGGGGAAAAGCTTAACTGGGTGGATGCTTTACCGCTTGCACTAATGTCAATGCGCTCACAAGCTAGCAGAATCACGCATCAAACACCGCATGAAATGCTTACGGGTTGACCCATGCCAATACCATATTGGAGCAACTGCAAAATGAAATGTTTGACTATCTAACTCGTATCCATAGGGCCATCTTCCAGCAGGTGAAAGGGGCCATAGAGGACAGACGAGTCGAGATCCCAGAGGACCTTCAGAGGATACTCCCCGGAGAGTGGGTATACGTCAAAGTATTCAAGAGAAAGTGGGACCACCCGAGAAGGGAAGGTCCAAACAAGGTCATATTAGCAACCTCAACAGCTTTGAAAGTTGACAGTAAGGACGTTTGGTTTCATCTTAACCACTGTTGCAGAGCTAACAAACCGGAGAGACCTATACCCCAAACCAGGACCAGATGGAGGATACTTCCCTCTGGGCCGCAAGGGGAAGGTGAGACCACCCCAAGGGAAGTAGGGGGTTTTCCAGAAGGGGAAGGCAATGCCTCCCCGCAGGAGCAAGGGACAAGGCAATCCTCACGCTTGGCGGCCAGGTGGAATCGGAGCAGGGCCCAGAATAACAGCAGTGGGTTGCTGCCAGGGAGGGTATCATCAGAATTTAAAAATTGACCGCAGTGATCTTCATCTAAATCATCAACGTGTCTATTAGACCCCATCCCAACTAGGCTACTCAAGGAGGTCTTACCTTTGGTTAACACTCATTTATTAGACATGATCAATATATCCTTATTAACAGGCTATGTACCACAGTCTTTTAAGGTAGCTGTAATTAAACCTCTCCTAAAAAATCCCACCCTGGATCCAGAGGTGTTAGCCAACTATAGACCACTATCTAATCTTCCCTTTCTTTCAAAGATCCTTGAGAAAGTAGTCGCAGACCAGCTGTGTGATTTTCTCCGTGATAATAATTTATTTCAGGAATTTCAGTCAGGATTTAGAGTGCATCATAGCACTGAGACAGCACTAGTTAAAATTACAAATGACCTTCTGATTGCTTCAGACAAAGGACTCGTCTCTGTACTTGTTTTATTAGATCTTAGTGCAGCGTTTGACACAATTGACCATCAAATTCTACGACAGAGACTGGAACACTTAATTGGCCTAAATGGTCCTGCACTAAGCTGGTTTAAATC
The DNA here is from genome assembly GCA_035609425.1 of Epinephelus awoara. Taxonomy (NCBI): domain Eukaryota; kingdom Metazoa; phylum Chordata; class Actinopteri; order Perciformes; family Serranidae; genus Epinephelus; species Epinephelus awoara. The sequence continues at coordinate 40,152,322 of CM069306.1, forward strand.
TTATTTATCTGATCGTTTTCAGTTTGTTCACGTTCATAATGACTCATGCTTACGTACTAAAGTTTGTTTTGGAGTTCCGCAAGGTTCCACAAGGTAAATAGGCAATCCTATTTACTCTATATATGCTTCCTTTAGGCAACATCATCAGAAATCATAAATTTCCACTGTTATGCGGATGATACACAGTTGTATTTATCGATTAAGCCAGAAGAAAGTAATCAATTAACTAAACTCCAACTGCCTTAAAGACATAAAAACCTGGATGAGCACCAATTTCCTGATGTTAAATTCAGACAAAACTGAAGTTATTGTTCTTGGCTCCAAACAACTCAGAGACTCTGTATCTGATGACATAGTTTCTCTTGGTGGCATTGCTCTGGCCTCTAGCACTACCGTAAGAAACCTCGGAGTAACATTAGATCAAGATTTGTCTGCGTAATATTGTGAAAATTAGGCCTATCCTGACCCGAAAAGATGCAGAAAAATTGGTCCATGCTTTTGTTACCTCAAGGCTGGATTACTGTAACACTCTATTATCAGGTAGCTCTAGTAAATCCTTAAAAACTCTCCAGCTTATTCAGAATGCAGCAGCACGTGTACTAACAGGAACTAAGAAACGAGATCATATTTCTCCTGTTTTAGCTTCTCTGCACTGGCTCCCTGTAAAATCCAGAATTGAATTTAAAATCCTACTGTTAACTTATAAAGCTCTAAATGGTCAAGCATATCTTAGAGAGCTCAGAGTGCCATATTATCCCACCAAAATTCTGCGCTCTGAGAATGCAGGGTTACTCGTGGTCCCTAAATTCTCCAAAAGTAGATCAGGAGCCAGAGCCTGCCGGAGGCCCCCCCCCCCCATAATACACCGGCACCTTCTCTCCCTCTCTCTCTCTCTCTCTCTCTCTCTCTCTCTCTCTCTCTCTTTCTCTCTCTCTCTCTCTCTCGTATCCTATTACTGCATCTTGCTAACTCGGCCATTCTGGATGTCACTAACTCAGCTTCTTCTCTGGAGCCACTGTCTCTCAGGTTAACTCATATTGCAGCGGTGCCAGTAGCCAGAACTATAACGATAATATTATTACTTTCATGAATGTTGTTGTAAGCTACTGTCATTACCGTCTGTCCTGCATATCTCTCTCTCTCTCTCTCTCTCTCTCTCTCTCTCTCTCTCTCTCTCTCTCTCTCTGTCTCTCTTTCTGTCTCATTGTGTCATACAGATTACTGTTAATTTATTATGTTGATCTGTTCTGTACAACATCTATTGCACCTCTGTCCATCCTGGAAGAGGGATCCCTCCTCAGTTGCTCTTCCTGAGGTTTCTACCGTTTTTTTCCCCCGGTAAAGGGTTTTTTTGGGGGGAGTTTTTCCTTATCTGCTGTGAGGGTCCAAAGGACAGAGGGATGTCGTATGCTGTAAAGCCCTGTGAGGCCAATTGTGATTTGTGATATTGGGCTTTATAAATAAAATTGATTGATTGATTGATTGAAATGTGACACCTTTATGATCAGCGCCAAGTGGAAGAGGTTAAGGAAAAGAGACGACACAGCAGAAATTCTACGATAAAAGAGCGAGCGCAAACAAAAAAATTCCAGTCCTGCTTGCGAAACTTGACTCATTGAGTTGTGATGTGTTTGTTGCCTGTGACACATTAAACTCAGTTGCATCTGATTCTACGTGTCTCCAGTGATTTTTCGACCTGAGTATTTGAGTTTTTGATATCTAATAGAAGACAAAGAAAATTTGTTCGGGAGATGGGGAGCGAGGTCGCAAGCTTTCTGGCACGGCTCTAGACCTTGACTTTTTTGCTTCTACACCGTTTTGGAAAGTTAAGGTATTTTGATTGCACAGCTTGGAGATTTTGTTAAAGGTACACTACAGTGTTTCATAGCAAACAATTTGGGAGCACATGGATTTGCTGGATTTATTGAAAGTTTTGTAGGTGAATACATTTGCCGGTATTGTGTGGCAAAAAAGTCTGAAATTCAGGAGAGAGAAGTAAGGTCGGGTACATTTACTTTCCGAAGGAAAGAGATGCATGAAATGCATGTCAAGTTAGCACATGACAATGCAAAACCTTGTTACGGTGTTAAACAAAACTGTTTTCTCTGCATATCTTTCTCATTTCAGTGTCTGCACTGGCTACCCACCAGATGTTGCACATGGCATCTTTGAAGGCATATTACCAGTTGAGCACACTGCCTCACTGCCTTTGATTTAAAAAAAAAAAAATAAATAAATAAATTCACACTTGACAATCTCAGTGAGTCCTTGACAATCTCAGTGAGTCCATTCAGAAAGTGGACAGACAAAAGTAACCCTCATTCTATTCCCAGGACGTTCATGCTAAAGAAAAGAATTGGGGGAAATGCCCACGAAAATTGGAGTCTTTTGTGATTGCTTCCATTTTTGGTTGGACAGTTGGTGCCCCCAGATGAGCCAGCCTGGCAGGTCATATTGGACCTTAAAGATATTGTTGAACTAGTTGTTGCCCCAGTGCACACAACACAGTCCATTGCTTTCCTTGAAGCCAAGATTTGTGACATGTGATATAGGTTACAAGAGGTGTTTCCAGGGATAATTTTGTTGAACATTACCCAGAGATGATCAGATTCTTTGGTCCACTAGTTGGGATGTGTACAATGAGGTTTGAGGTGAAACACAGTTTTTTAAACAGGTGGTTCGTCACAAACACTGCTTTAAAAACATACTCCTGTCCCTGGTGGTGAAGCATCAGTTCATGATGGCATATCACTTGGATTCATGCACAGCTCAAACATCTAGCTTGACTGTCTCAGCTGTTTCAACACTCTCTGTTGACATTTTGCATCACAATGTACAGAAGGTTCTGTAGCTGAAATACCCTGATATTACTCACCTTCTTTTCTTTTTTTTTCTTCTTTTTTAAAAAATATACTTTATTAATCCTCGAGGGGAAATTAAATTTTTCACTCTGTTGTCAATTACACACAGGTCCAAAGAATCAGCTCACAAAGAATGCGTCTGTTAATGGAGTTAACAACAGGGGAGGTATGGTTGTTGTTCATGGCTCTGCTCATGGCTTGCCAGGGTTTGCAGAGGTTATCCAGATGGTTATTGTGGAGAAGAGCTTCAGCTTTATTGTCAAAGACCTGGGGGCATGGTATAGGGAGCATTTTAGGGCATGTGAGTTACAGTGTTTCCTCTAGGATTTTTTTCAGCAGCGGGGTGAAAGAATCACGGTTCTGAGTAGTATCATGATACCACTGCAAAAATGAGGCAGATGTGCCTTTTGTCATTTATAAAAAGATAAATCACTTTTCTATAATACATCAATGATATTTCAATGGAATAAATTACTGATTGACTTATTCATACTTCAAAAACAGCATCAATAAGTGATTAACATAGGGGGGATCAAAATAAAATAAATAAATAAAATAAAAATCAACCAGCCACCCTCCTGCCCTGACAAGTCCCTCCATAAGTAAAGAACAGTCCCTAAAGTGCGGTGAGGTTTGTGGGCCGTTACCTGCCACAACAAGTAATGTGAACGGATTGTTTCTCCTCACGCCACATACTGTGTGCCGCCATGGCTCGGCTGTTCAGGTACTTTTGGGCAGTCATGACAACAAGTTATTCACCTGGAGCCGGACTTCTCTGTTGCCGGTAAGCCGTTATCATGCACCGCCGTATTTGCTAGGAATACATTCCTGTCCGTGTCTGTGTCTATTTTTAGTCGCATATGCGAGTGCAGTGACGGACGGAGTAAAATATCGCCACGCAATATTTGTCCAAATATATTCGGTGCATCCCTAAATAGGAGCCTTCCCCCACTCCCCCCTCCCCTCACCGCTGCTCTCCTCACTACACTGGCTGCTGTGCTGTGTAAGAACACAGTTGTCTCAGAGCGGTGGTGGTGCATTTGCAAAATACATGTTTTGAAGGAGCAGCAGCAGCGGCAATAATTTAGCAGCAGCGTGCCGCCGCTGCTAAATGAATGTAGCGTAACCAGGGTACAAATAGGGGCAGACTACTATTTGAAGGAGGCTTTTAATAAAAGAAAAAAAAAAATCACAGCCAAATTTGAAAATATAAACACTGCATTTTTTATTTCTTTTTTTTTTTAATTTAAACAGCAGAAATATTGATGTAAACTTTTCTTTACAGTAAAAATGTACATTTTCTATATAGTATTACAAATAAAGTACTGTATTATTTACAGTAACAAACTTTAACAGTAAAAATAGTTTTTTGTGTTTTTGTAAATCACCAGCATTTACTATTTACTACCCAACAGTGTAGTTGTCCTGCCTTGAAACAGTGAATCATCTCATCCTCTGTCCCATCTGCAGCCACCATGATGCCACACACCTTACAAGACAACATGCCACAAATTATCTCACAATTTTGATTAGGAATGGCGATTTTTTTTCCATTATTGGCAAAAATGGGCTTCCATAGCTAAAGATGGTATGTTAAAAATATCAGTGCCAGAGGCGGTCCTGGCTAGTTTTACGCACTGGGCGAACCATCCCTTGGCGCCCCCTGCCCCACCCCCCACGGTACGATATCAGTGAAAGTATCACGGTGTTCTGAGTAGTATCACGATACCATGGCAAGAATGAGGCAGATGTGCCTTTTGTCATTTATAAAAAGATAAATCACTTGAACCAGCCACCCTCCTCCCCTGACAAGTAAAGAACAGCCCCTCCATAAGTAAAGAACAGTCCCTAAAGTGCGGTGAGGTTTGTGGGCCGTTACCTAGGATGACCATATTTTGATTTCCAAAAAAGAGGACACTCGGCCGGCCACGACATAGCCTACTTAAATGATACTCGCAGTTTACTCAAATTTTAATATATTTAAAATTAATATGCATGGATAGAAAATTCAGTTATATTACAAAATAATATCTCTCAAAGACAGAAATTCAGATAGGCCTCTATAGGGGACACATACACACACTAGATTTTGGCAATCCAAGCCCAACGGTACCCGACGGGTCGGGCCGGGTTTGGTCAAAAATGTAGAGCTACAGTTTTGACCAAATCCGGCCCGACTTGTTATATCTATATAAATTGTATTCGGGCTGGGGTCAGATTCAGTCAGCTTTCAGTAAAAATGTAGTGTAAAAATAAATAAAATCCTATTGTCTGTCCAGTTTATTACTTGGGCACTGTTATTTACATGACAACACCTGAACATAACACACACAGACACACACTGGCTGTTTTTACCTCTCCCCACGCTGGAAGTCTTGGACCTCCAGCCGCCCGCCTCTGCCTTGATTAAACGCTAAAAATAAAATAAAAGAGTGAGACAGGTTTTTCCTATTTTATCTTATTTTGTTTTATGTCTCCCTCTCCTCTTGCTATATCTTGTTTGTTTGTTTTTTTCAGGACAGTCTGGGCTAACCAGATTTGCCATCATTTTATGTCCTACTATGTGCCTGTATTTTATATTGATTTTTATATCAATGAAAAAAAAAATCTGTGTGACTAAATTCTTACATTTTTACATGTATCTCACCAGAGCAAGTTGGAAAAGGACATATTCTGCCATATATGAAGAGGGGAGACTCTCTGGTATCTGGCAATATAAGAACCATGATGGTGGGACATTCTGTCACATCATAGCTGTCCAAAACATGTGGTTTGTGCCAGGCGGAAAATGATTGCCAGTATTTTTTCATTATTGCAAGAAATTCCATTGACTCATTCACAAGTCAAAAATGTGTTTTATCTGAAAGAAACATGCAATATTTACATTTAAGATAATAGAAAAATAGTCAACCAATGCAAATATTTCCTCCAAGATAATATTTGCCACTTTGTTTGCAGTAAACAAAATTTGTTGTTGTTTTTCAGTTTCAGTTATATATTAGGGGGACTTATCGGGCATTGGGGGGACACACATGTCCCCCTCAATGTATATGGTGACTGCGGCCCTGTCAGGCATGCATAATTAGGCCTCAGTTGTCTGGGTGCGCAAAGGTGAAGTGGCTGGTCTTGTCATACAAAGTTTGTTGGAGTGTCAACTGGACAATATGGAGATATTTGCATCTTGAAAGCCGGACTACAAATGTGGATAGACAGGGAGAAACACAGGCAAGTCTAAGACGTAGTAAGATACGATATTCCTCACTATATGAAGTGATTGATAACAAGATCTGTATAATGGGTTGTAAAGAAATTTTGTCAGGTTTTTATTTTGTAGTGTCGTTTAGGCTATTGAGTAGCGATGATGTGAAGGTGGTGAAGAAGACTCCACTGACAACATCTTGCTTCCATGAAGAAAAGGTTTATTACAAGTAGTACAGCAGTACATACCTCCCTCACCATCTTATCTGTTTACAATCAGCTGAGAGTGCGCAACTGCGCATGTGCGTGGATGACGGTGAATGTGTGTGTGTGTTTTGAAGAGGATTTGAAGATTTTCCAATTTACTTTGTTACGGTCTCCGGACCTTTTGTACATTTATTTTCAGTGTTTAATGTGCTGTGCACGTCATTGGGAAAGTTATTCGGCCAGCACCTGTCACTCAATTATGTGTCTCTAATTGTCTGCTCTTCTGGAGGGAGTCCCCGGTGAACCACGCCTCCAGCCCGCCCTCCTCTGCTGCTGTTCAGTGTTCCCCCGCTTGCAGGTCGGCCGGCCCTCTCGCTGTCGTCATTGGTTTCGGCCAATCACCGCTTCGCTGGCCTCTCGCTAAACCTTTAAAAGCTGCACGCAGTCAAGCGCAATGGCGGCTGTGATTTAATCTGAGCAGTCCGCCTCGCTCCTTTTGTGTTTTTCAATTGTCATGACTTGTACCTTGTATTGTGTATCAGGGGAATCAGAGGGCATTAGGACCTTGTTTCTTAGGCTAGCTACATATCCTCGTGTACACACGTAGTTGTTTGATGTATAGATCACTAGCTTTATGGGTGTCGGTTTGAATGTTGTTTTATTTGTCAGGTAGCCTAAGTCGTAGAGCAGACAGCCAGGTTTGTTTAAGTTGTGCTATTCGGGGTGGCCTTCCACCACCGGTAGTTAAGTTAGTTGAGGTGGTTATTTTGGTTGGTGACAGGTCAGAGTTTTGTTTTATTTGCTTTATGGTTTGCCGTCACCCGCTGCCCTTCCCTGAGCTTGATTTATTTAAATGTAAGTTACGCCGCGGCTCCTTTCGTGAAGCCCGATTTCCGGGTTGTGTTACAGAGCCTTCAGCGTGTTTTTCTTTTCTGTACCGCTTACTTTGTGAAGCGTGGCTTGTATTGTTTATTTTTGTGACTGAATAAACAGCAGATTGCCTTATTCACTTACTTGTTTGTTTTTATGTTGCTTCCCTTACCCCTAGACATATACTGGGTTGTAACATACTTCCATTCATACTAATAAGACTGCCACCCGAGCGCCACCAATTGGCCGATTTGCACCGAATTTTGCACAAACCCTTATCGGGCCATGGAACAGTTAGCGAAAGTGTTGTGGTAATCCGACTGTATTTGGTTAAGATATGAAAGACTGTTTGTTTTGAAAACAATATGCAGGAATTTGTTGTTTTATATTTTGGGCGTTGTTTGGACTATCAAAATTCTTTTAATAACTTTTTGTCAGGAGAGGCCAGAGATGCTTCATGCAAAGTTTGGTGCAAATTGGTCAAATTGTCTAGGAGGAGTTCGAAATAGTAGGTTTTTCATTTTTCACGATTTTTCACGAAAGTTACAGCAAAAGTAGGCGTGGCTTACACCACTCAATTCAGCTGAATTCAGAGAACACGTAAATAGAAGGTTTAACAATGTGTGACATATCATGTGGGAGTTATGAGCCAAAAACGCTTTTGCATTGAAAGTAGCGACTACAGGCCAAAATGCGTTTGCCTCCATTATAGCGCCACCTAGTGGAGTAGACACATAATTTTTGGTATGGGTGGTCTGTGTGCTATTCTATATATACTCTGTGAATTTGACAGCCCTCAGTATCAAAAAAAACAAAAACATTTATCTTGTAATAAGCCATGCCCACTTTGACCAGTCATGGCTAACTTCAAGATATGGCCTCAGCAGTGACCCAGCATCATACCTGCCAAATCTCGTAAGAATCGGTGTTGCCATTTAAGAGATAAAAATTTCCCATATTTACAGCGCCCCCTAGTAGCCAACATTAGTAAAATTTGGATTCTCACCTCGCAGTCACATGCCAAACAAAGATCTTAGATTTGTTGTTGTTAGCATTTATTTTGACCGAGATATGCAACAGTTCGCGTTTTAATAGCTAGCAAGAAAAAGTTATTCCTTAATAATTTGCGCATATTTTGACGGAACAAAATCCTTTTGCTAACTTTAGATCAGGTCCCGCTGAAGACTGTACCTGCCAAGTTTCACACTGATGGGACGAAACCCCAAGGAGGAGTTGCAAAAAGTAGGTTTTCCAGTTTTGGTGATTTAGCAAAAAAAAATTATAGGCAGAAATGGGCGTGGCCTAGCCCAGGTGATTCATCTCTTCTCAGGGAATCTGTGGATATGAGGTTTTTTGAATGTGCGACATACGGTGTGGGAGTTATAGCCCCAAACGTGTTGACCTTGGTTATAGCGCCCTCTGCTGGCGGACATATGTCAATTTTTGTGTTTGAGGTACGCGCAGGGGTCTGGACCAACCCTCTAAATTGCACCACCCTCCCTTGCACGGTTTAGCCTGCAACACCACTTTTACCGGGAGAAAAATAAAAATAGAGAATAATAATAAAAATCTGAACAAAAACAATAGGGTTCCCAGCACCGCTGGTCCTGGCCCTGCAGGCTTGGACCCCTAATAAACAGCACGATTTCAATAGGGTCCTCGGACGACTTCGTCGTCGCTCGGGCCCTAATTAAAGCTGCGAGAAGCATTGTTCGGGACCTCGGCTTCACGCTATTTCGGCGTCCAGCTCACGTAGACAGTGAGCGTTGCGTTCTATTATGTACGCAAGGTCATTTTTGACAATGAACCCATGACTTGGGAGTAGAACTTTGAGGGCTTCTGAAAACCAAACTACTGACGAGGACATCAATCAATCAGTCAATCAATCAATCAAGCAATCAATATCACAAATCACAATTTGCCTCACAGGGCTTTACAGCATACAACATCCCTCTGTTCACAGGACCTAATGAGACAGAAGGGGAGACAGAGAGAGATGCAGGACAGATGGTAATGACAGTAGCTTACAACAACATTAATAAAAGTAATAATATTATAATTATAATTCTGGCTATTGTGGTACAATATGTTGAAAGTATATAATAATATCTAATGGTATACATATGTCACAATAATCAAATGTGTATAATAAGAGTATAAGTATGACACACACACATACACACACACACATACACAGACAGTAGACAAACACACACACACACACAGACTCTTCCCTCTGCACAGAGACTGTCAGAGTGAAGCTTTTGTTATGCTAATTAATGTGAGCTGCAGCTGACACAGAGAGCAAAATGGATTGAAAGTTTCTCAAACTAGTCCTTCCACAGCCAAACCGTGAGTCAGATCTTAAATCTGAAAGCATCACCAGATAGATAATTTTGTTCTGAACGCATAGATATCTAGCTTGTATGTCTCCGGATCAAAAAAAGGTGCCTTAGTCACAAGTTTACGATGTGTTGTCACTTATCTTGTCTTACAGAGATCATCATGAGGAGTTGTGCTCTGCACATTATAATGCTTCTGAAATCCAAACCGTTCAAGTTATGACAAAGTCCTTCGCAAGTAATGTTCACCAGGGGTAGATCTGTAATTTGGGCAAGTTTGAAGTGGTTATGATAAACGGTGTAGGAGCAAATAATTTTTGAGCGACATAATTTGTGAAAAATGTCATCTTACATTCAAACAACAACAGTGCACTTCCAACAGGGAGGTCCCTAATAATAATAATAATAATAAACGCACCAAAAACAAGAGGGACTTCGTCCTTCGGCCGAGGTCCCTAATAATAAACGCTACAAAAACAATAGGGTCCTCGCCCTTCAGCCGAGGTCCCTTATAATAATAATAACAATATACCTACCAAGAACAAGATGGACTTCGTCCTTTGGCCGAGGTCCCTAATAATAATAATAAACGTACCAGGAACAAGACGGATTTCGTCCTTCGGCCGAAGTCCCTAATTAAAGCTGCGAGCAGCATTGTTCGGGCTGTCCTTAGGACCCTCACAGCAGCAGAAAAACTGCCTTTAACAGGGGAAAAAAAAACAGTAGAAACCTCAGGAAGAGCAACTGAGAAGGGAACCCTCTTCCAGGACGACAGACGTGCAATAGATGACGTACAGAACAGATCAACATACATACATTAACACATACATTAACACATACATTAACGGTAATCCGTATCACACAATGAGACAGAAGGGGAGACGGAGAAAGAGAGAGATAAAGGATAGAAGATAATGTTAATAGCTTACAACAACATTAATGAAAGTAATAATATTATAATTATAATTCTGACTATTGTTGTACAATATACATATGTGACAATAATAATAGAATCATATTGAGGCTTGCAAGCCATTGTTGCAAATAAAATAAAATAAATGCTATGTTAATGTTGATATGGATGGAAAAACTTATAGTGTTTTTCCATTTTTTGCATGTGTGTATATGTGGTGTCTGAATGTTAACGGAGAGATGTGTGAGAGTGTTCACGGAGAGATGTGTGTGTGTGTGTGTGTGTGTGTGTGTGTGTGTGTGTGTGTGTGTGTGTGTGTGTGTGTGTGTGTGTGTGTGTGTGTGTGTGTGTCACTGGAACAACAACCCCATCCCACTGCTCTCCACTCACACACAGCAGGCAGCCAGGGTGAGTAAGACAGATCTCTTATCTTCTTGGAGAATAGAGAAAATTATGATACAATGACGGATAATTGAGAGAGTTGGTGAGATAAATGTGCAAGATAACATTCATCTTAAAAAAATAAATAAATAAACGCGACTGCTCCAGTACCAATAGCAGAACCGTTAAGGTCATAGCTTATCAATACTGCGATCTTGAAGAATGTAGCCCCGGGGCTGGTTCAATACCGGGGTTCAGTACCAACCCTATTCTTCAGAGCCTTTGTGTTCCACTGTCTGGCAGGTTAACTTCGATCACAGCGGTGCCTGCATAGTGTGACGTGTGATTGTGCTGCTGCTATCGTCCTGCCAGATGCCTCCTGCTGCTGCTGTTATCATTAGTCATACTCCTACTGTTAATATATACATATGATTATTGTCACACATGTACACTATCAGATATTGAAATATACTTTCAACATATTGTACCACAACAGCCAGAATTATAATTATAATTACTTTCATTAATGTTGTTGTAAGCTATTAACATTATCATCTGTCCTGCATCTCTCTCTCTCTCTCTCTCTCTCTCTCTCTCTCTCTCTCTCTCGCTTTCCCCCCTTCTGTCTCATTGTGTCATACAGATTACTGTTAATGTATTATGTTGATCTGCTCTGTACGTCATCTATTGCACGTCTGTCATCCTGGAAGAGGGATCCCTCCTCACTTGCTCTTCCTCAGGTTTCTACCATTTTTTTCCCCCCCTGTTTAAGGGAGTTTTTCCTTATCCGCTGCGAGGGTCCTAAGAGGGATGTGGTATGCTGTAAAGCCCTGTGAGGCAAATTGTGATTTGTGATATTGGGCTTTTTAAATAAAATTGATTGATTGATTGATTGATGTTGTCAGTAGTTTAGTTTTCAGAAGCCATCAAAGTTCTACTCCGTGAGCTGGAGGCAGCCAGCGAGAGCCCAAGGTCCCGAACAATGCTGCTTGCAGCTTTACTTCATTTAGTATCCAAATGATGATTTATCTTAGATTATCTTCTTTTTTTTTTCAAATTCATTCAGTCCAAACCAGTGAAATCATTGGAAATATGGTGTCATGCAGCCTGTTGACTAATAGTCTGTTACAGTAGGCCCATACTGTCAGTGTTATTCAAAGAAAAGATTAAAATACATAGAATGTATTTAAAATTATCTGGTTGGCATTAAATATCGATCATTGTCGCCTTTAATCTATGGTTTGTGTCCTTCTCTTAACACATTTAGGGGAGGGGCATGCTTGTACAGGGACAGATAAATATGGAACGGAGAAGATTTGACAAGGCTACACATTCTTTGGCTAAACCTGCTGTCTCTATAGTGTTACTGTGTTCCAAAATTACTTTATATCATGACTCTACAGGCCTATACAAATCAATCGATACCAAGAATGCTATGGTAGCCTATAAAAATATGATTGTCTGTACTGTTGTTCAATGAGGTCAAGCGATCAACATTCAATTTGTATTGGGTATTCTGTCAGCAGTGTAACTGAGTAAAACCTACATTAATTTAGACTCCCGATTTAAAATCTCACACATCTTACCTTTCTTCTGGCACCAATTTTTTGCTGGCAGCCCCTGTACTTTTTGAGATATAGTCATTTGAATGTTGGTATGTTGTTTCAGGTGGAACAAAAAAACATGCTCAGGGCTTAAGGTACTGGCTGCACTAGTTGGGCTGGTGACATCAGAGGGTGAAGTGAATAGTCAAATAACCTACTTTTATGATAAGATAACACTCTTTGGAACATATTAATAACATTTTGGGGTGATAGTTCTCCTTGCTTTAATAATGGGAGACATATATGTAGATGCCAAAAATGGGCAAAGGTATTGGTGAGATCTTGCTGTATTGTATGCAATAACTGTCTGTGAACATCCAGTTAAAATTTGGTGACATTCTGATTATTATTTCCAGAGATACATCTGATAAGGCAGATGCTGTCCTTTTTAGAGAAGCCAACATTTTCACAATTTTCGGTTTTGGGGAGTATCCAAACATCAACCAAATAAACGAATTTTGCAGTAAAATATTTTTATACAACCATCTGTTTCAAAAACTAGACATATTAAAGTTATGAAAAACATGGGTATTGAGCCAGACAGAACGCAGATTTTCCTGAGGCTTTCCACTATGTTGTGATGGAACCTGGAAGATGCACACTTCAATTAGAAATGTGCATCTTCCAGCTTCCATCACGTACTGCCTCTCTGGTGGAAAAACTACTGATTTCTTAGAGCTGATTCCATCCGTTATCGATCTCCATCCCACAGCTCAAACTGTTGTCCGACACACGGGCACAAATGGCGTAATGTCCAGACAACCCTTTAAACTTCAGCATGATCTGGAATCACTGGTCAACACAGTGGAAAGCCTCGGGAAAATCTGCGTTCTGTCTGACCCAATACCCATGTTTTTCATAACTTTAATATGTCTAGTTTTTGAAACAGATGGTTGTATAAGATTATAAGAATTTCAGGAGTTTGATTTTTACAGCCTGTCATAGACTGCTAATTTAGGCGGCAGGGATGGATAGGTGATGACCGGGTCATCTGGAGTCGTAGAGACACTAGCGTAGCTGACATCATCGCCACCTTTTGAGGATACCGCCTCCACATTTGGCTGGGGGAAAGAGGACTGCGGAGCCGGGAGAGAAGGCCAGGATTTTGGGTCGGATAATGAGGGAGGAGATGTGCATCTGAAAAGTTTTTCCTTGTACATCAGTGCACTGGTTGGAAGAGTGTGCCGCTTTCTTTTGTGAGAGGCAGTGCTGGCCGCTCCAGAGCGGTGTGTGAGCAGGTGGCCGTTTGCTCAGTTAGCTTCTCCAATGGGAGGTAGACATTGGACAACGGGATGCAATCATCGTCATCGTCTTCAGAGTACGGAGTAAATAAGGGGAGAGAGACCCGTCTCCTCCTCCTGCCAACGGTGGCCCAGGAGTGAGAATGTTTGAAGTTTTTTTGGTCCATCAAGGTGTTGTTGAGTGGATGGTCTGGGTTGTTTATGATGGTCTTGAACATCTTCAGTGTGCATCTCTCCACCACCTCCACCAGTGTGTCCAACCTGACTCCAATCACAGAGCCAGCTCTTTTGACTAGTTTCTCCAGCCGCCTTGCATCTTTGTGTCTGACTGGCAGAAGTGGAGCAGTGTGGATGAGTGTGAATGAATGAAAAATGACAACAATAAACAGTTTGGATTTTGGATGTTAACGTGTTTCATGACATTGTAAATGTAAAACTATTGGTATACTATTACTATTGGTAATGCGTTATATTAGTTTGTTTTTCCGAAAAGATAATACATTACTGTAACATGTTACTTTTGTAACGTGTAACCCACAACACTGACAATAACTGTTTGTTAATTAGTTAATTGGATTGTTTTAATAACAGGATGCATTGATTTGATTGTTCAGGGTCACGGAGGGCTGGAGCCTGTCCCAGCTGTCATTTGGGAAGAGGCAGGGTACACCCTAGACAGGTCGTCCGACTGGCACAGGGAGAGAGACAGATAACCATTCATGCTCACGTTCATACCAATGGGCAATTTAGAGTCCCCCATAAACCAAACCTGCATGTCTTTGGAATGTGGGGGGAAGCCACACATAGCACAGCTTCCTTGGCCAGTTTATCAGCTTCAACTGATTGCAATGAACATGCTCTGCTGCAGGCATGCTAAGGTAGATGCAGCAACTGTATCCCATGTATTTTGGCTGTACGCTGTGTGAGTGCGCAGAATATTGTCTGTGTGTTTTGAGAGTTATAGTGCAAGTGGACATTTCACGTTTTATTCAAATTCAAGAGTCAATGTGATTATGAACCTGCCGGCAGTATGTAGCCAAGTTATATTGATGTGATGTGTTTCTGTGTTTCGAGAACAAAAAAAAAAAAGAAGTAAAAAGAATACATATTTAAACTTAAGTGTCAAATTATGCAACAAATATGCAGCATACTTTGGTAGTTGCTAAGCTTGGGAATTAAACACAGGGATGTTGATCTGTTCTGTACGACATCTATTGCACGTCTGTCCGTCCTGGAAGAGGGATCCCTCCTCAGTTGCTTCCTGAGGTTTCTAACTTTTTTCCCCTGTTAAAGGGTTTTTTGGGGGGAGTTTTTCCTTATCCTCTGCGAGGGTCCTAAGGACAGAGGATGTCATATGCTGTGAAGCCCTCTGAGGCAAATTGTGATTTGTGACACTGGGCTTTGTAAATAAAATTGATTGAAAATTGAAACTGAGGGAGGCATCACTGCTGTCCAAGATGGCTTCCTCTCAATTGCATTTGCAAAGGATGATAGTGGATTAAAAAAGTGGATTAAAGTTTCTTTTTCCCCAGATCTAATACTTTATCACACTGTTTGTGGTAGTTAATTTCAGTTCTGTCCAGTCATTGTCTCTGGGTCTTAGTGTCACTGTTTTAAACTCTATATCCATAGAGTATGGAATTAGAGTGTATGTTGGTATAATTGCAATATGTGGGATTTGAGGTAGTGCAGGACAGGTACTACTGACCTACATTATGCTCCAGTCTGTCCAAGCAAACTGACAAGCCAATCAAAGGGAAGATCAAATAAAAGCACTACTGGATTTTCAATAGGGCTTGCAGAATCACAGCCATCAGTATTAATCATGCAATCACACAAACACAACAGACAACATCTCGTTGATCTATCTTTGGCAGAATAGAAACTCTTTTCAGCCAGTGACCCCCTGATGTATGTTGTTTGGACAAAATGACTCCTATCTTTCTGATACAAAGCAACATTTTTGTTATTATTTTCCAGACTCTCTCTAAATGGCGTGGGCCTTTATTTTGTTGTTATTCTTGTTGTTGTGGCACTTTCAGGAAATGTGCTCTCCCAGTATCTGATGAAAGCTTCCAAGGTTGTTAAATTATGTTTACTGTTTCGTATGCTTACTTTTATCACAGCCCAACACTCTGCACTATGTAGAGGTAGAGAAATTGGGAAACAGACAGTATGACAGTATGAATGGACCAGGAAAGAAAGACAGCAAGAAAGAAAGAAAGAAACCAAAAAACAAAAGGCTAAGACATAAAATGCCAGATGTAGCAAAAGCAACAAGTTTGCCTCTTGCTGTCTGTCTGCTAATCAGCAGTTCATTCTGAGTTTCCCAATATTTCAAACCTCACTTTGACTTTTAATGATAGGTCAGTGGATCTTATACAAAGCGGGTGCACAGAGCAGCACAACTGTCATTGCCAATTTCAGACTGACACAGTTTTCATTTCATCAGTTTTTTACGTGTTGGCATGGAGAGGAGGGGTTTGAGGGGAGTGTCAAGGAGAGCATGGGTGTGATCCTGGATCCTGGATTGAAACAGTCAGTTCAATGTCTGCCCAGTTAGCATGAGCTAACAAAACAGCAGTAAATAACATTTAGCACCAGACTATTGAACCAGGCATGGCCAAAGTAGACCGAATTAATGGCCCGCAGCTTGTCTTTATTTTTTTTCTGTTCACCTCACAATGGCAGGTCTATCATACAATTTGTAATGTAATTTCATAAACAGGGGGTAAACAAGCAAAGGAATGGTTAGCTAGTGGCAGACATTTCCTGCTAGGTAGCAGATGTGGCCACAGAAAAGATGCATAAAGTCGACAGTGAAGGCTGCCGCTTTCAGGAGCGGTGGAAAGTTTATCACTAAAAGATGAAACTGTTGCATTTATCTCATTTGTGTGTAATGATTATTCTCATTATTATTTTAAATCAAACATTCGAGAAGCAGATCCCCCCTGGTATTTTCACATTATCTAATGCAGGGTCCAACATTAATGGCTGCCCGAATGCCCGGGGCAAATAAAAATAGCCGGCGGGCCAGCAGACCCTGCACAGACATCCCCGATCGGGCAAGCAGCACCGACTTGGATTTTTTTTTTTTTTTTAATTATTATTTCTAATCGCAGGGCAGGAATTATACCACGGCCAAACGGCCAGTGCAGTCCCCGGGGTGTGGCCGTAATGCCCCTGCTATCCATACGGCCAGTGTAGCATGCCCTGTTTTTTATGGCAAACAGCATAGCAAGGCTACGGCTAAGTTAAAGTAATGACACTCCGAGACACACACACACACACACACACACACACACGCACACACACACACATACCGGACAGCCTCTCAGTCCTTAGCCGCTAACATTAGCTCATGTACAACACCAGTACCACACTGAAACTTTTACAAAGGGTCATAATGTGCTTCTAGTGACTGTCAAAACGCCAGCAAAAGCTGTTTACACTGTCTGCTCTCATGGGACAAAGATCCTCTGAGTGGAAAGATGGTTCACTCTGCTCTGCCGCCAGGAACAAACTGGGAGGCAAAGATCCTCTCTGAGGAAGAGGGACTTTGCTGCACGGTTCACCAAAACGTTTTTTTGTTTTTTTCTTTTAATAAATTGAACACACATTAGAAAAGATCCTGTAGAAAATTAATACATATAATACAATACAATAAACATTGTCAAATTAAATGAAGGAAGAGGATTTTTTTAAAGTCAAATAAAATATTTGGGATTTATGTAAAAATATACATAGAGACATATAAATAATTATATAATTAAAGATATAAAGGCTATGTTAGGTGAATACACCTGTCAGTGACCCTGACCACTGGCATTGGCAAAATAACTGGAGTTGGTCCCCGGATGCTGCACTGCAGTTGCCCACTGCTCCCAGTGTATACAGTAGGATGGGTCAAATGCAGAGGTCAAATTTCATTTCAATGTATGTAATGTCCTGAGAAAGGACTATAAAGAATCTTCTTCTAATAATAATTTCTTAATAACTAGGAGATAACAGAATAATAAAGAGATTTCAAAGACTTAAAAAATTAAAGCTACGAGCAGCGTTGGGCGGGACCTCGGGCTCCTGCTGTCGGCCTCCAGCTCACATAGACACCAAAATTATTTGTAAGAGTCGAAATGTCGATAAAACAAGCAGCGCAAGAGAACGCAAGGTCATTTTTGGCAATAGAGGGAATTCATATGACAGTACATTACAACTTGTATACAATTTTTAACGATGTATTAAATAAAATGTACCTGTGATATGTCAGCTATGTAAATTAAATGTCTTGTGCAAAACATCCACACTGAATGACATACACTGTCTTGATAAAGAAATTATACAATGTTAACAACAACATGTTTTATGTCATAGTGTTAGGAATTGAAGTGTTTCCATGTATTGTAAAAGACGAAGGTCTGTAGTGACAGTTCTCTGGATAGTGTGTAACACATTTCTGTGTAAGTACATTTATATTACAATAAGACTCAAATACAGAATGTAATAACAGTCATGATCCAGCAAGTAGCAAGTTAGTTATCAGTATTAAAGGTTGTTGTAGAAGTTACAGATGGAAAACAGCAAAATATAATGTTAGGTGGTGTTTCATTTTTTTAATAAAATAATGTATTAGTCTGTATAGACAGAAAATGTCAGCTCGCGTCAGAGGAATCCAGGTGCAGTGATATCAGGATGTCCCACATACACTATAAAAATTGTGTGCTTTGGGTGTATGGAGTTAATTTTGTGTCTTTAATATGCAATCAAAAAGAATGGATTTGAAAACAAAAAAATATTTTGCAAACAAAATCATGATTTCAAAAATACAAAAAAATGCCCATGAATGAATTAAATATATTTGTGATTAAAACTGTATCTTCATAAATCCACAAGTTTTGTTTACAAACCAAAATATTGTTCTCATGAACCACAGATTCGTTTGCGTTTCCTGAGTTTTCCTTTGCGTTTCTTGAAGTTTTGCTTGCGTTTCTGCATGACTCTCATGGGCGGGACCTCCTCTGAAAACTGTAAGAAGCCTCCTGATTGGTCAGTCTCACTCAAAGAGACGGGGTGACAACTTCCGCCCCCACAGTGAGCCGGCGGTAAGGGAGACACGGAGAGTGACAAACATCGATCATAACAGGTATGTTTTGAGTAACTTTACTGTCTTATTGATGCTATTAAGTTTACACTTGTCGCTCTTCTGGTGCTTTTTATTCCTAACCAGTAGAGACAGCATTATCAGACATTAACACTCATAATTCAGACGAACCAGCTTAGCGCTCTGCACTCGTCAGAAGTGACTGACAAGCGTATTACTGCCCTGGCTTCAGTGACAGTTTGATTCATCTCACAGATAACAGCTTATTTATGTATAAATAAATACACTTTAATTAGATATACTATCAGAACAAATCATCAGGTGTGTGTGTGTGGATCATTTAGTCATTCCTGCAATACATTAAGCAAAGAGTTATAAAAGGGGGCATACTTTCACTGATCTTCATCCATTAGTGTTTGATCATAATCCACTTGGTCTCCTGAAGTTGCATAAATGACAGACACTGTATTAATCACTGTTAGTGGTACCTGAAAGCAGTTAGGTTACTGAGGTACCTGTTATTATAACAGTTTTTACTCATGGAGATTAATTTTTCTTGTCTTCACAGGAGGATGGAGAACCATCCTGATGGACCTCAGGGTCAGGTAGTTTTTTCCCCTCCTCAATTTCATGTACATTTTATCATAGTATTGTCATTGTGGGTGGGGGGTGGTAAGAAATAAACTATTACCTCCTCTGCATTGTTGCCCAGTAGTATAACAAGCACGGCAGGAATAGATCCTTAATGACACATGTACTCTGCATGATCACATAACAATGCCATGCATCTTAAATTCTTTTACAGTGTGATCGGCGTGCAGTTACCGAAGCTGCTCAGCATTTCATGTCTCTGCTCAGCAGAGCAGAGACATGAAATGTCCTTCACAAGTAATGTTCACCAGGGGTAGAGCTGTATTGTGTGCAAGTTTGACACTACTAGGATAAACGGTGTAGGAACAAATAACTTTTGAGAGACAGAATTTGTGAAAAACATCATCTTACATTGAAAGGGCAATACTGCACTTCCTGTTGGATTTAGGTAAGTGGTTGCAGCGCGAGATTTGTAGGACTTGATGACACGAACAAGCTAGTTTTGGTTTGGTCTTTCTAACTGATTCCTACTGGTTGCAACGGGCATTTTAGTGTGTCTACGTGGCGCGAAAATCGTCAGGAGGTTTCGTAACTTCTCACCTTTGAGAGCCCAGAAAATCCAAACTGTTCGAGTAATGAAAAAGTTGTGAATAAGATTTGTTTCCCATGGGTTGATCTGTCAGGGTTGCAAGTTTGAAGCCATAATAAATGGTCTCGGACAAGTTGATTTTTTAAGGAATTTTTAAAAAGAGAATTTTTCAGGCGAAATCTTACTGAAAGTGAAATAGCTCACTTTTCATAATTTTGGTGAGTTTTGGAGCAGGTTTAGGGGGTCAAATTCCAGTTTAAAGTGGCGGCGGAAGAAAGAAAGAAAGAAAGAATAATATTAATAATAATAATAAACGTACCAAAAACAAGAGGGACTTCGTCCTTCAGCCGAGGTCCCTAATAATAAACATACCAAGAACAAGAGGGACTTTGTCCTTCGGCCGAGGTCCCTAATAATAATAAATGCACCAAAAACAAGAGGGACTTCATCCTTCGGCCGAGGTCCCTAATAATAATAATAATAAACGCATCAAAAACAAGAGGGACTTCGTCCTTCGGCCGAGGTCCCTAATGATAAACGCAGCAAATACAAGAGGGACTTCGTCCTTCAGCTGAGGTCCCTAATAATAATAAATGTAACAAGAACAAGAGGGACTTCGTCCTTCGGCCGAGGTCCCTAATAATAAACGTACCAAGGCCGAGGTCCCTAATAATAATAATAATAATAATAATAAACGCACCTAAAACAAGAGGGACTTTGTCCTTCGGCCAAGGTCCCTAATAATAAACGCACCAAAAACCAGAGGGACTTCGTCCTTCAGCTGAGGTCCCTAATAATAATAAATGTAACAAGAACAAGAGGGACTTCGTCCTTCGGCCGAGGTCCCTAATAATAAACGTACCAAGAACAAGAGGGACTTCGTCTTTCGGCCAAGGTCCCTAATAATAATAAACGCACCAAAAACAAGAGGGACTTCGTTCTTCGGCCGAGGTCCCTAATAAGGGACATGAATCAAAACAACAAGAAACGAGATATATACCCAGGCATATACACACCCAGTTTTAATAAACTCAGTACTGTTTTTCAACACATATATTGTTTTTTCTTCATTCAATGTAATTAGCACATATTGTTATTGCGCCATTGGTTTTGGCCTTGGTGCCCCACATTTTGGCAGTGATGACCCAATAAATTTGTATTTATCAAAGGCCAAAGTGGCCTTGCCCTAAAAATGACTTAATTCCAGGCCTGTAATCATGTATTTCCTCTCCTGTTTCTGTCCTCTGAGGGGCCAGTTGCAGTATGCTGCTTTTTTATGTGCTGCTGCCTCCCTTGGCTGAGCGTCTCTTCTGACGTAAGATATAAGTTATGAGCGAACCTATGCACCACACAGCCAGAAAAAGAACCTCTTAGGCAGGGCAAGTAAGAATGTAGATGGGGCAGATAGATTTGAGAAGTACTTGCCCGGTAGGGCAAGTAGGAAAAAACCTTATCGGACCCTGTAATGTAGTACCTATTAAAAAAAAAAAAGTTTGTATACCCCTACATTAAACGGCCACATCGACACCAATAAAATCACAGCTTGACACCAACAGTTAGCTCTGTCACTGTAATAATAATAAATAATAATAATAACTTTAATTTATATAGTGTCTTTCAAAAAACCCAAGATCACTTTACAATACATAGTAAGGAAAAACTATAACAAACAACAGAAAAAAGCAGTGATGGTACACTGGGCATGAGATGGATTATTGAATTAAAAAGCCATGGTGAACAGATGAGTTTTGAGGGTGGATTTGAAAATGTCCAGTGAAGGGGCGTTGCAGATTACAGGGGGGAGAGAGTGCCAGAGGGTAGGGGCAGCGATGCTGAAGGCCCGGTCACCAAAAGTTCGGAGGTGGGAGTGAGGGATGAAGAGTAGGTCAGAGTCAGAGGAGCGCAGAAATCTGGACAGAGTGTAGAGGTGGAGGAGGTCCGTTATTTACTGTGGGGCGAGGGTATGGAGGGACTAGGAGGAGGATTTTGTAGATTATGCGGGACTTGACCGGGAGCCAGTGGAGATGGATGAGGGTGGGGGTGATGTACTGCCAGGGCATGGTGTGGGTGAGGACCCTGGCAGCTGAATTTTCTACATATTGGAGCCTGTCCAGGGTTTTGTTGGGAACCCCGAACAGAACACCATTGCAGTAGTCCGGGCGGGAAGTGATGAAGGAGTGGATGAGTGTTTCTGCAACTGAGTTGGTGAGTGATGGCCAGAGTCTGGAGATGTTTTTCAGGTGGTGGAAAGCAGATTTGGTGACAGATTTGATGTGGGTCTGAAATGAGAGGGTGGAGTCGAGGATCATTCCCAGGTTGCGGACCTCAGCAGATAGTAAGATGGTGGCACTATCAATGGTTAGGATTAGATCCCCAACCTTCCCGAGCAGTGCCCTGGGGGCCACAGCCATGAGCTCTGTCTTGTTGCTGTTGAGTTTGAGTAGATTAGATGTCAACCAGGATTTTATTTCTAGGAGGCAACTGATGAGAGACTGAGGGGGCAGATGGGCACATGGTTTTGGGCTGATGTAGAGCTGGGTGTGGTCGGCATAAAAATGAAAGTTGAGACCATGGCGGCGGATGATCTTGCCTAATGGGAGCATGTAAATGTTGAACAGAAGGGGGCCAAGCACCGAGTCTTGGGGGACACCGTGATTGACGCCCCACCGTGAGGTGGGGAAGGAGGAGGAACAACCACGGGTAACAAATTGTTTACGGGTCAGAGAGGTAGGAGCGGAAGAATGAAAGGGCAGAGTCAGTGAGGCCAAGGTATTCTGCCAGGCGGGTGAGGATGATGGGGTGGGAGACGGTATCAAAGGCTGCAGAGAGGTCGAGAGGATGAGTATACTGATCAAACCAGAGTCAGCGGCGATGAGGAGGTCACTGGTGATTTTGATGAGCGGTCTCTGTGCTGTGATGCTTTCAGTAGCCAGACTGGAGGGGTTCATAGAGCTCATGGTTGGACATATGCTGGTGGAGTTGATCAGCAACTGCTCTTTCCAGGATTTTACTGAGAAAGGTAAGGTTGAGGATTGGCCGGTAGTTCCTGAGGTCAGTAGGGTCAAGACCAGGCTTTTTCAAAATGGGGATGACTGAGGCAGTTTTGAAAGTGGTTGGATAGATGCCAGGGAGGAGTTCAGAATATCAACAATGATAGGGGAATGAGGGGAAACGATAGGTAGGGCTGCTTTGACAAGGGCTGTGGGCATGGGGTCCAGAGAGCAGGTGGAGGGCTTGGCCTTGCTTGGCAACCTGGACAGCATCCACAGGGGAGAAGGTGGCATGTGGGGAGGTGTGCAGCAGGAGCAGTGATGGTAGGAGCTTGGGTTGTAGGTGGTGCAGGTGGTGCAGGGGAGACAGGTGCTAGAAGCTGCTGGTGGATTGAGTCCACTTTGTCCTGAAAAGAATTCAGGAATTGAGAGCAGAGGTTGTGGGCACCTGGAGGATGAGGGTGGTCAAGGAGGCCAAGACGGTGGTTATGGTGGAGAAAAGTTTCCTCGGTTGGTTCCGTTGGTCATTGATCAAGGTTGAAAGGTAGTGAGTCCTGGTCCAGATGAGAACCTCCTTGTAGGTCTTTACATGAACCCTATAGGCCTCAAGGTGGACAGTGAGGCCAGTTCTTTCGGAGAGTCTCTCCAGCCAGCGACCAGCAGCCTTAATGGTACTGAGTTCTGCAGTGAACCAAGGGGTAGTACAGGTGTAGGAGACAGTTCGGGTTTTGAGCGGCAAGTGTGTTGAGGCTGTGTGGTGGCAAAACTACTATTTAATGAACAGTTTAAAGAAAAAGTCTTCACACGTCGGCTGTCTTTCTTGAGTTTTAATAAGCATTCATGAATGGAGACACTCACACATACAACCGCCCGAACAGTCAGTCAGTGAACAAGTGCCTAGCAAGTCCTCTCGCCCTGCTATCTTTATAGTTCCCCAAAACACATGCACATCAACAGTCAAAATATGTGGCTCCTTGACATTCCTAAAACACAACATCTCCCTGAGACCTTGGTGTCTCTCACTGCTGTCACAGTAGGGGTTAAATGAGCATGACGCATCATACATCATAGCATTACAAAATACCAGAATCTTCCATCACAGCTGACGGAGAGAGCAGTGTTGTAATGGGGCACCAGGCTATCAACAGGGGTGTTAGGAGGGTAGGGGGCAAGGTGGGATGCAACCATGTCATTAAGAGCAGGTGTGCATACTGCCTTGATGTTCCTGAACGTGATGATGCATTTGGTGTGGTGAGAAGGCAGGGGCACAGGGACAGAGAACAGGATGGCAAGATGGTCAGCGACTGCTAGGTCCAGACACTGGAGTTGGGTGGGGGTGGTACCAACTGAGCATACAAGGCCCAGTGTGTGACCCTTAGTGTGGGTGGGACCTTGGACATGTTGTGTGATGTTAAAACAGTCCAGTACTGACAGAAGCTCAGTTGCAATGGTGCAGGTGCTGGAGTCGACATGGATATTGAAGTCACCGAGCAGGAGTGTGGATGAAGAGCGGGAGCAGACTGAGGTGAGAAGCTCAGCGAATTCAGACATAAAGGTGGTAGAGGCAGCGGAGGAGGTTTTGGGGGGGCGGTAAATGAGGACAACCTGGAGCTGTGAGTGAGCGGCCGGGGAGAAGGCAATACTCTCAAATGAGGTGGTATTAGGCACAGACAGTTGTTTTATTGGGGTGTCAGCAGGATGGATTACCGCCAGACCCCTCCACGGCCCATGGAGAGGGGCTTTTGCAGGTAGACATAACCATGGGGTGCAGCCTGGTTTAATGTGAGATAGTCATGTTGATGTTGAGTGCGCTGAACCGGAGTAAACAATCTCACGTTTGGAACCTCTTTGGATATAGAGAGTCCACTAACATAACGTTAGTCCTGGAGCAGGAGCTGATGCACAGTAGCAGGTGGAGTACACCGGGACAGCTAAGAGACCGGCGTTAACGTTTTGTCCGTCAAGTAGCTCTCAGATGTTGCAAAAAGTGTCCAGACAGAAAAACAGCAGACAGATGCAACTGTAGCAAAAGGCATCCCTGGCTGTATGCGATAGGTAAACACAAAAAACATTTAGATTTTTGGACAGAGAAGCAGCGAACAAACAACGCCAGCGTCCTCTGACATCCGGGTAATGTACATTGGAGCCATTTAGCGTGAGTGTGTCTGTGGTGAACTTGAGTTGACATTGCTGCAGCAGCTACAACGCATACAGTTTGTGGTGTGGTGAAGTCAAGTCTGTGTATTTTACAAAGCTGACAGTTCAGCATGCACATGCCACCAAAACGTTCAAAACTATGGCTATACTACAAACTGTAAAAAAAAAAAAAAAAAAAAGAAATCGTAAAAAAACAGTACATAAAATTACATGGACTATTAATTTACAGACAAGATAAGCTGTTATTTTACAGATTTTTCCAAAATTATTACAATCAAACACCTTTAATAAAGTGACAGAACTTAAAGTTAAGCATTGAAGCACTGTTATTTTACAGATATTTCCTAAATTATTATGATTGTACAGTAATTTAAACATTGAAGCACTGTTATTTTACAGATATTTCCTAAATTATTATGATCGTACAGTAATTTAAGCATTGAAATACTGTTACTTTACAGATTTTTCATAAATGATTAGATCAAATGCTTTTAAGAAACTGACGTAACTTAAAGCTAAGCATTGAAACACTGTTATTTTACAGGTTTTTCCTACATTATTACAATCAAACACTTTTAATAAAATGACTGCTCTAAAATTTCAGCAAAGAAAGAACATTATTTTACATTTTGTTCTTAAATTATTACAATAAAACACTTCATAAAATGATTGCACTAAAAGTTCAGCAGAGAAAGAACTTTATTTTACAGATTGATGTTAAATTATCTCAATCAAACACCTTAAATAAAGTGACAGAACTAAAAGTTGCAATGAAACACAGATGCTTTACAGGTTTCTTCCCAAATGATTAGAAGAACCTGTAAAGAAAAACCTGTCATGCTTGGTCACACAACTGGAGAGGGCACAAACATGGAGCAAAGAATCAATTTGAAATTCCTGGTTAAGTTGGGGAAGGGTCCAGCCGAGTCCCAAACCTCTCCAAGAGGCTTATGGAAAAGATGAGATGTTGCATACGAAGTCTTTGAGTGGCACAAACACTTCAAGAGTGGCCGCATGGAGGTGGAAGATGACCCCAAGTCAGGACGGCCTTCCATGACTCATTGACAGAGTGAACCAGCTGATGCGGAGTGATAAAAGATTGACAATGTAGATGATAGCGGACAAGCTCAGGGAGTTAATGAGGACCATCTTGGTGCAGGAGCTGAGGATGAGGAAGCTGTGCACCAAGATGAATTGTTGTGCCACTCGAAGACTTGAGTCTGCAA
Organism: Epinephelus awoara; assembly: GCA_035609425.1. Lineage (NCBI taxonomy): Eukaryota > Metazoa > Chordata > Actinopteri > Perciformes > Serranidae > Epinephelus > Epinephelus awoara. The sequence goes on from CM069306.1 coordinate 40,178,590, forward strand.
CATCGTGTCTTCTCCATAAGCCTTTCATATAGCCTCTTTCATCTTCAGAGGAAGTGAATGTATTCTATGTCTTCATTCAAGCCTGAGTAATGAATAAGTACTTACTTGGTCACTGCAAAATATGCTGTAGTTTCTGTGCAGAAAAGTTTCTCGTCAGACCCGAGGGGTATCTTAACATCACGTCATTGGAGTATTGTAAGAGTCGAGACATAGGGACAGGGCTCTGGCTATGATGGAGTGCTACAGAGATGGCCCTCTGTCAGTCTCCTATCTATGCACAGGAACATGGAAGGTATTTAACAGTAACCACTGGGTAGGCAAAACCTGGCCACAGCCACAAAAAAGGAGATTGTATATGTAATAATAAAGGTCAAAGGTTCATTTATTGTCACTCAGTACATATCTGCACACTACTAATAAGGGGTGAAAAGGGTTGCAAATTAGTGGGGGGTAATGTATGGATGCGTGTATGTATAAGATTTATTATGTAACCAGAGGGGTGTGTGGATGCAGTGTGGGTTTGAATATCAGTAACTAGTGTGTGCAGTGTGTACAATGTGCATGCAAACCTGGGAGTAAGGGAGAAGGGCAGTCCAGTGTAGCAGTGGGGAGGTGGCCTGGTGGCTGGAAGGAGGTGGAAATGGTGGCTCACCATTGAGCAGGGGGATGGCGTGGTAGAAACGCCCTGGGGAATGGACGAGAGTTGGTCCGGGGACGGAGTGGTTCTGCAGGAAAACCCAGGGATGATGGGGACTGGAGTCCAGAGACGGAGAGTCATGACAAGGGAGGAGGGGAATGGAGAGTCACTGTATGGAAGCCGGAGAGGCTAGCGGAACCTTCTGGAACAAACAAAAACAAATTACAAATTAGTCCAAAGCCAAATACACGCACAAATACAACTTGTAGCTAGAGAGCTAAGGCTCATCAGGTCTTTACCACAGGCTAAGCTGCAGACAAATTGTCCAGCATCCTCTCGAAGTGGTTTGGCTGATTGATAACAGGTGCGTAGAGTATTTGATGGCCCACACCTGTTGCTGGGCAGAGCCAGCCTCTATGGCGGTGCTGTTGTAGATTCATCATGACCAGGAAAATACAGCTAACAGCTAGATAATATTTATCTTCCCATCTTGCTAACATGATAACCATCCTCAGGATGCATCCTCTTAATGTTAGCTAGCTAGTTAATCACTACAAGTTGCCTTGCCCAAAAGATTTTCTAAATACACTTTACTTTCAAAAAGGGAATGGAGTTCCATGTTTCCACGTTCACGCCAACTAACATTACCAGGAGCTATCTGTTGGATGTCTAGTAACGTTAGCTAATTGTAGCTACAGTTTAACACAGCTAACTTAGCTACAAAGCAGAAGTCAGAATAGAGTAGCCCTGAAACACAAGTAAGCAGTGCAATAATAATCCGAGCTATAGACAAACCAATCAACCATCCAGCTAGCTAGTATTAGTTCCAAAACGGACCAAATGACTCTGAAGAATATTTTCGACTAGCCCACAGTCAGGCTAACATTAGCTACTATAGGCTATGCAGTTCGCCAGTTTATCCACACAGCGAACAAACCACATTACTTGGGGCAGATTAGAAATAAAATAGCGAAAGTTAGCCAGCTTCAACCCGTAAAGAAGTAACAGCAGCTAATGTTGTCGTCACCCCCCTAAGACACTGAGCCAGCTAAAGTTAGCTAGCTAGCTAGTCATAATCCTTTGCTAGCTCATGTCATTGAATCAAAGCAGACAAAGCAGTCGAGTGAAACAAAATAAAAACCATATCAGTGTGTGTAGATGTCAGCGTCCGTGGTTGCGCGCCTAAAATTCAAATTCAGACCGCTGTGATCCCACGATGCCATGCAGGGGCTGTAAAATCTCGCTTGTAGAGCCTAATGAGGCAATGCTACGTTTGCACAATGTACGTTATGCACCACATATGATTAGTACAGCGGATTAGCAGATAAATTGTCCACTTTGTGAAAAAAGCATGAAATTTCTACCATAGTTTGTACATACCATAAGGTTTATTTTCAGATGTGGAGGGAAGTCAGAATTGACCTCTGAGGCCCGGGAGAGGTCAAATTCAAGATGGCCACCAATAATATTCAAATATGCTTAACTTTGGAAGGTGTCATTTCCAACTGAATTTAGGGCGCCCATTCAGTTGATGATACTTTTGAAATCACCAGAATTCAAGAAAATGCATTGAGGTCAAAGTCATGGTCAAATTATGCTGACTGAGTGAGATAAAGGGTGCAAAAAGATGGTTTATTTCCAACATAATAACAGTAATGATAATGATCATTAAAAATGTATTTACTTACAATTCTTATACTGAATCTTGCTTTGAAATCAGTAATAACACGTCTAAATTTACATGCCAGCTATTAGCTCTCAAGCCTGTTTGATACCTGCGGCACAGTATTGAACTAGGCTACTTTGTTATAACCATTCCCTTAATTCAGCTTTAGTCCTACTTCACACAAATTACCAAGCTGACATCTCTATGCGCTGTTCAATCATTCAACTGACTTCAGCTCATGTATGTTCCAGACTGTCTTCTAGTTTAGCTAGCAGAATTATTTTAATCAGTGATCTTTTTTTCTCTTTTACACCACAGAAGCTCACTAGCTAACTAACTAGGCAGACTCATTCCCGGCTTTAATCAAATTCAATGCATTTGCATGTTCAGGCTTTATTCAAGTATACTTATATTGACGGCATTTCCCAGATGGCTCTTAGCGCTAAGAGCTTCTTAAGAAGGCTCTTAAGCCTCCCATGAAATAAAAACACATTTCCCAGATCACTCTTAGCTTAAAGATCTTTCACTAATAAGGAGATGTAAGATCGAGCTGACTCACTCTTTAGTCTTTTTAGCAACCGAACGCTCACAGATCCAGCCGTGTCAGGCAAATTAGTATTACACTAAGCAAGGAGATATTGAAACAGTGCGCACCGTATATATTTTGATTATTTGATACTTCAGATTTATATTGTTTAGCATTAATTGGTGACAGAAAATAACAAATTTCATTCTGCAGGGAAACGCATGTCTTTACTGTGCATATGACAATAAACACTTCAATGTATATGTTTTATGAAGACCCTATGTGGGCTCAAAGCTGTGGCACCGAAATCTGGCGGAAGAAAAATAAGTACGAGGAATAACAGGTGTGTTCCTGTATGTGCTGTGTACATCACCCTTACCAAAAAGAAGTATACTTCAACTTTATTTTATAAAGTATACTTAAGTATAGTTAAAGTGTATTTCCCAAAGTATACTTTTATGTACAAGTATACTAATATCAATGTACTTGCAGTATACTTGTAAGTATATTATTTTAATAGTTTTTGGGACTAAATTGGCCCACTTTTAGTTTATCAAAAGTACACTTTAAGTATACTTTTAGTGTAAGATAAGTGAACTAGTATACTACAAGTAAACTAATAGGTATACTATTAGTTTACTAATAATTCACTTCTAGTCCACTTTTTAGTTTATGAAAGTGCACTTTGAAGTATACTGCAAGTAACCTTCTAGATATGCTATTAGTTTACTAATAATACACTTCTAGTCCACTTTTTAGTTTATAAAAGTACACATTGAAGTATACTGCAAGTAACCTTCTAGGTACACTATTAGTTTACTAATAATAAACCTCTCGTCCTCTTTTAGTTTATGAAAGTACACATTGAAGTATACTGCAAGTAACCTTCTGGGTACACTACTAGTTTAACAGTAATAAACTTCGAGCCCACTTTTGTGTATGACAGCACTTTTTGTATTGTATTATTTTTTCATTTAATATCGCATCGTTTAGCCCAAAATGATGCGTGTAATCCTGTCTTCTCTTCAGGTGTTCAATAACCACCACCGTCGATATGTGCTGGCGTCAAAAGACACTGTCTGTTGCACGAATTAAACCAAACGGACTCGTATGTATTTTCACTCTTGGGAGTCACAAAGGGAGAAATGATCGCTCAGTGTTTTAGTCTTTTGGCCTTGTTAATCTATACTCAGTTGCGCAGATGTTGTTGCAGCTTCGTCTTACAATCTTAAAAATGACGAGCAAGACTCTGGACATCATCTTTAGTTAATGAAAAAAGGCATGGACACGTTAGTTCGTGCAAACGAGGAGTACACATGGATGTGGGAGTACACAACTTGGCTGCTAACAACAACAGAAGCCAACTGACGTCATCACGTTGTACGTGTCGCTCCGCAAGCCTTCTGGGTAATGGAGTCCTTTTTAATACAACGACTTCTATACTTACTACTTCAAAATCAATATATTTACTTATTAACAAACCTTACAAATAAAATATGTTTCTTCAAAATAAATTCTAAACAAATGTGCCATGTAACCCCTACCCCCAAAGTACTTGGCCGGCTACTGATTTCTCCTGGCTGGTTTAGTGGAAAGCCCTGTTTCTGTCCTGCGTAAATGTCCATGCTGTTCTCCATGGTCTTCTTTGCAGCAGCTTGCTTTGTGTAGCTTTCGTTGTTGCATTTTTTTCTGATGGTGCGTCTCACATCTTGCATGCTTATCCCAGGGAACTTTGACAGAGCATGGCCTGTGAGTTTAAACACATCCACACAGAAACAAACAAAAAAATAACTTAACAAACAAGCAGACAATGCTTCAGATATGGATGGAGCTGCTAAAATGTGGACACTTCACATGGATCTATGCAATCAGCACAGTTTCAAGGACGCTAGCTAAAATTAGTGTCACCAAGTCTGTCAAATGCAAAAACGGGCACAACCTACCCTTCTGTTCCTCAGTTATGGTGTTGTAAACCGTCCAGAGAAGGTTGGTTTTTTTTGTGGAAAACTTGATTTTAAGTGAAGCTGACCTTTGAAATTGTAGGTATAAAATGTCCTCACTTCATCATTTTATAATATTTGATTTTTGTGTGATACTTTGTCATAACTAAGATGAACTCTTGAGTTATTGCTAAAAATGTTTAGAGTTACACTTAGGTAAACTTTGACCCCACAAAATGTAATCAGTTCATCCTTGATTCCAATTTGAAATTTGCGCCAAATTTGAAGAAAAAGCCTCCAGGCTTTGTGGAGAATTCACGTGTTTAAGGTTTGACATGGAATTAAGTGTTGCAAAACCAACAGACTGCTGTCAGCTGTGTAACATAAGTGTTGCATTAATACTAATAGTGCGTCTGTGATTGCTACCTTAATGCTTTGGGACATATTTAACCATCATTAAACCTGTGCCATGTAACACATGTGGGACACTGTTTTCACTTGTGTATTTGTGCGTGTGAGTGTGTGTACAGCATAACTCAAACACTTTTGATTTGATTTGGACTAAACTAAAGTTGTGGGTCACGAAATAAAAAAAATAAATAAATTGATTTTGAGTAGAACCACTCAAAGGTAAAGGTCACTGCATAAGGTCAAATTTCAAAATTTCCACCCAATGCCAGTACACTGGTGAGAGATACACACATGGTTAATATTTAACGGGCAGCTGTAGCTCAGAAGGAGATCAGTGTATGAATGTTAGTTCGATCCTGATGAGTTGGTTGGTACCCTGCGTGGCAGCCTCCAGACATCAGTGTATGAATGTGGTGTGAATGGGTGACTGATAGACCGGCATTGTAAAGCACTTTGAGTAGCACTATATAAGTACAGTCCATTTAACACTAATATTAGCTTTTATATAACTTGAACTATCATTCAAAGATTTGGTTTTATAGTGTGAAACATGCACTGTTGCACTCTCTGAGTGTCTCTACTGTACTGTAATTTCACATTGGATTTCAAATTATTTCAAATTGATGACAGCGATTTAACTCAGTCACTTTAACCTCCAACATAAAATAACATTCCATATAAAAACTGTAGAGGTCATGTGTAGGAATTTACTTTACAATGAAATTTACCTTTAATTAAATACACTCACCAAATATAGCATCAAGTTTGGAGGTATGAAGTTATGGTTTTTATCCCACATCTTTGTGTGCTTCTGACGGTCTCCCTGTCAAACTTCTGCAAGACAGTATTTCCTTTCCGTAGACAAGCACAGCAAGGTCCCTGACGTAAACTGATGAATTTGTAGTGCGCAGAGAGTTAAGCTTTTGTCTGGGGACTTTGACATCAGAGCCTGGCATGAGAGACACCTGCAAAACAAATGAGTGATCAGTTTGCAATTGGTCGCACATTATTAGGGGTGGGACAGTACACACATACATGAGTAACCAGCTATCAAATCATAACCATTTAGAAAATAATCAAAAATGAACTATTTAGGAGTGATAATGCTGCCTGAAAAAACTGTCGAGTGCAGTAATGTTACACATAACATACATGGAGCATTAAGTAACGTTAACAACTTGTTAATATCATGTGACTTCTTAACAATCAATGCACTGTGTGGCAATTATTTGAAAAAAATGCCAGCAGGGATACGGTTAGGTGTATGATCAGTTAGGTGTGTATATCAAGCTTTGGAATTACATGCAATACGTGGATAAGGTGAGATGACTTGATGCTCAGTGCGCAGTGTTTAGTCATAAACACACTCCAAATGAGCCTTGATTCTGCTGCTAGCCTTATCTCATGGAAAATTGCAATTGCAATTGGGTAAGTTTTGCACAGCTCCTATGTCAAGTTTTCTATTCTGTATCCCAAGTTCGCTTTGAAAGTTTTAATAAACGTATCTGCCTGATAATGTCTATGGGATTTGATGTAGTTTGATGAGTTGTAGTTTGCAATTAAATCTATAGAGCACAACCATACAACATAACTCAGATAAGCTGGGAAGTAGGGCTGCTTGATTATGAAACATAATCACAATTATTTCTGGTCAATATTGAGATCGTACACGAAACATCAGGCATTTAGTGATTTTTTTTTTTACTTTGTTTTTTTAACAGTGGATTTCTTTGATTGTTAAATACATAAATAGTCAGAGTATTGCCACACATGGCAAAGACGGTAGCACATTTGTAAGCACATCCATGATCTTCAGAGGATGAACCCTGTCGATTGTGTTGAGCCTGTGACCTTTCATCCAGTGCCACTCTATCGCCAAAATGTCAACTTTGCACACTAGATATTACATGTAGTTTGTGGATTGGTGTGATTCTTGATGATTGCATTTTTACTCCCTAAAAAAAGGTTTTGCTAGATTGTGGTGAATCCGTGACCTTTCCTCCAGTGCCACCCTCAGGCCAAATGACAAAATAAGTCTCCCACTACTTGTCTTCTCCCAACATGCACCAAGCCATTGGGACAAAAACAGCAGAAGGCCTGCATGAATTCAGTCTCATTATTTCCTTCATTCAATATTCTCTTTGCATTGTTAACCTGTAGAATGTCAATGAAGCTGACCAACAAAACACAGGAGATGACATGAGTAATGCTTCCAACTGTGAAGACAAAGACGATGAAGAAGAAAATGGAAACTTGCCCACAACTACCCTGTTGGGTCCAGACATTCTAGCAGTAAATACACACTAATCACACAAGTTTTATCTCTAGTCAAATAAATGCCTAAACTTTAGATTCAATGATACTCTGTCAAGTAATTTTTTTCCTTGTTAACCTGTAGAACGATGAAGACCTGTCAGATTCCGAAGGAGACATGCTTGATGCTGCCAGGAGTGAAGATGAAAACGATGTGGACAATGAAGACTTGGAGTGCAATGCTAGTGGAGAAAACACATCTCAATTGTCAATGGTACGAAGTAAATGGTATATTGGTAGCGGAGTAGCTCATTTAGAGAAACACAATACATTTAATGAATAGAGGAATGAGCTAGTAGCTATTTCCTTCTGGTTGGCTAACATAGATATAGGCTGTGCATAGATTGTGTCTCGCCTTGTGGCCTCATTGGATTTCCAATCGCACTAGATGATAGACATCATCAGATCCTTAATTGTAGCAAAATCAGAATCTTAAAATGGATGTGGCGAGTGATTAAGGGGCTGAAGCCAGACAACATTACACCCGTAGTTATTAATTTACTACTCTAATTGCTACTATAATATATCTCGTCGATTATCTTAAAAATTTGAAAGTAGCGCATTTAGTGCAAAAATGAACATGAGCTAAATGGATTTGAAAATAACCCTTTGCTTGTAATTTTTCTGCTTAAAATTGGGATGTAGGTCTAGCACTAATTAAGTTACCAAATACTGCTGTAAAATCTTAATGTGTATGACAACTCAGTTTTACTGCTGCTTTAACCAGCTTACAATACTTTACAATTAACTTTGTTGGGGTCAACACATTAGGCTTCACACAGAGGCACCAAAATGTTGGGAATATAAATTCGGGCTTCACACGGCCAATTGGCAGGTCACAGTTCTGGGCCAGAATCTCTGATTATGGCCTTCTACAGCTTCTGTTCTGTGACTGGCCATCTCAACGCAGTTGGGGGACATAGCGGGTACGCTTTTTGCCTCCCTGCGGTCTTTTCACACACCACTTCGAGCTGTTGTGAGGGTGGTGTTTTGGGGCAGAAGATCTGTGTGACACTGCAGGATTTGAACTGACAGGTTCAGTTGGTATCCCTGTGGTTTTGGAAGGGACAGCAGTTTCCCAAGCTACCTGTGTCAGCTTCCTGAGCTCATGCATGGATGAGGTACCTTTACACGTCATGAGTACACCATGAGTACGTACACAAGGATGCAGGTTATGCAAGAACAGTGACTTGAAGTTTGGGTTCTCTTCTAAGCCTGGTGCATTCTTGCCCTGAAATTATGTGTGTCTCAAATGTTTGTAATAATCTCTAGGATTCTCAAGACGTGCATATTTAATTTGGACAGCTGCAACCATAGAATTGATCTCGTCAGCAGTAGAGGAAAACTCCTCTGTCACTGCTTGACGGAGCTTTGTGTAGTTATTTCTAACACTGGGACACTGGCACTGAATAAACTTGTGGACAGCTTTGAAGCTGGTCTTCCACAAAAGTTTAATGTTCTCCCTTTCACTTGCCTGGGGCAGGTGAACTAGACCGTTTTCAAGCTCTCTCATATAATCATCAACATGTTGATCATAGTTGTTTGGATCAAAATCAAGTTCAATGTCTTTAGCTAAAAACTCAAGCACTTCAAAGCGAGGTGTCCCCTCTGGTGAAGGCGAGACTAAATTAGTATTCCTAAAGAGGTGTGAATCACATGTTGCAGGTCTCTGAGGTTGGAAGGTCGAGGTTGAATGGTTTTCAACCCCTCTTTCCCCCTGCGCACGGGTGAAATTATCCAAAATCAGTGTCTGAGGAATATCAATCAATCAATTAATCAATTTTATTTATAAAGCCCAGTATCACAAATCACAATTTGCCTCACAGGGCTTTACAGCATACAACATCCCTCTGTCCTTTGGACCGTCACAGCGGATAAGGATAAACTCCCCCAAAAAACCCCTTTAACGGGGAAAAAACGGTAGAAACCTCAGGAAGAGCAACTGAGGAGGGATCCCTCTTCCAGGACGGACAGACATGCAATAGATGTCATACAGAAATGCAGAATACATGAGACAGAATATCCTGAAGGTAAACTACAATTTTCCTCAACATCTGTGTTAGGGACCAATCAATCAATCAATCAATCAATCAGTTTTATTTATAAAGCCCAATATCACAAATACAATTTGCCTCACAGGGCTTTACAGCATACGACATCCCTCTGTCCTTTAGACCCTCACAGCGGATAAGAAAAAACTCCCCAAAAAACCCCTTTACCGGGGGAAAAAAATGGTAGAAACCTCAGGAAGAGCAACTGAGGAGGGATCCCTCTTCCAGGACGGACAGACATGCAGTAGATGTCGTACAGAACAGATCAGCATAACAAATTAACAGTAATCTGTATGACACAATACAGTAATCTGTATGACATCCTCGGTAATGACAGTAGCTTACAACAACATTCATGAAAGTAATAATACTGTCGTTATAGTTCTGACTACTGTGGTACAATATGTTGAAAGTATATATTAGTATCAGGCAGTATACATGTATGATAATATCATATGGGTATAATAGCAGTAGAAGTATGACTAATGACTAATGATGGCAGCAGCAGCAGCAGGCATCTGGCAGGACCACGGCAGCAGCACAACCACACACGTCACACTATCCAGGCACCGCTGCAATACGAGTTAACCTGAGAGACAGTGGAGCACAAAGGCTCCGGAGAAGAAGCCGAGTTAGTGACATCCAGAATGGCCGAGTAAACAAGATACAGTAATAGGATACGAGAGAGAGAGAGAGAGAGCGAGAGAGAGAGAGAGAGAGAGAGAGAGAGAGAGAGAGACACTGCATGAAAAACCAGATTATCGACCCTGTAAACTCCTGCCAAGTTCCATGATTCCCGGCAATTCACACCAGTTTACAGAGAAGTTTACCTGTGCCTTAAACTTCCGGAAAGGAACACCGGGGGTGGGGGGTGGAGGGGGGTGGGGGGAATGATGAGGATGTGGGGGTCACACCTTCATGAATGTAATTAGCATTTGAATGTTACTGCCGTCTGGCCTGGCTGGCCTTACACAGACACCCATTGGATAACACCACAGACATTTGAAAGGAAAGATCACTTAAATAAAAATCTGTTGCTACTGGTCACATGTGGGTAATTATAATACATGTGTTGTATGCCCCTCCCATTTAATACTACTACCATAATAATAACAATAATAATTATAATAATAATAGTTATACTAATTATAATACTAATATATATATTTATTAATTATATATATATATATATATATATATATATATATATATATATACACACACACACACACACACTGTATATAAATAATTATAATAATAATAATAATAATAATAGCAGGCTAATAATGATGTTGCTGAAAACTACACTGCAACCAATATTAACTGAGAAAAAACACTTGCCAGGAACATGTTGAAAAAAAGTAATGGTTTATTAAAAAACATGACAAAAAACAGAAAACACTCAGTCTCAGCACTTGGAACAACCAGTGGTTCCCTGGTTTGGGTCACACACTGGGCCCATGTTGACAACAGCAGAGGAGCGTTCGGCCCGCAGGTCTCATCAAATGTCGCTTTGCTGCATCGGGGTCATATTGAGTCGGTGCCAGTCTATCTGAAGGTGACCCAATATGAAGTCTTTTGTGGTGTGTCGCCACATATTTGGGGTTCATCTCCAGTCTCTCCTGAAGTCTTCCACACTCGGCGAGCTTGTGGCTCCTGAAGGATGGAGGCCTGACAATCCATCCAACTTCCCCGTCAACGGAGTGACCCTCTTCATCAGACATCATGTCTATGGTGATGCCCCTCCAGAAGTCCACTTCCTTTGTGGTGGCCAAGGCACTCCTTCTCGCTTCAAGCAGCTGTAAACACAAGTAGTGCTATTAGTACTGCTCTGTAGACACAATAACAATAGACATTTCTGCTGATATATGGGTCATTGACATGACATGCATATTTTTGTGTCTGAGTGCAATATTTCCTTTTAAAACATTTAAATCAATTCATGGCATATGACTATATATGCCATATACTATAAAGCCTGTTCAGTTTGAATATATTTTCAGTTACATTACAGTGAACCCTATCAGTCTATTGCATTGCAGCCTATTCCAGTTGCTTCTATCCAGTTTTTGATTAATGCATTTATTTACATATTTGTATGATTATTTTTCTGTATTTAAATGTTTATGTGTTAATGTTTATGTGCAAAATAATTTTATATATAAAATGCATTTCATCAATTTTGAAAAGACTTTTTAAAAATACCTGTTAAGAAGCTTTATTTGTCATTGACCCATATACATTTTTTGGACTGGTCCCTCATGTGTCACACACATACACACACAAGTCCTCTGTGCAATGTCAATATAGTAAAATTCTTATAAATCTTACCCTCTTCCTTCTCTGTCTGCTGCAGGCTGAATTCTTAATGGCTGCTGCCTGGTCCGCAAGGTCTGGTTGACTGTACCTGAAGTTCTTCCGGACAGTCTCATAGTATGTCTTACAGGCTGGGAGAAAAAATATATATGTTAGAAAGAATAAAAACCAGCCACAGGAAATTAAATAAAAACAACAAACAAAACACATAAAACCTACATGTTACTTACATAAAAGGACTCCCCTGTCCACGCCGTCCATGTCTGGACTTGCAGTCAGGGCTGCCACCAAATGTGAGGTCACTGCCTCATTGTGGGGAGAGCTCAGTCTGTGAAAACAAAATGAACAGGTTTACATTTAGGTATACATTTACTGACATTCAACAGAATACATCCAACAGAATACATCCAGGTTTTTTCTTTAAATCTTACCCTTGCTCCGGTTCATAACGCCTGTTATTTCCTTCACTGTTGTGAAGGCGCCGGACCGTTTCCTATAAAATACAAAATAAGTATTGTATAAATAAATAAGACAAAATAAAAGTCCCTTTGGTGAACAAATATATCCAGGCTTAAATACTTTTCCACAATCAATTTTAATTTACTCAAGAGTTGTGCAAAGAGGAAATTCTTTTAAAAATAGCAGACAATTTATTATCTACTTACCGCAATTTTTGGATTGTGCACTCGTCTTTTTTTCCTGGTGGGCTCTTCTCCTGAAGAACAGTTTCGGCTGTGCTCCTCCAGGGAAATCAGTCTGGCATTGATGTCAGCCATTTGCTGCCTCACCTCAACTGCAAACTGTGTGAACTGTGTCATGTGTTGATTTAACTGGTGAGACAGCCCACTGATGACACCCAGCAGTTTCTTCTCAAGGTCTGTGGTGGGACTTGGTGGAGGCTGTCTTTCTGTAGCCACTCCCATCATTGACCCTCTATCTGAACCAAGACCAGCCATTATTAAGCAGTTCTTGGTTGTTAATGTCATGTCAAAAGGTACTGCATTCAAAGATGTCGTTGCAAAAGTGTCTTGGCTTCATCCCCATCCGGACAGACATTTTTATGGAAAGCCAGTAGAAGTTTGGAGTTTGCAGGGAACAGACACCTCCCACCCAGCACTGTATATATATATGTAAATATTTTTTGATATAAACATTCTTCTAAGATAATCTGAACCCTTTGTTCATTTAACATTTTTTGTTGTTTGATACAGATACTGCTGTACTTTCTGTTCTATGTAAACTGTTTTAAACTTATTAAAGGTTAAAAAAAGAGAAGTTATTTTCTTGTGTTCCCTTATCTACCATAGTGGAATTCAGCAAGTGTTAATCATACAACCAATGTTATCATGAACAGTTGGTAAAAATGAACAAAATGTTGATACATGTCATTGCTGTGAGTATAAATAGATTCATTACTTTTAACAATTAAATTTATTTAACACACACACACACACACAATCCTGATTTGCATTTGTATAGCTCACAGCATTTTCATTTACATGTGAAAACCTCACACAGTCCATGGGGCTGGGGGGGTCAATTGCCAAGGCTTTCTCACCTTGAAACTGCCAGGGATTGAAAATCCACATCAATTCCAGGCAGTTATCGGCAGTTTTCTGTGCTGACTGTAAATTCCTGCGAACAGTCGTTAACTTGAACTTCCAAAGAAATTTACAGTGCCAAGGATTGCCGAAAATCCCACTTTTCATGCAGTGAGAGAGAGAGAGAGAGAGAGAGAGAGAGAGAGAGAGAGAGAGAGAGAAGGTGCCCGGTGCATTATAGGTGGTCCTCCGGTAGACTAGGCCTAAGTCAGCCTAACTAGGGGCTGGTACAAGGCAAGCCTGAGCCAGCCCTAACTATAAGCTTTATCAAAGAGGAAAGTCTTAAGTCTAGCCTTAAATGTGGAGACGGTGTCTGCCCCCCGGACTGTAGCAGGAAGATGATTCCACATGAGAGGAGCCTGATAGCTGAAGGCTCTGGCTCCTGATCTACTTTTGGAGACTTTAGGGACCACGAGTAACCCTATGTTCTCAGAGCGCAGAGTTCTGGTGGGATAATATGGCACTATGAGCTCTCTAAGATATGACGGAGCTTGACCATTTAGAGCTTTATAAGTTAACAGTAGGATTTTAAATTCAATTCGGGATTTTACAGGGAGCCAGTGCAGAGAAGCTAAAACAGGAGAAATATGATCTCGTTTCTTAGTTCCTGTTAGTACACGTGCTGCTGCATTCTGAATTAGCTGAAGAGTTTTTAATGATTTACTAGAGCTACCTGATAATAGAGAGTTACAGTAATCCAGCCTCGAGCTAACAAAAGCGTGGACCAATTTTTCTGCATCTTTTTGGGTCAAGATAGGCCTAATTTTTTTTTCTGGTCAAGCTCTGTCATATCTTAGAGCGCTCATTGTGCCATATTATCTCACCAGTTACTCGTGGTCCCTAAAGTCTCCAAAAGTAAATCAGGAGCCAGAGCTTTTAGTTATCAGTCTCCTCTCCTGTTGCGGTCAGCGGTGCCTGGATAGTGTGATGTGTGTGGTTTTGCTGCTGCCGTGGTCCTGCCAGATGCCTCCTGCTGCTGCTGTTATCATTAGTCATACTTCTACTGTTATTATACACATATGATGATTGTCACATATGTATACTATCAGATGTTAATATATACTTTCAACATATTGTACCACAGTAACCAGAACTATAATTATATTATTACTTTAATTAATGTTGGGACCATCTGTCCTGCATCTCTCTCTGTCTCTCTCTCTGTCTCTCTTTCTGTCTCATTGTGTCATACGGATTACTGTTAATTTATTATGTTGTCTGTTCTGTATGACATCTATTGCACGTCTGTCCGTCCTGGAAGAAGGATCCCTCCTCAGTTGCTTTTCCTGAGGTTTGTACTGTTTTTTCCCCGTTAACGTGTTTTTTATTGGGGAGTTTTTCCTTATCCGCTGTGAGGGTCCAAAGGACAGAGGGATGTCGTTTGCTGTAAAGCCCTGTGAGGCAAATTGTGATTTGTGATACTGGGCTTTATTAATAAAATTGATTGATTGATTGATTGATTGATTGATTGATTGATTGATTGATTGATTTATTGATTGATTGATTGATTGGAAAGCCAGAGTTTAGGCTCTGTGCAATGGAAGAGATAAACTTTTCTAAACAAGAGTTCTCCATTGTTCGGTCTTAAAAGAGGGTAAGGCTAAAACAGGTTGTCAAATGTTAAGTTGCCTGTGGTATTGCTTGGCAGACACCTTTGAGTGTAACTTGTGATGTACACTAGCCTAACAAAAGGATGTGCTGGCCTTCAGTGTGGGGGTAGCATCCTTCGGGGGAAGGGTAGCTACAACACAAACAGGCACGAAAGATTAGGACAGGAATTTACGACAGTAAATTTGCCTGCAAAGATAACAACATGTACTAACTAAAATGCGTGGCAGTATCAGTTAGAGAGTTGTTTCTTAAAGTTAACTCAAGCTGGAACTTGGATTGTAACAGCGAGGTACAGAACTTCACAGGGCTGGTAGCACACAGTGGCTGTTATGCTCTGTTTTTTACTTAGGCTGAAATGCTTGGTAGTAACAGCCAGTTCTCACGTAAACTCTCTGTGTCACAGGGCCGGTGGCACGCTGTGATGAATTTCAAAGGAAAACAGGAACAATAGAATCAACTGCAAAGTTTGACAGCTTGACCAGACTGCATTGAATATGTGGTATTCAAATGCTGAACCAAAATCTTACAAATTTCTACAGGGTAGGTCAACTTGAAAAGCTAGCAGCAATGGCAACTCTCGTGTACCACTATGAGGCTTAAGATAGCGATCAGTTACACAATGTCTCTCAAATTGCTTTATGTTTGTGAATAAAATAATTCTCACGACAATGTACTTGTTTGTAAGTACAGCTGAATGTCTACTGCTGAAGCAGACTAGTGGTGAACGTAAAGACTTTTGGGTAGTCTAAGAATGGAATCAAAGATTTTTGGTGTGAACCAAAAATGTATGCTGATATTAATATTGCACAAATATGAATGAATGTCAACAGTACTACGCCTCGCTACGGGGCTCCACAAATGTTGGGGTCAACGCATTAGGCTTCACACGGAGGCACCAAAATGTTAGGAACATTAGTTCAGGCTTCACACGTCGGCACCAAATATGTTGGGATCAATATATTAGGTCTCACCAAGAGGCAGCAAATATGTAGGGATTTAATTGGCTATCAGAAATAATTACTAATTATTATTATTACTAATAATTAATAATCATGTTAAATAATGTGACTTAATTAACATTAAATCACCTCATGGGGCACCATTCCTGTGAAGGGAAAAATGATAGCCAGTTAAAGATATCAGTCTCAGAGAGAGAGAGAGAGAAAGAAGAGAAAGACAAAGGCAGGTGTGGTGATCAAGGAGCCGTTTGGCCTACAAAACAAAATGGCTGACAACAGCGAACTACCAAAATGGCCGAATCAAGGCTTGCTTCAGGTCGGGGGAGGTGTTTGACTGACCGTGTGGTCAGGACAAAGACAAAGAAAAAAAAGCTGTAACTTTGAGATGCCTGTTTGGGCGTAGCTCTGGTGAAAGCCTATTTGTTAATGAGTCTGTGTCAATGTGATATGTGTTGCAAACGGTCTGGATTAGTGCAGAGATTGTTTAGTTGTGTGCAAGAATCTGTTTGTGAACAGTATTAGCAAACTAAACACTTAGCTTTGGCGAAGCCAACTAATCAATGACCTAACTGCAAACTATCACAACAATGACAATGACATTAAATCACATACAACAAGTTAAACAGTCTAAGCTATGCCCAGTTGTTATGTTACCTCCTTGAATGGATGGGAGAAAGAGTCACTTGGTGGTGTGCTGCTTTGTTAGCTGGCAGAAGAAGGCTGGGAAGATGGTTCCAGGTGCAGTCTTTGTTGGGTCCTTTGTTCCAAAGGTGAAACTCTGGGTCTCCCTCTCTGCTCTCTAGTAACTTATCGGTATCTCCATCAGGAATTATTAGAAAAGTAGTCTGCCATTTAAGGATTAACAGGTAGCCTTTCAGGTTGTTCCTCATTTCTTCCCTTACTTGTTTCACTAATCATTCACTACCAGGGGCCGCTGGCCAATAGAGGGCGATAGGGCGCCCCTCCTTGAGCCACAAAAGAAAAGAAAGATGATGATAATAACTGTATGATTATCATCATCATTATTGTGATATATAAACACAATATATTAATTATTCAGATAATTTTCACTTGAAACAGCTCGTCCTGCCTCTGAATATCCAATCAGACGCAGTGTGAAGTCGCGTTCCGACCCTTTGGGGCGATATCAGCCTGGCTGGAATTCGCCCGATTCACTCTCACAGACTTTCATGTAAAAGGCTTTTTTTTCTAAATGCAGGCACTCCAATGCAATCCCTTGGTTGTTGGTTGGTTGTTGAGGCTGTATGGTGACGTAAACGGGAAATGAACCCAACCTTTATTATTTTTAATAATATTATTACTAAAACACGCATTTTAAGGTCCTTACACTTTAGACACCGACTGATTGTGATCGGCTTTGAGCTGAAACGTCATCATATAACGTCACGCCTGCATTTCAGGAGGAATTGTGCAAAGTAGCTTAACGTTAATTGACATTTAATATTTATTAGATGAATTTAAAATAATGAAACTGGCAGCTTCTAGGGCTGTACCCAAATATTCGGATATTCAAATATTCGTTTCTATGGGTAGGTATTCGTTATGAAAATTTGGTATTCGATATTCATTTTTTTATTTACTTTTTTTTTTTTAATTATTATTATTATTATTATTATTTTTTAACATATTTTTTGGTGCTAAATGTAGTCTTTTTGTTGTTGGTAAATGTAGGTCAATAAAAATCTAAACTTTTAAATTGCATTGTTAAAAATGTGAAAATACAGTATCGCCTACTAACGGAGTTTGAGCGCATGGCACACTTGAGCGCATCCGTCTGAGGCTGTGGATCAATGCCAGGTTTTACCACTTTATCACTATTCCCTCTAACTTGTAGCTGTTTTTTCGTTATCTTTTGAATTTAATATGAATTATGGAAACGTTTTTGTCAACGTTTGTTTCCCCTGTTTTGTACAAGAAATTATTGTTTAAAGTTTCATTAAGTTTCTTTTGGAGCGCGTGACACAAGTGTGTTTTGAAAATGACCTCGGACTGTCACCTGCTCAACGCACCAGCACCTTCAGATGCCATGACAGTAATAGATTATAGATTTATAGATTTTAATAATAATATTAAAATATCATTTACAGAGCGATTTAACAGACGATCACTGCCGCCCGACCCGCAGGTCCATTTGCGGTTCCTGTTGGTTACGGGTCGGCCCGCGCATCACTATTCAGCTCAGTCTATAAGGCTGTACACAACAGTAGACATTATATTCTATTTAGGCCAGCAGAACCAGCAGCGCATCAGCTCTACGGTGCACGGCACTGCTGAATAACCATTTTATTTCAGCACAGAGTGTCTGCCAGCAACCAGTTACTTGCAGAGGCTTCCTACAACTTGTTTCAACTGTTCCGATTTAATCAGAACACAAATTAAACAGGATGACTAGCCAATGTGAAAATCAAAAGAAAGCATAGAATAATGTACTGAAGGAGACTGTTGTGCCAACACATTTTTTTGTGGTTTGAGAGCAAAGATCCGGTCGCTGCTGTGCAAAACTCCGCAATACAATTAGGTCCGAAAAACCCCGGAGGAGTGCTTCGCATGGAGGCTTTGAAAGGAGCCAAGCCTGTGCGTAAAACCGGCGAGAGCAGCACGGCCACGGCACCTGCACGCCGTGAACGAATATTCGAATATTCGTCATAAAATTCGCAACATGCAGGCCTAACACTGTACAACCCTGCCATGAGGGAAGACAAAAACATTGGAAGAGGGGATGACATTTCTTTTCGTCTGAACGTTTAATGAAAAGTTAGGCTTTGCTGATGGCTTCCCGACTCATTTATAGAAAAGATGACAGAGAAAGAGAGAGAGAGAGAGAGGCAGTGGTACAGTGAGCTAGAAAGTGTATGAGGAGAGCAAGCAGTGGTAGCGCGATAGCATTAACAGAAGTTCCTAAATTTAAATTGTGGGTCACATAAGTTATTATGGCATGAAAAAAATATGCATTTGACTATCACATGAAAAATATTAACAAAATTAGTGTAGGATATAGGCCTGTAGCTACACAACAACAGATAATGCACAGACAGAATATGAGGACTGTGATGGCCACCACCTTTTTTTTTGTTAAAATAAATTGATTATGATCTGTTATGTCTGTCTGACACACTGAATCCAAAAACCGACATGAGACTGTAGATGCATTTCTTTGTGTAGCCTATTTGTTTTAACCCGCAGTCAAAACATTACAACACTGCATGATGACAGGTGGATATTTGCATTAAGTGGTTGGATTAAATTATATTGCGATCAACAGAAGTTATCAGCTCCAACTCCCTCTCTCTGTCAAACAAAACCTGAATGACAAGCAAATGTAGGTGATAATACTATTGCTTCACCCCACCCAGTGACACACACACAAACACACCCCCACACGGACACATACACTCACCCACAACTCCCCCCAGTGACCGAGTGACAGATGTGTAAAAAAAAACACTCCGTGCTCCCACACAAATTTTCATACATTACTAAGTACTCGATTAGGGCACAGCTTGGTCTGTACTATTACTGATAAGGTGAAATTACTGACAGTGAGCTTTGAGAATAGTTCAGTTTCCTTTTAATAGCAGCAATTATTTTAATGTGGATGAATTGCATACTGTACATTCATACTCTAGTTGTCTTGGTAGTACACCGTTAAATTTAAAATCATCTCCAAATATAAAGTCGAATATCTACAGGACATAAACACATAACTATTTTATGACTGACAGCCACTTACTCAGCAATAAGATCATTTTTCATGTTTGATTTAATTGTTATTAGGGAAGGACATGCCTTAAAGACACTGCTGTGCCTACCATTTTCTTTTTCCTCAATGGCAAAGAGGATCAGCCAGCACGAAAAACTTGGTAAGTGAGGAGGTAAGTGACAGCCCTGTTTTTGCTGTAAACATCATCGAGGAGGTTGCAGACGAAGACAATGGGAGTAGTGTCAACAATCTTGCTGCCAATCAAAGCAATGTCATTATGATGGAAGACACACCTGAATGGGCGTTGCTCATGCATCATGTTGCATGATGACATTGCTCTGACAGTGAATGTGTGTGACGATGTGTGTGACGATGAGCTTTCAGCAAGATAATACAAGTGGAAAACAGGCAGACTCAGCATCAGATCATCATCAGATCTTACAGCATGTCAACACAGCAGCCTAGCTGCTCTCTGAGTGATCATGGCTATATTGTTTCAGAGTCTCCAAGAACACTCAAACGGCTCGCAAAAGGTTGAGGTTGCAAAGCCAGCGGACAAGGAGACTGAAGGCAAGAGTTTCTTCCTGGAAAGGTCTGATAAGACAAGTAGGGAAGAAAAAAAAAGAAGAAAGGTCTGATAAAAGTGCTTCAGAGTGTGCCTCTCTTCTTGACGGTCTTGATGATGTTCCACGAGACATCTTTCAGAGAATACAAAAGAAGAAAAAGTCAGTGTTTTCTGAAAAATTGAAGCAATTCATGACTACACTACACCTCTACTCTCCAAAGGCCGATGAGTACGTCAGACAGAATTTTCAGTTGGCTTTACCTCATCCTCAGACCATCCGAAAATGCTACAGTCGCATCTCTGCAGATCCTGGATTTACTGTTGCTTCATTCACATGATTCATGATTCACATTCACATATAAAAAGTCATGTTGCTGAACAGAAGAAAGAAGGAAAAGACACAGTTTGCTCATTGATGATGGATGAAATGTATATTCATAAGCAGAATGAGTTTCGTGGGGACCAAATTCATGGCTATGTTGATATTGGTGCTGGTGAAATGGAAAACGTTGTGACAAGACAAGCATTGGTCCTCATGGTTGTTGCAATCAATGAGTCTTGGAAGATCCCCATTGCCTACTTTCTTATCAATAGCATGACGGGATAAGAGAGAGCAAACATCATCCGAGAGAGAATTGTTAGGCTTTATGCAATCGGGAGTAAGGGTTGTCTCCTTTACATGTGATGGACCCTCTCAAACCTTTGCAATGATCAAAGAGCTCGGTGCCAACCTGGACATCATGGACATGAGGTCCTACTATCTCCATCCTGAGGATCACACACAAAAAGTCCATGTGCTCTTGGATCCATGTCACATGCTCAAGCTTCTTCGGAATGTGTATTCAACAGTTGAGGTTCTAGTAAGAGAAGATGGTCAGCAGATAAGGTGGCAGTATATTGAGGAGCTTTACAAGCTTCAGGAGAAGGAAGGCCTGCGTCTCAGCAACAAACTAAGAATGGCGCACATTCAGTGGGGAAATCAGAAAATGAAGGTCCATCTTGCAGCCCAGCTCTTCAGCAGCAGTGTGGCTGCTGCCATTGCGTATTGTGATCAGGAGCTAAAGTACCCCCAGTTCAGTGGATCTGCAGCCACAGTTCAGTTCCAAATGATGCAGCCTTTGATGTAGAAAAGGACACAAAGCACCCATCAAGCCAGCAACTAAACTCTGTGCTAGGGGTATTTCAGAAGAAACACAGACACTTCTCTGTGGGCTCAAAATGAAAGGGAGAGACAATAGACTTGTACATGTGCACTCCACACTGAAGAAGACAGCCATCTATGGTTTCATAGCTTGTTGCAGGAGTGTGATGGGCGTCTACGAAGACCTGGTAGAGCAGCCAACTGCCCCATGCCGATACCTTCTGACCTACAAACTCAGTCAGGACCACTTGGAGCTGTTCTTCTCTGCAATCAGAGCTTGTGGAGGTTACAACAACCCAATGTAAGGCAGTTTCTCAATCAATCAATTTTATTTATAAAGCCTAATTTCACAAATCACAATTTGCCTCACAGGGGTTTACAGCATACAACATCCCTCTGTCCTTTGGACCCTCACAGTGGATAAGGAAACCCCCCCCCAAAAAAAATCTTTTAACGGGGAAAAAAACGGTAGAAACCTCAGGAAAAGCAACTGAGTAGGGATCCCCCTTCCAGAACGGACAGACCTGCAATCGATGTCATACAGAACAGATCAACACAATAAGTTAACAGTAATCCGTATAACACAATGAGACAGAAAGAAAGAGAGACAGAGAGAGATGCAGAACAGACGGTAATGCTTACAACATTAATGAAAGAAATAATATTGTAATTAATAATAATATATTAACATCTGATAGTATACATGTGTGACAATAATCATATGTGTAACAATGACAGCAGAAGTATGACTAATGATGCAGCAGCAGCAGGAGCCATTTTGCAGGACCACGGCAGTAGCACAACCACACATGTCATACTATCCAGGCACTGCTGCAATACGAGTTAACCCGAGAGACAGCAGAGCACAAAGGCTCCAGACAAGAAGCCGAGTTAGTGAGAGAGAGAGAGAGAGAGAGAGAGAGCGAGAGAGAGAGAGAAGGTGCCCGGTGTATTATAGGGGGTCCCCCGGCAGACTAGGCCTGAGTCAGCCTAACTAGGGTGTTAGGATGAAATGACTTAGGTATAGACATACGTCATGTTTGCATTCATTTTAGTGATTGATGGCCAGCACATCTGGTTCTGGTGTGGGCAGAGACCCAAAGTGTGGATGCTAATGGATGAGGTGTTTTCTATAGGGAAGTCACAGATCAGTTACACAGGAGAGCCCGGAGAAAAACATCACCCAGGTTAGGGGAATGTATAATGTTTCCAGATGTGGGTTTTGGCCAACTATATAAGTATCTATATGTATGTGTCAGACGGGGAGAGAGCTTGTACCTTCTCCGCAGCGCTGCGAATAAACCATCAATTGAAGATCAACTTGTCGTCTGTTGTGCATCTTTTACGAGTTTGTCTTTGGACCAGAAGTTCTTTCCTATCATAGGGGCTGGTACAAGGCAAGCCTGAGCCAGCCCTAACTATAAGCTTTATCAAAGAGAAAAGTCTTAAGTCGAGTCTTAAATGTGGAGACGGTGTCTGCCTCCCGAACCGCAGCAGGAAGTTGATTCCACAGGAGAGACACCTGATAGCTGATGGCTCTGGCTCCTGATCTACTTTTGGAGACTATAGGGACCACAAGTAACCCTGCATTCTCCGAGGGCAGAGTTCTGGTGGGATAATATGGCACTATGAGCTCTCTAAGATATGATGGACCTTGACCCTTTAGACCTTTATAAGTTAACAGTAGGATTTTAAATTCAATTCTGGATTTTACAGGGAGCCAGTGCAGAGAAGCTAAAACAGGAGAAATATGATCTCGTTTCTTAGTTCCTGTTAGTACACGTGCTGCTGCATTCTGAATTAGCTGAAGAGTTTTTAATGATTTACTAGAGCTAGCGTGGACCAATTTTTCTGCGTCTTTTCGGGTCAGGATAGGCCTAATTTTCGCAATATTACGCAGATGAAGAACTGCAGTGCGTGAGGTTTGTTTTAAATGAGAATTGAAAGACAGACCTTGATCAAATGTTACTCCAAGGTTTTTACGGTAGTGCTAGAGACCAGAGCAATGCCATTGAGAGAAACTATGTCATCAGATAAAGAGTCTCTAAGTTGTTTGGGGCCAAGAACAATAACTTCAGTTTTGTCTGAATTTAACATCAGGAAACTGGTGCTCATCCAGGTTTTTATGTCTTTAAAACAATTATGAAGTTTAGTTAATTGATTACTTTCTTCTGGCTTCATAGATAAATACAACTGTGTATCATCCGCATAACAATGGAAATTTCCAGAGTGATTTCTAATGATGTTACCTAAAGGAAGCATATATAGAGTAAATAAGATTGGTCCGAGCACAGAACCTTGTGGAACTCCAAAACAAACTTAAGTATGTAAGGATGACTCATTATGAACGTGAACAAACTGAAAATGATCAAATGAATAGGATTTAAACCAGCTTAGTGCTGAACCTTTTAGGCCAATTAAGTGTTCCAGTCTCTGTCGCAGAATTTGATGGTCAATTGTGTCAAACGGCTTACTAAGATCTAACAAAAGAGAGACAAGTCCTTTGTCTGAAGCAATCAGAAGATCATTTGTAATTTTAACTAGTTTAGAGGAGCATACAAGTGCCTCCTTGTAAGGCACCAAGTGAAAAAGGGCACGGGCAACTGTCTCCTTCGTGACAACACAACCATCCTGGACTCAACACCTGGGATTGTGAACATCGCACGCAGGGTGGATGTGGAGCCTGTGGAAGTGCTTGTGCCTGACGATGACCTTCCAGATGTTGACAATCTGTCTGAGTACAAGGAGGCAGCAATTTCGTACATCACAGGCTTCTTTGTAAAAAAGATGAAACAGAAGCTTACTTGCATGCCTTGCTCACAAGCACTGACATCAGATGGCTTGGTGCATTGTTTTCCATGTTCTATCTCTCTTTGGACAACATTGTAAATGTTACTTTGAACCTGCATGAAAGGGGCCAAAGTAACTTTCAGTGTCTGCTTCAAATCAAGTACATGTGTTGTCGCAAACTAACTCCAATATCTGATATACCTATCTGAGATATGATCAATTGTTGAATATTAACTTAGAGCCTGCATGTACAGGGCCTAAGTATATACTGAAGAAGCACTTGTATGTAGACAACCCAACCGATTACCAGGATGATTTTCAGTTGGAGCCTGCATGAATAGGACCAGGAAATCATAGGACGCTGAGATGCTACACTAATACATGCAAATATAACATATAATATATATAACACAGTAAACTTGCACATAGAGCCTTTACTTAGGGAGCCTACTGTAAACGACACAGAAATTGCTACTCAATGTCATAGTTTGCATGGGGTTCAATATCTCTTAGAGTTTGCATGAACGGGGCCAAAGGTGATATTGTTAACCATGTATTATGTTAAATACATATGCAACCTCCCTGGTTAGTGTTTCTGTAGATAGTTTTTTGGAATTGTATCTCCAAGTCCCAAAACGGGTAGGTGCATATTTAAAAAAACAACAACAAAACATTGGATAACAAGCAAAAAAAAAAGTTTTTCTGGTCATGTTTTTTCAGTTGCACACAAGTTAATGTCTATGGTTTGTTTCATTTTATATCATAGATATTTAAGTTATTGAAGTGTGTTACACGTTACACAGTAACTTAGTTCTGTAGGTTATGTTATAGAAAATTGAGTTGTGTATATATATATATATAGTTGTATCTGTATTATTATTGTAAATAGGTTCTCCAGTGCTGTATATGTATTGTTTTCTCTTTATTTCTCCTTATGTCTTGTGCCCGTGCTTTTTAGTTTCTTGTATGTTTGATCCATGTTATATGTTCCCACTCCTGGCCTGCACCTTGTCGTGGTGGCTTTTAACCAAGACATGTCATAGTCAGCGTTTTCTCTCATGTAGGACACTTGAGGAAAGTTAAAATGCCTTGGCCAATGTGATATTTACTCCACAGTAAAGAGGTTGTTTCACAAGAAATTAAGATTTTACAAATTATGACATTGGGTCCTAATCCATATGTTTTATAATTACTGTTACAAATCTTTTCATTTATTTCATGTGTACTTTTTGTAACCTTTTAATCTGGATGTTTTCATGAATGCAAGCTTTGACTTCATCCTGTTAAACTGTCGCTTGTGTAATGGCTGTAATTTCTGATATAAAAAATGAATCAGACAAAAGAGTAAAAGCACAGTAAAAGCTGTCATTCATCAGTTTCCTGTGATAATTGGAAATACAGTGGTGATTTTTAAGTTTAAGTTTATTTACTTTATTAATCCCCCTGAGGGGAAATTCAATGTTTTCACTCTTGCTTGTCAATTACACACAGGTCCGAAAGACACACACACATGCACAAACAGGACCTGTACATGCACAAAGTGGAGAGATGTCAGAGTGAGGGGGCTGCCCTTGGTCAGGCGCCCCGAGCGGTTGGGGGGTTCAGTGCTTGCTCAAGGGCACCTCGGCAGTGCCCAGGAGGTGAACTGGCACCTCTCCAGCCACCAGTCCACGCTCCATATTTGGTCCGAACAGGGACTCGAACAGGTGACCCTCCGGTTCCCAACCCAAGTCCCTATGGACTGAGCTACTGCCGCCCCCTTTAAACCATTAAGAAAACAGTTAATAGTTAGTAATGACATCTTAATGTTTTCATTTATGTCTTAACATGTACCCACATTTGCATTCATCTTTGCAGAATGTAAAAAAATGAAAAGCTGATGTTATGGGCTGGTTTTGTGTGGACATTCTTTTAAGACAAAGTAAGAAAATTCACTGAGAAACTTCCTTTTGTGAAAAACAAGCCCCGGAGGTATCATTTATTTATGACGTTGTGACATCTGAGAAGGTTCTATGGATATTGCTCGGTATTGAGGATTAAATAGTAAGGATAAAAAAAAAGCCTATCACACAATTGGCTGAATATGTTTCTGTTTGCCTCACTATAAAAGACCCTCTCAGAGTTGGCACCATAGCGAACAAGTGATACCTCCTTGGGGGCTTCAGAACTATGTATCAAATGTATCCCTGGGGCCAGAGTGGGTGACACTGAATCAAATTTAAAACTGCTGGCTAAAGCTAAACGTAGATTTAGTAAAATCGTTATTCACGTCGGTGGCAATGACACCTCCATACACCAATCGGAGGTCACTGAAATTAATTTTTAATATTTAATATTTTCCCTGGTCCCCTCCCAAATCTGACCACTGATGACATGTTTAGCCGCATGTCATCATTTAATCACTGTCTGTCCAGGTAGTGTCCACCAAACAATGTGGGTTTTGTTAATCATTGGCAAACTGTCTGGGGAAAACCTGGTCTTATTAGGAGAGATGGCATTCATCCCACTTTGGATGGAGCTGCTGGCAAAGTTTATTTGTAATTCAAAACCCTGACAACCCAGAGTTGAGATCAGGACTCAGAGTCGCAGTCCTATACGCTTCTCTGAGCTTCTAGTGCAGTTGCCCACCCATAGTTCTATACAAACAGTGTCTGTCCCCCGACCACCTAAATTATCTAAATCCAACATTAAACAAAGAGGAGTTGTGCATAACAACCTCATAAAAATTAAAACCTCTTCTGTGAGAGAAAGACAAAACAGGATAATTAAATGTGGATTGTTAAATATCAGGTCTCTATCATCGAAAGTAGTGTTAGTAAAAACAGAGTTTTTATACAGTTTAGTTCTTAAATCAGATAAAATTGTTATTGTAGGTGATTTTAACATTCACAATGACATTGATAATGACTCCCTGGCCACCACATTTATCTCATTATAAGACTCCATTGGCTTCAGTCAGGGTGTACATGAACCCACTCACTGTTTGAACCATACCCTCGATCTATTTCTGACGTATGGAATTGAAATTGACAACCTAACAGTCTTTCCACAGAATCCCTTGCTATCGGATCATTATTTGATTACTTTTGATTTCTTTTTACTCGATTACACGCCACTCAACAACAGTTACTATACTAGATGTTTATCAAATAGTGCTGTCGCAAAATTTAAGGAAATGATTCCTCCGTCGTTAAATTTAATACCATGTCCCTCAGTAACAGAGGTTTCCAGTACGAACTTAACCTCTGCTGAATTGATCATCTTATCGATAGTGCCGTAGCCTCGCTGTGAACAACAGTCGACTCCGTAGCACCTCTTAAAAAGAAGTTAACAAAGCAAAGAAAGTTTGCTCATTGGTATAACTCCCAAACCCGTAACTTAAAACAAATATAACGAAAATTTGAACAGAACTGGCGATTAACCGAACTGGAAGAATCTTGTCTAATCTGGGCAGACAGTCTTAAACCGTATAAGAGGGGCCTCCACAATGCCAGAGCAAACTATTATTCAAGCACCGCTGTCCAGCTTCTCTCCCAGGCTGGCCTTGAGAGTCATCAGATCACGTCTGTAACTGGGCACAGATGTGAAAGCAGCCTCGAGAGCTACTGGGCTCCGTCCACCTCGGATCAGGCAAATTGGAGTAGGATCCTGTCCTCAGGAAACAGTAGGTCTAGTGGATCGCTTGATAAAGTCATAGTAGCCTAATAATAGCTTCTTAAGACTTGTAGTCTAACTAATAAACATTTTGTTAACAGGTGTGTGTCCTCCAGAGCCACAGCCAGATGACAACAGCGACTATAATTTTAACATCCCAGCCGTCCCATTTACAATGTCTAATGTCACTTTCAATGGCAGTATCTAATTTAATATACATTATGAATAGAAATAGCCTAAGTTGTCACTGACTTTTTGTTGAAGACATATAGCCTAATCGTTTAATGGTCAGTGACAGGAGAAATGATTATTGTGTTGTGAAAAATGGAAACGTACAGCTATGGTTGTAAATAATAAATGCTGATTCATAACCTTGGAAACTTAAACATTAGCCTTTACCAGAAAAAAAAAATCTTAACTTTAAGTCCACTTTATAGCCTATGTGCATTGTTAGGCTATTTTCTTTTCATTTTCTCTTGATTCCTGGAGCGCAGATTCAGCTGTTGCTGGCTGTTTGTTTTTTCTCTCCTCCTTTAATTTATAAATCAACAAAATTGTATAATTAATCAATATTATGTCTACTCAACTGATAATTAGCCGTGTAATAAGTGGGATAATGTATAATGAGCCAGTGAATACTGGTAAAACAACTCCCTTCAGTCGGGAGTTTTTTTCCAAGTATTCACCGGGTCATTATACATTATCCCTTACTTATTAGACATAATCAGTATATCTTTATTAACATGTAACATGTAACATGTAATTAAATGTCTCCTAAAGAAGCCCACCCTGGATCCAGAGGTGTTAGACAACTATAGACCAATATCTAATCTTCCCTTTCTTCTACTTTCAAAGATCCCTGAGAAAGTAGTCGCAGACCAGCTGTGCGATTTTCTCCATGATAATAATTTATTTGAGGAATTTCAGTCAGGATTTAGAGTGCATCATAGCACTGAGACAGCACTAGTTAAAATTACAAATGATCTTCTGATTGCTTCAGACAAAGGACCCATTTCTGCACTTGTTTTATTAGATCTTAGTAAGGCGTTCGACACAATTGACCATCAAATTCTGCTACAGAGACTGGAACACTTAATTAGCCTAAAAGGTTCTGCACTAAGCTGGTTTAAATCTTATTTTTCTGATCATTTTCAGTTTGTTCACGTTCATAATGAGTCATCTTTACGTACTAAAGTTTGTTTTGGAGTTCCACAAGGTTCTGTGCTCGGACCAATCCTATTTACTCTATATATTCTTCCTTTAGGTAACATCATTAGAAATCACTCTGTAAATTTCCGTTGTTATGTGGATGATACACAGTTGTATTTAATGATGAAGCCAGAAGAAAGTAATCAATTAACTAAACTTTATAACTGCCTAAAAGACATAAAAACCGGGGAACCGGGCTGTATTATGAAGTTTGCACTGTTATCCCCACCTTAGTGTCTAAGTACACTCTAGCTCTCCTGGAGGTACACATTAACTACGGAGAACCGGGCTGTATTATAAAGTTTGCACTGTTATCCTCTCCTTAGTGTCTACGACCACTGTAACTAATGTGTAATTAGAGCCACTGAGTTAGAACACAGTTACTTCAATGTTTCACAAGATGACATCATCTGAAAACAATCCAAAGACGAAACTAAGTGTCCCGGACAACATAAAATAACACATTTCTACTGGTTTTTGTTATTTACGTTCAGTTTTGTTCCTTCTGTTATAAACTGTTCAGTTTAGTCTTGATCCTTTATTGTGATCCGTTTGGTTTTTGTAAGTCAAAAATAGTCAGTCAAGTCAGTTTCAGTTGACAAATGTACTTTCTAAGTCAAAAGTCAAGTGGAAAAGATCATTGTGGTACTACTATCATACTGGAGTGTGACACCCAGTGATGGAGATGGAAGAATGTATGAGCTCCTCCGGATAAAAGGTGATCTTGATCCAACTCCTTGGGTCAAGGCAGAGATCGGGGTCATGGGTGGCTAGCCATCTCCCTCGTCACGTTTGTTGGGAATCAACATATATTTATCTCACACGATGGCACCAAATATGTTGGGGTCAACACACTAGGCTTCACATGGAGGTACCAAATATGTTGGAGTTTAATTGTCTATCGGAAATAATTAATAATTATTATTAATAATTAACAATTATGTTAAATAATGTGACTTAATTAACATTAAATCACCTCGTGGGGCACCATTTCCGTAAAGGGAAAAATGATAGCCAGTTAAAGATATCAGTCTCATAAAGTAGGCTAAACTATTAATTTGGAGTTTAATTAATAATTAAATTAATGACAACAACCAAAATTAACAGTAACGTCTGAAGGATTTCTAGATCGCAAGTAATCCTTTAACTTTTCCCCTCAAAAAACAGCATGACATGGCTTGTTACCACTCATCGCGATTTTGGACTTCATGTATTTAGGCTGGTCTGGTGCGAAAACTATAAGGAATATAAGAAAAATGAGAAGCCGAGAGCTTCCTGAATTCGGTGATACCAAGTGGTTTGATGACATAGTGCGCCTGTGAGATCCCATTTAACAGAGGAGGGAGGGAGTGCGGACGCCGGTGTCCGGCCGGAGTTAAAGAGGTTAAACAGACATCAGGTATGATTCCAAAGAATTGTATTTATTCACAACTTAGCAAAGCAAACCAAAACACAAATTCTAACTAACTATATACAAGCTTGGTGTGTGTGTGTGTGTGTGTGTGTGTGTGTGTGTGTGTGAGAGAGAGAGAGAGAGAGAGAGAGAGAGAGAGACAGAGAGAGAGAGAAGAGAAAGACAAAGGCGGGTGTGGTGATCAAGCCTACAAAACAAAATGGCTGACAACAGAGAACTACAAAATGGCCGAATCAAGGCTGGCTTCAGGGGGAGGTGTCTGTCTGAACGTGTGGTCAGGACAAAGACAAAGGAAAAGTAGAGGGAACTTTGAAATGCCTGTTTGGGTGTAGCTCAGGGGCGTCTATAGGATTTTGACACATCCGGGGCTTAGCCCAGAAGAGTTAAGCAGATGTTTTTAGACATAGAAACATTCTCCACATACCCTACAGGTACCTGCTCTTCTGGACTGAATTGAATTAAGGCATCATCAAATGAATGACCCATTTTGAATTTAGTTTGCGCCCATGTACTGACATTAGCGTGCTAGGTAACAACACATTGTTTTTCCATTTAACACATTCGCAGCTACAGTAAAAGAGGCAGGCTGTGCAGGATCCCTGTCTGCTAGCTAGCTGCTATCATGCATGAAAAAGAAAATAAACAAGATGGTTCGACGTTATAGCCTAACATTAACTTTAGCTACTTTCCCCTCTAGAAGAAGCCCAAGCTTAATTATTTTTAGGTACACAATTCTTGCACACTACAATTGCATTTACAGACAGATGCTAATAATAACAGATCGTTTTTTTCCCATGTAATATCAACTAGCTGCTAGCTAGCTAACATTAGCTATTTCCCTCTAGTAGTTCCAGCTGCAACACTCTATTCGAAATTATACATTTTTACATAATTTCTATTCCCATTACCTCTTTGATTGCTGACCACCTTTGGGGGGAAAAACATGGAAATCTTTTTTTGTGACATCCCAAAGACAGCTGAACAGCTTGCTGTTGTCAAGCCTGCCTGTTGTCAAGTGCGCCTGCTGCCTGATGCTGCTGTTTTGGGTGAATGACGTCACGTGCGACCTGGAGGTGTTAACCACTTGTGTGCCAAAGCCAAAGTAGTGGCTTTTTAAAAAAAAATAAAAAAATTAATTGTTACTCAAACCTGTCCAAAAATACTGTTTTATCGAAGCATCAACAAAAGATAACCGTAGTTTGAGGATGTGATCTTAAAAAAAAAAAAAAAAGAAAAATGTTCTTTTTTTGAAAATTAATATTCGGGGCTAATTAAAAATTCGGGGCTTTAGCCCTGAATGTTTTAGCCTAGGGACGCCACTGGTGTAGCTCTGTTGAAAGCCTTTGTTAATGAGTCTATGTGAATGTAATTTGTGTTGCAAATGGTCTGGATTAGTGCAGAGATTGTTTAGTTGTGTGCAACAATCTGTTTGTGAACAGTATTGGCAAACTAAACACTTAGCTTTGGCGAAGCCAACTAATCAATGACCTAACTGCCAACAATCACAACAATAACTCAGTGAACAGCATTAAATCACACACAAGTTAAACAGTCTTGTTTAGTCTGTAAAGCTGTGATAAGCTATGCCCAGTTGTTCCATTACCGATCCTTGAATGAATGGAAGAAAGAGTCACTTGGTAGTGCTGCTTTGTTAGCCGGCAGAAGAAGGCTGGGAAGGTGTGGTTTCAGCTGCAGTCTTTGTGGTGTCCTTTGTTCCAAAGGTTCTGATCCAAGCAAGCTGGGCGCTCGGGGCCCTTAAAGAGTTAGACGCTGGTGCTAACTCACTAAGTTCCTTGTTGCTGTAAAGCTGGTTGCAAACCTTGTGTTTGGAAGAGAGTCTGTGATCAGTTGCCCTCCCTTTAGTGGTTTGGGCTATGGAGCCAGGGTCTAGGCCTCTGGACTGTTCCAGGCCCAACCGGAAAGAGGTCTTAGCTGTTCAACAGCTGGAGCAAGAGAGAGAGAAATCTGTTGGAATGGAGCACAAACCTACAGATGCGTGTGACATCAAGAGTCACATGTCACTGTAAAGGTCCAATCAAGTTTTGGGACTTGAGCCTCACTGAGATGTGAGGTGAGGCCTCCTGTGGAGATGGGTGTCACCTAGCTGTCTCTGTTTGAAGACAAAGAGCATGTGGAGGAAAAAGCCTTTAAATTGTCCTACATTCCCCCACTTGATTCCAATGTTGACTGTCCCGGGAACCTTGGATCGCCCAGGTGGTGCATATTGATGGTTAGACCCCGGGAGCCGATGCTCAAGTCCTGTACGGAGTTCACTCCTTAGAACTCCAGGTCCAGGATGGCCGGGGCCAGGGGAGTACCAACTCCACTGTAGTCCCTGCCTTCCTCAACCTCCTGCAGTTCAGTTGATTGATTGTCTTTTCGTGACTTAATGGATTTGGCTAGGGTTTCTAGACCCCTGTGGCATTTTTCCAGTTTGCACTGTAGGGCTTTGGAGCATTTAATGTAGAAAAAAGCTATCCCGAAGGTCAGGAAGTATCCTAGGCCTATTGTGGCGGCAAGTATGGTGTCAGGGGTTGACCATGCATGGTTGAAGGGTGGACTAGGGACCTGGCTAGATGAGGCAATATCCTTGAGCACGTCATCAACCGGAATAATATTGATCGTTTGAGTGCCTTTGTATTATACCTGAGTTACTGTGTCTGGATCTAACTCCAAGGTGCGCTGGCTGAAGAACTCAGAGACCTCTATCTGACTCTCATACTGATCGGGTTCAGATGGTAAAGGGCTAAGTCCTCTATATGTAAAATGGCGTTCTCTGGTACAGTGATCCACAGCGTCTGGCTGGGCAGCACGACGCGGGTAGCGGTGTCATGTTGGTCATATGTGAGAACAGCAGTACTAGCTGGAGTGTTGACTAGCCAGCGGCTTCCTGCAATCTAAGCCTGAGTGTCAGTGACCTGAGATCGGGGTGTCACCGTTGTTGGGCATCGGCCATAGGCTTGAGGCCACATATCCCATCCGTGCTATCGCAGATAAACGGCTTACTGGGACATAGGTAGTGGATATCTTTGGTCAGTGTGCACATGCGCAAATTTGGGGCTAGATATAGGTCCGGACTATTATCATGATAAGCGATGACTGGAGGGGTCTGCACTTTAACGTGCACGTCCCCCTGCCAGAATCCAACATCCTTACATCCTTAAGTCGATAGATGTTTTCGGAGGCCACGATTGGCAGGTTGATAATGAAAGCCAATTCTCTGTCCTCAAGATTGACGTAGATTGGAACCACGTTACCTAAAGTGTAGGCCAAATGGGCTTGAAGGGGGGTGACCAGACCTCACGTAGCCGTAGTCAGGAGCCTCTGTACCAGAGAAAGAGGGACGACATATGGAGGAATCCTACCTATAGCTAAGCTGTCCACGGAGGATCCGATATCTCGTAGCATGTCTGACATTAATGCGCTAACAAGTTGTGTATGAGCATAATCAACTTGCACAACAGAGAGGAGAGAATTAACCGCACAGAGTGTTTTGTTTAATGTCTCACTGTGGGTGTTCACCACTAGGAAGGTGCCTCGCACTGTCTGTCCTATGGTTTGTAGTTGGCTTTGTTGCTGGGTAATTTGTGCTTTGATGTCTGGGATTTCGTTCTGGAGTTCACCTATGTGGTGCTTAATGGTGGACAGGCTTACTGCATTGACTGAGGAGAGTCCAATGCTGAAAAGAGCAGGCGGCGGCAGCTGCGGTTAGCAGCCCACCAATAAACTGTTCGGGCCTCAAGAGGCCGATTGGTGCCCATTGGTGTTTATTGTGTCCGCCTAGTTCTCATTGGGTAATGGTGAACTTCTGTAGCTGCTGCAACATGTGGGTCGTGTCTGCCTCGGCATGACGTATAACCTCCCTGTTCCAGTTTGTGCCAGCCCAACTGGTTAGCTGAGCTGTGACAGGGACGTTCTTTTTACATACCTCAAGGGGGTTTAACCTAACAAACACCCTTTGTGCGTGTAGGCGACAGTCAGTGATCAGCAGCCCGGATTGTTCCTTCAGAACAATCCCAGAGTCAGGTCCTGGTTCTATGATCTCGGGGAGCACCGTTGTTTAAGGTAGTTTTAATACTGGTGTTACACAATACTGGCACTCTATTTATTGTTTAGCAATTCAAGATTTAATTTCCACTAGTAATTGTCACCCCAAATATTTGACTACTCCTTTCATAACTAAACAGAGACGTTGGCGTCCCCGTTACTTCCCATGGGGGTTTTGTGTGGCTTGATCTGGTTACGATGAATCCATTTGAGAGTTGGTTCTCTCTGGCCTCTTTTGATACTGATCTGGTGCACGACGGGTGAGCGCTTCTCTGTGATCACGTAAGGACCTTCCCAGAGGGGAAGAAACTTGCCAGCGAGTTTTCTTGGGCCCTGGTTGCTTGCTCCAGTTGGTTGAGCAAAGATATAGTACCAGACTTTGTCCCCCACTTGGAGTTGGTCATAGGACACTTTTTGGTCGTAGTAGGCCTTGCGTCCTTCCACACTGTTTTCTAGATTTTTCTGGGCAAAGGCAAATGTGGCCTTTAGGTGTTTGTTCAAGTCAGTCATATACTGATGGGTCGTATATGCTGTTGCAATGTTAGCCTCACCTGGCTGGTATAGCAGGTGTAGGGGGAGGGTCATTTGTCGACACGTCATCATTTGGAAGGGAGAAACTTGGTGGGGAGTGGCTCTGATGGCCATCAAGACCAAAGGCAGTTTTACATCCCAATCTTTGTGGTTGGATGCCACATACTTCTTTAGTATTTGGACTATTGTTCGGTTCGCTTGCTCTACCTGTCCTGAAGCCTGAGGGTGATGACTGACGTGGAAGTTGGCCTTCACGCCCAACATCTCCCAGAGATGTTGCATGGTTTCAGAGGTGAAGTGTGTCCCCCTGTCTGAGTCGACACGACTGGGCAGACCGAACTGCGAGAAGATGTGGTTCATCAGTAAGTATGCAGTGGTTTGGGCTGTGTCATTTGGGGCTGGCAGGCCCTCCACCCATTTGGTGAAAGCACAAGTGACTGTGAGGAAATATTTGATTTGGTTAGAGGCCCCACCCAGTCAATCTTGCAGATTGACTGGGTGGGGCCTCTAACCAAATCAAATATTTCCTATGGTCTGACCATGGGAAGGCAATGCCTCTTCACTGTAAGGGAGCTCTGTGGAGCGGTCTTGGTGGTTGAAACTGGCAGCAGACCAGGCAGCCTCTGATGTAGTCTGCCACATCTTTCTGCATGTGTGGCCAGTATGCCACCTGCCGGAGAGCTTTAGATGTTGCTTTAGTTCCTTTGTGTCCTGCGCATGAGGCGTCATGGGTATGCATTAGCATCACCCCCTGTGGCTCCGAGGCACCACAAAAGCAGGTGAAGCAAGTGTATCGGAGACATGCACCAGAAGGCCTTTGAGGACACGTAGCACAGGACGCGCATTATACAGGTGCTGCAGGCTGGGAACGGATTCAAGATCGTGTTCGGAGACGGTATGGACAGCAGGATCAGACAACGAAAGCAGCATTTTATTGATGGAGGGATCAAGAGACTGGAGGGAAACCAGATCAGAGTCAGTGAAGGCAGGAGTGACTGCGAGGGGAGCACGCACAGGCGCGGCAGTTGGAGCGGAGGCCGTCACTCGAGCCCAAGTGATTGCACAAACCGCAGGGGCGGGAGGGATGGAAAAAGCGTCTGGGCAGAGTTGCCAGGGTGTCCCATTGATGTTGGCATTTTCAAGTTTGATGCCGTTCACCACTTTTGGACAGTATTCACTTTCTTTATCAGAATCAGTGAATGAACACAGGAAGGTGTCTCATTGTGCCAACGATTTGTTTTGATGCCATGGTGATGTCAGTGAGGTTTCAGAGGTTGTGCTTAGCGTATTGTTTTCCCTAGCAATTTCTGGTGGATAGGCTTGAGCCTTGAGTGACACTGACTCAGTGTCAAGAACACAGCACTGAGCTGCATCGTGTTGAGAAAGGGAGATAGGCAGAGGTTGACGAACCTGTGCCCAGATGTTTAGTCGTTGGAAATCAATTAGTGGTTCAAACCGATTGAGAAGATCCTTGCTGACTAGAAGAGGAATGGTGTTGAGAGATGACACGTACACGGGATGGACAAGAGTCATTGGTCCGATAGTCGGCTGCACCAGTGTCATGACTCTCAAGGTGGTGCTATGCTGACCATATGGTTGGACCTTGAGGGAGCAGGTCTGCAGTTTCAGCTCTTTGTTGGAGCGATCTGCTATTGCTCGCAATGTTTTGAATAGGGTCGCCGATATCAAGGTGATATCTGCAGCGGTATCAAGGAGTGCTTCATGCACAAGTTCATCTTCAAGTGTCATGGACAGATAGAATTTGCAAGTGACCCCTTTCTTGGTGAGGTGCCACAAGAACTGTTGGACGGGTGGTTCACCCTGTATGGTTAGGGAGTTCGTCTTGGCAGAATCATCTTTTGAGTCCAGTTGAACCACCAGGACAGCACTGGGAGGTGTTAACTGAGACAAGTTTTGTTCAGGGGAATTGGACTGGACTGTCGTGACCCGGTTTGAAAGCTGTGCGGGCTTGGGTTCACCGGGGTCAAGGTAGCTCTCTTCAGCCTCTGCCTCAGGTGAGTGCGTCAAAATGGCCTGAGGGGAGGGTTCGGAGTATGCAGAGATGACAGAAAAGAGGTCTGCTTTATCCTTTTTCTCTCTATGCATGTTCTGTATGAAACATCTGATAGTTGAGTTCTTCCTCACTAAGATCAACTTTTGTAGACTTACCTCTGGAGTCCTTGTCCTTCTTTGCTTTTTCTTCAGGCGGATCCTGCTTTGGCGGTTGTTTGTCCTGGAGGTAAGTGTCTTGTACCTTATGTCGGTCACTTTCTCAGCGGTCCCGGGCCAGACGTTTTTCCCGTTGATTTGGTGAGAACTTATCTGACCCGTAGTTGGGGAATCGGTGATTCGGTTTTTGGTTCTGACTCGACCAAGGTGGTCGTGCATAGCCATTACCTTGATGGTTCTCCGTGTTTAGTCAAACTTTGTTTTTGTTTATTCAAAACCCTTTAAAGCGAGTTCTCGTAGGTGTCGACTTGTTAAAGTACGAGGGCATGCTGCAACACCAAGATGGACGCTGGTAGTGGGATGGAGGTTCTCGTTTAAGACAGCCTTGAAGTGTAGGTCTTCCTCCATCCCAGGTTCATTCCTGGAACCAAAGTAAGTGAGACATAGGCGATGATAGTATTGCTGAGGAGATTGGTTTCTTCCCTGTTTGACTGTCGTGGCAAGACAAAGATAGTCAGAAAATTCCTCAAGCAATGCTTGGCAGAGAAGGGAGTAGTCAGTCCTGATATAATCAGGCTGGCGGTCAATGAAAGCACTGACGTCTTGACTAGAGGTCACCTTGATAAGGTAAATCTTGTCGTCGATTGAGGCGTTCGGAAATTTCCGTAGATAGAAGTCAATATCTCTGTGGTAGAGATTGGCGTGAGGTGAACCACCGGGATTGGGTTCAAAGCGAGTTATGTTGCGGGCGATTTTATCGAGGTCCCTATCTGAGGGACCCTGCGCAAAATGAACACCCACAGCCGGGTGCAGCTGTTGAGCGTAGATGTTCCTCACCTGTTCTAGTGGTGGCTGGGTGTCCCGGTAACAGGAGACCTGCTCAGGTGGGAACAGTGGGGCAGGTCGCGAAGACAGATCTCTGCTTGAGGGGCCCTGCGCAAGGTGAGCAGCGTTCGCTGGGTCGGGTCGAGTGAAGGCCCCCCCGGTTTGATCAGCTTGGGGCTGGATGTCCCGAGAATGGGAGGCCTGTTCATGCAAGAACAATGGAGAAGATTGCAAGAGTAGGTCTTCTTGAGAGGATTTCAAAGACTTAGTATCTTGGCTTCTTGGCTTCAAGGGGAGGTTCATCAAGAGTTGTTGTTGTGACTCCGCAATTCTGTCTCTGTTCGCCAGTTGTTGTTGCAGATCACGGATCTGTTCTTGATCCATATCTTTATACTTAGACTGGACTTTGACTTGGGCTTTCAAGTCTCTTATTTCATTGAGGGCTCTCTTGAGGAGGCTCTCAGCATCATTATGTTCTTTAGCTACTATTGCGAGCCTTTGCGTGGTTGCAAATAGTTCCACGTCACGGTCATGGAGGTGGTTGATCAACTCTGCGTTCTTTCCTTGCAATTCAGTATTCTCTTCACCACAGAGGGCGCTTGTTTAATTTCTAAATTTAATGTAATGCGGCACAGCAACCTAAAGAGGGCGCTGTTACTTTAAATTCAATGTAGTGAGGCACAGCAACCGAAAGAGGGCGCTGTTTACTTTAAATTCAATGTAGTGAGGCACAGCGACCGAAAGAGGGCGCTGTTTACTTTAAATTCAATGTAATTGGGCAGAGTAGCCTGAGAGGGCGCTACTCTGAGGAAGTAGGCTACTAAATAGTAGAAGAAGATTAGGGCAGGAAGTGGCAGTTTAGCACTGCCCACTGAGTGGCCTGTCTTGTTTTTGCTTCAGAAGCTCATAACCATTCAGAGCACCCAGGGCAAAACATCGTTTGCAATCATATTGCAGCAGTTTCAGAGTTTCATCAACCCACACAGAGATGAGCACAGCGGCTCACCCGTTTAGCACAGTTACCCAGCAGGGCAATCAGTTAACACTTTATCGTTCGGCGACAATTTCATTCACTCTCATCAAAGCAGTGAATCACTTTAAAACTCTGCAACAGTCAGCGCTGTTCCGACACATGCATTCCCATAGCAACAACAGTAACAACAACCTCCTCACTGCCGTTTAGCAGCTGTCTTGGCATGGTAGCTAGTCAAGCCAGAGGACACAGAGGGTCTGAGTTAATTACAACTTTCTGGAGTATCGCAGCAAAGCTTAATTAAAACAGGACACGATTATGATTCCGCGTTTCACCGCAATCAGTGTGTCAAATAGGCCTTTCTTAATACATACGGGAAAATTCATATGCAGATATCTGTGAGATTGGGTGTCACAGCACCACAATTGAAACATTAAAGCTTACCGTAGTTTAGCTCTTAATTTCCGTGTTATAACACAAATATATCATTTACCATGGTCTGAACACGAGGATTTTAAATAATCTATCTTTCGGGTTTAGCGTCATTCACCCAAAGGTTATATTTTACTGCCGTTATTAATGCTCACACCCAAAATCAGTAGCACGAAAATTAATGCACACACACTCGATCCTCCAGTGGACAACCTACACAGAATCTGCTGATATAATAAACCTTACGGGGGCTATCAGGGGAATGTATCTCCACTATCGCCGTTAAAAACGCCAAGCTTTGTCTGCTTATAACCTGTTTACAGGAACAATGATTTGATAAGGCCTCACACGGGGCACCAGATATGTAGGGGGAATACATGTTTTTAGAATAATTGCACTCGTAATAATGAATTTGGGGAACCACCCTTAGAAGGGAAGCGACTAATCAAATTAATAACTCCGTAAATTACTTATTAATTCCTCAGCACGCTTATCAATAATGAATGAATCTCAATATCTGGGTTATGATTCCTCTAGACAGTGATCTCTGTTCCTGTACACAAGACATACATCACAGACAACGACTTGACGTTAAATGAAGATTTATTTAACTAAATGGATAACACTGAGTAGATGAATAGGAAATGATGATTATATAACACAACACAAATTAACAATGTATATGAATGAAATGAAAAGTAACACTTGTTTGGGTTGTTCAGTTCGGCGATAGTGGGAGAGTAACACTAAGACGGCCTATGATAAACGGGAACTGCAGCAATGCGCAAAACCATTCAATTAGACCTAATGAAACCTATTTCCATCGAGATCATTTAACTAAGCCTCCTGTTCAACCTCTCTCTTCACCGCATAGCGGTTAGCTCAGTTTTGGCCTACTTTTCAGCAGCGATGATCACAGGTGAATCTCTCAGTCTGGGTCCCGGACTATCACGAGCTGCTCCAGGGGTTTTCTAGCAGAATACTACTGCAGATTAACAGCCGAGGGAGCAGATGAGTTTGCGATGTCCTGTGGGTACCCAGTAGTTGGTCCACACTGCGGGAGGCCTTGGCTGGATGGAGAACCACTATGGCAAGTGGTGGACAGCCGGTTCAGAGGAATCTGGAGCGGAGAGTGGTCGACAGGTGCCGGTCTGCTTCTTCTGATTACTCGTTTATTGTAATGGGAAAACAATATTGCTGGCCGTTCGATATTGATGTCAAATTTACTACTACGCGTAAAAAAATGTGGAAAACACTCAAGATGGAAAAACTGGATCGATAAAATTTCAAAGTTTAAAATAACTTCTCCTGATCTAGAGGAGGAGGTTTTCCTCTTCATCCTTTTAAGATCTTAATCAGAGAAAAACTTTAATTCTTTCCTGATACGAGGTCGTATACTTTAATATGTTACGCTCGAGTGACGCATACTCTTCCCACTATGGTCCACATTATTTCTTAATGTCCCATTAAACACACAGATTAATGTTAAATCAAAATACACTTAGTATACCATAATATCAGCTAGCCCACGTCAAATACATACAGTCTGATTAGTTCAATGACAATGTATAATGATAAACAGAATGAAGGAACACATAGTCATGCAACAAGTTGATTAATACTTAATTATATTTTCATTAAATATATATATCTATAAAGTGGACTTCCCTACGGTAACTCTGTCTAACTCCGCCACGAGGTGGCAATATGGCTACATGTTAGGGAGTTGAAATTAACATTTAGTTATGCCACATACCAAACATTTGGTCTTAACAAAGAACTATTCATATCAAAACCTAACCATACCATGCTAAGTCAAAGCAGTTACATGGTAATACAGAGGCACATGGATCTGACACATACATTTCAGTCCGTCGCAATAGAACCTTTGTC
This sequence comes from Epinephelus awoara, assembly GCA_035609425.1. Lineage (NCBI taxonomy): Eukaryota > Metazoa > Chordata > Actinopteri > Perciformes > Serranidae > Epinephelus > Epinephelus awoara. The sequence goes on from CM069306.1 coordinate 40,219,985, forward strand.
TCTCCCCGGGGTCACATATAAGTGACAGGATGCGGTCATTAAAAAGGGTGCATTGTTTTTTCAGAGCAGCCTCAGGATAACGAGGGAAGTCAGTTAATGTCCTGTTTTGAATAGTCTTCACATGATGTCCTTGGAGACAGGCTGACTGTCTCTCTCTCTTGACCGGGGTCAGTTAGGGGGCAGAGTAGTAATCTAGCATCCATCTATATATGTCTCTACAGTCCAGTGAGGATTTTACCAAATGATAAATCATCTGTGGTCCTGTGAATCCCAACAATTGATATCGCAATCCAGCGCCACTCACCCGTACAGAGCCATGATCGAAACCCTCCTCAACTTTTCAGAAGATTCGCTAAAAAGCTTCTGAAAAGTTGTCGGGTTATTTTACAAAGACCTAACGGACCTAATAAAGGTCTAGTGAAGAGAGCTCGGTTCAGCGCTAATTCCCGCGAGCTTCACCTGTTGGGCCCACTCCACGCCAACATACTTTTCTCTGAGAGGCTTCTCTTGAACTCTGTGGATCTGAGAATTAAACTGACCCGCGCTAGCGACGCCTTCAGCCTCATGTATGCCGCTTACGCTAATTTTAAATTAAAAATATCAGGCGCTTCTTTGTTTGTCAAGAAAAGGACCATTTCCCCCGCGGTGCGTCTGTTTAGGGGTAACGTGCTCTATCCATTGTAATGCGTCAAGGTGAAAATGTACTCCATCCCGGAAAATACTTGAGTATGTAATCAAGAAAATCTCTTTTTGGGCAAGATGCCTAAATATATAGTGATGGCTATGGTGAACCACGAAGCCTTTACGGGAAAAAGTGACCTGTCACCCTTCAACTTTGCGCACAACTATGTGGAATACGTGGCCTTCTGTCAGGACGGCAGACAGGTGCCCTCCAGGTGCTTTCCAGCCTCAATTTGAGCAGGACCAGTCCGTCAGAGAGTTTTACAACATGTTTACGGCCACGGGAAGATACCTGAAAGATTTGCTGCTGGGCATCGACAGGGAGGATTTTAACCAGGGGTACTCGTTTGTGTTTAATCTCAACGCGGCCGAAGACGTCCAAACGTCAAGTGCTGGTGGATTATGATTGAGAAAATAAAGAAACAATATGATTAACCACCAATTGGAAGGTGTCATGCGACATTTACTGGGAGATGCGTTTTGCGGCGTGTGGGCTTCGGACCAACTACCGGCGCTGACGGGCTCATTCAGACCTCCCGCCTACATGATCGTCAACAGGCACCCTAGTCATAAGCCCGGAGAACACTGGCTAGCGCCTACTCTGGACGAAGATGGGAGCGCCACTTTTTTCGACTCATTCGGATTACCGCCCGACTTTGTCTACTACCCAAAAACCGTATTACAATTTTTAAAAAGCCGTTGTCAGAAAAAATTACTGTACCAGGAAAGACAACTTCAAGACATCGCGTTGACCACCTGCAGACAACATTGTGTTTATTATTTATGTTATAGGGCCTGCAGGTTACCTTTTGAGAGCGTGCTATCTCTGTATCACGACAACGATGTCGTAAAAAATGATGAAATGGTATCAAAGTTTGTGAAAAAATATCAACGTTGTACGAGGATTCAACGAACAGATTCTTTTTACCACACCACCTGTTCCCCCACATGTTCAAAGATTGTTACAACTTGTTTAAGAAATAAAAAAAAAGACAAGACAAACATCAATGTTGTTGTACGACTCTTTTATTAAGGTAATTATCACGTTTCCCCCGCGGCCGTTTTCCACTTTTTTCTTTCACTCCTTTTTATCGGCATCACCCATTCCTCCTCCTCCGCAAACAGAATTAAATCTTGTTTTTTCCGCTTTCCTTTCTCCCTCTCGACTGGTGCTGCGGCCCCCTCTTCTCCTTCTCCCTCTTCGTCTTCTTCACCCTCCTCTCCTTCACGCCACCCTCCGGTGGTTTTGAGTCGACGATATTGAGTGCGAGCGTGAGGATTGGTCACCGACGTTATCGGTATGTTGAGCTCTGTCAGAGTATCCAAAAAACCCGTCCATCCCTTAGGAGTTAGAGATTTCTTTTTGTATGAAACTGATAGGTTTTTCAACAAGTCAATCATATGTGAACCTCTCATAATCTTTCCCTTGTGAATAAATTTGCCCTTGGGAGTCCACCCGTCCTGGCTCTTGACTAATTTCTTCATAATATACTCGGCATTTTTGCGGTCGCGCTGAGGAAGATTTTGCAGTACCTCGCGAGCCATCTCATCCAGTCCTGCCTCTAAGGATTAAGCCCCTGTTCATTTATATCCATCATTTTTGCGTCTTGTTGGATGAGTTCCAGTTACCTGGGGTTGTAGCACATGGCCCATGTTGCAGGGGTTGCTGCTCAGTTTGGCAGCTTAACTGAGGTAATTGCTCAGTCTGATGCAGTCGAAGCCCAGCTAGAGGTGGAGGAAGCCCAGTTAGCAGTGGTGGAAGCCCAGTTAGCAGTGGTGGAAGCCCAGCTAGCAATGGTGGGAGCCCAGCTAGCAGTGGTGGGAGCCCAGTTAGCAGTGGTGGAAGCCCAGCTAGCAGTGGTGGAAGCCCAGCTAGCAATGGTAGGAGCCCAGCTAGCTGTGGTGGGAGCCCAGCTAGCAGTGGTGGGAGCTCAGCTAGCAGTAGTGGGAGCCCAGCTATTAGTGGTGGGAGCCCAGCTAGCTGTGGTGGGAGCCTGGCCTGGTGTGGTGGAAGCCCAGCTAGCAGTGGTGGAGGCCCAGCTAGCAGTGGTAGGAGCCCAGCTAGCAGTCGTGGAAGCCCAACTAGTTGTGGTGGGAGCCTGGCCTGGTGTGGCTGTAGCTCAGCTAACAGTGGTGGAAGCCCAGCTAGCAGTGGTGGAGGCCCAACTAGCAGTGGTGGAAGCCCAGCTAGTTGTGGTGGAGGTCCAGCTAGCCGTGGTGGGAGCCTGGCCTGGTGTGGTGGAAGCCCAGCTAGAAATGGTAGTCCTCTGGCTCGGGGTAGGGGCCTACGTACTTTAAATGATTCTCGGAGCTAAACCGATGGGGGAAAAAAACTCTTGTTTTTATTGGGAAAACCTAGGGCTTTAGGCAGAGCCGACAGACGTCACGTCAAGAAACTGAGACTGTCGATGTATCGGTGTTGGTAATTGGGGTCGGTGAAACGTACGACTTTGCTTGCCTGCATCATGAGCGTGTCACATTCAGAGATAGCATGGCGTTCAGCACGATGTAGCTGTCAAATCCTCTGGCGTTATGAGCGATAAGACAGATTTTCTGTACGTGGGTCATCTGAAATGCATAATAAACTGTTTGGCGCAATCCACACCCTGAGCGTTTTACCATCAAGCGTTTTTGTACACACCAGAAAAGGGACATGCATTCCCGGCGAGTCTACATACATCTTGAAATCGTAGAAAATCAATTTCTCGGTATGTTTTGTCTCGACCAGTAAACGCTGTATGTAACACAGGTGCTCCTCGCTCTCTTTTTCTAGGGTCGCTCTGCAGATTTTACATTTAACTTTTGGACACGAGTGTTGTTTACCGTTACCGTTCATAGCGATGTAGTATAGCATGTCGCATTTTTTGCATTTTTTCATCAGTTCGCAATTACTGACGTATTTTTTAGCTACGGGCCTCTTTACGGGCTCTTTGTGTTTGGCTAAACACGATGCGGAACGGCATGTTCTGTTACAGTCGACGCAAACTATGGGTCAGAGCTCTCTCTCGGGACAGGAGGGGTCCAAGCAAACGGAGCAATGACCCTTGCAGTAGTGAGACGCGATGGATGTGTATCCCGTGTAGCAATACTCGCACACGTACGGCGAGCCTAGGAAGGATTTCAGGTTCGTTATGCTGTAGTAGTGTTTTTCAAATAGAAACAGACTCTCAACTCGAGCTGCACCAAATTTTGTCGTTCAACTTGTGAAAAGACATTTGTCACCGCTTGAGCCATCTCTGTAAACACCCTGACGTTAAATTCACCAAAATCAGCCGTACCTCGATGTATTTCGGTAGTGTTGATGTTGAGCGGATGGCTAGATTCGACGTTGTTAAATCTAGGTCGCGTCACCACCCTCGAAGAGGGTGAATTTTGAGGCAAGTTTTCTCGTTGCATCGTATTTTGACGTTCTAAATTTTCCGAACGAGCGTCCGCTACATTACCCCCTCGCTGTTGATTTTAAAAGTTGGACGCCGTACGTCGGACATTTTCTAAATGATTTACAGCATGAAAACAGTCTCAGTGCCATAAAAGCAGCACGTGTCACAGCCAGAGAGAGACGCAACAACGCAGTCTCCTTATAATACTCTGCCTATTTAATGTAAAATGTACTTCATGTATTTGTATCTGTCTATTTAATATGTAGAGACATATTGATGGCAAAGAAAGAAAAAAAAAAGTTTTCTGCTTTGTCCTCTAACTGACCCGGGTCAAGACAGAGACAGTCAGCCTGTCTCCAAGGACATCATGTGGAGACTGTTCAAATCAGGACATTAACTTACTTTATCATCAACTCTGCTCTGAAAAACAATGCACCCTTTTGGTGACCGCATCCTGTCGCCTACACGTGACCCCGGGGAGAGACAAAGCTTCTATTACGGCGGACTGAAACGTATGTGCCAGATCCGTGCGCCTCTATATTACCGTGTAATTTATTTTTACTTGACATGGTATGGTGAGGTTCCATATGAATGGTTCTTTGTTAAGACCAAATGTTGGTATGTGGCATAACTAAATGTTAATTTCAACTCCCTAACATGTAGCCATATTGCCACCTCGTGGTGGAGTTAGGACGAGTTACCGTAAAGGAGTCCACTTTATATATATATACATTTAATGAAGATATAATTAGGTATTAATCAACTTGTTGCATGACTGTGTGTTCCTTCATTCTGTTTATCATTATACATTGTCACTGAATTAATCAAAGTGTGTGTATTTGATGTAGGCTAGCTGATAATATGGTATACTAAGTGTATTTTGATTTAACATTAATCTGTGTGTTTAATGGGACATTAGGAATTAATGTGGACTATAGTGGGAAGAGTACACGTCACTTGCGCGTAACATATTAAAGTATACGACCTCATATCAGGAAAGAATTAAAGTTTTCCTCTGATTAAGAAACAGATGAAGAGGAAAATCTCCTCCTGTTTGGATCAGGATCGCCGCCCACTTTTTGACCAAGTGAAATACCCGAGCGCAGCCTGCGCTCTTATGCTCTTACGCTCTTGCTTGTTCTTGTCCATTTGTTTTGAAAACTCGGAGCAGCTCGTGACAGTCTGGGACCCGACTGAGAGATTCACTTGGGCTCATCGCTGCTGAAAAGTAGGCCAAAACTTCCATAATCCGAGCTAACCGCTATGCGGTGAAGAGAGAGGTTGAACAGGAGGCTTGGTTAAATTATCCCGGTGGAAATAGGTTTCATTAGGTCTTATTGAATGGTTTTGCGCATTACTGCGGTTCCTGTTTATCATAGGTCGTCTCAGTGGTACTCTCTCACTATCGCTGAACTAAACAACCCAAACAAGTGTTACTATTCATTTAATTCACATATATTGTTAATCTGTGTTGTGTTATATAATCATCATTTGCTATTCATCTACTCAGTGTTATCCATTTAGTTAAATAAATCTTCATTTATCGTCAAGTCGTTGTCTGTGATATATGTCTTGTGTACAGAAACAGAGATCACTGTCTAGAGGAATCATAACCCAGATATTGAGATTCATTATTGATAAGCATGCTGACAAATTAGTAAGTAATTTACAGAGTTATTAATTTGATTAGTCACTTCCCCTCTTATTGCGGGTGGTGCCCCAAATTCATTATTACGAGTGCAATTAGTCAAAAAACATGTATTTTCCCTACAAATATGAACTGTATTTAATGTAAAATATTTAATGTATTGTGTTAATTGTATTGTAATTGAATTGTATGTCTGTATGTACGTTCTGCTTTCGACAACAATGGTTGATACCATTCATGCCGATAAAGCTAATTTGAATTTGAAATGAGAGAGGATTATTGTATTCATATTGTATTCTAAATTAAATAAAAACAAGTAATAAATATGAAATATACGTTTGTTGGTTAGGGGGGAATATTTATGACGAGTCCCGGTTGAGGCTTCAGAGATTCTCCCCCCTCCTCTCTCTGCTCAACCAATCTCCAGCCCGCACACTGACTGACAGGGTAGCCTGTAAACAGAGCTCAGCTGTTTATTTAGCCTAGCAGTATCTCCGGACTGTGGTAGCTGCAATGGACGACTTTGAACGCGATTTTGAAGAGACAGATCCAGAGCCATACCTGTTTGAGCCGAAGCATACAGATGAGGAACTCCATGTTTTGGATGCTAAGCCGGCAAGGAGAGAGGCTGAATCCTCCGCTCCCATTTTGCTGCACAGAATGGGATTCGGTGCTACCATCGTTGGGGAGATATATCATCAGGAGGAAAAGTGCCGCAGAGGGTGCATCACAAGGAGTGAAGTTATGTCTTCTTTTCCTCACAGATGATGGTTCGGGTTCATTCTCTCCTGTTGCGTGGTAAGTGTGGTCCATTCACAAACTTTATGACTAAAAAAACTTTTCACTCCTCTCTATCGACGCACTACTAACACTCTCTGCTGTTTCCTCCTCCTTCTTCCTTCCTCCCGCTGTCTTTTTTGGTTTATTTATACACGCGAAACGCGTTCTCTGGCTGGCTGGCTTGCCCAAAGAGAAATAGAGAAGTTAGTCAAGGAAAGAAGACAGTTAAGAAAGCAGTGGAAAAAAGCTACAGAAGAAGAAAGGGAGGGAATTAAGGTATTGCAAAGGGAGTTGAGAAGCAGGTTAGCAGTTCTTAGAAGGGCAGAGCATCTAAGAAAAAGAGGAGGAAGACGGAATATGCTAGGACAGGTTTTTTCAAGGACCCTTTCAAGTTTGTTAAAGGATTGTTCAGCCAGGAAAAGGGAGGGCAGCTTAAAGCAGAAAGGTTAGAGGTTGAAGAATATTTGAGAAACACATATTCAGATTTAGAGAAGAATAGGATAGGAGGTTTCCCACCCGATATCCCTCCATTAGGAGGCATAGAGCATGAGATGGATGTCAGGCCACCTAGGTGGAAGGAAGTTCAGGAGGTGGTCAGGCGTGCAAAGGCTTCCTCGGCCCCAGGGCCTAATGGAGTCCCCTACCGGGTTTATAAAAGTGCGCCTGATATCCTTAAATTTTTGTGGAAACAGCTAAGAATAGTTTGGGAAAAACAAATTATACCAAGAGTATGGCGTAGGGCAGGAGGTGTCCTCATTCCCAAGGAGAAGGAGTCTGTGGACCTTAGCCAGTTCCGGATGATTTCTCTCTTGAATGTGGAGGGGAAGATTTTCTTCAGTGTAGTTGCGCAGAGATTAGCTAGCTACTTAGAAAGGAATAGCTTAATTGATACCATGGTGCAGAAGGCAGGAATACCAGGTTTTTCAGGGTGTTTAGAGCATACTAGCATGATCTGGCACCAGATTCAGGCAGCGAAAATTGACAAAAGGGACCTACATGTAATATTTTTAGATATTGCAAATGTGTTTGGTTCAGTACCCCACAGCCTCATTTGGAGTGCGTTTGACAATTTCAGAGTGCCACAGGTAGTTGTCAACTTAGTGTAAGCATACTTTCAGGATATTAGGTTGCGTCTAAGTACGGTAGGCTTCACAACAGGTTGGCAGAGGTCAGAAATAGGCATCATGGCAGGGTGTACAATTTTTCCATTAGCATTTACTATGGCGATGGAAGTAATCATCAGGGCTTCTAAGTGGGTGGTATGTGGAGAGAGACGGCAGAATGGGTTGCATCTTCCACCAGTTAGGGCTTACATGGATGACATGACACTGGTGACCACAACAATGCCATGTACAAAGAGGCTACTAGAGAAGGTAAATAAGAAGCTGAAGTGGGCCAGCATGAAGATCAAGCCTAGTAAATCTAGAAGCATCTCGATATGTAGAGGGAAGTTAAGTGATAGGAAGTTTGTCATAGATGATGAGGACATCCCAACAATTCGGGAAAAGTCAGTAAAGAGCTTAGGTAGGTGGTACAATGTAGAGTTAAATGATAAGGAACAGGTTGTGAAATGTAGAAAAGATGTGGCTGAAGGATTGGATAGAATAGATAAATCAGAGCTTCCAGGAAAATTGAAGTTGTGGTGTTTACAATTTGGGCTATAACCTAGGTTAATGTGGCCATTGTCAATTTATGAAATTCCAATATTCGTTGTGGAGAGAATTGAAAGGTTGGTTAGTTCCTATATTAGGAAGTGGTTGGGCGCTCCTAGGTGCCTAAGTAGTGTTGCATTGTATGGAAAAGGGATACTTCAGCTGCCAGTATCTAGTTTAACAGAGGAATTTAAATGTACCAAAGTCAGGACAGAGCTCTTGTTAGCTGGGAGTAAGGACATGGTAGTCAGGAGTGTGGTTACAAATCCAACCAAGGGGAGCAAGTGGAACCCAAGATCGGCAGTTCAGGAGGCAGAGGCAGCTCTTAGGCATGCAGAGGTAGGTAATGTTCAGTTTGGCCGGGGAGGCCTGGGGCTTGGCTCAGGCAAACCAGTATGGAATACCTTAAGGCATATTTTGTCAGGCTGTAAAGTTAGCTTGTCACAAGGCCGATATACATGGCGACATAACAAGGTGTTGAAATGTTTAGCTGCAGGAATCGAAGGGAAACGAAGACAGGTGAATTCAGAAGGTGTTAAGGATAGGAATTTAGCAATTCAGTTTGTCCGTGAGGGAGAGAAATATAGAAGGGACAAGTTAGTAAGGAGGCAGGGGTGTGGCCGCCTAGTAGGTGCTTGTGATTGGGAAATGAAAGTAGATTTAGGGGGAAAGCTTGATGTTCCCCAGGAAATAGTTTGTACCAAGCAGAGGCCTGACATAGTGTTGTGGTCATTGAGTCAACGGATAGTTTATTTCATTGAGCTGACAGTTCTTGGGAAGACTCAGTGGAAGAAGCCTATGAAAGAAAAAAGCTTATGCAGATTTAGGAGCAGAAGCTGAGCAGCAAGGATGGAAGACTAGGATTTGTCCAGTGGAAGTGGGGTGTAGGGGATTCATAGCAAGATCAGCTGTGTTGATCAGGAGTGCGGGGACAGAGTTTGAAGAAGACAGTGAGGGAAATGTCAGATGAAGCAACAAGAACCAGCCAGCTCATTTACTATAGAAGAAATAATGTCAATTCGGGGCCAGCAGGGGGAACTACTAAGCAGGGCACATAACTCCTTGAGACCAGGTGGAGAAATCCACTTCCTCTCAGGAGGAAATCCAGGAAGAAGAAGGTTATTTAAGTGTTGGAGTGGCCTATTTGAGGCCATGCTGCAAGGTGAGTGTGTTTGCTGATCTTGTGAGTTTATTTATCTCCTTTAACTTTAGCTTATATTGTAGTTATGCTATGTAGCGTGTGAAATAGAGTATGGTGAATGTGCTAGGAAAGGTAGTATCAGCACTACTTCTGCCTGGAGCTCGCATGTACGGAGCCTGGGTTTGGTTGAAGGTGGCAGTGCTGTTTGGGCTGTGAAAGCCATGTGTAAGTAAGGAGGAAATCCAGGAAGAGGAAGGTTATTTAAGTGTGGGAGTGGCCTATTTGAATCCATTTTGTTTGAGGCCAGGCTGCAAGGTGAGTGTGTTTGCTGATCCTGTAAGTTTATTTATCTCCTTTAACTTTAGCTTATATTGTAGTTATGCTATGTAGTGTGTGAAATAGAGTATGGTGAATGTGCTAGGAAAGGTAGTATCAGCACTACTTCTGCCTGGAGCTCGCATGTACGGAGCCTGGTTTTGGTTGAAGGTGGCAGTGCTGTTTGGAGTGTGAAAGACATGTGTAAGTAAGGAGGAAGAGAGAGGTTATTTAAGTGTGGGAGTGGCCTATTTGAAGCCATTATGTTTGAGGCCATGCTGCAAGGTGAGTGTGTTTGCTGATCCTGTAAGTTTATTTATCTCCTTTAACTTTTATTATTATTTATTAATATTATTATTATTAACGTTTATTTGAATGAACTTTACAATCCATTATACAGGTCTTGTTATCAGTCACTTCATATAGTGAGGAATATCGTATCTTACCACGTCTGTGTTTCCCCTGTCTATCCACATTTGCAGTCCAGCTTTCAAGATGCAGTTATCTCCTTATTGTCCACTTGACACTCCATCAAACTTTGTACGACAAGACCAGCACACTTCACCTTTGCGCACCGAGATAACTGTAGCCCTGTAGCCTAATTATGCATGCATGACAGGGCAGTAGTCACTATATACATTGAGGGGGATAGGTAGGTTGATAGGTAGTTACTCAAAAAAAGGACCATTAACTAGTAGTTAGTTTTACATTTGATACTTGGCTGTTTTCTAAATTAACTAATGATCATCTACTCTATCACATGTGGGAATCCAAGAACTGTCCATTAAGGAACTAATTTGTTCCTCATTATTTCTCTCAGTCATTATCCATTAAGTAATTATTAACTAATGATTAGCTACTATATGACATTTGATTGAGAGTTACTTCAGAACCAACCATTAACTGGTAGTTAGTTGTTCATTTGCTCCTCGTTAGTTCCCTTAGGAGCTTCTCTTTTCTTTGTGTACGTTACTGTAAAGTATTACCTTTCTTGTTTTTGCTATGAAGTGACTACTATTTTTTTTTTCATGATGCACATCTCCCCACATTTCTTTAAGTATGGGTGTAACAGTTTTTTTTTTCTTTTGTTGAAATGTGATTTTCTGTAAGTGACACTGTTCTTTCTATACTGCACACACTTACTAATGCAGCATCTAGTACGAGGTACTTTGTAGGAAACATATTTAATTTCTATCCATCCCAACTATTTTGTAATCCACCAAGAACACTCTATTTATGCAATGACTGGCTAGGTGTAAAATAAACTTTTTTTAATTATCCTCAAGTACTTCCTTCACTTTGGTGTGTACAAGAAAGTGTAACACTATGACTCTTCATCTCTGTATTCATGGTGTAATGTATGTCTTTCCCTTTTTCATTTTATTTTGTTGAGGGTATGGCTCAGAGATGATGGCAGTGAGGGTGGGTTAAAGTGATTGCGAATGCGTGTGTGTGTGTGTGTGTGTGTGTGTGTGTGTGTGTGTGTGTGTGTGTGTGTGTGTGTGTGTGTGTGTGTGTGTGTGTGTGTGTGTGTGTTAACAAAACAGTAAGTAAGCAGTCACTGTTCTATTAATGCTCATAGCAAGCCTCAGTCCTCCTCCTTCCTTTTGTTCCTTCCTCTCCCTCCCATGTTTTCTAATCTAATACTGACCTACCGCTAATTCTCTCCATTGTCTTTGTGTGATGCCTCATCATCTCCTTATTGAACAGACCCCATCAATCTCCACTGAAGACTGCTGAGCCACTACAGGAGGAGGGGGGAAGGGTTCAAAGAGAAACATAAGAGAATCAAAGGGAAACATAAGAGAATCACAAAGAAAGTAATTGGGAATTGGAGAAACAGATATGATCTTTTATTATACAGATATTAGTCCTACTGTTATTTGTAGATATCAGTGATTATCTGACTTATTACACATTGTCAAGGCACATATTTTTTTAGTGCATGAATGTTTTTGGATAACTGACATTTTCTCCATGCCATCCCATTGCTATTTCTGACAATGGTGATGACCACAAAGAGAGAAAAACAGCTTGTTGCAAACCAGTAGACAGTATGGAAATAGAAGCTCTTCAATACTTGACCCCTGCATAAGTAGTAATCATGTTGTACATATGAAAGTGCTGTCATAACTGCTGCTGTTTGGCTTAAATAATGATGATTATGATGATGACTGCAGCAGGTAGGAGAGGGGGGGGGGGGGGGGGGGGGGGGGTTCATATGCACTAGTGTATCGGCACTGGCACATGTGGCATCTGATCATAAGTTGGGTTCAAGTGTTAGGCAACTCAGGAAAAAAACTTACAAGAGAGCAAAATGCATTATAGATTTTTGTGAACATTTAGAAGTTCTTGTTGAAAACAATGCAGAGATTTCAAGAGTGTAAACTGTAGTGTCACATCTGTAACACCAAAGTTAAAGGTACAGAATAGAATGGGCACTTTGAATAGCATTACTGTTCTTCATTTTCTTACCTGCTGTCCAATAGAGGTTCCCAACCCAGGGTCAAGGCTCTCACAAGATTAATCTGAAAGGTTGTTAGACAATTGAGGGCCTGTGTCTACATTGCTTTTCTCTTGAGCAGAAAAATTGTGGCAGGTTGTTGGGGAGCGCTTCATCCCAACACTTCATAAAAAAAGGTGCCCCCAGCAGAGAAGCCCTCCCTGGGCCTTTCGATGGGGTTGAGACTTCTCCCCGACAAACCTTAGAAAAAAATTTAAAATGTTTATTTTCTGTGATATTGTGCTGTAGTGACTGTAGATTTTATGACCCATGTACTGACAGAAAAAAGGAGACCAGAAAGCTCACCATACCAGTTGTTGGGGATTGACCCTTTAAAACTGGTGAGTTGAGATAATCATCACTACAGAGCTCCAATCAGGGAACACACAGTCATCAATCAGATTTAAGCTCTTTAATGGCAGAACAAGAAACTGTACACGGTGCAACATAGGAGTGCATAAACACTCAGTTTCTGAAATAAACAGAAAAAAAACGAACCCACGTCAGAGTTATTATGAATAACCAGCATTAACTAAAGGCATTTATACATTATCATATATGTTCTGCATATGTTCTATCAGTGGCGGCTGCTGGTCTTTCAAACAGGGGAAGCTCACTTTAAGCTTACACCATAAAATTTGTCATATTGTAGTGAGGCAGTAACTTATAAAAGGAACATTAGGTCCATTAGGTCCCAGGGAAGCTGAGCCTTCCTGGAAATGACGATTGTGTTGCTTTTATCCAATGACTGTCTCGCTTTGCTGCATGAAAAAAATCTAATCAGCGCTGTCTCATAGGAATGTTTGGAGGCTCTGCATCCACTGTGCTGACACAAGAATGTATGACAGGGAAGTCGCATTTGAAAACTGGCGATAAACAGCTGATGTTTGAACATCATTGTCATGATGTTAAACGCATTCTAGCGCACATTTAATGCAATGTAAATTCTTATTTTAATGTAAATTCAATAGTACATATTTGACCATTTCTTTAATGAAATTTTAGGGGAAGTTCTGCCTCCCTTGTTGTCTCAGAGCAGTCACCTCTGCTTTCTATGTGAATACCAAACTACATACAAATTGTGCCAGTCGCCACTATACTTTAGCCTCACACAGAAACCACATTAACAGTGCATCCACAATCACAATGGTACAGGCAAGCTAGCTAGGCTACTCAACATTAAGCTAACATACAAGCAGGCTAATTACTGCTTCAAACCTATCTATATCTTAACAAACATATCTAACATCATTAAATACAGGGGAAAAACCAAGCCATTTCGCCATATGAACACCTTAGCAGCAATACCAAACTTAGATCATCAGTGACTTCTGCACTGGAGAGTGAAAAAACGGAGGTAACCTGCAACGTTTAACGGGTTTTCGAAATAAGAATCTCTAACCGTAAATGTCTACAAACATACAAAATAAGAGTCTCAGGATCAAAATGTCCGTAAACGTGAAGAATTCACAACACCAGGGATATGAACTGTCCCCAGACTCCCCTCTTTTGCAGAGGTTATTGGCAGCTCTATTCTGAGGAATGTGAAGTTAGCAACACCAGCAGCTATAGTCAAATCCCTGGGGCCAGAGCGAGCGACATTGAATCAAATTTAAAACTGCTGGCTAAAGTTAAACGTAGATTCAGTAAGATTGTTATTCACGTCGGCGGCAATGACACCCAGTTACGCCAATCGGAGGTCACTAAATTTAATATTGCCTCGGAGTGTGAATATGCAAAAATGATGTCGGACCCCTCCCAAATCTGCACTAGCCGCATGTCATCATTTAATCGCTGGCTGTCCCGGTGGTGTCCAGCAAACAATGTGGGTTTCGTTAATAATTGGCCTAAAAGGTTCTGCACTAAGCTGGTTTAAATCTTATTTATCTGATCGTTTTCAGTTTGTTCACGTTCATAATGAATCATCCTTACATACTAAAGTTTGTTTTGGAGTTCTGCAGGGTTCTGTGCTCGGGCCAATCCTATTTACTCTATATATGCTTCCTTTAGGTAACATCATTAGAAATCACTCTGTAAATTCCCATTGTTATGCGGATGATACACAGTTGTATTTATCTATGAAGCCAGAAGAAAGTAATCAATTAACTAAACTTCATAATTGCCTTAAAGACATAAAAACCTGGATGAGCACCAATTTGCTGATGTTAAATTCAGACAAAACTGAAGTTATTGTTCTTGGCCCGAAACAATTCAGAGACTCTTTATCTGATGACATAGTTTCTCTAGATGGCATTGCTCTGGCCTCTAGCACTACCGTAAGAAACCTCAGAGTAACATTTGATCAAGATTTGTCTTTTAATTCTCATTTAAAACAAACCTCACGGACTGCATTTTTTCGTCTGCGTAATATTGCGAAAATTAGGCCTATCCTGACCCGAAAAGATGCACTCTCTATTATCAGGTAGCTCTAGTAAGTCCTTAAAAACTCTCCAGCAAATTCAGAATGCAGCAGCACATGTACTAACAGGAACTAAGAAATGAGATCATATTTCTCCTGTTTTAGCGTCTCTGCACTGGCTCCCTGTAAAATCCAGAATTGAATTTAAAATCCTACTGTTAACTTATAAAGCTCTAAATGGTCAAGCTCCGTCATATCTTAGAGAGCTCATAGTGCCATATTATACCACCAGAACACTGCGCTCGGAGAATGCAGTGGTCCCTAAAGTCTCCAAAAGTAGATCAGGAGCCAGAGCTTTCAGCTATCAGGCTCCTCTCCTGTGGAATCATCTTCCTGTTGCAGTCCGGGAGGCAGACACCATCTCCACATCTAAGACTAGACTTAAGACTTTCCTCTTTGATAAAGCTTATAGTTAGGGTTGGCTCAGGCTTGCCTTGTACCAGCCCCTAGTTAGGCTGACTTAGGCCTAGTCTGCTGGAGGACCCCTATAATACACCGGGTATCTTCTCTCTCTCTCTCTCTCTCTCTCTGTCTGCCTCTCTCTCTCTCTCTCTCTATCTCTCTTGTCCTAATACTGCATCTTGCTAACTTGGCCATTCTGGATCACTAACACGGCTTCTTCTCCCGAGCCTTTGTGCTCCACTGTCTCTCAGGTTGTTACGACTGTTGTTGTAATTTCTTTTGTTTGTGTGTGTTTTCCTGCATGTGTTCTCTGTGCGTGTTCTCTGTGTGCTGTATTTTCTGTATGCAAATAGGTGTGTGCCACAGCCTGGTGGTGATTGGTGAATTGGATCTGTGCCCGTTCCTGATTGGCTGCCGCCAAGGGCATTCGGGATTTAAAGGACCAAGATAGCAGTTGCTTCCAGCTAGCAGGCAGATCTCACCTTCCTCCTCTCCCAACCGGCCACACACATTGTTGTGTCGTATTGTAGTGAAACAACCTTTTGTATATATTGTATAGTAGGGGTGGACTGCCAGTTCTGTTGCTAACCCTTTTTTCTCCTGTTTATTTAGTTAGGGAGGTAAGATTTTTGTCGTTTATTTCTTCTTATTTGGTTAGGTTATTTACTCCCTTGAATTGTTTTGTTAGTTATTTTGGCCTTAGTCCACCCTGAAGGTGTTATTTCAGTTAATTCTGTTATTTAAATATTGTAAATAAATTCGCACTATTGATCATTCCACACGTCTTTTTCATTTTGGCTACTTGGGACTTGGGGAAGATGGGGCCTTTCATATTGTGTCTCAGACACCCCTAGACTGGGCATAACACAGGTTAACTCGTATTACAGCGGTGCCTGGACAGTGTGAAGTGTGTGGTTGTGCTGCTGCCGTGGTCCTGTCAGATGCCCCCTGCTGCTGCTGTCATTAGTCATACTTGTTGATATTTGCTCATATTGTTATTATACACATATGATTATTGTCACATATGTATACTATCAGATATTAATATATACTTTCAACATATTGTACCACAGTAACCAGAACTATAATTATAATATTATTACTTTCATTAATGTTGTTGTAAGCTACTGTCATTACCATCTGTCCTGCATCTCTCTCTGTCTCTGTCTCTCTCTCTTTTTGTCCCATTGTGTCATACAGATTACTGTTAATTTATTTTGTTGTTCTGTTCTGTACGACATCTATTGCACGTCTGTCCGTCCTGGAAGAGGGATCCCTCCTCAGTTGCTCTTCCTGAGGTTTCTACCGTTTGTTTTTCCCCGTTAAAGGTTTTTTTGGGGGGAGTTTCTCCTTAGCCGCTGTGAGGGTCCAAAGGACAGAGGGATGTTGTATGCTGTAAAGCCCTGGGAGGCAAATTGTGATTTGTGATATTGGGCTTTATAAATAAAATTGATTGATTGATTGATTGATTGATTGATTGATGAAGAGCAACTGAGGACGGATCCCTCTTCCTAGGTGGACAGACGTGCAATAGATGTTGTACAGAACAGATCAACATAATAAATTAACAGTAATCCATATACAAAATGATACATGAAGAGAGACAGAGAGAGATGCAGGACAGACAGTAGTGACAGAAGCTTACAACAATATTAATTTAGTTAATAATATTGTAATAATAATTACAGCTATTGTGGTACAATATGTTGTAGGTACATATTAATATATGATAGTATATGTATGTGCATGATGCATCAGGCAGGACCACGGCAGCAGCACAACCACATACGTCACACCATCCAGGCACCGCTGCGATATGAGTTAACCTGTGAGACAGTGGAGCACAAAGGCTCTGGAGAAGAAGCCAAGTTAGTTACATGCAGTAGAGCCGAGTTAAGCCTGGCTCACACTACAGGATTCACAGATTATCTTATCTAAAATCTTCATTGCGCACTCACTACAAGATTTGAAAATAATGACCAGCACACACTGCAGGATTTCATCAAGATTATCGGACCAGAGAGCGGTGCACCACGTAATGTACGTCATCTCACAAGGAAGCGGAAGTCAACAGTACATGCCATTCTGTGCAGCGAAAAAGGCAAGAGGAAGAAACGCCATCTCCGCTGTCCCATAGACATAATAAAGAGTCTATTTTTATTTAGTTTATCATGTCTATGCGCTGTCCAACACACCCTGCTGCTCTGTTGCTCCTTCGCGATCGCCATTTCCATCTCGAGGTAACGTTATGTCCGGCCTCTTCTTCTTCTTCGTCTTCCACTTCCGGTGTCATCCCGATAAAAATCAAACATGTTTGAAAATTATCGGGTCGGCCTCGGCGTGTCTGTGAGTCTTAAGTCTAGACTTGCATCCATTCTAACTGGTGCATCTTTCAAAAACAAAAAAAGACTGTTAGACTGCTTTGCTGCTAATAGAGTATTTGTGAACTAACCACCATATCAATGCACCCCAGATGCTTGCTGCTTCATGGTGACCGCAAAAGGCCTCTCTCAGACCAAATACTTCCTTTGTTCCCAAGAACATAAGGAGGGTTTTTCAGGTTGAGAGTTTGACACTTGTGCTTTTTGTTCTCCATCCTATGAGGGGGGCAGGGAAGCAAAATTGCAACTATTCTGCCCAGTTAATGCGTTGCCATGTTATATCAAATGCACAGCCCCAATCAGACACACTGAACTGTCTGTGTGCTTTGGTGATGGTATGGCCATTAAGGCCCTATTCAAGAAAGGCCTTGTGAGATGGCTTTATGAGTGCTTCTCCTCAGCATGATGTGACAGTGTTGGCAGCCTTGTTCAGAGTTGAGGAAATATGTACGGCAGTGTCATTGTCTCTGTCCTGCCCATTTACATGGTTCTCTCATGTGTCTCCTTTTCAGGGTCTGTATTTGTCAGATGGACACAGCACTTGTGAAAAGGGGTTGGATGTATGTCAGCTGTGTTGCACCTGACTCCCCTCTGGGCATGATATACCAACATGTTTCCACACTCCTTGATGACCTGGGAAGTGTGGTGTGCAGGGTATCTTATGCTTTTCTCTCAACCCCTGCAAGGTTAGGCCAAAGCTCCATCCAGTTCTGTTGCTTACCACCTGGGTTGGCTGTGGCCCCCTACTTCTCTGCTGCAAAGGCCTAGGTTATAAAGTAAGTAGGCTATGACAACTGACCTTTCATTGGTCAGGATCAGTGTGACTGGGTATATGTTATGTAGGGACAGGATGTAAATTCATCAGGCTCAATCCACTGTACCCACTGAGTCCTATAGTTGGTAGAGCCTGTGTGAGATAGAACAGTTACAAGGTTACGATATCATTTACCTAGTGCTATTAGCATGGTCAGGGCCCTCTTCCTAGGTGCACTGTTGCTCCTACCCCATTCATTGAAGAGGGTGTCAGATGTCTGATGGTGGGAATCTGCCTCCTTATATTCTGTGGGTTTTGCATGTATTCAGATAGGCAACTCCTCATTGGCTGACATTTGTGCTTTTCTCAGTGTGCAAATGCATGCTTATGGTTAGCAGGGTATTACCCAAAGAATCTAGCAGAGGGCTTTGCCTGTGCTAATAGAACTAGAGATACCATATTGAACCTTTGTTGTTACTCAGAACTTTGATACTGTCATGTGTGTATCTAACAACTGGTTTACTGATTTACATTATCTTTCTCAAACTAACTCGCATGGTTCCAGGATGGCTCACAGTTTGTGTGTAGTTCTGATGTCCTTGCAATAAGTTTGCAAATCTAATGTTTTAGATGACAAATTTTGTTTGTTTATAATGACATTCTGCATTCTTGTGGTGTCATGAGTGGTCCTAAAAATTGGGATAGCATTACCAATCAAACATTTTAGAATGTAAGGGGCTAAGGTAACCCACCCAGAAAAGCCAAGTATTTCATCATCTGCAAGACCTAAGTATTATGTTGCTACAAGAGGCCAATATTACACATGCAGTCGACTTTTTCAGCCAAAGCATGTGGTGTGGCCATTTAAATTCAAAAGAAAATTCCTTTCCAATATATGTCCACCAAAATTCATACAAAAACATGAAAGTGAGGCACTGGTAAGAAGCTATTACAATACTCGGCAAAAAAGTTTACAAAATTTACAAGGTCCGTATACACTAGCGAACAGGACGGAATTATCTGGCACAGGAGTGGAGTCATGACCAGGTTTATATGGAGGGTTGATAGTGGAGATTGCAGCTAGGTGTGTCTCGTCTGCCGAATCACAGGGAGAGAGTGAGTGGAAAGCCAGCCACGCCTCCTGCCACACACACACACACACACACACATACACAAAGACTGCAGGGACAGAGAAAAACAGAATGGGAAGAGGAAGGAGAGAGACAGAGGAAAAAAAATCCAATACAAAACCCAGACCACAACAGCTTTCTAATTGTGACTGGCAACAATTTCTACTAATCATTTCACCCTGTTGATCATATATTTATTTATTTTATTGTTTATTTGATGTGGACATCACAATTGCATTGGACAGACCAGATGCACTGTTTGAGTGTTTTAGCACTCAGAGGTAGAGTGGGTCATCCACAAATCAAAAGATCAGCGGTTTGATCCCCGGCTCCTCCAGTCTACATGTCAAAGTATCCTTGAGCAAGATACTGAACCCCAGATTGCTTCCAATGGCTGTTCCATGGGTGTGTAAGTGTATTAAAACTGAGTAGCAGGTGGCACCTTGTATGTTGGCCCAGCCACCAGTGTGTGAATGGGTGAATGTGACTCGTAGTATAAAAAGCGCTTTGAGTGGTCGGATGACTAGAAAGGTGCTATACAAATGCAGGTCCATTTGCCATATGAGCCAAATTTTGATAACCCAAATTTCTTTCATAGTGTTTTCAGCCACATTTCAGATTGATCAACAACCAAAGTGATTACCAGTGGCGATCTCAACTATGTTTAAGATACATTTAGGGATAGGTCTTCCCCAATAAACCTTCCAGACTCCACAGTTGTTCTAAACAATCTCATGAAATCACTGAACCTTGTTGATATTTGCAGAATTCAAGAGACTACATCCTGGAAAAGTTTCAATCTGGTTTTAAGGCTAATCATAGCACAGAATCCGCTCTGTTAAAAATCCACAATGACCTGTTCCTCTCCATTCACACCGTAACTGTGTCATCCTAATCCTTCTAGACCTCAGTGCTGCATTCGATACAGTGGACTAAAATATTTTAATAGACAGTCTCCACCATGGTGCTGGAATTAACAGCACTGCTCTGAACTGGTTCACATCCTATCTCAAGGGATATAGAACCTTCTCCGTAAACATAGGCACACTCTCCTCTCCCCCAGCTAGTCTCTCCTGCGGGGTCCCGCAAGGTTCAATCCTAGGTCCCATTCTTTTCTCCATCTACATGCTTCCCCTTTGTCAAATCAATCAAAAATATGACACCTCTTTCCACTGCTATGCTGATGACACCCAGCTCTATCTTCCCCTTAAACCAAACGACCAGTCCAAACTAACCAATATCTTCAACTGGATCAAGGAAATAAAGTCCTGGATGGCAGTAAACTTCCTTCAACTAAGTGAAGCTAAATCAATTTTCAATTTTCAATTTTATTTAAAAAGCCCAATATCACAAATCACAATTTGCCTTACAGGGCTTTACAGCATACCACATCCCTCTGTCTTTTGGACCCTCACAGCGGATAAGGAAAAACTCTCCAAAAAAAAACACTTTAACGGGGGGAAAAAACGGTAGAAACCTCAACCTAAATCGGAAGTCACTCTCTTTGGCCCCTCTGACATCAACCTGATATCCAACAGTCTTGGCAACCTGTCCACTCTTATCAGACAAAAACAATCGCTGTCATTTTCGATTCTGCACTCGAGTTTGATAAACAGGTCAACTCAGTAGTCAAAGCCATTTTTTTCTACCTTCGCAACTTCTCAAAAATCAAACCATTCCTCAGTTTCAAGGACCCAAAAAAGTCATCCATGCTTTCATTTCCACCTGCTTGGACTACTGCAACTCTCTTTACACTAGAATTAATCAGTCATTTCTCTCATTTACAAGTAGTACAAAATGCTGCAGCCAGACTTTTGACAGGTACTCAAAAGAGAGACCACATCACCCCTGTCCTCGCCTCTCTCCACTGGCTGCCAGTGTAGTACCGTATTGATTTTAAACTTATTTTATTCACATACAAAGCCCTGAATGGAGTGGCCCCCTCACACATGACAGAACTTTTAACCCCATACTCCACCTCCAGACCCCTCAGGTCAGCTGACCTAGGGCTTTTAACTGTTCCACGCACTTATTTTAAACTCAGGGGTAAGTGTGCCTTTGTGGTCTCAGCCCCCAGACTCTGGAACAGCATCCCTCCCTCTGTCAGACTTGCCCCCTCCATCGACTCTTTTAAATCAAGGCTAAAAACGTTCCTTTTTACTAAAGCTTTTGAGTCCTCCTGATGTTGTCTTTGTGTTTATTTGTGCCTTGATCTATGATGGTTGCTGTTTTTGTTATGTTTATTATTTTCACTTCACTTGTATCTCTTCATTTTTAATTGTTCAGCACTTTGGTCTGTTTATTATTTTACTTCACTTGTATCTCTTCATTTTTAACTGTGCAGCACTTTGGTCAACTTGGGTTGTTTTTAAATGTGCTTTATAAATACATTTGACTTGACTTGACTTGAGAATACTCCTTCTTTCCACAAGTTCACAGCACCCACAAGAGGACTGTTAATTTCTAACTGACTCTAAATGAATACTAGTGATCTCCTCATCAAAACATCATTATATCTCAGATCACCGTCCTCTTGTTATGAGCATCAAAGCTGGATGGAAGAGGGCTCAATATAATTGGTAATTTAATCCAAACCTGCTTAATGATGAAATATTCTTTGAAAAATGCTGAGACATTACTAAGGAGTGTGTAGCTTTCACTAACACAAGAGATGTTTTTTTGGATTTGAATTTGTGGGAAGTAGAGTTTAGATTCTCGGCCCGTACCCGAGCCCGGCCCGAGCCCGACCCGATTGCGGGCCGGGTCCGGGCCAACATTTCACATCAATATCCGCGGGCCGGGCCAAAAAGCCCTACTACATAGGCGTTGTCATTAATGTTGCTTTGTTCTTGTTTGTGTTGTTTTTGTGATCTTTTCTGAATAAACGAACACGCCAGATGGCAGGTTCATGCCTCGTACTTGTTCTATTATTTATTAACTCTGAACACTGACACTGACAACAGCATAGAGGTTGCTGCAGAGATGCGGAAGAGTCAGGACCCTGAACAGCTCCGCCGCTGAATTTAAACAGCCCACCGCGGCACGGATTAAAAAAAAAAAAAAAGTCGGGTGTTAATAGGGCTCGGGCTCATTATTACAGTTAATATGTCGGGTAGGGCCGGGCTCGGACACGACGTGCATGGGCTCGGTGTAGCGTCGGGCCGGATTTTTTAGGCCCGATCTAAGCTCTAGTGGGAAGCAGAAAGCAGTATGGAGGTCAGTGAAAATTATATGGTGGTGACTTATTTTTATATACACAAAATTACATTTTTGTTCAATGTTTGAGCTTGCTTGGACAGAGACGGAAGGTATTTTGTAGAGACCCATCATTGTATTGTGTAGGCAAAGGGTCTGAAATTAGCATGTCCACCTGGATGTTGTATTTCCATCACTGATGATGGGCACCAAATACCTGTGACTACTGTCAAGTCATTTGACACAGGAGTGAATGCCAGTTGTAACCTTCCCCATTCAATACAAAAGCCAGGTGTTAATGGAGATTTTTGTCTAGTGGGAAAGAGGCTAAAGTAAGGCATAAAATCTGAACTGGGTGGGAAATCTGGCCCCCTGCTTTCACAACAGTTGAGAGATGCACAAGCCAGATGTGTCGTCCAGTTGATGTTGATGTTTTCTGTTGTCAAGTTAGTGAATGTTTTCCAAATGCTGTGCATGTGTTGTTAAGTTGGTGAAGATGTTTCTTCATTTGCATGTGTTTCCTTAATTTGCAGTGCATTGAGCTCTCAGCTCTCAATATTAGGCTTTTAAGTCTCTGTGATCCTAGAGACTTGTATGTGATGATACATACATACATACATACATACATACATACATACATACATACATAAAGGCAAGGCAATTTCATATAATCAACAAGGCAATTTAAAGTGCCCTGTACAAAACATCAAAACATCAAGACAAAGCACAGAATGAACACAATATTAAAGGACATTTGAAAAAGTTAACATTAACAAATACTTGTTTGCTGGCAGGGTGATGGTTCCAACTTTACATCTTCTTTCCAGCACTAGTAAATCCAGAATCTCTCAATGCTGAAAGGTATTTTCTTCCAAGAAAAATCACAGTCATTATATAAGAAAATAGTTTTCCAATCATTCTCCTGATCCTGACTGATCTGTTATTGTGCCATCAGTCCCAAACATCATTGTGTTTTCTGTACTGTTTTTTTTTTATTGTTCTTTATGTCATTATGTGATACATTGAGGCCACCAACAGAATTAAAGGTTTTGTCAGCAGGTTAAATTGTGTTCATTAATTATATGTCATTAGGCATGTCAAAGTTATTGAGTAATTTAATTAGCATTTTAAGATGAAATGAAACTTAAAAGATGATTAATTAAAGTGATAAAAATGATAGATGTACCAAGCTCTAAGTCATTATTCTTTTTAAATGATACACACATTGACTCCATACAGATTTCATCATTAAAGCATGTCTACCCAAATTCCATTTCACCATTCTGTTGTTTGCTGCTTACATTTACACTCTTTGTTTCATCAGGCCATGTGAACCATTCAAGTTACACAAGGCCTCTGATCCCAAACACACTTCCACATCAATATGTATTGATGGTAAGAGAGGAGAGGTCTTCTGGAGAGAGTTGCCAATACTGAAAACGGTGGCTGGCCAGTGCTTTTGAGCTGCTGTTATAGCTTTGTTGTTTCTTTAGTTGCATGTTGTTAGGATTCACTGGACCACAGATGATTTGTCATTTGTTAAAATTTTAACTGGACATGTGAAGGCTTCCTCTCTTGCCATCTGAAATGGTAAGAAACCTCATGATCTTTTCCCTCAAGCAAAGACAGCTATTTGGCCATTTTCTTCACAATCTGCTCCATGCTGTGACCTAAATGAGAGACCAGTCGTCATTGACCAGAGTCATTGTTTTTGGAAATAAATATTGCTATTGAATCAATACATATAAAATTATGAAAAAAAAGTATTATGAAATTGTATTAACCTCCATTTTGTTGTTGTTTCAGAGCCTAGACAAATAAAACCAACATTATTACCAACTAATACTGGTTTCAATGAAAAGTTGTCATGAGGTGTTTTTTTCTGATTTTTAAGTTGCAGTGACTGTGCAGTGACATTGAGTCAGTCCTCTACAGTGGTGCTGAACACTATATAGTTTCATAGCTGGATGCAGGGACAAGACAGAGGGCGTATGGCTGCCACCCGCTGACACACAGATGGCAAGACTAATTATTAGACCGCAGGCCTACAGAGCACACACACACACACACACACACACACACACACACACACACACACACACACACACACAGCTTTCTGTTACCCTAAATGCAAACAGCTAAGCCAACACACAGTGAACACACCACAACCACTCACAAACCTTTTTACGAGGGCATGGTCATGCCATTAAAGAGAAGAAAGAAGCTTCATTAGAACAGACAGAAAACACACAATATTACAAAGTAAGTCATGCGCTTTATCTCCATGGGGGCCAGGTGTCATGTCCAAAAGAGGGAAATGTGACACACCCCAAAAATGTAATCCACCAATACAGGTTCAAGCTTATACGTTTTATAGCGTGAAAGAGGCTGCATTTGTTCTACCAAGCTTTGCAGCGTTACATATCATAAAAAAAACAAGATGACTGAGATAAAACAGTCAGGTGATAATACTGAAAACTGTGTTGCATTGAACCATTATACATATGTTATATATCTATATAGGCAATAGTGCTGTGAGAGGGGAATTTATATATATATACTGTATATATATATATATATATATATATATATATATATATATATATATATATATATATATATATATAAATATATTAGGGCATTAACGACTTTGATTTTTTTCACGTCGACTTCTCTGTCAATAAAGTCGAAGTCAAGTCGACACGTCATTTAATGACGTCATCACATTGACACAGCGGAGGAAAGTGAAGTATCTCCACACATGTGAGGTGTGTCTGTGAAGGCCTGAACATAATTCGGGCGTACTATAAGCGGAGCGGACTCCGCGAGGAATGTCCGCAGTTATTCGGGCTTCCACAGTCGAGCGCACTTCCGCGTTGTAGGTGCCTGTAAAAATCCCCTGATGTGAAAAATACATGCCGAGCGTGTATATATATTATATATATATATATATATAATATATATACAGAGTTGGGTATAACGCAAAGTAACCTAACGCATTAGTTTGCTGTTTGAGTAATCAAATACTTAAGTACATTTTCGAAAAAGACATCAGTTACTTCCGTTACTTTTAGAACACTGGTCCTTCAGTTCCGAAACAGCAACGGCTGTCGTTTGGTGCTAATAACGGAGATAATGTTAAACCTATCAGTCTGAAAGAAGCCACGGAGCTTGTGGCTTGCAACGTGGTTGGAGAAATGCTGCCGTTGTCTAGGGTGGAGTCTAAAAAGGTGGAGTAGGACTCGCTGACAGACATATTTCAGACTCAGGACTTGCATTATGCCTGGTACACGCTACACGCTGGTACTCACCAATTATCCCTGATCGTCTTTCTCGGCGTGTGTGATGTCATCGGGTTATTCTTGTCCTATTTTTATTACTTTAACTATTATTTGAGTCACTGCCAGAACTGTGTCTGTTCATGTGCCAGCCGATATGTTGTTGTAGTCACCTAAAAGCGTCAGCAGATGGCAGGAGCTTCATTTGAAGCCCATATGTAAACTATCAAGCTACTGTATCTTCCACAGGAAGTTCTGACAAATGTTTCAGAATAAAAGCCTATTTAGAAAATGGAGGGATTCTCTCAGCCGAGGTTATAAGGGGCTTTTAATTTGAAACAAGTGTTGAGTTTGAAATGATGGTGTGATATGTTAACTTTATAAAGACAATGGAGCGGATAAAAAGTAAATATGTAAACACACAGAGGGATTAATAAATAACAGACCGTCTATAATGTAGTTTGTTTCAAATGAAACTGGGAGCCTCTGCAGTTGTGGTGAGTAAAAGCCCCACCGCTATTTGTTCATGTTAATACTTTATGTCCGACCATGAGGATGTAACATTGTTTGCTAGCTTGATGCTAATGACAGCAGGTTGACAAAGTGCCTCTGCTGTTTCACGCCATCATCTCCCCCTTTTACTCTGTGTGGTAACATCCCTAGAGGAAATATTAAAAAGGCTGGGGTGTTGTTTATCATACAGTTGTCTATGGCAGCAGATGGTTCTGTGTTTCTACTGGTCAAAATGATGGCTGTGATGGGAGAACTGGATCTCAGTGAAGGGCTAGTGGTCCATAACTTTAATTTTGGAGACAAAAAAATGTAGGCTTAGTGCCCTGTGGCCCATTGCCCAATAGGAAATGTAGAATACTCAAAAGTACTTTAAAAGTGCTTGAGTTACTTTACTCAGGGAGTAACGCAATAAAGTAACTGGTTACTTTTTAACGCAGTAACATAATTTTTTTTTTTTTAAATTTTCATTTTTGTTCATTTTTGAAAGGCACGGTACATGGCACATATCTCACAAACTGTTGTTTCTAGATCACAGAAACACCTGGCACATTTGTATTATATTAAGATATGAAGGTAGACTCCAGCACTCAAGTCCAGTAAAATAAATAGATACATAGGCTACATCCTGAAGAAAAACAAAGAAAAACAGTCCAGCAGAGGCAGAGTTTTTGTCACATCTTGAAACACATTACAGGATCACACAGTCACATGGGAGACTGCTATCTGTTCAGACCTATTGTCTATTGCAATGTAGGTCCAGAAACTGTCCCAGAGTGTCACCACTATTTCCTCCCGATTATCATTTACTCTAGTGAGCATACATTCATAAGATGCTATTTCTACCATTTTATCAACCCATTCTTTCAGATTTAGAGCCCTTTCTTCCTTCCAGTGTCTTAGGATATCTCAACAGACTGTGATCAGACTCAGAATAAAAATAGAGAATGCACATTTGGATATGTTAGGCACTTGGGACCGGTCCCCCAGCAAACACAACAATGGACTCAAAGGGACCTCTGAACCGAACCATCTGCTCAAGGTTTCCAATACCTGTATCTAAAGTGGTTTGACCAATCCACATTCTAGTGTAGGAAGGTTCCTACTTCAGTCTTACACTTCCAATACAGGTTATTGTTCAACAACTTCGTTCTATGTCTGGATGGTGTAAAGTAATTTCTGTGCAATACTTTATATTGAGTGAACTTCCCCCTGGCTTCCTTCACATATTTACCACAATCTGCAACAATTTTGGACCATTTATCATCCCCTATGTCCTCTCCAAGGTCCCGCTGCCATATAATTTTCACACTCACAGAGTCAGTACTAGGGGAGGAGTTAATCATTTTATAAAATTGCGAGGGTTTATGGCTTTCCCGTGGTAGTCGCAGATAGTTTGAAATTATATCATCGGTCTCATCATGATACTGAGACATCACAGAGCTTCTTATCTGCAAGAATTTCCAGAAATGTCCTTCCCATACCAGACCAAAATGTTCCTTTATATTATTATATGACCGAAACACACTGTTTTTATTCAAATCACGGGAATGCCACTGCCTCCAATACACAGTATTCTTCCCAATACGGATTGCAGGATTATGTTATAATGAGGAGTATCCTTGTAAATCACGTGCAAGTTTGAACATTTTGTGCAGTCTGATCCAGACATCTCTTAAAAGAACTGGGTTTGAGATATTGCATGGGGATTGAGACAACACTTCGATAGGATTGAAAGGCATGCACAGCTCACGTTCAGTATCTATCAAATCTGCTTTATCCTCAGTCCCACCCCAATATTTGGCTATCATTGCCATTTCAAAGGATAAATGATACAATCTAGGGTCCAGAAGGCCCAGCCCATCTTTCTCCTTATGGGCGCTTAACTTTCTCAGTTTAATTCTTGCCCTTTTCCCATTCCACAGAAAACTTTTTATTATATTGTCAAATTGCTTAAAAATAGTACATGGAATCTTGTTTGGAAGCATCATGGTAATGTAATTAACTTGAGGACCCACTACCATTTTTATGATACTAATTTTTCCCTATAATGTGAGGTTGATCTTCTCCCATTTTTCTAGGTTTGTTTTAATTTTTTGTAATAGTGGATTAAAATTTATCACCATTTCCTTTGCATCCTGAAAAAGTTTGACAACAAGATATTTCAATCCCTTGTGGACCCATTTAAAATTTAACTTCCCTACCATGAATAGGAGGCAACATTTGGAGAGGGGCATCGCTTCAGATTTATTCCAATTTATAGAGTAACCTGATAGTTTTGAAAATGATTGGACTGTGTCCATTAAATGTAGTAGGGATGTCAGGGGATCAGATATTGTTTGCAATATATCATCTGCATAAAGCAGGAATTTGTGTTTCTTATCCCCTCCCCTGACCCCTCTAATGCCAGGGTGTGCCCTAATAGTGACTGCCAATATTTCTAGAAAAATAATGAACAATAAAGGGCTTAAGGTGCACCCCTGGTGTGTGTCCCTGGAGAGGTTAGAAAAGGGGGCCACCACTCCATTTGTCGTCACTGAGGCCTTTGGTTCTTTATATAACACTTTAACCTATGTAATGAAGTTTGAATTAAAGCCAAAATGAGATAAGGTGGAGTGGCGATTTTTGTTCTCCACCTTATCAAAGGTTTTTTCCGCATCAAAGGGGTAGCGGAAATGTTTTTAGGCTGATTTAGCCACATTAGATGTATTAGCAGTTTAACATGATCAGTGGACGATCTATTTTTCATAAAACCACTTGATTGGGGTGAATGATGCTTGGTAGCACCCCCTGCAGGCACATGGCTAAGATTTTGGTCAAAATTTTACAGTCCAAGTTAAGCAGACTAATGGGTCTGAAAGTGGAGGATTCGGTAACATCTCTTCCTGTTTTAGGGATAACCGAAATCAAGGCTTCATTAAAGGTTGGTGCTATACTTCCCTTCCTAAATATCTCCTGATAAACTTTTTGTAGTATTGGAGCAATGATATTTATGAACTCTTTATAATACTCCACCGGGAGCCCATTGTAGCCAGTTGATTTCCCATTTTTCATTGCAGAAATTTCCATCCTTATTTCGGCTTCTGTTATAGGTGACTCCAATCCCTCTGCTTCTTCAGGCTGCAGCTTGGGAATGTCTATGTTTGAGAGAAACTGTTCTATCTCTTCTTGTGTGATATTAGTAGCTATGATGATGTGTATAACTCTTCATAATATTGTTGAAATACCTTATTTATGTCTTTGGCTGAGAAGATTTGTCTATTCCCCTGCTTAATTACTGGTATTGTATTAGTAAAAGTTTTCTCTTTCATTTGTCTAGCTGACAATTTCCCTGTTTTTTCTCCCCTTCATAAAAATGAATCCTTAATCCATACAGTGCGTATTCCGCTTTCTTATTATATATTTCATTTAACTGACATTTGAGCTTACATAACTCTGAAATTGCTTGTCATCAAAGTGTTTGGAGAGTTTTAGTTCTTTTTCCTTAATTTCCTTTTCTAAACCTATAGTCCTATTTAAATTCTCTTTTTTCTTTTTAGCAGCCTGTACTATAAATTGACCCCTGATATATGATTTTGATGCTTCCCAAACTGTTGTGATTTCCTCAGTGCTGCCAATATTAATTTTAAAAAATGTTTTTAAATCATCCTCGAAGGTCTTTCTAAAAGAGCAATCCTGCATTAACACGATATTCATCCTCCACCTACCCCTCCTCCCAGTATCCAAGCTCACATTCATAAGTAGCTCTACTGGGGCATGGTCTGTGAAAGCTAAATTGGGCCACTTTTTGGATAATCACTTGGGAAACTAAGAAAAAACAATGTATGACATTTGATTGTGTTCCTATGATTAATAATGACTGTTTATAATATTTTTGTGTTGAATTTCTGTAATAAAATATAATTGTTAAGACCCTACAGCTGTTGAAACATCAGCTGTCCCCCATTTTTGAGATGTGCAGTGTTCAGGTAAAATGGGCCACCTGATCAGCTAAAATCACAGTCATTTTTCAAAATATAATCAAATTATTTTTTATATCAACACACATAGCACAATAGAACATTACATTTAAATACATTAAATGTTTTAAAGAATTCATGAAAAATAACATAGTAATAACAGAGCAATCAGGCTTTAGGAATTCATTTTGGAACATGTGTGTGATAGAGACAGAGCGAGTGTGTGTGTGTGTGTGTGTGTGTGTGTGTGTGTGTGTGTGTGTGTGTGTGTGTGTGTGTGTAGGCTTATAAAAACTCAACAACTGTAAAGACTACTCTTTTAGACTGACACTTTCAAAGGCAGTTTTTCAAAGGCAGTCCTGGCAGATGAAGCCGTGATCATCGCAAATTCCGTTCTCCTCACCACAGCTCTCGTGCAGTACCCACAGCGCAGCCAGTCCTCGTTGGCCTTTGGGTCACAAGGGTCAACGTAGAGGGCCTGGCATATCTTGCATGGTTTTTCATCTTTCTGCTTCCTCCTACCTTGCCTCTTCTCCTTTGCCTCCCCCTTTGGCTGCTTGGATTTGTGGTGATATATTGCAGGTGTTCCTCACTTGTGAGGAGGAATGACCGTGGCTTTCTTCTTTTTCTGGTGGCCCTCTGCCGTTTCGCCAGTGATATTAAATCACTGACAGACTGCACAACAGACTGAGGGAAACAAAAAAGAAAACACAAATAACAAGTTAAAGCAATGACCTTTAGCCTATGTAATAGAGAGTATAGTTGAATCTTATGGTTATTCACGATGTTGAAGGCTGTTCCTCATCCTGTTCTTCCTGTGGAGTGAAGATGAGAAGAGTGCGTGTGTGTGTGTGTGTGTGTGTGTGTGTGTGTGTGTGTGTGTGTGTGTGTGTAGGTGTGTGTGTAGGTGTGTGTGTGTGTGTGTGTGTGAGACTGAGTGCTAGCTAGTGAGAGCTAGCTCACAATACGCCCTGGACCAGAGCTAACACACACATACATAATTACAAAGGAAAATGTGAAGAGGCCTGTAATATACAATAATATAATAATATATTTATATATTAATACTTTTTAATAAGAGGTACCATCAAAATATTTCCTAAAACTCAACTCAGAACGTGGCTCATTTTAGCTGAAATGTGAGGCCCAATTTACCTGAACACATTAAGGTAAATTGGGCCACTAACAAAAAATGCTTTTTCATCAAAAATAATTTTATTTAGCAGAACATTAGCATTATATCATAAATCATTATACATGTATTATACACCATTATTTATATATGTACATTTGTTTTTTTATTGAATTATCAATTATTTAGTTTGTCATTGACAGTTAAGATTTGGTATGTCAGGGCACTCATCATGCAGTTCTATGGAACAGTCTCAATATGAGGCTTTGCCCCACCCACCATAGTAACCATAGACCAATCAAATCAATTGTTTCATGTCAAGGACTGTTTGAAATCATTTGCATTCACTGGCTGTTAACTTTTAAAGAGCTGAGACGCTCAAACCTTAAATGGCCCATTTTACCTGATGGTCCAATTTAGCTGATGTCACCCTATTGCATTTATGGTGCAACTATCTACACTGTCTGTTAGGGGGGTGGCTGTTAAAAAGAAATCTATCCTTGAATATGTCTTATGACAGTGGGAGAAAAAGGTATATTCCCTATCTGTTGGATTAGTCAGCCTCCATTTGTCCGTTAGCCCCAAATCTCTATTCAACATGTTTAACGCTTCTCTCTCCTTAGTCAATACAGGTGCTCTGTAGGAACTCTTATCTAGAATGGGATCAATCACTTCATTAAAATCGCCTGCTAGGATAATTTGGCCCTTCGTATCTCCAGGAATCTTGTTAACCTCATGGAAAAAATGTTGGTCCACCTTATTGGCTGCGTATATATTACATAATACCATAGGCAACCCCTCTGTGTCTTTAGTTTGTTTTGTTTTTGGAAATGAACTGTGAAATATATGGCCCACCCAGCCTGTTTTAAATTTCTCTGCTTCAGCACCCTGCATGTGCGTTTCCTGTACGAACACAATATCCGCTTGATTGTTTTTTAGATATGACAATACTTTTCTTCCTTTAATTGAACTTCCACATCCATTTATATTCCACAAAATAAACTTAACTAACCTACTGGACATCTCTGAACTCTATGACTACTATCCATATATGCCATTAGCCATGTGTTAAATTCTGTCATAACAGTTTTAAGTGCCTTAAAGTAATTACTTGCCATTACCAAATACCTCTCCTGAAATGAAGCACTTACACATGAAACCCTACTACAAAAATGAAACAAAAAGTGTCCAGCTGCCTAAATACAGCCAGTCCCTGAGTGTTGAGCACCACTCGCAAAAGAGAGATGGAGAGAGAGAGAGAGAGAGAGAGAGAGAGAGAGAGAGAGAGAGAGAGAGGGAGAGAGAATAAAACAGAAACAAAACTATTTGGTCCGTAGGATTCTCACAGCTACTGTGGCTGTCGGTGTTTGCAGCTCTTCCAGCCTGCATAGGTATTTTATATCAGTTCAGTTCACTTTACAACAGGCGCATCGGCCTCTGATAGTAGTACAGTGTGAATTAGCCTCTCCGTAGGAGTCCAGATGTCGTTAAAATAAGCAATGTCAATAGAACGCAAGGTCATTTTTTAGAATGAACCCATGACTTGGGAGTAGAACTTTGATGGCTTCTGAAAACCAAACTACTAACGACATCAATCAGTCAATCAATTTTATGTATAAAGCCCAATATCACAAATCACAATTTGCCCCACAGGGCTTTACAGCACACACCATCCTTCTGTCCTCAGGACCCTCGCAGCAGATAAGGAAAAACTCCCTTTAACAGGGGAAAAAAACAGTAGAAACCTCAGGAAGAGCAAATGAGGAGGGATCCCTCTTCCAGGACAACAGACGTGCAATAGATGACGTACAGAACAGAGCAACATAATACATTAACGGCAATCTGTGTGACACAATGAGACAAAAAGGGAGACAGAGAAAGAGAGATGCAGGACAGAAGATAATGTTAATAGCTTACAATAAGATAAGTATATATTAATATCTGATAGTATACATATGGGACAATAATCATATTATAATCATATTGGGTTTGCAAGCCATTGTTGCAAATAAAATAAAATAAATGCTATGTTAGTGTTGATATGGATGTCTTGGGGCTGTGGCTATATAACTACTAAAAAAAACATTGTGTGTGTGTGTGTGTGTGTGTGTGTGTGTGTGTGTGTGTGTGTGTGTGTGTGTGTGTGTGTGTGTGTGTGTGTTTTGTCACACACACCTGACAGAGTAACATTGACCAAATTGACCAGCTCATGTGTCTCATTCCTACATTTTCCTAAATAAATGCCTGATAGCAAAAACATGTAAATACAAGATTTCCAGGTCAAACTCTTTTGCCTAACCCCTGACCCTAACCCAGACATCCATATCAACACTAACATAGCATTTATTTTATTTTATTTGCAACAATGGCTTGCAAACCTCAATAATGGAAAAGTAGGAGAAAAATACAGGTAATTTTACTGCTTATTGTTTAGTGTGTGTTTGCTTTACTGGGGAAGCAGGAGAAAATAGAAATACTTCTACTGTTAATATTCTCTCTCTTTCTCTCTGTGTGTGTGTGTCTCTCTCACGTGTCCTGTTACTGCATGTCAGAAACTCAACCTCTTCTCCAGAGCCTTTGTGCTCCACTGTCTCGCAGGTTAACTTCTATCACAGCAGTGCCTGAATAATGTGACGTGTGAGGTTGTGCTGCTGCTGTGGTGCTGTTGTGCTGTCTGCAAATGCCTCCTGCTGATTTTGTTATCCTTAGTCATTAGTCAACTCATCTTGAAGTGCCTGGGCTGTCACCTAAGTACATGGTCATTTATTAGCATAACAATAACTTCACTCTGACAGATACATGTGTGTGTGTGTGTGTGTGTGTGTGTGTGTGTGTGTGTGTGTGTGTGTGTGTGTGTGTGTGTATGAGGGGTCAAACGTTTCACCAAACCACACTACAACGCGTCACTTGCGCCTACTTAGGACACATCAGATCTGATCAAACCGCGTAAGCGCATGCCTACATTTTACATAGGGTTACTATGGAGACACGAGTGTTACACACACACCCGCTACATGACACGCAGGCGTTGTTCGCTCCACTCACATGACTATGAGGGGTCAAACGTTTCACCCAACCAACGCGTCACTTGCGCCTACTTAGGACACATCAGATCTGATCAAACCGCGTGAGCGCACGCCTACATTTTACATAGGGTTACTATGGAGACACGAGTGTTACACACACACCCGCTACGTGACGCACAGGCGTTGTTCGCTCCACATACATGACTATAAGGGGACGTGCTCACACGACATATCAGTACGCGTGCACAGCGCGTTACAAACGCCACACATACACTACACTTACGTGTGCGTGTGAATCTCGCACACACAGTGCATGTACACATCATTAACACTTGAACGCCTCAAATAAGCCTATTTTAGCAAACTGTCTGTCTCCATAGTTTACACGTGCAGGCAGGCGTGTGTGTGTGTGCTTCGCAAGAGTGGAATGAATAAATGAATCAAGTCGCTGCGCACATACGCGTGCATATACACACGCATGTTTTTTTTAATCTTTATTTTATCCTCACAAATCAGAGCTACTGACCACCCTCGATGTCTGGCTGTGGTTTAAAAATATTTAACTAAGATAATATATAGGCTAACAGCCTAATTGTGAATATATAGCTTATTATTGAATTGGATCCTAAATGCTGCAAACCTCCATCTGTATGTTTTTAATCAATAGCTGTGTTTTCATAAAAAAAATTTTTTTTTTTTTTTTTTCATTTTGCGAATTAGACTGTTTGTGGAAACAGCTTTTCAGACATCCAGAACTGACCCCCTTTCCACGAGAGCGGCTAATAGAGCTTAGATCGGGCCCCAAAAAATCCAGCCCGACTCGGCCCGAGCCCGTGCACGTTATGTCCGGGGCCGGCCAATTAACTGTAATTGTGGTCCCGAGCCCGATTTAAACCTGACTTTTTTCAATAAGCTGGCTGTTATAATTAAGAGTATTAAACCGCAATTCTTGTTATTTGAATGGCGAAATGTGGAAGCATGATTATGTAATAAAACAGGTGTTTATTTTAGGATCCAGGTGGTGAAGGGCTATGCTCATGCACACAATGTCCCAACAAGACAGCCCTCCATTCTGAAACCCCCCCACTCCGAAATCGATTTTCAAGTCCATATGGAGTTTCCTGCATCAAACACTGCCGCCCGCTCTCTGTCTCTCGCACAATTCTGAAATTTGCTGTACTACAAAAGCTTGAAATGAACGTTCAACTCATTGTTTTTTATTTAAAATATGTCACTGTCTTCATTTATTATGTATAATTTCTCTAGCAGAAAACACATTTTAAAGGAGACGCTTGTCAGGCCTTTGTACGCACGCTGTCCGTGGTGCTGTAATCCCCATTGTTTATTGTCCCCACCAACTATGAAATGGGATTTTCGCCCCTGGCTGGAACACCGAGCGGCTGACAGCGTGACAGACACCCGTACACACAATATATATATATGTGTACAGTATATATATATGTATATATATATATATATATATATATATATATATGGACACTCACTATATAATATATATATATATATATATATATATATATATATATATATATATATATATGCTATAAGTGTAGCCTATATCTAACTATCTACCTATTTTCTTTCCTTGTTCAAGCACTATTTTTAACACTTCTACAACAGATCATTTGTTAGCCTATAATAATAGGATACTTGCAGCTTTATATCAAGGGGAAGAAATTGTGTCTCATGAAATTGTTATATTATTTATTATACCTACTTATACATACTTATTTCCACAGCAGTTGGGGTGCTGTGTGTTGTTGCCTGTTCTTGCCACAAGGTGGAGTCTGGTTTGAGTTACCTCCCTTTTTGAAACAGACTGAGTTTTCACTAAACCTGCTTTGTGAAACGGACCCCTGGTGATTTGCTGAACGATCGTGACGTCGATATGGCTGGATTGGCTGAGCAAGGGGCTCGACCTTCAGTGTCAACAGTCGCCTACTGGGTAACGAGCGTGACGTCACCGCTGCCAGATTGGTTGAGTGAGGGGCTCGGCCTTCATAATGCCGGCCACACGGAAGCCACCTCCTCTCTTGTACATGGCAGCAGCGCATCGTTCTTTGGTTTTTGTGATTGATAAGTGCTTTACTGTGTGACTATCGTGTGTTCGTTTAGCTTGTCTTGCTAAATATTGTACCTTTTGTTCAGACCAGCGCCTTAGGGCCAACTGAGTCATTTGTGCTTACTGTATATTGTAAGTAGTCACTACCACATATTATTGTTTGCACGGAGCGTAGGGGTGAGCTGCTATGTCTGTTGTACCTGTTTTCTCCTGTTTTTCTTTAGCCTAGGGAGTTAGGCCTAGTATTGTATTTTTGTTTCTTTGTTTTCGTTAGGAATTAGTTATTTCGCTGGTCGGTAGACAGGTTGCTTTTTGTTTGTTGTTTTGGCCTGGGTTCACCCTGACGTAATTACTCCATTCATGTGCCATATTGTACCGTGTGTTTTTTTGGAGTGTGTAGCAATAAATTGCTCACCTGTACATTTATTCTTGTGTTCCTGTGTATCCTATGTTACGCACCCACACACCTAGACCGGGGCATAACACTAACAAATAATATGTTGTAGAAGTGTTAAAAATAGTGCCTGAACAAGGAAATAAAATAGATAGATAGATAGATAGATAGATAGATAGATAGATACTGTGTAAAAATATATATACACTACTACCTAGTTAGCATAGCGATGCTACGTGTTACACGTCCGTAACACGACACGCTGTTGCTTCACGAGCTGACACTTTTGACCCCTGCGATCACATGACGTGTATACGCACGCACTTCTAATAACCACACGTCTAGGCGTGTACAGGTGTGGTGTACTGAGGTCCACTTTGACGTTGTGGAACAGGTGACCAGCTAGGGGCCCAAGCCGAAACATACACGGTCAAGGTCAAGAAGATATTTATGGCTATGGTCAAGAATTAGTGAAGTCAGCTAGACTGTCTGTCTGTGCTCTGTTTATCCTTGTCACACATTCCACAAAAGCAAAACCCTATATAAGCAGGAGTTGTGTAGTTCTTATTCAGAGTGGTTCATATTGGCTTCAAAACCCTCTCACAGGAGAACCCAGGGTCCTGATAAGATGCTGTACGACTTGTAATAAACTTTTCTTCATGCAAGCACGACAGTGTCAGCGGAGTCTCCTTCATCACCTTCACATCATCGCTACCCCATAAACAACAATTTTGGCGTCACGAACTCCGGACGTGTTGTGACCTGCGGTATCTCCAGCGGCTTCTGTGCGCCTGCTCCCGCTCCACGCCGGCATATACGGTGAGCTTTTCTCACTTTCTGGAGCGCTAGTTCGCTCATTGAGGCTGTTGTGTGTTTGCTGTTTAGTCACACCGTTACGTATCTTTCTGTGTGCGTGCCATGGTGTGTAGGTGTTTGGGGTGTTTCTCCTTCTAAATTTATTCTTCTTTGCACTGTGTTCAGCGCAAAAGGGGGGAGTCTGTCTTAGGAAAGATAGTGAATAATGAAAGGATTCTGTCTTAGGAAAGATAGTGAATAATGAAAGGAGTCTGTCTTTGGAAAGATAGTGAATAGAACATTGATGTAAAATAAGTGAAGAAAATAGATGTTGAAGTGAAATAAGTAAAGAAGAAATATCAGTTGAAGTACTGATGAAATGTAGAATAGCCTGATTAGTAACGATAAGGTGAGCTAAATAACACCATGCGCAGGTAATGAAGAGGTGGGCCCTGTACCTTCATAATGGTAAGACATGTGTATATAAGTCGCTGCGTGAAAGTAGGCTTTGAGATATAGTCGGAATTTGGTTAAAAATAAAGAGGATAGTGATAACCCTGGGCCCAAGGGAAATTGGTTGTAAGGTCAAAATATGAGATATAAGGAAAAGAGATATAAGGAAAAGTAAATAGAGGAAATAAAGAAGATAAAAGGAATAGTGAAGAGAAATAGGAATATAGTTAAAGGAAAATAAGCCGCAGATTTGGACAAAGCCCTCAAGGAGGCGATTTTAGATGGGCCATAAACCCTGGGATATCACTAGGTGAATTTCAGGTCAGTTCTGGGAACTGGAGGTGTGAAATGAAAAATTCAATTGCAGGTTCCCACTCGTAATGTTTGTTGACGGACAAATATTTGACGCAGCCGTGCATTGAATATTTAAATCTCTTAAGGTAGCAGAAATTTATAGAAAAGAAACAGAATAAGGAAAAAGGGAATAAGGAGCGGCAAAAAGGAAGCATGCTATAGGAAAGTATGAATGAGTCGACTTGAGAATGACTGACTTTGAGAGTCAAGGATTGGATGCTGTGTTTTTGGGAAATGTGGAATTCTTGTGAGAAGTAAACCAATGTGTCTCTGTTTGCTGGATGAGTGATATGTCTGTGAGTGTGTGTGAGGTGCTGTTTCAGCTGTCTGTTGGTTGTGTGTGCAGATTGTGAACTGAGTTGGTTACTGTGATCTATGTTAAAGTGATAGATGTCATAATGAATAGATATGAATAGGTTGAGGTTGAAATAGGAGATTATGTGTGTTAAAACATATGAGCCTCAGAGAAGAGGACTTTATCAATATAAAGTAGAAACATATGAGCCTTTGAAAAGAGTATAAATTAGAAAAGAGTATAAATTAAAACATATGAGCCTTTGAAGGGGACTTTGATAAAAGTGATGAGCCTCTTTAAGGGGACGTTTTTGTGATGGTTAAAAAGAGTATGAGCCCCAAGAAGGACATTTATGGTTTGAAGAAAAGTGTTTAGAACAGTGAAGCTATTTTTAGTAAGTTTGTGTGAGTGAGTGTGTGTGCCGGTATGGGTGTTCTGTGTTCATGTTGTGGTACCTTGTTAAATGAAAACTATTTGGTCCTTAGTAAATAGGGCTAGATGTTCACTCTCTGAGAATTATAACATTGAAAAATCTTGCTAAATTTAAAATGGAGAAAGGGGGGATGCCCTATATAGACTGTAATTAGGATTGATCTTGCTGACAGGGGAAAGTGCTACGGTGCTTCCTTGCCTTTTCTCCTAGTAAGGAAATGCAATGAGGGACAACTTGTTAGGTCATTATGATTTGACATTGGTTGTTTGAAAGTCTATAGGTTATTTGAATAAACTTGAAGTAAAAAAAATAAAAAAAAAAAAATAAATAAAATATTAGGAAATACAGCTTGAGGATAATAATATATCATTGAAAGATTTATGATGGTATCAGAGTTAAGTAGGTTACAATTTCTACATTAATGATGTATTATGATTAGGAGTAATATCTGACATTAGCTGTAAGTTTAAAGAAGAAAAAACATTTGGTGTAAAATGTCCTAAGTGTTGTTAGATAATGAGCATAAATCACACTAAATAATTTATGGTAGTGGTTATAAAGACCTAGTAGGTTCAAAAGATACTAAACTTTCATCTGTTTTCTCTTTTCTTCTCATATCCACCTATGGTGTGTGAGAGCTTGGGGAAGTGACGGGACAGAGTGTGTCTAAATTGGGATCCTCCAAGGCGCAGACAAGAAGCTGGCCAATGTGTCATATGGATTGAGGTCTGCAGACGACAGTGTGGGCGGCTCCTGAATCCAGTCTGATCAAGGCCAGTGCTGTTTTATCCACAAACTCCTTTGAAAAAAAAAAA
Organism: Epinephelus awoara; assembly: GCA_035609425.1. NCBI lineage: Eukaryota > Metazoa > Chordata > Actinopteri > Perciformes > Serranidae > Epinephelus > Epinephelus awoara. The sequence goes on from CM069306.1 coordinate 40,259,893, forward strand.
AAAAAGAAAACAAAAACACAAAAATTGCATTTTTCTGACTATGTGCATACTCATGTATAGCTGTGATTGCTTTCATTTATAGGTTATTATTAGACTAATTCTACACCTTAAGTCTGATATGTTATAGTCATTTACAAAAGAAGCTTGGCAACGGATTGACCAATTGATGCATTTTATTACAATTGGAATATAATTAGTGGATTTAATTATTGTGGAAAGGTGCAACTACGAGTTTCATTATTTGTGCGTGGTGTATGTGGACCTGAGCTGCATTTGGGATTTCAGAGTGATGTTATTTTGATAAGTTAAAGTAAAAAGGTATAAGCATTGGGTAATAATTAGATCCTTGTTGAGCTGCACAATAAATTTGGTGATAGCTTGTCCCTTGTGGGAACACGTGACCTTTTGAGCCTTTGTATAGGGTTAGATTTTCTTCGTATTTACAGCATAACTGGGAGTATCTTATTGAAAAATCCATTGATTGTTTGTGTGTTTCATTACTATTATATGTGGACTTAGTGTTGGTTCTCTGATTCCTTTGAAGTTGGCAAATCTACTTATTAACTGTGGCAAACCAGTGGTTTTAAAGGGATTCAAATTACTTTAATTAGTTTTAGTTTAATACTTAGTTTTAATTTATAATAAGGAAATACAGGGGAACCATTACAATGTTGAAACAGGATACTAAAATCCCAAAAATGATTACTCCTGTTGATGTAGTGCAGAAGAACAATCCTTTAGTTAAAGATATTGCAAAAATATCGGAGAAATGGTGTAAGCGCTGGCCTGAAATTGACCAACCATGGCCAGTGGAGGGTACCCTTAACCCAGAAGTAATTAAAACAATGAAGGTGCTTGTGTCCACTTATAAGGCTGAGCCAAAGAAAGGGAAAGGAGGGGAAAAACGTAATGCAAAGAGACAAACAGAGCTTGGTATTCTCCAGTTATTTGAAACTGAGGGACAGAAGTTAAAACTTAAGAGAGATAGAAGTGCAGAGGAAATAGAAAGATTATTGATAAAAGTTAATGCACCATTCTCACATACGGATCCGGTACAGAGACCCCCACCGTATAAGAAGGTGGAGAAGATTAAGGAACTTTATCCCCAGCTTCCAGTGATCCGTCAGGAGGGTAAATATCATATCAAAAATGAAGATGAGCGAGTAATAGAAGTGGGACAAGCAGAAACAACCATAAAGATGTATCCAAGCTCCAAAAGTAAAAAGACGACGGCACATCTAGAAGCTAAGGGTGAACTGAAGATCAGAAGAATGGAACGTGGAGATGATGAGGAGAGTGATCTGGAGGACGACATGGGTGGATATCATCCTGCAATCAGACGGATACTGGCCAGAGCAGAAAAGAGAGGAGAAAGGAAATGGAGAGAAAAGGATCCAGGAAATGATAGTTCTAATGAAAGCGAGAAGGGAGAGAGTGATGGAGATTCAGAGAGCGAGGGTCCTTTGCTTTCCAGGGGGTTTTCTCCAATGATATCCAGTACTAGAATAGAAGAGGACAGACAAAGGGCTTTAAGAGAGGTTGAAAAAAGAATAGAACAATGCCTTTCGTACTGGGATAAATCTACCAGTCCAGAAAGCCGGAGAGCACTGGAAAATCAATTAGAGAAGCTCCAAACACAGAAGAAAGAATTGCGGGAAGAAGGTTTCCAAAAAGCAGATATGAAATATGCACTGCGCTCAAGAAAAGGAAAGAAACTTGAGAAAATGTGTCCAGTGATCATTCGAGGACAGAATTTGGAGTACAAGCCTTGGCAGAGTACAGACATGTCAGATATACTTGAGAAGTTGCCTACTCTTCAAGATGGAGCACATCCTTGGATTTCAAAGTTGGAAGAGCTTATGGTGGGAACACAGCCTGCCATAGGAGATATGAAGAGACTTTTGGCAAACCTCCTGGGGGTTCCAGCTATGGAAGAGATCCTACAGAAGGCAGGACTTAATCGATATGTGGGGACTGCTGTGAATGATCCAGAGCTGTTTGCTGCAAACAGAGGACGAGTGTGGAGAGCATTGAGGGATACCTGATGTGAAGCGTCCGGAATATCCATTTCACTGTACGCTCAAGTACTTTAAGAATTCTGCCCAATCGGACTCAGAAGAATGGTTGAGTCATCAACCAAAGCAAGTTCAACTCAGTTCATGCTGTATAATTTTGGGACCACAAGGAGCAGCTATGAAGATAAACAGGAATACCTATTTGGATAAAGAGTTTGACATTGAGAAGAGTGTGCCACATGTGACGTTGTTAGTGTCTGAAGAATATGAACAGAAACATATAGGAGAAATGATGGCAGAAGCAGAGGATGCTGTTTTCGTACCAGTAAAAGGGAATCTTGCTATTTGGAGGAGTAAGGACCAGCGGTTCCTTAAATGAATGATCTCTGCTCAAGGACAGGGACAGTTGCAAACTGTGCAATTGACACATGAATCACTCTGTAGTGTCAAAAGGGATGTAGACTCTTTGAGAGGAGATGCTGCAACAAGTTCCAGAATATTTGTGGTCACGGCACAGTGCCGATATTGGACTTGTGAAATCAGCTCAACCAGTGACCGCTGAACTTAGACCAGGAACTAAACCACCTTGGAAGGACCAATATCCATTGAAAAAAAGAGGCAATTCAAGGGATTGAACCACAAATTGAAGGACTTTTGAAAGCAGGAGTTTTAAAGATAACACAGAATCCTCAGAGTAACACGCCTTTGTTGCCAATAAAGAAGCCGGATGATTCTTATCGCCTGGTACATGATTTGAGAGCGGTGAATGAAGTGGTAGCTGATTTTCCAGCAGAAGTACCGGATCCACATACTTTGTTAGCTCAAATTCCTCCAGATGCAACACATTTCACAGTGTTAGATTTATGTGGTGCGTTTTTTAGTGTTCCACTCAGTATAGAAAGCCAGGGTTTGTTTGGGTTTACATACAATGGACAGTCCTATATATATAAAAGATTACCTCAAGGATTCAAACATAGTCCTCATATCTTCAATAAGGTATTAAGGGATGATTTGATAGGGATAGATCAGGTATTAAACAGCACTGTTGTTCAGTATATGGATGACATCATCATTTGTTCACCAGACGAGGAAACATGTCATAAGGACTCAATTAAATTACTACAAATGCTGGCAAAAAAGGGGCACAAAGCCTCTCAGAAGAAGTTGCAGTATTGTCAGGAGAAGGTAGTTTATTTGGGTCAAACAATAACACAAGGACACAGAAGCATTTCTGACAGTCATTTAGCAGCCATTCGCAAGGCTCCAAGGCCCAGGACAGTTAGAGAAATGTTAACATTTCTTGGTTTTACTTGATATTCTTCAGCATGGATAGAGGATTATGCTAGTATAACAGGACCTTTGAGGGCTATGATTAAAGATACTGGAAATGCTCAACTCTATTGTAATCTCTCCTGGAGTCAGGATGGCCTTTTGGCATTTGAGTCGATTAAACAAAGGTTACAAGAGGCTCCAGCGCTAGCACTTCCAGATTACTCCAAAAACTTTTTGTTGTATGTATCTACTTCTACTGGGGGTAAATATGCATGTGCAGTTCTTTGTCAGCCAACAGGTACAGGAACACATCCTCAACCTATTTCTTATTATTCCACTGCCTATTCAGGAGTAGAATTAGGGCTACCACTGTGCTATAGAGCAATGGTAGGAGTTTCTTTGATGTATGATAAGGCATCAGCTGTCACAATGGGTTATCCGGTGACCATCCTTACCCATCATAGTCTTAGAAATCTTTTGAATTATGGAAAATATACATTGACTATGCCTAGGCTTAGAGACTATCATAGACTTTTAGAGCAGGAAAATGTCACCCTAGTGAGGTGTGCCACTGTGAATCCAGCTGAGACTCTGCCAACTCCAGAGGATGGTGAGCCACATGATTGTGTTCAAGAAGCAGAGAAATACTCAAGGCTTAGATCAGATTTACAAGCCCTCCCACTGCGTGAGGCAGATTTGAAATATTGGACTGATGGATCTTGTTATCGCATAGGAAATAGATTGAGTGCTGGCTATGCAGTAGTAAAAGCTCAAGGAGCTGACTTTATTGTTGAAAAGGCTGAAGTTGTCCCACAGCCTGCATCTGCACAGCTTGCTGAACTTGTAGGGTTAACTGAAGCATGCTTATTGGCAGAAGGTAAGGGAGTGACAATATATACAGACTCTGCATATGCACATAATGTGTGTCATTTATTTGGATCGGTGTGGAAGAACCGAGGATTTAAAAAAATGGATGGGTCCCCAATACAACATCATGCTCAAATAATGAAATTATTGCATGCTGTGATGAAGCCTAAAGAAATAGCAATAGCTAAATGTGCAGAGCATAAAACAGATGTGTCAAAGGTTGCACGAGGAAATAAAGCGGTTGATGAAATTGCGAAAGCTGTCACAGGAGCAGATAAATTGGGCAAAGTTCTTCTTGTCACTCATGAAATAAACTTGGAAGACAAAATTACAGAAAGGCATGTGAGTTTAATGCAGGAAGCTGCAACTAAAATGGAGAAACAATTGTGGCTAGACCGAGGTGCCACCAAAGATTCTACTGGTCTTTGGAGAAATCATGAGGGGCTGATAGTAGCACCACCAGATTTGTTAGGTTTAATGATTCAGGAAGCACATGGGTTAGCCCATGTTGCAAGGGGGGAAGTTAAGAGAAAGATTACAAAGGAGTATGGGTTTTGGGCACCATATTTGCTTGAACAGATGGATTATGTCATAGGCAGATGTGTTATCTGTTTGAAAAATAATGTTCGGAGGGGTGTGATGGTTCTTCCTGGTCACATTCCAACTCCAAGGGGTCCTATGCGTGAGCTAGTTGTGGATTTTGTTGACATGATAAAACCAGTTGGAGGTAAGAGATATATGCTGGTAGTTGTGGACAGATTTTCGCGTTGGCCTGAGGCATGTCCAACCAAGCGGAAGGATGCTCAGTCAGTTGCCAAGTTTCTGTGTAGAGAAGTTATAAGCAGATGGGGACTCCCAGATCGGATATCCTCAGACAATGGGAAGGAATTTGTGGATAAAACGGTGAAATTAATTTTGCAAAAACTAGGAATTAAACAGCGTCTTGGAGCAGTCTATCATCCACAAAGCCAAGGGATTTGTGAAAAAATGAATGGCGTTTTGAAAAATCGCATCGTCAAAATCTGCCAACACACAGGTTTAAATTGGATAGCAGCGCTTCCGTTAGCGTTAATGGTGTGTCGCTCAAGTGAGCTGCGTGATTTACATATGACACCTCATGAGTTGGTCACGGGAAGACAGATGCCAACACCTTGTTTGCGTACAAGTGGGAAGGGTCCAAGTCTGGCCCTTTTGGAGGATGAAATGCGAGCTTATGTCACATACATGGCCACTCTACATAAAAGAATATCCACGTATGTTTCTGACAGGCAAAGAAAAGAGGAGGTGCAGGAGAAGCTCGATGAGCAAAAGAGGAGCACAGTGCAACCTGGAGACAAAGTGTTTGTGAAGGTATTTAGAAGAAAGTGGTATAACGAACGACGTGAGGGACCATTCGAAGTTGTTCGAAGTACTGGAACTGCAGTCCAGGTAAAAGGGTCTCCAACGTGGTATCATTTATCTCATTGTGTCAAAGCACCTAGTGAAGAGGTGCTAAGCTCACGGAGCCAAGATGTTGAAGGCTCAAGAGAGCCAGAAGAGAACGTGGAAGAATATGCAGAAGAAGAAGAAATGCTTGAAGAACTTCAAAGTACAAATTCAGAAGAAGAAATTGTCCATGATGTGGACAATGTTGATGATTCTGTGCACATTGTTGATGATGCCAGAGATGACTCTGCAGTTAATGAACAGGAAAGAAGATTCGGTGATATTGATTTCCAATATGTCCCAGAAACAGCAGGACATATTTCAGTGGAGTGTGAAACATCAACGAATACAAAAAGCTGTGAGTCCATTGCAGGAGAATCCAGAGATTCAGCTAGACAAAGAGGTCTAAGGCCAGTCCGGAAAAAGGTCAGACCAAGACGTTATGAAGACTAGGGTCGAAGTAACCTTAGGGAAGTCGGTTCAGCTCCCATGCCAGTGTACAGGAGAAAATAATGGTGAAGGGAAATTTAGAGTTCAGTGGGAAGATACCCACGCCAGGGTTTTGGATCTGTCGAGGACATCATCATTGGAAAAGTTTGTGTTACTTAACGACTAGAGAAGACTGAAGATTGAGGGAGACTGTAGTCTTTATGTACGTAGCATCCAGCATGAGGATCAAGGTGATTATAGGTGTTCTTTTTATGACCCACAGTTTAAGAGTGAGGGATCAGAGACAGGACTTAGAGTTAGAATAGTGACTTTAGTGGTAATAGATGAGAGTGAAAATAGAAAGCTTCAAGCCATAGAAAAAGTAAAAGAACAGACAACAATGACGTCAACTCTTATCACGGTACCACCTACGGAAAGACTAAATGTATTGCCAGTAACTACAGTGGCACCTCAGATGACTTTGACGACACCAACTTCTTCGAAAACTGTAATCAGAGCCAAGTTAGGGAAAGCAGTTCACCTTCCTTGTCAATGTGGAAAATGGAATGTTGGAAGCAACAATCCTCCCAAGTGGTCGAATAGTCGTGGTGACGATGTGATGTTAACAGGACCTGAAGTTGACGCTGTGCCTCGTAATCACAGAAAGTACCTTTTAAGTAATGACATGAAGTGGTTGAAAATTAGGGACGATTGTTCACTTTTCTTGCGGAATATTATAAGGGAAGATCAAGGGGAATATACATGCACTTATTTAGAACCAGAGTTCAAATTTATTCCATTTCAGAATTATTGGGTAGCAGGTTATATAACTCATAAGGTGATACTTATAATAGAAGATTTGAGCCCTACTGAAGGTGTCATAGTTGCTGAAGGGGTTCAGAAACAATTTACTACAGTGACTATTTCAAGGGAAAACGATGTACGGCAGGAGTTTACTACTGTAGCTCCGGAAACATCTAAGAATATCAATACAGCAACTCAGGCTAGTACCCTAGCTACAACTTTGAAGGAAATAAGTAGTACAACAACTACAGTGGCAACGTCTACTTTTGTCACCTCTAGTGAGTTCACGAATGCGGTTGTGACAAGAGCAACCTCTGATAATAAAACAATACTGACATCTCCAATGTCTACAAAACCTGTAGATGTAACCCAGAAACCTATGTTACAACTAGAGCCTAGCACAATAAGTAAGAATGAGATTCGTGACCTTGGAAAACAGATGGAGGAGGAGAATGACATAGATAGATAACTGTTCCACTCAGATAACTGTTCCAGATATAAGAGATGAGTTTGTTGAGTTAGATTGGACATCTGAAGATATGATTAACCACTATCATGCATTACAAAAGAGAGACACTAAGTGGAAGGCATATGGATTTGACTCCTCGGTGTTACAAATCACAGACCCATGGGCAGGTAGGAACCTGTGGTTCCAGCAGTTAACTCATTCTGTAAGATCAGTTAGAAGAATGAATTGTCCATGTGTGGTGAAAGTGCCATCACCAGGTACATGGCCTTCAATATTAGAGACAGTACCAGAACCGCTGACTACTGTATGCCAATCTTATGCGCTATCATGGTTACTTTATCAGCAACAATCAGCAGAGGATACAGTGATGGCTTTGTCAGTGAATCAGTGAAACCTAGATCTAAGTGTTCTTGGTTAAGGGAATTGCCTTATGTGAATCTACTGGACCAGCATGAAAAAATGATAACGGCGGTCCCAGATGCAATGGAGGTAACACCTGTGAGGGCTAAAGATTGTTTTTGTTCAAATAATACTCACAGTGGGCATGGCATGTTTATGGGAATCTCAGACTGTGACAAATATATGATGAACATGGGTAAGCGTAAACACGAGACTATAGATGACCTGTATGAAGTAACTTTTTATGAGCCACATCGCAAACAGAATAAAATTGTAATGGCACAGAACCAGATTTTGCCTGGAAATGTAACCATAGGTAATTTTAAAGATATTTGGTGGGTTTGTGGCAATAAGGCCTATATATTTCTGCCATATGGGTGGATTGGATGTTGTTATATGGCAACACTAAAACTCCCATATGAGGTTCTTGCTGTCCAGAAGGGAAAGGTATCTAATGAAAATCAGTCTAACATTGTTCCTGGCAGTAGGAAGAAGAGAGACATGGCACAATTTCATAATCTGGAGTCCTACCATTGGAGGATAAGTTTAGGAGAGAAGTGGGGCATAGGATTGTTTCCATGGTATGGTGTGACATTTTTGGCAGACCATATCGATAATATAACGTACACCTTACAGGGATTTGCAAATGAGACTATAAGAGGTTTTGAATACTTGTCAAATACCCAGAGGAGTCACAGACTGACATTGCTGAAACATGATATGGCTCTTGATTATATTTTGGCTAAACAAGGTGGCCTATGTGTGGCTTTGAATTTAACCGGGGATGCATGTTATACTCTGATTCCTGATAGTTCTGACAATGTGACTAGTGTTATAGAAGCATTAAAAAACATAAGAGATGGCCCATCAGAAGGATCGGGATGGTCTGCAAATGCTTGGTTGCAGGAGAAATTCGGACCGTTAGGAGCAGTGCTAGTTCAGGTTTTGGGAGCAGTTCTTTTGTCATTATGCGTGATGTTCTGCTTCTGTACATTACTACTGACTTTTGCTAAAGCTATGATTCTAAGATGGGTTGGAGTTGTGATGCCTGGAGATCATGTTCAGATGCCATTATTACAAAGGACTAACACAAGTGCCGACGAAGAAGAAGTGGTAGAAGGTGAACTGGTGGAGCAATATCCAATTTAAGTTTTCAATGATGTTGTACTTTTAACATCTATTCTTATGTCATTTGGACGTCAATGTGAAATATGATACTGTGAATTTCACAAGGTTGAAGTTTCTGCATGTAATGTTTTAATTAAGAAATATTAGTTATATTTGCAAGGATACTGGTTGGTGTTTTCTTTTCCTTTCCTTCTAGGGAACGCTGCAAGGGTGATTGCTTGTGCAGTGACCCCACCCTTCTGAAGGATTTCAGACATTCAGATGCTCAAATGAGGACAATAAAAGGGACTGGACGGCCCTGAACAAGGACATTGTGAAAAGAACTCGATTAAGACCATCGTCGATGCCCTATGAAGAGTCGATGCTGCTGAGGAGCTGCAGAATGATATATTGTTATGATTATTCTGACATACATGAAAGTGATAATCTTAGTAAGAAATGATAGTTTGAAGTGTTCTTTTACTGCATGACTACTACTTGAAAGTTATACAATGTTATTGTATTATTTGCTTGAAGGCTGATGGTTCTTACTAGGGAACACATACATTGAGACCTCAGATGTTTTCTTTTCTTTTTGAGGGTGCCTAGGGATATAGGTGCTAGGCAGGGAAAGGTCCATTGGAAGGTGCAATGGGTCGACCAGCCGGAATGTGGACATTGTTTTGATTTTCTTTGCTGAGGTTTCAATCTGTATTTGTTTAAGGCTTGTCTTTACACAACATATAAAGTCCTCCTTTAAATTGGCCAGGAGTACTACATGTGGTCGCCTAAGGCAGAGGGGCCGTGAGAGAATTTTCCCTGTCTAGATTGTTTGATGGATGTTTCAAGAACGACAGCTGCCTGACAGGTTTTCGCTCTCACACTCCAAATAAGTTGTTTGTTGTCGAGACTCTATGGAAGTCTCGAAGGGGGGAAATATGTGGTGTACTGAGGTCCACTTTGACGTTGTGGAACAGGTGACCAGCTAGGGGCCCAAGCCGAAACATACACGGTCAAGGTCAAGAAGATATTTATGGCTATGGTCAAGAATTAGTGAAGTCAGCTAGACTGTCTGTCTGTGCTCTGTTCATCCTTGTCACACATTCCACAAAAGCAAAACCCTATATAAGCAGGAGTTGTGTACCAGGGTCCTGATAAGATGCTGTACGACTTGTAATAAACTTTTCTTCATGCAAGCACGACAGTGTCAGCGGAGTCTCCTTCATCACCTTCACATCATCGCTACCCCATAAACAACACAGGCATTGCACGCGAATTGCGTGCGTAACAAGTACGCGGTGAATGCAGTGTGTGCATGTTCGCTGAAAACCTTTCACCCCTCATACACACACACACACACACACACACTTGTGTCTGTCAGAGTGAAGCTTTTGTTATGCATGCAGCTGACAGAGAGACAGGGTGACAGAAAAATTCTGGAACTAGTCCTCCCAGTTCTCAAACCATGGGTCCGATCTTCAATCTGAAGGCATCACCAGATAGATAAACTTGTTCTGAATGCAGACATTTATAGCTTTTATTTCTATGGACTCAAAAATGTGACCTTAGTCACAAGTTTACGATGTGTTGGCCCTCATCTTTTCTTACAGACATCATCATGAGGATTTGTGTGCTGCACCTTGGAACACTTCTAAAATCCAAACCATTCCAGTAATGATAAAGTCTTTCACAAGTAATGTTCACCAGGGGCAGAGCTGCAAAGTGTGCAAGTTTGAAACCAATAAGGATAAACGGTGTAGGAATAAAAAAATTTTAACGTCATTTTACCTTGAAAGGACAAAAGCGCACTTCCTATTGGATTTAGGTCAGTAGTTACAGCACGTGATTTGTAGGTCTTGATGACATGAACAAGCCAGTGTTGGTTTTGTTTTTCTACGGGATTCCTACTGGTCGCAGCGGGCATTTGGTGTGTGTAAGTGGCACAAAAATCATCATGAGGTTTTGTAACTTCTCACCTTTGAGAGACCAGAAAATCCAACAGTCTAGGAGAAGTTGATTTTTTAAGGAATTTCTAAAAAGAGCATTTTTGAGGCGAAATCTTATTTGAAAGGGAAATAGCGCACTTCCTGTTGGGTTTAGGTCAGAGGTGCGAGTGCGTGATTTGTAGGTCTCAATTAGACGAACAAGCAGTTTTGGTTTCATCTTTCTACGTGATTCCTACAAGCCACAGCTGCCATTTTAGTGTGCCTAAACTGCTAGGTGGCGCTAGAGAGGCCATTTTGCCACTTTTCAAATTATTTTTTTCATTTCCTAAAATTTTTCGCCAATCCTGACATGCGTGCCAATTTTGGTGAGTTTTGGGGTTCTTCATTTCCTCCCACCTAGCAGTTTAGGCACACCACTGACCTAAATCCAACAGGAAGTGACTAAGTGCCTCTGGAAGGTGACATGTCACAAAACCTCTTGACAATTTTTGCACCTCCTAGACATACTAAAATGGCTGTTGCACCCTGTAAGAATGGTGTAGAAACATCAAACTAATTTCTGGTTTCTGATTTCCTGGTGTAAATGTTGCATGTCAAAACTGGCGAACAATTTTATAAAATGAAAAATTTAATCCGAAAAGTGCCAAAATGGCCTCTCTAGCACCACCTAGGTCTTTAGGCACACTAAACTGGCAGCTGCGCTTTGTAGGAATGACGTAGAAAGATCAAACCAAAACAGGCTTGTTCGTCTCATCGAGACCTACTAATCACTCACACCTCTGACCTAAAACCAACAGGAAGTGAGCTATTTCCCTTTCAATGTAAGATTTTGCCTCAAATATGTTCTTTTTAAAAATTCCTTAAAAAATCAACTCCTCCTACACCGTTTATCATATCAGCTTCAAACTCGCACATATGACAGATCAACTCATTCTTATCAGATATTCTGTATAACTTTTTCATTACTCAAATGGTTTGGATTTTACAGTGTCTTCCAGGTGATGTCTTACAAAACCTCCTGGCAATTTTTGTGCCAACTAGACACACTAAAAGGCCCACTGCGACTGGTAGGAATCCCGTAGGAAGACCAAACCATAACTGGCTCGTTCGTCTCATCAATACCTACAAATCACGCGCTGACACCTCTGACCTAAACCCAACAGGAAGTGCGCTTTTGTCCTGTCAATGTAAGATTTCACCACAAAAATGCTCTTTTTCAAAATTTCTTAAAAAATCATCTCCTCCTACACCTTTTATCGTATCGGCTTCAAACTCGCACACATGACAGATCAACTTGTCCTAATCAGATCTTCTTTGTAACTTTTTTATTACTGGAATGGTTTGGATTTTATGGCGTCTTACAGGTGATTTCTCACAAAACCTCTCGATGATTTTCGCGCCACCTAGACACACTAAAAGGCCCGCTGCGACACGTACGAATGTCATAGAAGGACAAAATCAAACCTGGCTTGTTCGTCTCATCAAGACCATCAAATCACATGCTCTAACCACTAATCTAAATCCAACAGGAAGTGTTCTATTTGCCCTTTCAAAGTAAGATGTCATCTTTCAAAAATTCTCACTAAAAAATATGAAATTTGAAAGCCATCTTCAAGTTCTTTGCCTCTCCCCCTTCTTCTCACTCAACTGCATGCTGTCATTAATTAGCATAACAGTGGTTTCACTCTGACAGACACAAGCCTATGTGTGTGTGTGTGTGTGGTCACACACACCTGGCAGGATAACATTGACCAAACTGACCAGCTAATGTGTCTCATTCCTACATTTTTCTAAATAAATACCTGATAGCAAAACATGTAAATGCAAGATTTCCAGGTCAAACTCGTTTGCCTCATTTAGAATCTGAATCAAACTGAAACCACGTCTACTGTCAGCGCAGGTGGAGCGCAGCCGGTGTAAGCCGAAGTTTGGCTGACCGGCGGACAGTGCGCACACGTCACCAAAACCTCACAGGCAGGTTTCCAGAATATCAGGCACATTAACGATGCAATAAATACCCACAAACACCACTATTCAATGCAACTATCTGCAATTAGCACACAAATGTATCTTTATATCCTAACATCTGATGTCAGATCAAAGGGGATTGGCACTGTTTGGCACACGTAATGGAAACCCAGCCTGATTTGATTCACACAGTTTAAAACTATACTAATGAGTTCACATCCCTCTCAGCCAACCACAAACAGCCACAGCATCAGGTAGGGAGTATATATTCAGCATCTGTCATCTTAGAAAAGTCAAAAGAAAAGAAACAGAGTGAGGCTGCGAGAGAGAAAGAGAGAGCGCACGCGCACATGAGAGAAACGCAACATTGATTTACAATTGTGGTGACCTCCTCCCAGGCTACCTTTGCATCATCAGCCCATGGAGGTCTGCTCGCAGTTCTGTATATTCAGACACTGCGAGCTTGAACCTCCCGGACCAAAACATCAGTTTCCTCCTGGGAGGAGTTTGGCCGTCTGACGCTGCTGCTCTCTTCTGCCATGGCGAATTGAGTCAACTCTCATTACGCCTTCGCGCGGCGCATTTAAGGGCGAGGAGAGGGGCTCATTTCATTGGTGTTTTACAGTACATGGGGAACACTTCAATTCTTAACAGTATGACAGACACCATGTTGCTGTAAATATTATATAATTACTTAGTCATGATAGTGTATTTCATTTCAATGTGGATGTTTTCAAAAATACATTTTGTTTCCATAGCTGACATATCACAGGTACATTTTAGTTAATACATCGGTTGAAAATTAAATACATATTGTAATGTACTGTAACATAAAGTCCCTCTATTGCCAAAAATGACCTTGCGTTCTCTTGACATTGCTTGTTTTATCGACATTTTGCCTCTTAGGAATAATTCGCACTGTCTATGTGAGCTGGAGGCCAACAGCGAGAGCCCGAGGTCCCGTTCATTGCTGCTTGCAGCTTTAATATTATAATTATAATTCTGATTAAAACAGTGAGTGGGTTTATGTACACCCTAACTGAAGCCCATGGAGTCTAATAATGAGATAAATGCGGTAGCCAGGGAGTCATTATTAATGTCAACATGAATGTTAAAATCACCTACAATAATAACTTTATCTGATTTAACAACTAAACTGGATAAAAAGAAAAAAAGAATTCAGATACAAATACAAATCAGAATATGGGCCAGGAGCACGGTACACTATAACAAATAAAAGTGGCTGCAGGGTTTTCCAGGTCGGATGTAAAAGACTAAGAACAAAGCTTTTAAAGGAATTATAATCTAGTTTAGGTTTAGGGCTGATTAACAGACTAGAGTTAAAAATGGCTACAACTCCCCCTCCTTGGCCGCTGCCTCGAGGAATGTGGGTATTATTATGACTGGGAGGAGTGGATTCATTTAGACTAATATTCATCTTGACACAGCCAGGTTTCAGTAAGACTGAGTAAATCAATATGATTATCTGATATTAATTTGTTTACTAACACTGCTTTCAATGACAGAGACCTGATGTTTAACAGTCCGCATTTAATTCTCCTGTTTTGTCTTTCTGTCACAGGAGAGGTTTTAATTTTTATGAGGTTGTTATGCACAACTCTTCTTTGTTTAATTTTAGATTTAGATAATTCACTAGACAAGACAATTGTCTTTATATCCTGTTTGTGGATTATTTTCTTCAACCACTTGTCACTGCCCTGCCATCTTATGTCAAAGACTCTATGGAGTTCATCAAGATGATTCAAACTATTCGACTGAAAGATGATCACTGCTTTTTTGTTACCATGGACATTGAGTCTTTATACACAAATGTACCCTTTGAGGGGGTTCTCCAGGCAGCAGAATTCTTTTTAAATGTGCACTCTGACTGCACCCCCAAGCACTCGCTGTATTGTGGACCTCATAGAAATTGTCCTCACATCTAATTTTTTTTCTTTTTGGTTCTGATTTCTATCTCCAGGTGTCGGGCACGAGCATGGAAGCTAAGATGGCTCCGAGTTTTGCCTCTGTATACTGTGGGCTCTTTGAAAAGGAAGCCTCTGACCTGAAAAAAAGGTTTTCAAGACAGGCAATATAAACATGAATGGGTTGCACAAGCTCGCAGCTGCTTTGACTCTTTATCCTAATCAGAGTGCCTGAACAATACTAGTTCTACAGTAACTGAGCCTAAGATTAACTGTGTGATCCAGTACTCATCTCTTGGTAGAGAATTTCAAAACATTATTCAAAAACACTGGCATATCATCAACTCTGATTCTTCGCTTAAATGCTTCTCCACATCTCCTCGTGTTGTGTTCAAGAGACCTCCCAACCTTAGAAATATGTTACTGAGAGCTCATCATGCACCTGTGACTCTACCCCACTTTTTACAGTCTGTTCCCTCTGGGAATTACAGATGTGGCAACTGTACCCAGTGTAACTTCACACACAAAACTTCTACTTTCAATCATCCATGGACTGGCAAGTCTTTGAACATCAAGGGTGTGATTTCATGTAACACTAAAAATGTTATTTATTTCCTTAAATGCCCGTGTGGCCTGGCATATGTCGGTAAAACCACCAGACCATTAAAAACCAGAATGTCAGAACATAGATCTAACATTAGAAACCACAACACCAGAAGTCCAGTGGCGGTGCACTTCACACAAGCCTCTCATAATGTCTCCTCTCTCAGAAATGTAGGTATAGAACTTGTTAAAAAGCCCTCACATGGTGGCGACATTAACTCTCTCGTACTTAAAAGAGAAGCATTTTGGATATATACCCTGGACACTTTGGCTCCTAAAGAGCTTAATGTAGATTTTGACTTGAGGCCTTTTTTATGATGCGTTGGCTTTGTGTGCTTCATTTATGTGTCTAGGAACTTGCCAGTGGTGCTTACATTGTTCCCTCAGTAGCTGGTATGATGTTACATTTGATTTTTTCTGCTACTACTGTGTGAGCCATGCTCTCTTTTTTGTCTGCATTTGTCATATCGCTGTGGGTTTGATACTTACTTGTCAGAGGCGCCTCTGCAGTGCATTTTTTCCCCTTTAAAGGGATAGTGCACCCAAAAATGAAAATTCAGCCATAATCTACTCATCCATATGCTGACGTGGCAGACGGCAGACGGCGCCCCAGACTAACGTCCAAGAACACAAAATTGAATCCACAAAGTATCTCCATACTGCTCATCCATAGTGATCCAAGTGTGCTGCAGCCCCGACATAAAAAGTTGTTTCGAAAAAGGTGTGCATGCTCAGGGTGATCGGTGTTGCACGGTCTCTGAAGAGCAGCAGTCTAGTCAGTACTGACGTCCAGATTCTCAAGTGCAGGCATCGCCAATTCCCAGTCTGAGCAGCAAAGACTTTCCTCATCTGTTGCCATTGCTTTGCATTTGAAACAACTACACCACCAGGTTTCCAGTGCTTGACTCCGGTATTCTGCGGCTGGCTGAGGGTTAAGGCCTCTACACATGATCAGCTGTAAAACCGCTTTGTGCTGGCTCTCCCATTGTTCGTCTATGGAGAGGGCAACAACACCTGACAAAGCGGCACCGCTCCCCTTGGCTTCGCTGCTGCGCCGTACCTGGTGGTGAGCGAAGCGCGTTGTTCTAATCATGTGAATGCCGCTTTAGGCTCATGAGCTGCGGTGGCTGCTATACTCGGGCTCAAACAAATACAGCTCAACAAAGAAATGCTGTTCCTCCTCAGTTTCAAAGTCTTCAGACATGTTGGGCTGTCCTTTGCTAAAAGACCGTAGTGCAAATTATCTAAGTTCATGCTTTCGCTGGTCTTGCACAAGCACGCACTCGTGAACGCGGAGCACAGAGAAGCAGTCAGAGCTACAGGCTACATTGAGGCTAAAAACAGAGTTCATATGACATTTTTTGGAACAACTTTTTATGGCTGCAGCACACTTGGATCACTATGGATGAGCAGTATAGAGATACTTTGTGGATTCAATTTTGTGTTCTTGGACGTTAGTCTGGGGCGCCATCTGCCATTAGGTGTGCTAGCCGCTCCCCCCGCCGATCTCCGCAACGGATGTGAGGACTCTAAAACTTCACCAGGTCCTCCATCTGCATATGGGTGAGTAGATAATGGCTGAATTTTCATTTTTGGGTGCACTATCCCTTTCATATCAAATAAGTTTATGATGGTCTTCACCTGATGCTTTCTTCATGTGATACATTTGCACTGCAGGTCTTATACCTGCGCAAATTCTCTTAAAATATTCTCTAAAAGAATTTTGTATAGTGGCATTTTGGTATTTTTGCATTGTATTGTACTTTGATCTTTTGAACTGTATCTATGCATGCATGTATTCTCCTATGCTTGTGTATAGATATATTGGAATTACATGTACATGCATTTTTTTCTGATTTATATTATTATGTTTTCACACCTGTAGTTTATCACCTGATTGTGTGAGGTGACCCTAAGGGATTGTACATTCGGAGGTGCGTATCCACATTCACCTCATGTCTGATGAAGGGCAGGAGCCCGAAACATTACATCAAATAAATTATTCAAGCAGCAGCTTCTGGTGTGCAGACTTTATCTTTTATTTCATTCTTACTTTTTGGTCCAGCACCCAGCATTAAGTCCTTTGGGATGTACATGCTATCTTTACCTGTTTATGGACTAACTTGCTGTTGCGCCTGACACTTGTCCCTTTTCCTTAAAACATTTTCTTTTGACCGCCCAACAAATCCTGGGTGTTTTGTGATTAAGTTTTTCAAAGGCGTCTATGGTAGTAGCACTATTTAAGTACTAAACACTTTACATTACCACTCAGCTGAATCTAACTTCATTGCCCTCACTCACTTTAGTGAAATAAAGTGGGCTTAAAAAGTGTCTGTGTGTCTTGTATCTTGAAGTTAAACAAACGACTGAAAAACATCACATTCAACATGCTTTTGATAGTGAGGCTGGTCGTTGCAGCTGCCACTAGGACACATTCCACCATTGTACAGGTTACACAATTCTAATCCATCCTCATTTTTGTGTAGAAAAAGTAAAAAATATTCAAATATTGTTGCTGTAATGACACCCATCACTTAAGTTATATAGTATATGTGAAAGACAAGTGTAAAAAACAGGTGAAAGCTGAGCTGTGACCCAAAATATAATGCTTGATAAATGGCCACATTAAGACACTATCTTCATTTTAGTTCATTATTTTAAGTTGAATTAAATTAAGGGAAAATGGACAAAAACACAGCGATGTTTTCAAGCACACACACACACACACACACACACACACACACACTAGTTTTCCTTGCCTCTGGTATGGAAAAGTAAATTCTGACCCGTGGCTTGCTAATATCTCTCTTTATGGCATCAACAGAGGAACAAACATGTTCTCGGCGGGAAGTTAATTACTCGTTACAGTCAGGGTCTAATAAAAAGACGAGCCGATATGGTGTGACACCTGAAGCCATTATCCCCTACCTCAGCACACCCACGCAAATGCACTAACAACTACACACACACACACACACACACACACACACACACACACACACACACAAGGTAAATGAACACACATTTGCACTGCATGAGCAGGTAAATGAAAACACAGTGTGTTTAGTCACTGTCCAGGAGGTCTCTGTCACCTCTGCAATGACACTATCCCAGGGGTGTCAACTGACTTAATTAAAAAAGTACACACATACACACACATAAGCACATATGCCCACACAAACACACTTAATTAGGTTCACCTACATCAACACAGAAAAACACATTTGGGTCTGGTGGATTTAATTTTCCTAACAGCCTTTGGATATTTTGCAAAATGGGTAGGGGAAGTGTGTGTGTGTGTGTGTTGCACTGTAAAGCCATCAAATGCCTCTACTTAATTTGAAACATGGAATGTGAATGTGTATGTACATGTGATGCAGTCTCCGATTTTGATAAAACAACACTTTAATTACCACAGTCTAACACGGAATTTTCTAATCAAAGAGACAAACAGATTTAAGTTAACCAAACAACAAAACCGTACCACAAGCAACTATCACATCAGATGAAAAAGTAGATGCACTGCAATCAATTTGATCGCCCCCTTTTACAATAAGAATTTCACCCAGGTACACTGAGGCCTATGTAAAAGCCTGAAGTCGGATTCAGTAGTTTGACAGACTAAAGAATAGAAAAGGTCTTTAACCTGTTCAGTTGAGCCGATGTAACTGATATAAAATGTAAGAGGGATCAGATGTTTACTATTCAGGGACAATATTCATTTAGTATGCTTAGTTTGAAAAAGTGCTTCAAGCATTTGATCCAAAATCTTTGAGCAGATCTGTAGCAGTCTAGCTTTAAGCTGTTAAGTTGAAAGAGATACAAATGTACATGCACTGCTTCCATACTAACATTCTGAATTAAAGATAAGAGGACAGAGATGAGAGGAAAATTTCATAACTCTGATAGAGCAAGCAAGTTGTCAATCTGTAACTCAGCAGATTGACAGAGATAAGCATCAGGCAGGGCTAATTCTCCAGTCAGATCCCATTACTTACATTAAAAAAAGGTTACATACTTTCAGGCATTGTTTTATACTTGGTGACTATTTTTGCTTAGCCAAGATAGATAGTGCTAACAAATGCCCAGTTGGTTAACAAACTGCCCAAATGTTAAATGTGAATGAACTGACAAATGAACTTTTTCAACTGTGGACTTAACATGCTCTCAGGATCAGACATCAAGTGCAATCCTTAGATCAAAGGGGGGGAATGAATGGTGGTGAATGAATGGTGGTGAATCTGTGGTCCAGTGAATGCTTCACTCCGCTGACCCCACTCTTGCTCCTCAAGCTGTTATGACCAACTGAAATGATGGACCCACAATGCAGACTGTCTGGGAAAGAAACAATTTTTGATTCACAAAAGTTGCAAAAAAACAGTGGCGGGGGTGTCAGGCGTATGGATAGTGACTGGGACAGAGCGGAGTGAAGTGGCTGGCTGAGGGTGTCGAGCATGGCGGGGCTGGAAAACAGGAGGATCAGGTTAGCAAACAAAAAACACAAAGAATCAGCGAATTTTCAGGCAAAGTAGCAAACAAAATATAGCGTGAAACAACAATCTGGCAGAGAGTGGAGTGATGAGCCGGCTTTATACTACAGAGTTTGTTTGTTTGTTTTATTAAGGATCTCCATTAACTGTTTTACGGCACCAGCTATTCTTCCAGGGGTCCTTTCCTTTCTTGTGTCAATATAATTATTCCATTTACAACACATAACAATCACACGTAATAATACAGAAAAACAAAAAAAAACATAACACACACATACACGGCAGCTCCTACAGGTCAGCAAAGGGTATATGTAACATTTACATATGAATATATTTCATCCAATGTCTACATATGTATCATATGTGTAAAACAAAACTCAATAATTGATTTAAAAAAAAAACAATATAGGTATATACATACATATATATATATATATATATATATATATATATATATATATATATATATATATATATATATTTCACTAGCAAGGACCACACCACAACGATATGCAGTTTAAAGATTTAATGAGGATGTGATGGTCAGAAAACAGTTATGAATGGGGTGGTGATGAATGGGGGAGTGCAGATTGGCAGGTGAATGAACGGGATGGTGGTGACGTCATCGGAGGGTCGGACTGGGTGGGTTGTAGATGTGGGCGGAGAGACTCAGTGTGGGGGTTCCGTCTCGAGTTCTGATGAGCCCGTGCTGTTAGGAAGCCCCCCAGTCGATGCCTAGAATGAGATGAGTAGAGGTACACACCAGATTGACAAGAGAGAGGAACAGAAGGGGAGGGAGGGTGGGTTCGAGAGATCTGAGAGGCCTGTGGTAGAGCTGTGCTGGTATATATATGTTAGTCGGGTGATTAGAGGAGTGGTTGAGGCGTGGTCCTGCTCCTGAACCTAAGTTAAACAATTAACTCCATTTCACTAGCAAGGACCACACCACAA
The DNA here is from genome assembly GCA_035609425.1 of Epinephelus awoara. Lineage (NCBI taxonomy): Eukaryota > Metazoa > Chordata > Actinopteri > Perciformes > Serranidae > Epinephelus > Epinephelus awoara. Next base: position 40,280,563 of record CM069306.1, read on the forward strand.
CGATATGCAGTTTAAAGATTTAATGAGGATGTGATGGTCAGAAAACAGTTATGAATGGGGTGGTGATGAATGGGGGAGTGCAGATTGGCAGGTGAATGAACGGGATGGTGGTGACGTCATCGGAGGGTCGGACTGGGTGGGTTGTAGATGTGGGCGGAGAGACTCAGTGTGGGGGTTCCGTCTCGAGTTCTGATGAGCCCGTGCTGTTAGGAAGCCCCCAAAAGAGTCTGATTAAGTGAGGCTTAGTCTGTCGTGTGCTAGACGGAGATCATTGAGGTTATTGTGGATGTAAGTTTGGTAAGCTTGAGAAGACCAGCGGCCGAGGACCTGGATAACTTGGTCTGAAATTCCTGATCTGGCGGCTGAGGAGGCGGCGCCTATGCGGAACGAATGGCATGAGTAATGATCAGATGAAATTCCGGAGAGACGGAGGATGTTATGGAAGTGTTTCTGGAACCAGAAACGGGTGGCCATCCTCCCTGTTTCGGTGAGGAAGAGGGGATCTTGTGGTGAGGCGTGGGCGGAATACCGGGTATGGATGTATCTGGTCAGCGGCTCGTGCGGGCTGAGAAAGGAGTTGAGGCAGAAGATGTAGATGGGAACGGTTAATCCTAGCTGATCGGTTTTACTCCTGCGGAGTGTGAATATGAGCGAGTCTGAAGTGTGGTTGGTGATGGGGGAATTCGGAGCACCTCAGGAATCCGAAGAAGGCGAGTAGAAACATTGATTCCAGTGTTAAGTCAACTATGGGAGAGATGTAACCGGAGCGCAGAGTGTGTATGCAGCGGCAGAGCAGATCGGAGGTGAGAGGGAGACGTCTGGTTGGCAGCGATGGTTCGTGCTTTCTTAAGCCTTTAATTAGCATGGTGACGTGAGCATGTGAGATTGATTGACAAGGGAGGCCGGTGGATAATTTATGGAATAAATTGATACCAGCCAGATATGTTTGAATGCTGGAGGCCTGGATCTTAGTTACGGTGTGACAGTGAGTGATGAAGTTACACAAGGACATGGCGTCCAGAGAGGGAAACGGTAGATGATAGGCGGCGTGGTAATTCTTGAAAGAATTCCAGCCGGTGAGGTAGGCAGATAGCGTGTTTGGTGCTAAACTGTTAAGTATGTTTTCTTGAGAGGTGCGAGTTAGATTAGCCAGATGAGGATTTAGCTGAATATGGTCGCTGAAAACGGTGGGATCGGTGTGGGATGAGCATCCGAGTCTGGAGCCAAGCGTCTGAATTTCTGGAAAGAGAAGCGGGAGAGAGAGTCAGCGATGGCATTGTGGTGACCGGGAATGTGAGATGCGCGAAGGATGAATTGATGCTGAGCGGAGATGAGAGTGAGTCTGCGGGTGAATGGCATGATGGCTGGGGAACGAGAGCGGCCTTTATTGATTATATCTACTACTGCTGTGTTGTCAGAGTAAATATTGATGCATTTTTTTGACCATTCGTGCCCCCAAATTAGAGTGGCGATGACCACAGGGTACAGCTCGTACAGAGCAGACGAGGGGGAGCGTGACTCTGTATCGAGGGACTCGAACTCGGAAGGCCAAGCGGCGGCAAACCACCTCCCGCCGTAATAACCGCCGAAACCTACGGAGGGAGCCGCGTCCGTGTAGAGTTGAATGTCCTCGGGATGAGTGATGAAGTCATCGTAGAAGAACGAGATGCCGTTCCAGGATGACAGAAATTGCTGCCACATGCACATTTCTGTTTTACAAATGTCGTCCAGAGCCACGTGGTCGTGGAGAGAGGGAATGGATGCAGCTTTGGTCAGCATTTGAGAAAGAAAAGATTTGGCCTGTGGAATTATGCGGATGGCATAATTGAGGTGCCCAAGGAGAGCGAGCAGCTGGCGTTTGGTGCACCTGTCTGTCAGAAGATAATTAGATAAGAGTAGCGAGATGCGCTGCACTTTGTCCGAGGGCAGTGAAGCCTGGAATGAGATTGAGTCCAGAGTGATGCCCAGGAACTCGATGGATGTGCCAGGTCCTGAAGTTTTTTCTTCGGACAGAGGGACACCGAGGTCGGAAAATGCGGACGTGAGTGTAGTGAGACCGTGGCGAGGAGGTGAGGAAGGAGGAGTCACGACAAGAAAATCGTCTAGGAGATGAAGGACGTAGGGGAGCCTGTAATTGTTAGAGAGGATCCAGCATAGAGCCTCGGATAAAGAGTCAAAGATTTTGGGACTGCTCTTGCAGCCGAAAGTGAGACGCACGGAGAAGTAGTAGGCCCCCTTCCAGCAGACACCGAAATAACACCAGAAGTCAGGGTGAATGGGCAAGACCTTGAATGCGCTAGTGATATCAGCCTTAGACAGCCATGCTCCGTGTCCCGCCAGACGAATCAGTGCCATGGCATGGTCAATGGTGGCGTACTGCATGGAGAAATCCGGGCTAGGAATAAGGCTGTTGATGCTCGGGATGTCGGAGCCGTGTGGGGACGACAGGTCGATAATTAGCCTCTTTTTCCCTAAGTATTTGCGTGTGGCGACACCAATGGGACTGATACGGAATGTGGGGAAAGGAGGATGATCGAAGGGGCCTATCATAAATCCCTCGGTGACCTCTTTTGCTGGTAACGTGTCGACAGTGTCTGGCTCAGTGAGAGCGGATTGAAGATTGTGACATGTGTGGGAAGAATCAGGAAGCACCTCCATGCCAGGGTGAAAACCGTGAGTAAAGCCAGAGATGAGAAAATCGACAAACTGCTTATCAGGGTGATCACTGAGAGCAGCAGCGAGTGCACATACCTTTATGGGCGTGCCAAGATGACGTTCTAGTCATGCTGCTGTGTTGGTGGGATTGTGGGGGCAGGTGGTCCTGGCGTGAGCGCCCCCGCAGAAGGAGCATACGTGCAGGAGACGGCAGCCGGACGAGTTGCAACCCAACTGGTTGAAATTGTTGCATACCATCCTGCCGCCCTGATAGAGGATTGGCCGTCCTCGCTTGTCGACACCCTTTGGCACTGGCACGTTGATAGTGGAATGTGCGTCCTTGGCTCTGGGGATGACAGGAGGGGGGGGTGCAGTGGAAGACAGACGGTCGAAGATTGGGGCGTTGCGCCAAGTGGTGGGGCGGGAGTGCGGTGGAGGAGCGGTAATAGTGCATGCAGAGGCTGGGTGAGAAGGGGCGCCGCATAAGTCGCAGGAAAGAGAGGAACGAGCTGCGAAAATGCGGCAGTATATTTCTGAGTCGAGGGCCCCCCAGTATGTCCCCTGGTTCAGCTGCTGCAATCGGCCGGCTGCTTGTGTGGCAAAGTGAACATGGTAGGTGTAAAATCCCGCCCCCCCGAAACGCAAAGCCAAGTCCAACACGATGGACAGATAGTCGTCCAGCTCTGGTCGGCGGTGAGGAAATGCAGAGCAGATGACGTCGCGAAAAAGGGAGAAAGCGAGCGCGAACTCGACGGGTGTCAAGTCTTTTGATCTGGTTGGCAGTGATTGCTTTAAAAGAACTGGACCGAGGACAGTCTGCAGTTCCCTGGGTTGGCTATTGTGGAAATAAGATGGCTGAATGAGCTGGGCTAGGTCTACATAATTACCGGACAGTATTTGCTGGCGCAGAGAATGCGGGATGGGTGAGGGGCGGTGAATGGCAGAGGCTGGCGGAGCCGGTGGTGTGGCTGTGGCCAGAGTGTAGACGGCGGCAGAGGAAAAAACATTAGGGTGTTGGGGAAGGGAGGGGGTAGGGGGGGGTAGGAGAGGGGTAAGGAGAGACATGTCGGAAAGAGAGAGGAAGGCAGTGAAACACCTGCCGGAGGAGCCCCTTGTGCTGCGGGGCAGGGCTCCTGGGCTGCGATGCCAGCCGGAACAGGATAGTTGGAAGGAAGGGTAGAGGAAAGGGATGTGGGGATGGAGGATGTGTGTGCATGGGGTGAGAGTGAAGGCCTGCGAGACAGGGAGGAGAAGGCAGATATAGCGCGTGACATATCTGCTTCAGAGGGAGCAGGCACAGGGTATGATACGACCTGACCCCCGGCTGGGGGGATGAATGAGAGAGGCCGCTCCGGCTGGAGTGGTGGAGGCGCCGTGACGTCGGGAGTAGGCCTCGGAGGGCGACCCGGAAGTGCGGCCGGCTTGGGAGAAGGAGCTGTGGCCTCGGGAGCCCGGGCGGCGGCTGAGTAGAGCTGGAACAGCCTGGATTTGTTGTCGCTGCGGTGGAAGGGGATGTTTTTTGCCCTCAGGAAACGCTGTAGCCGGGCGATGGTCCAATCCCTGATGTCGGGCTCTTGTTGTGGATGTGGAGATGGCCGAGTAGAGCGTGACGGAGCGCCGTGGGATCGGCGAGGTCGACTAGGCGCTGCGCCGCTTCGGGAAGGAGGAGAAGACCGCCGCTGGCTCCCACGGTTGTGGACGCGGCGTCGATTTCCCACCTGTGCGGACGGAGGGGAGGAGGCCTGAGATCCAGTAGGAGTCGGGGCGATCTCGTTGATGGAGCTCGACGGAGAACCATGGCGAGACCGCGGGATGTGGACCACGGAGCGCAGCCGGCTCCCCTGGGAGTTACGGCTACCGGCAGACTGCTGGGGCAGGGTGAGAGGATCACCTGTCTCGAACGCGGACTCATACAAGTCGTCGGAGTCGGACTCGGACGGGTTTACTTGCAGCACGAGATCCATGGTGAGTAAACACGAAAAAACACACTTCTGCGAGATACGTAGTCACCAATGTTCGAGAGATCTGAGAGGCCTGTGGTAGAGCTGTGCTGGTATATATATGTTAGTCGGGTGATTAGAGGAGTGGTTGAGGCGTGGTCCTGCTCCTGAACCTAAGTTAAACAATTAACTCCATATATATATATATATATATATGTATCTTTCTCTCTCTCTCTCTCTCTCTCTCTCTCTATATATATATATATATATATATATATATATATATATATTTGTAACCATATATACCATACCATATACCATATATAACCAGTCGTTTAATTAGGGCCTGAGCGATGACGTCCGTGAGGACCCTATGGTAATCGTGCTGTTTATTATTATTAGGGCCTGAGCGACGACAAAGTCGTCTGCGTAGGACCCTATCGTAATCTCACTGTTTATTATTATGGCCCGAGCGACGACGAAGTCGTCCGTGAGGCCCCTATTATAATCGCGCTGTTTATTATTAGGGCCCGAGCGATGACGAAGTCATCCATGAGGACCCTATTATAATCTTGCTGTTTATTATTAGGGCCCAAGCGACGACAAAGCCATCCGTGAGGACCCTGTTATAATCGCGCTGTGTATTATTATTATTATTATTTATTATTATTATTATTATTATTCTTACGAACCTTTAATCCCCAATTTGGCCCCTTTCCCAAATTCAAAAACTCACCAAATTTGGAAAATGTGTTCGGTCTGGCGAAAAATTTGATATTTTGGCAGTGTTCTATGTGGACGGGGCCAAATGGCGACATAGCGCCCCATAGAAAATTTTGTGCCTCGAGCCCTGCCTGTGAGTTTCACTTACACACATGAAAATTGGGGGGCTCATAGAACATGCCAAGACACACAAAAAATCCTCTTGGACCCATGCCGTAAACCCAACAGGAAATCAGCCATTTTGATTTGAATTTTTGGCATGTTTGAACTAACTCCTCCTCGGGATTTCGTCCAATCGACTTCACATTTGGTACAGATCATCCTGAGAACATGCTGATCAAAATTTACTAAAAGCTTTTCTCCATGTCAAGGGGCGTGGCCGCTAGGGCGTGACAAACTTTTGTGACTTTTCATTTTCTCGCCATCGAATTTTGAATGGACCTCACGCCCACATACTTGATCTCAGCAGCTTCAGACTTGCTGGACATGATGATGTCTCCAACCTGAACGGCCAGATATACTCATAGCGCCCCCGGTGGTAACAGGAAGTGACCAGTTTTTACTTTAACATGTACTGATGACACAAACTTGACCGCATCAACTTCATTCCACTTCTAATGCATGCAGAACAAGTTGGTGAAGTTACCTTATGAACGCTGTGAAACTACGTCTAATGGTTCAGCGATCTCATATCTTAATGAAAATTGATACACAAGTCAAGAATGGTGAGCTCTTGCATCCAATGGGGCGCAACCCATGGGGGGGACAAAATGCCTCTATAGCGCCCCCTTGAAATATTCAAAAACCCCTCTCCATAGGGTTTTTTTTTGGAGAAGAAAGATGAAAATTGGTACATATGTGTATGTCATCCAGACGCACAAAAAAGTCTCTGACACCAATGGTCTACTCCAAAGAGGATGTCAGCCATTTTGATCGAAAGATTTTATTTTGGAGGCGATTTTGTGATTTCGACACCTTGTATTTTGACTAACTCTGGCTACAGATTTTGTCTAATCAACTACAGATTTGGTACAGATCATCCTGAGACCATGCTGATCAAAAGTTATTAAAAGCTTTTTTCTATGTCAAGGGGCATGGCGGCTATGGCGCCACATTTGCCATTAAATATGTTTGGCATTTTGATGGCTTCAATGGCATCATCTCCTCATGAAAATAGATACACAGGTCAAGAATGGTGAGCTATTGCATCTGAAAGAGGCGTCGCCCACGGGGGGGACAAAATGGCTCAATAGCACCTCCTTGAAATTTTTTTTTGGAGTTGGAACATGAAACTTGGTACGCATGTGTATATTGTCCAGACGCACATAAAAGTCTCTGACACCAATGGTCTACTTCAAACAGGAAGTCGGCTATTTTGACTTGACTTGTCGGATTGGCGTGATTTCCACGTCGTATTTTAACTACTGTTTCCAAGCCAGAAACATGTGGTTTGGGGAATTCTACACTAGCAGGACAGTTTCCTATAGTTTCAATCAGTAGTTGGTCGTAAAAAAGCAGAATGTCACGTTTGACCATGTTGTAATTTAGGCTGTTATTTTCCACCAGAAGCACTCAGAAACAAGTTTCCGAGCCAGAAACGTGTGGTTTGGGGAGATCTACACTACCCGGGTAGTTTCCGATAGTTTCCATCAGTAGTTGGTCAGAAAACAGCAGAATGTCACTTTTGAGCTTTTCGGCCCGAGAGAAGTATTTTGAGAGCATGTTGTCATTTAGGCTGTTACTTTCCAACAGAAGCACTCAGAAACAAGTTTTCAAGCCAGAAATGTGTGATTTGGTGAATTCTACAAAACCAGGGCAGTTTTATGTAATTGCCATCAGTAGTTGGTCAGAAAACAGCAGAATGTCACTTTTGAGCTTTTCCGCCCGGGAGAAGCATTTTGAGAGCATGTTGTCATTTAGGCTGTTACTTTCCAACAGAAGAACTCAGAAACAAGTTTTCAAGACAGAAATGTGTGATTTGGTGAATTCTACACTACCAGGGCAGTTTCATGTAGTTGCCAACAGTAGGTGGTCAGAAAACAGCAGAATGTCACTTTTGAGCTTTTCGGCCCGAGAGAAGCATTTTGAGAGCATGTTGTCATTTAGGCTGTTACTTTCCAACAGAAGAACTCAGAAACAATTTTCCAAGCCAGAAACGTGTGATTTGGTGAATTCTACACTACCAGGGCAGTTTCATGTTGTTGCCATCAGTAGTTGGTCAGAAAACAGCAGAATGTCACTTTTGAGCTTTTCGGCCCGAGAGAAGCATTTTGAGACCATGTTGTCATTTAGGCTGTTACTTTCCAACAGAAGCACTCAGAAACAATTTTCCAAGCCAGAAACGTGTGATTTGGTGAATTCTACACTACCAGGGCAGTTTCATGTAGTTGCCATCAGTAGTTGGTCAGAAAACAGCAAAATGTCACTTTTGACCTTTTCGGCCCGAGTGAAGCATTTTGAAAGCATGTTTTCATTTAGGCTGTTACATTCCAACAGAAGCACTCAGAAAAAAGTTTTCAAGCCAGATATGTGTGATTTGGTGAATTCTACACTACCAGGGCAGTTTCATGTAGTTGCCATCAGTAGTTGGTCAGAAAACAGCAGAATGTCACTTTTGAGCTTTTCGGACCAAGAGAAGCATTTTGAGACCATGTTGTCATTTAGGCTGTTACTTTCCAACAGAAGCACTCAGAAACAATTTTCCAAGCCAGAAACGTGTGATTTGGTGAATTCTATACTACCAGGGCAGTTTCATGTAGTTGCCATCAGTAGTTGGTCAGAAAACAGCAAAATGTCACTTTTGACCTTTTCGGCCCGAGTGAAGCATTTTGAAAGCATGTTTTCATTTAGGCTGTTACATTCCAACAGAAGCACTCAGAAAAAAGTTTTCAAGCCAGATATGTGTGATTTGGTGAATTCTACACTACCAGGGCAGTTTCATGTAGTTGCCATCAGTAGTTGGTCAGAAAACAGCAGAATGTCACTTTTGAGCTTTTCGGCCCGAGAGAAGCATTTTGAGAGCATGTTGTCATTTAGGCTGTTACTTTCCAACAGAAGCACTCAGAAACAAGTTATATGTGTGATTTGATGAATTCTACTCTACCAGGGCAGTTTCATGTAGTTGCCATCAGTAGTTGGTCAGAAAACATCAAAATGTCACTTTTGACCTTTTCGGCCCGAGAGAAGCATTTTGAGAGCATGTTGTCATTTGGGCTGTTACTTTCTAACAGAAGCACTCAGAAACAAGTTTTCAAGCCAGATATGTGTGATATGGTGAATTCTACACTACCAGGGCAGTTTCATGTAGTTGCCATCAGTAGTTGGTCAGAAAACATCAAAATGTCACTTTTGAGCTTTTCGGCCCGAGAGAAGCATTTTGAGAGCATGTTGTCATTTAGGCTGTTACTTTCCAACAGAAGCACTCAGAAACAAGTTATATGTGTGATTTGATGAATTCTACTCTACCAGGGCAGTTTCATGTAGGTCCCATCAGTAGTTGGTCCGAAAACAGCGTAATGTCACTGAGCTTTTCGGCCCGAGAGAACCATTTTGAGAGCATGTTGTCATTTAGGCTGTTACTTTCCAACAGAAGCACTCAGAAACAAGTTTTCAAGCCAGATATGTGTGATTTGATGAATTCTACACTACCAGGGCAGTTTCATGTAGTTGCCATCAGTAGTTGGTCAGAAAACATCAAAATGTCACTTTTGAGCTTTTCGGCCCGAGAGAAGCATTTTGAGAGCATGTTGTCATTTGGGCTGTTACTTTCTAACAGAAGCACTCAGAAACAAGTTTTCAAGCCAGATATGTGTGATATGGTGAATTCTACACTACCAGGGCAGTTTCTTATAGTTGCCATCAGTAGTTGGTACGAAAACAGCAGAAGGTCACTTTTGAGCTTTTCGGCCCGAGAGAAGCATTTTGAGAGCATGTTGTCATTTAGGCTGTTACTTTCCAACAGAAGCACTCAGAAACAATTTTCCAAGCCAGAACCGTGTGATTTGGTGAATTCTACACTACCAGGGCAGTTTCATGTAGTTGCCATCAGTAGTTGGTCAGAAAACAGCAAAATGTCACTTTTGACCTTTTCGGCCCGAGAGAAGCATTTTGAGAGCATGTTTTCATTTAGGCTGTTACATTCCAACAGAAGCACTCAGAAAAAAGTTTTCAAGCCAGATATGTGTGATTTGGTGAATTCTACACTACCAGGGCAGTTTCATGTAGTTGCCATCAGTAGTTGGTCAGAAAACAGCAGAATGTCACTTTTGAGCTTTTCGGCCCGAGAGAAGCATTTTGAGAGCATGTTGTCATTTAGGCTGTTACTTTCCAACAGAAGCACTCAGAAACAAGTTATATGTGTGATTTGATGAATTCTACTCTACCAGGGCAGTTTCATGTAGTTGCCATCAGTAGTTGGTCAGAAAACATCAAAATGTCACTTTTGACCTTTTCGGCCCGAGAGAAGCATTTTGAGAGCATGTTGTCATTTGGGCTGTTACTTTCTAACAGAAGCACTCAGAAACAAGTTTTCAAGCCAGATATGTGTGATATGGTGAATTCTACACTACCAGGGCAGTTTCATGTAGTTGCCATCAGTAGTTGGTCAGAAAACATCAAAATGTCACTTTTGAGCTTTTCGGCCCGAGAGAAGCATTTTGAGAGCATGTTGTCATTTAGGCTGTTACTTTCCAACAGAAGCACTCAGAAACAAGTTATATGTGTGATTTGATGAATTCTACTCTACCAGGGCAGTTTCATGTAGGTCCCATCAGTAGTTGGTCCGAAAACAGCGTAATGTCACTGAGCTTTTCGGCCCGAGAGAACCATTTTGAGAGCATGTTGTCATTTAGGCTGTTACTTTCCAACAGAAGCACTCAGAAACAAGTTTTCAAGCCAGATATGTGTGATTTGATGAATTCTACACTACCAGGGCAGTTTCATGTAGTTGCCATCAGTAGTTGGTCAGAAAACATCAAAATGTCACTTTTGAGCTTTTCGGCCCGAGAGAAGCATTTTGAGAGCATGTTGTCATTTGGGCTGTTACTTTCTAACAGAAGCACTCAGAAACAAGTTTTCAAGCCAGATATGTGTGATATGGTGAATTCTACACTACCAGGGCAGTTTCTTATAGTTGCCATCAGTAGTTGGTACGAAAACAGCAGAAGGTCACTTTTGAGCTTTTCGGCCCGAGAGAAGCATTTTGAGAGCATGTTGTCATTTAGGCTGTTACTTTCCAACAGAAGCACTCAGAAACAAGTTTCCAAGCCAGAACCGTGTGATTTGGTGAATTCTACACTACCAGGGCAGTTTCATGTAGTTGCCATCAGTAGTTGGTCAGAAAACAGCAGAATGTCACTTTTGAGCTTTTCCGCCCGAGAGAAGCATTTTGAGAGCATGTTGTCATTTAGGCTGTTACTTTCCAATAGAAGCACTCAGAAACAAGTTTTCAAGCCAGATATGTGTGATTTGATGAATTCTACACTACCAGGGCAGTTTCATGTAGTTGCCATCAGTAGTTGGTCAGAAAACAGCAAAATGTCACTTTTGAGCTTTTAGGCCCGAGAGAAGCATTTTGAGAGCATGTTGTCATTTAGGCTGTTACTTTCCAACAGAAGCACTCAGAAACAAGTTTTCAAGGCAGATATGTGTGATTTGATGAATTCTACACTGCCAGGTCAGTTTCATGTAGGACCCATCAGTAGTTGGTCAGAAAACAGCAAAATGTCACTTTTGAGCTTTTCGGCCCGAGAGACGCATTTTGAGAGCATGTTGTCATTTAGGCTGTTACTTTCCATCAGAAGCACTCAGAAACAAGTTTCCAAGCCAGAAACGTGTGATTTGATGAATTCTACACTGCCAGGGCAGTTTCATGTAGGTCCCATCAGTAGTTGGTCAGAAAACAGCCAAATGTCACTTTTGAGCTTTTCGGTCCGAGAGAAGCATTTTGAGAGCATGTTGTCATTTAGGTTGTTACTTTCCAACAGAAGCACTCAGAAACAAGTTTTCAAGCCCGAAACGTGTGATTTGATGAATTCTACACTGCCAGGGCAGTTTCATGTAGTTGACATCAGTAGTTGGTCAGAAAACAGCCAAATGTCACTTTTGAGCTTTTCGGCCCGAGAGAAGCATTTTGAGAGCATGTTGTCATTTAGGCTGTTACTTTCCAACAGAAGCACTCAGAAACAAGTTTCCAAGCCCGAAACGTGTGATTTGATGAATTCTACACTGCCAGGGCAGGTTCATGTAGGTCCCATCAGTAGTTGGTCAGAAAACAGCCAAATGTCACTTTTGAGCTTTTCGGCCCGAGAGAAGCATTTTGAGAGCATGTTGTCATTTAGGCTGTTACTTTCCATCAGAAGCACTCAGAAACAAGTTTTCAAGGCAGATATGTGTGATTTGATGAATTCTACACTGCCAGGTCAGTTTCATGTAGGACCCATCAGTAGTTGGTCAGAAAACAGCAAAATGTCACTTTTGAGCTTTTCGGCCCGAGAGACGCATTTTGAGAGCATGTTGTCATTTAGGCTGTTACTTTCCATCAGAAGCACTCAGAAACAAGTTTCCAAGCCAGAAACGTGTGATTTGATGAATTCTACACTGCCAGGGCAGTTTCATGTAGGTCCCATCAGTAGTTGGTCAGAAAACAGCCAAATGTCACTTTTGAGCTTTTCGGTCCGAGAGAAGCATTTTGAGAGCATGTTGTCATTTAGGTTGTTACTTTCCAACAGAAGCACTCAGAAACAAGTTTTCAAGCCCGAAACGTGTGATTTGATGAATTCTACACTGCCAGGGCAGTTTCATGTAGTTGACATCAGTAGTTGGTCAGAAAACAGCCAAATGTCACTTTTGAGCTTTTCGGCCCGAGAGAAGCATTTTGAGAGCATGTTGTCATTTAGGCTGTTACTTTCCAACAGAAGCACTCAGAAACAAGTTTCCAAGCCCGAAACGTGTGATTTGATGAATTCTACACTGCCAGGGCAGGTTCATGTAGGTCCCATCAGTAGTTGGTCAGAAAACAGCCAAATGTCACTTTTGAGCTTTTCGGCCCGAGAGAAGCATTTTGAGAGCATGTTGTCATTTAGGCTGTTACTTTCCATCAGAAGCACTCAGAAACAAGTTTCCAAGCCCGAAACGTGTGATTTGATGAATTCTACACTGCCAGGGCAGTTTCATGTAGGTCCCATCAGTAGTTGGTCAGAAAACAGCCAAATGTCACTTTTGAGCTTTTCGGCCCGAGAGAAGCATTTTGAGAGCATGTTGTCATTTAGGCTGTTACATTCCAACGGAAGCACTCAGAAACAAGTTTTCAAGCCAGAAATGTGTGATTTGGTGAATTCTACACTACCAGGGCAGTTTCATGTAGGTCCCATCAGTAGTTGGTCAGAAAACAGCAAAATGTCACTTTTGACCTTTTCGGCCCGAGTGAAGCATTTTGAAAGAATGTTTTCATTTAGGCTGTTACATTCCAACAGAAGCACTCAGAAACAAGTTTTCAAGCCAGATATGTGTGATTTGGTGAATTCTACACTACCAGGGCAGTTTCATGTAGTTGTCATCAGTAGTTGGTCAGAAAACAGCAGAATGTCACTTTTGACTTTTCGGCCCGAGAGAAGCATTTTGAGAGCATGCTGTCATTTAGGCTGTTACTTTCCAAACAGAAGCACTCAGAAACAAGTTTCCAAGCCAGAACCGTGTGATTTGGTGAATTCTACACTACCAGGGCAGTTTCATGTAGTTGCCATCAGTAGTTGGTCAGAAAACAGCAGAATGTCACGTTTGACCTTTTCGGCCCGAGAGAAGCATTTTGAGTGCATGTTGTCATTTAGGCTGTTACTTTCCAACAGAAGCACTCAGAAACAAGTTTTCAAGCCAGATATGTGTGATTTGATGAATTCTACACTACCAGGGAAATTTCATGTAGGTCCCATCAGTAGTTGGTCAGAAAACAGCAGAAGGTCACTTTTGACCTTTTCGGCCCGAGAGAAGCATTTTGAGAGCATGTTGTCATTTAGGCTGTTACTTTCCAACAGAAGCACTCAGAAACAAGTTTCCAAGCCAGAACCGTGTGATTTGGTGAATTCTACACTACCAGGGCAGTTTCATGTAGTTGCCATCAGTAGTTGGTCAGAAAACAGCAGAATGTCACTTTTGAGCTTTTCCGCCCGAGAGAAGCATTTTGAGAGCATGTTGTCATTTAGGCTGTTACTTTCCAATAGAAGCACTCAGAAACAAGTTTTCAAGCCAGATATGTGTGATTTGATGAATTCTACACTACCAGGGCAGTTTCATGTAGTTGCCATCAGTAGTTGGTCAGAAAACAGCAAAATGTCACTTTTGAGCTTTTAGGCCCGAGAGAAGCATTTTGAGAGCATGTTGTCATTTAGGCTGTTACTTTCCAACAGAAGCACTCAGAAACAAGTTTTCAAGGCAGATATGTGTGATTTGATGAATTCTACACTGCCAGGTCAGTTTCATGTAGGACCCATCAGTAGTTGGTCAGAAAACAGCAAAATGTCACTTTTGAGCTTTTCGGCCCGAGAGACGCATTTTGAGAGCATGTTGTCATTTAGGCTGTTACTTTCCATCAGAAGCACTCAGAAACAAGTTTCCAAGCCAGAAACGTGTGATTTGATGAATTCTACACTGCCAGGGCAGTTTCATGTAGGTCCCATCAGTAGTTGGTCAGAAAACAGCCAAATGTCACTTTTGAGCTTTTCGGTCCGAGAGAAGCATTTTGAGAGCATGTTGTCATTTAGGTTGTTACTTTCCAACAGAAGCACTCAGAAACAAGTTTTCAAGCCCGAAACGTGTGATTTGATGAATTCTACACTGCCAGGGCAGTTTCATGTAGTTGACATCAGTAGTTGGTCAGAAAACAGCCAAATGTCACTTTTGAGCTTTTCGGCCCGAGAGAAGCATTTTGAGAGCATGTTGTCATTTAGGCTGTTACTTTCCAACAGAAGCACTCAGAAACAAGTTTCCAAGCCCGAAACGTGTGATTTGATGAATTCTACACTGCCAGGGCAGGTTCATGTAGGTCCCATCAGTAGTTGGTCAGAAAACAGCCAAATGTCACTTTTGAGCTTTTCGGCCCGAGAGAAGCATTTTGAGAGCATGTTGTCATTTAGGCTGTTACTTTCCATCAGAAGCACTCAGAAACAAGTTTCCAAGCCCGAAACGTGTGATTTGATGAATTCTACACTGCCAGGGCAGTTTCATGTAGGTCCCATCAGTAGTTGGTCAGAAAACAGCCAAATGTCACTTTTGAGCTTTTCGGCCCGAGAGAAGCATTTTGAGAGCATGTTGTCATTTAGGCTGTTACATTCCAACGGAAGCACTCAGAAACAAGTTTTCAAGCCAGAAATGTGTGATTTGGTGAATTCTACACTACCAGGGCAGTTTCATGTAGGTCCCATCAGTAGTTGGTCAGAAAACAGCAAAATGTCACTTTTGACCTTTTCGGCCCGAGTGAAGCATTTTGAAAGAATGTTTTCATTTAGGCTGTTACATTCCAACAGAAGCACTCAGAAACAAGTTTTCAAGCCAGATATGTGTGATTTGGTGAATTCTACACTACCAGGGCAGTTTCATGTAGTTGTCATCAGTAGTTGGTCAGAAAACAGCAGAATGTCACTTTTGACTTTTCGGCCCGAGAGAAGCATTTTGAGAGCATGCTGTCATTTAGGCTGTTACTTTCCAAACAGAAGCACTCAGAAACAAGTTTCCAAGCCAGAACCGTGTGATTTGGTGAATTCTACACTACCAGGGCAGTTTCATGTAGTTGCCATCAGTAGTTGGTCAGAAAACAGCAGAATGTCACGTTTGACCTTTTCGGCCCGAGAGAAGCATTTTGAGTGCATGTTGTCATTTAGGCTGTTACTTTCCAACAGAAGCACTCAGAAACAAGTTTTCAAGCCAGATATGTGTGATTTGATGAATTCTACACTACCAGGGAAATTTCATGTAGGTCCCATCAGTAGTTGGTCAGAAAACAGCAGAAGGTCACTTTTGACCTTTTCGGCCCGAGAGAAGCATTTTGAGAGCATGTTGTCATTTAGGCTGTTACTTTCCAACAGAAGCACTCAGAAACAAGTTTCCAAGCCAGAACCGTGTGATTTGGTGAATTCTACACTACCAGGGCAGTTTCATGTAGTTGCCATCAGTAGTTGGTCAGAAAACAGCAGAATGTCACTTTTGAGCTTTTCCGCCCGAGAGAAGCATTTTGAGAGCATGTTGTCATTTAGGCTGTTACTTTCCAATAGAAGCACTCAGAAACAAGTTTTCAAGCCAGATATGTGTGATTTGATGAATTCTACACTACCAGGGCAGTTTCATGTAGTTGCCATCAGTAGTTGGTCAGAAAACAGCAAAATGTCACTTTTGAGCTTTTAGGCCCGAGAGAAGCATTTTGAGAGCATGTTGTCATTTAGGCTGTTACTTTCCAACAGAAGCACTCAGAAACAAGTTTTCAAGGCAGATATGTGTGATTTGATGAATTCTACACTGCCAGGTCAGTTTCATGTAGGACCCATCAGTAGTTGGTCAGAAAACAGCAAAATGTCACTTTTGAGCTTTTCGGCCCGAGAGACGCATTTTGAGAGCATGTTGTCATTTAGGCTGTTACTTTCCATCAGAAGCACTCAGAAACAAGTTTCCAAGCCAGAAACGTGTGATTTGATGAATTCTACACTGCCAGGGCAGTTTCATGTAGGTCCCATCAGTAGTTGGTCAGAAAACAGCCAAATGTCACTTTTGAGCTTTTCGGTCCGAGAGAAGCATTTTGAGAGCATGTTGTCATTTAGGTTGTTACTTTCCAACAGAAGCACTCAGAAACAAGTTTTCAAGCCCGAAACGTGTGATTTGATGAATTCTACACTGCCAGGGCAGTTTCATGTAGTTGACATCAGTAGTTGGTCAGAAAACAGCCAAATGTCACTTTTGAGCTTTTCGGCCCGAGAGAAGCATTTTGAGAGCATGTTGTCATTTAGGCTGTTACTTTCCAACAGAAGCACTCAGAAACAAGTTTCCAAGCCCGAAACGTGTGATTTGATGAATTCTACACTGCCAGGGCAGGTTCATGTAGGTCCCATCAGTAGTTGGTCAGAAAACAGCCAAATGTCACTTTTGAGCTTTTCGGCCCGAGAGAAGCATTTTGAGAGCATGTTGTCATTTAGGCTGTTACTTTCCATCAGAAGCACTCAGAAACAAGTTTCCAAGCCCGAAACGTGTGATTTGATGAATTCTACACTGCCAGGGCAGTTTCATGTAGGTCCCATCAGTAGTTGGTCAGAAAACAGCCAAATGTCACTTTTGAGCTTTTCGGCCCGAGAGAAGCATTTTGAGAGCATGTTGTCATTTAGGCTGTTACATTCCAACGGAAGCACTCAGAAACAAGTTTTCAAGCCAGAAATGTGTGATTTGGTGAATTCTACACTACCAGGGCAGTTTCATGTAGGTCCCATCAGTAGTTGGTCAGAAAACAGCAAAATGTCACTTTTGACCTTTTCGGCCCGAGTGAAGCATTTTGAAAGAATGTTTTCATTTAGGCTGTTACATTCCAACAGAAGCACTCAGAAACAAGTTTTCAAGCCAGATATGTGTGATTTGGTGAATTCTACACTACCAGGGCAGTTTCATGTAGTTGTCATCAGTAGTTGGTCAGAAAACAGCAGAATGTCACTTTTGACTTTTCGGCCCGAGAGAAGCATTTTGAGAGCATGCTGTCATTTAGGCTGTTACTTTCCAAACAGAAGCACTCAGAAACAAGTTTCCAAGCCAGAACCGTGTGATTTGGTGAATTCTACACTACCAGGGCAGTTTCATGTAGTTGCCATCAGTAGTTGGTCAGAAAACAGCAGAATGTCACGTTTGACCTTTTCGGCCCGAGAGAAGCATTTTGAGTGCATGTTGTCATTTAGGCTGTTACTTTCCAACAGAAGCACTCAGAAACAAGTTTTCAAGCCAGATATGTGTGATTTGATGAATTCTACACTACCAGGGAAATTTCATGTAGGTCCCATCAGTAGTTGGTCAGAAAACAGCAGAAGGTCACTTTTGACCTTTTCGGCCCGAGAGAAGCATTTTGAGAGCATGTTGTCATTTAGGCTGTTACTTTCCAACAGAAGCACTCAGAAACAAGTTTCCAAGCCAGAACCGTGTGATTTGGTGAATTCTACACTACCAGGGCAGTTTCATGTAGTTGCCATCAGTAGTTGGTCAGAAAACAGCAGAATGTCACTTTTGAGCTTTTCCGCCCGAGAGAAGCATTTTGAGAGCATGTTGTCATTTAGGCTGTTACTTTCCAATAGAAGCACTCAGAAACAAGTTTTCAAGCCAGATATGTGTGATTTGATGAATTCTACACTACCAGGGCAGTTTCATGTAGTTGCCATCAGTAGTTGGTCAGAAAACAGCAAAATGTCACTTTTGAGCTTTTAGGCCCGAGAGAAGCATTTTGAGAGCATGTTGTCATTTAGGCTGTTACTTTCCAACAGAAGCACTCAGAAACAAGTTTTCAAGGCAGATATGTGTGATTTGATGAATTCTACACTGCCAGGTCAGTTTCATGTAGGACCCATCAGTAGTTGGTCAGAAAACAGCAAAATGTCACTTTTGAGCTTTTCGGCCCGAGAGACGCATTTTGAGAGCATGTTGTCATTTAGGCTGTTACTTTCCATCAGAAGCACTCAGAAACAAGTTTCCAAGCCAGAAACGTGTGATTTGATGAATTCTACACTGCCAGGGCAGTTTCATGTAGGTCCCATCAGTAGTTGGTCAGAAAACAGCCAAATGTCACTTTTGAGCTTTTCGGTCCGAGAGAAGCATTTTGAGAGCATGTTGTCATTTAGGTTGTTACTTTCCAACAGAAGCACTCAGAAACAAGTTTTCAAGCCCGAAACGTGTGATTTGATGAATTCTACACTGCCAGGGCAGTTTCATGTAGTTGACATCAGTAGTTGGTCAGAAAACAGCCAAATGTCACTTTTGAGCTTTTCGGCCCGAGAGAAGCATTTTGAGAGCATGTTGTCATTTAGGCTGTTACTTTCCAACAGAAGCACTCAGAAACAAGTTTCCAAGCCCGAAACGTGTGATTTGATGAATTCTACACTGCCAGGGCAGGTTCATGTAGGTCCCATCAGTAGTTGGTCAGAAAACAGCCAAATGTCACTTTTGAGCTTTTCGGCCCGAGAGAAGCATTTTGAGAGAAGCATTTTGAGAGCATGTTGTCATTTAGGCTGTTACTTTCCAACAGAAGCACTCAGAAACAAGTTTCCAAGCCCGAAACGTGTGATTTGATGAATTCTACACTGCCTGGGCAGTTTCATGTAGGTCCCATCAGTAGTGGGTCAGAAAACAGCCAAATGTCACTTTTGACCTTTTCGGCCCGAGAGAAGCATTTTGAGAGCATGTTGTCATTTAGGCTGTTACTTTCCATCAGAAGCACTCAGAAACAAGTTTCCAAGCCCGAAACGTGTGATTTGATGAATTCTACACTGCCTGGGCAGTTTCATGTAGTTGACAGCAGTAGTTGGTCAGAAAACAGCCAAATATCACTTTTGAGCTTTTCGGCCCGAGAGAAGCATTTTGAGAGCATGTTGTCATTTAGGCTGTTACTTTCCAACAGAAGCACTCAGAAACAAGTTTCCAAGCCCGAAACGTGTGATTTGATGAATTCTACACTGCCTGGGCAGTTTCATGTAGTTGACATCAGTAGTTGGTCAGAAAACAGCCAAATGTCACTTTTGAACTTTTCGGCCCGAGAGAAGCATTTTGAGAGCATGTTGTCATTTAGGCTGTTACTTTTCAACAGAAGCACTCAGAAACAAGTTTCCAAGCCCGAAACGTGTGATTTGATGAATTCTACACTGCCAGGGCAGTTTCATGTAGTTGACATCAGTAGTTGGTCAGAAAACAGCCAAATGTCACTTTTGAGCTTTTCGGCCCGAGAGAAGCATTTTGAGAGCATGTTGTCATTTAGGCTGTTACTTTTCAACAGAAGCACTCAGAAACAAGTTTCCAAGCCCGAAACGTGTGATTTGATGAATTCTACACTGCCTGGGCAGTTTCATGTAGGTGCCATCAGTAGTTGGTCAGAAAACAGCCAAATGTCACTTTTGAACTTTTCGGCCCGAGAGAACCATTTTGAGAGCATGTTGTCATTTAGGCTGTTACTTTCCAACAGAAGCACTCAGAAACAAGTTTCCAAGCCCGAAACGTGTGATTTGATGAATTCTACACTGCCTGGGCAGTTTCATGTAGGTCCCATCAGTAGTTGGTCAGAAAACAGCCAAATGTCACTTTTGAACTTTTCGGCCCGAGAGAACCATTTTGAGAGCATGTTGTCATTTAGGCTGTTACTTTCCATCAGAAGCACTCAGAAACAAGTTTCCAAGCCCGAAACGTGTGATTTGATGAATTCTACACTGCCAGGGCAGTTTCATGTAGTTGACATCAGTAGTTGGTCAGAAAACAGCCAAATGTCACTTTTGAACTTTTCTGCCCGAGAGAAGCATTTTGAGAGCATGTTGTCATTTAGGCTGTTACTTTCCAACAGAAGCACTCAGAAACAAGTTTCCAAGCCCGAAACGTGTGATTTGATGAATTCTACACTGCCTGGGCAGTTTCATGTAGTTGACATCAGTAGTTGGTCAGAAAACAGCCAAATGTCACTTTTGAACTTTTCGGCCCGAGAGAAGCATTTTGAGAGCATGTTGTCATTTAGGCTGTTACTTTCCAACAGAAGCACTCAGAAACAAGTTTCCAAGCCCGAAACGTGTGATTTGATGAATTCTACACTGCCTGGGCAGTTTCATGTAGGTCCCATCAGTAGTGGGTCAGAAAACAGCCAAATGTCACTTTTGACCTTTTCGGCCCGAGAGAAGCATTTTGAGAGCATGTTGTCATTTAGGCTGTTACTTTCCATCAGAAGCACTCAGAAACAAGTTTCCAAGCCCGAAACGTGTGATTTGATGAATTCTACACTGCCAGGGCAGTTTCATGTAGTTGACATCAGTAGTTGGTCAGAAAACAGCAAAATATCACTTTTGAGCTTTTCGGCCCGAGAGAAGCATTTTGAGAGCATGTTGTCATTTAGGCTGTTACTTTCCAACAGAAGCACTCAGAAACAAGTTTCCAAGCCCGAAACGTGTGATTTGATGAATTCTACACTGCCTGGGCAGTTTCATGTAGTTGACATCAGTAGTTGGTCAGAAAACAGCCAAATGTCACTTTTGAACTTTTCTGCCCGAGAGAAGCATTTTGAGAGCATGTTGTCATTTAGGCTGTTACTTTCCAACAGAAGCACTCAGAAACAAGTTTCCAAGCCCGAAACGTGTGATTTGATGAATTCTACACTGCCTGGGCAGTTTCATGTAGTTGACATCAGTAGTTGGTCAGAAAACAGCCAAATGTCACTTTTGAACTTTTCGGCCCGAGAGAAGCATTTTGAGAGCATGTTGTCATTTAGGCTGTTACTTTCCAACAGAAGCACTCAGAAACAAGTTTCCAAGCCCGAAACGTGTGATTTGATGAATTCTACACTGCCTGGGCAGTTTCATGTAGGTCCCATCAGTAGTGGGTCAGAAAACAGCCAAATGTCACTTTTGACCTTTTCGGCCCGAGAGAAGCATTTTGAGAGCATGTTGTCATTTAGGCTGTTACTTTCCATCAGAAGCACTCAGAAACAAGTTTCCAAGCCCGAAACGTGTGATTTGATGAATTCTACACTGCCTGGGCAGTTTCATGTAGTTGACATCAGTAGTTGGTCAGAAAACAGCCAAATGTCACTTTTGAACTTTTCGGCCCGAGAGAAGCATTTTGAGAGCATGTTGTCATTTAGGCTGCTACTTTCCAACAGAAGCACTCAGAAACAAGTTTCCAAGCCCGAAACGTGTGATTTGATGAATTCTACACTGCCTGGGCAGTTTCATGTAGGTCCCATCAGTAGTTGGTCAGAAAACAGCCAAATGTCACTTTTGAACTTTTCGGTCCGAGAGAAGCATTTTGAGAGCATGTTGTCATTTAGGCTGTTACTTTCCAACAGAAGCACTCAGAAACAAGTTTCCAAGCCCGAAACGTGTGATTTGATGAATTCTACACTGCCGGGGCAGTTTCATGTAGTTGACATCAGTAGTTGGTCAGAAAACAGCCAAATGTCACTTTTGAACTTTTCGGCCCGAGAGAAGCATTTTGAGAGCATGTTGTCATTTAGGCTGCTACTTTCCAACAGAAGCACTCAGAAACAAGTTTCCAAGCCCGAAACGTGTGATTTGATGAATTCTACACTGCCTGGGCAGTTTCATGTAGGTGCCATCAGTAGTTGGTCAGAAAACAGCAAAATGTCACTTTTGAGCTTTTCGGCCCGAGAGAAGCATTTTGAGAGCATGTTGTCATTTAGGCTGTTACTTTCCATCAGAAGCACTCAGAAACAAGTTTCCAAGCCCGAAACGTGTGATTTGATGAATTCTACACTGCCTGGGCAGTTTCATGTAGTTGACATCAGTAGTTGGTCAGAAAACAGCCAAATGTCACTTTTGACCTTTTCGGCCCGAGAGAAGCATTTTGAGAGCATGTTGTCATTTAGGCTGTTACTTTCCAACAGAAGCACTCAGAAACAAGTTTCCAAGCCCGAAACGTGTGATTTGATGAATTCTACACTGCCTGGGCAGTTTCATGTAGGTCCCATCAGTTGTTGGTCAGAAAACAGCCAAATGTCACTTTTGAGCTTTTCGGCCCGAGAGAAGCATTTTGAGAGCATGTTGTCATTTAGGCTGTTACTTTCCAACAGAAGCACTCAGAAACAAGTTTCCAAGCCCGAAACGTGTGATTTGATGAATTCTACACTGCCTGGGCAGTTTCATGTAGGTCCCATCAGTAGTTGGTCAGAAAACAGCAAAATATCACTTTTGAGCTTTTCGGCCCGAGAGAAGCATTTTGAGAGCATGTTGTCATTTAGGCTGTTACTTTCCAACAGAAGCACTCAGAAACAAGTTTCCAAGCCCGAAACGTGTGATTTGATGAATTCTACACTGCCTGGGCAGTTTCATGTAGTTGACATCAGTAGTTGGTCAGAAAACAGCCAAATGTCACTTTTGAACTTTTCGGCCCGAGAGAAGCATTTTGAGAGCATGTTGTCATTTAGGCTGTTACTTTTCAACAGAAGCACTCAGAAACAAGTTTCCAAGCCCGAAACGTGTGATTTGATGAATTCTACACTGCCAGGGCAGTTTCATGTAGTTGACATCAGTAGTTGGTCAGAAAACAGCCAAATGTCACTTTTGAACTTTTCGGCCCGAGAGAAGCATTTTGAGAGCATGTTGTCATTTAGGCTGTTACTTTCCAACAGAAGCACTCAGAAACAAGTTTCCAAGCCCGAAACGTGTGATTTGATGAATTCTACACTGCCTGGGCAGTTTCATGTAGGTCCCATCAGTAGTTGGTCAGAAAACAGCCAAATGTCACTTTTGAGCTTTTCGGCCCGAGAGAAGCATTTTGAGAGCATGTTGTCATTTAGGCTGTTACTTTTCAACAGAAGCACTCAGAAACAAGTTTCCAAGCCCGAAACGTGTGATTTGATGAATTCTACACTGCCTGGGCAGTTTCATGTAGGTGCCATCAGTAGTTGGTCAGAAAACAGCCAAATGTCACTTTTGAACTTTTCGGCCCGAGAGAACCATTTTGAGAGCATGTTGTCATTTAGGCTGTTACTTTCCATCAGAAGCACTCAGAAACAAGTTTCCAAGGCCGAAACGTGTGATTTGATGAATTCTACACTGCCAGGGCAGTTTCATGTAGTTGACATCAGTAGTTGGTCAGAAAACAGCCAAATGTCACTTTTGAACTTTTCTGCCCGAGAGAAGCATTTTGAGAGCATGTTGTCATTTAGGCTGTTACTTTCCAACAGAAGCACTCAGAAACAAGTTTCCAAGCCCGAAACGTGTGATTTGATGAATTCTACACTGCCTGGGCAGTTTCATGTAGTTGACATCAGTAGTTGGTCAGAAAACAGCCAAATGTCACTTTTGACCTTTTCGGCCCGAGAGAAGCATTTTGAGAGCATGTTGTCATTTAGGCTGTTACTTTCCATCAGAAGCACTCAGAAACAAGTTTCCAAGCCCGAAACGTGTGATTTGATGAATTCTACACTGCCTGGGCAGTTTCATGTAGTTGACATCAGTAGTTGGTCAGAAAACAGCCAAATGTCACTTTTGAACTTTTCGGCCCGAGAGAAGCATTTTGAGAGCATGTTGTCATTTAGGCTGTTACTTTCCAACAGAAGCACTCAGAAACAAGTTTCCAAGCCCGAAACGTGTGATTTGATGAATTCTACACTGCCTGGGCAGTTTCATGTAGTTGACATCAGTAGTTGGTCAGAAAACAGCCAAATGTCACTTTTGAACTTTTCGGCCCGAGAGAAGCATTTTGAGAGCATGTTGTCATTTAGGCTGCTACTTTCCAACAGAAGCACTCAGAAACAAGTTTCCAAGCCCGAAACGTGTGATTTGATGAATTCTACACTGCCTGGGCAGTTTCATGTAGGTCCCATCAGTAGTTGGTCAGAAAACAGCCAAATGTCACTTTTGAGCTTTTCGGCCCGAGAGAAGCATTTTGAGAGCATGTTGTCATTTAGGCTGTTACTTTCCATCAGAAGCACTCAGAAACAAGTTTCCAAGCCAGAAACGTGTGATTTGATGAATTCTACACTACCAGGGCAGTTTCATGTAGGTCCCATCAGTAGTTGGTCAGAAAACAGCCAAATGTCACTTTTGAGCTTTCGGCCCGAGAGAAGCATTTTGAGAGCATGTTGTCATTTAGGCTGTTACTTTCCATCAGAAGCACTCAGAAACAAGTTTCCAAGCCCGAAACGTGTGATTTGATGAATTCTACACTGCCTGGGCAGTTTCATGTAGGTGCCATCAGTAGTTGGTCAGAAAACAGCAAAATGTCACTTTTGAGCTTTTCGGCCCGAGAGAAGCATTTTGAGAGCATGTTGTCATTTAGGCTGTTACTTTTCAACAGAAGCACTCAGAAACAAGTTTCCAAGCCCGAAACGTGTGATTTGATGAATTCTACACTGCCAGGGCAGTTTCATGTAGTTGACATCAGTAGTTGGTCAGAAAACAGCCAAATGTCACTTTTGAACTTTTCGGCCCGAGAGAAGCATTTTGAGAGCATGTTGTCATTTAGGCTGTTACTTTCCAACAGAAGCACTCAGAAACAAGTTTCCAAGCCCGAAACGTGTGATTTGATGAATTCTACACTGCCTGGGCAGTTTCATGTAGGTGCCATCAGTAGTTGGTCAGAAAACAGCAAAATGTCACTTTTGAGCTTTTCGGCCCGAGAGAAGCATTTTGAGAGCATGTTGTCATTTAGGCTGTTACTTTCCATCAGAAGCACTCAGAAACAAGTTTCCAAGCCCGAAACGTGTGATTTGATGAATTCTACACTGCCTGGGCAGTTTCATGTAGGTCCCATCAGTAGTTGGTCAGAAAACAGCCAAATGTCACTTTTGAGCTTTCGGCCCGAGAGAAGCATTTTGAGAGCATGTTGTCATTTAGGCTGTTACTTTCCATCAGAAGCACTCAGAAACAAGTTTCCAAGCCCGAAACGTGTGATTTGATGAATTCTACACTGCCTGGGCAGTTTCATGTAGGTGCCATCAGTAGTTGGTCAGAAAACAGCAAAATGTCACTTTTGAGCTTTTCGGCCCGAGAGAAGCATTTTGAGAGCATGTTGTCATTTAGGCTGTTACTTTTCAACAGAAGCACTCAGAAACAAGTTTCCAAGCCCGAAACGTGTGATTTGATGAATTCTACACTGCCAGGGCAGTTTCATGTAGTTGACATCAGTAGTTGGTCAGAAAACAGCCAAATGTCACTTTTGAACTTTTCGGCCCGAGAGAAGCATTTTGAGAGCATGTTGTCATTTAGGCTGTTACTTTCCAACAGAAGCACTCAGAAACAAGTTTCCAAGCCCGAAACGTGTGATTTGATGAATTCTACACTGCCTGGGCAGTTTCATGTAGGTGCCATCAGTAGTTGGTCAGAAAACAGCAAAATGTCACTTTTGAGCTTTTCGGCCCGAGAGAAGCATTTTGAGAGCATGTTGTCATTTAGGCTGTTACTTTCCATCAGAAGCACTCAGAAACAAGTTTCCAAGCCCGAAACGTGTGATTTGATGAATTCTACACTGCCTGGGCAGTTTCATGTAGGTCCCATCAGTAGTTGGTCAGAAAACAGCAAAATATCACTTTTGAGCTTTTCGGCCCGAGAGAAGCATTTTGAGAGCATGTTGTCATTTAGGCTGTTACTTTCCAACAGAAGCACTCAGAAACAAGTTTCCAAGCCCGAAACGTGTGATTTGATGAATTCTACACTGCCTGGGCAGTTTCATGTAGTTGACATCAGTAGTTGGTCAGAAAACAGCCAAATGTCACTTTTGAACTTTTCGGCCCGAGAGAAGCATTTTGAGAGCATGTTGTCATTTAGGCTGTTACTTTTCAACAGAAGCACTCAGAAACAAGTTTCCAAGCCCGAAACGTGTGATTTGATGAATTCTACACTGCCAGGGCAGTTTCATGTAGTTGACATCAGTAGTTGGTCAGAAAACAGCCAAATGTCACTTTTGAACTTTTCGGCCCGAGAGAAGCATTTTGAGAGCATGTTGTCATTTAGGCTGTTACTTTCCAACAGAAGCACTCAGAAACAAGTTTCCAAGCCCGAAACGTGTGATTTGATGAATTCTACACTGCCTGGGCAGTTTCATGTAGGTCCCATCAGTAGTTGGTCAGAAAACAGCCAAATGTCACTTTTGAGCTTTTCGGCCCGAGAGAAGCATTTTGAGAGCATGTTGTCATTTAGGCTGTTACTTTTCAACAGAAGCACTCAGAAACAAGTTTCCAAGCCCGAAACGTGTGATTTGATGAATTCTACACTGCCTGGGCAGTTTCATGTAGGTGCCATCAGTAGTTGGTCAGAAAACAGCCAAATGTCACTTTTGAACTTTTCGGCCCGAGAGAACCATTTTGAGAGCATGTTGTCATTTAGGCTGTTACTTTCCATCAGAAGCACTCAGAAACAAGTTTCCAAGGCCGAAACGTGTGATTTGATGAATTCTACACTGCCAGGGCAGTTTCATGTAGTTGACATCAGTAGTTGGTCAGAAAACAGCCAAATGTCACTTTTGAACTTTTCTGCCCGAGAGAAGCATTTTGAGAGCATGTTGTCATTTAGGCTGTTACTTTCCAACAGAAGCACTCAGAAACAAGTTTCCAAGCCCGAAACGTGTGATTTGATGAATTCTACACTGCCTGGGCAGTTTCATGTAGTTGACATCAGTAGTTGGTCAGAAAACAGCCAAATGTCACTTTTGACCTTTTCGGCCCGAGAGAAGCATTTTGAGAGCATGTTGTCATTTAGGCTGTTACTTTCCATCAGAAGCACTCAGAAACAAGTTTCCAAGCCCGAAACGTGTGATTTGATGAATTCTACACTGCCTGGGCAGTTTCATGTAGTTGACATCAGTAGTTGGTCAGAAAACAGCCAAATGTCACTTTTGAACTTTTCGGCCCGAGAGAAGCATTTTGAGAGCATGTTGTCATTTAGGCTGTTACTTTCCAACAGAAGCACTCAGAAACAAGTTTCCAAGCCCGAAACGTGTGATTTGATGAATTCTACACTGCCTGGGCAGTTTCATGTAGTTGACATCAGTAGTTGGTCAGAAAACAGCCAAATGTCACTTTTGAACTTTTCGGCCCGAGAGAAGCATTTTGAGAGCATGTTGTCATTTAGGCTGCTACTTTCCAACAGAAGCACTCAGAAACAAGTTTCCAAGCCCGAAACGTGTGATTTGATGAATTCTACACTGCCTGGGCAGTTTCATGTAGGTCCCATCAGTAGTTGGTCAGAAAACAGCCAAATGTCACTTTTGAGCTTTTCGGCCCGAGAGAAGCATTTTGAGAGCATGTTGTCATTTAGGCTGTTACTTTCCATCAGAAGCACTCAGAAACAAGTTTCCAAGCCAGAAACGTGTGATTTGATGAATTCTACACTACCAGGGCAGTTTCATGTAGGTCCCATCAGTAGTTGGTCAGAAAACAGCCAAATGTCACTTTTGAGCTTTCGGCCCGAGAGAAGCATTTTGAGAGCATGTTGTCATTTAGGCTGTTACTTTCCATCAGAAGCACTCAGAAACAAGTTTCCAAGCCCGAAACGTGTGATTTGATGAATTCTACACTGCCTGGGCAGTTTCATGTAGGTGCCATCAGTAGTTGGTCAGAAAACAGCAAAATGTCACTTTTGAGCTTTTCGGCCCGAGAGAAGCATTTTGAGAGCATGTTGTCATTTAGGCTGTTACTTTTCAACAGAAGCACTCAGAAACAAGTTTCCAAGCCCGAAACGTGTGATTTGATGAATTCTACACTGCCAGGGCAGTTTCATGTAGTTGACATCAGTAGTTGGTCAGAAAACAGCCAAATGTCACTTTTGAACTTTTCGGCCCGAGAGAAGCATTTTGAGAGCATGTTGTCATTTAGGCTGTTACTTTCCAACAGAAGCACTCAGAAACAAGTTTCCAAGCCCGAAACGTGTGATTTGATGAATTCTACACTGCCTGGGCAGTTTCATGTAGGTGCCATCAGTAGTTGGTCAGAAAACAGCAAAATGTCACTTTTGAGCTTTTCGGCCCGAGAGAAGCATTTTGAGAGCATGTTGTCATTTAGGCTGTTACTTTCCATCAGAAGCACTCAGAAACAAGTTTCCAAGCCCGAAACGTGTGATTTGATGAATTCTACACTGCCTGGGCAGTTTCATGTAGGTCCCATCAGTAGTTGGTCAGAAAACAGCCAAATGTCACTTTTGAGCTTTCGGCCCGAGAGAAGCATTTTGAGAGCATGTTGTCATTTAGGCTGTTACTTTCCATCAGAAGCACTCAGAAACAAGTTTCCAAGCCCGAAACGTGTGATTTGATGAATTCTACACTGCCTGGGCAGTTTCATGTAGTTGACATCAGTAGTTGGTCAGAAAACAGCCAAATGTCACTTTTGAACTTTTCGGCCCGAGAGAAGCATTTTGAGAGCATGTTGTCATTTAGGCTGTTACTTTTCAACAGAAGCACTCAGAAACAAGTTTCCAAGCCCGAAACGTGTGATTTGATGAATTCTACACTGCCAGGGCAGTTTCATGTAGTTGACATCAGTAGTTGGTCAGAAAACAGCCAAATGTCACTTTTGAACTTTTCGGCCCGAGAGAAGCATTTTGAGAGCATGTTGTCATTTAGGCTGTTACTTTCCAACAGAAGCACTCAGAAACAAGTTTCCAAGCCCGAAACGTGTGATTTGATGAATTCTACACTGCCTGGGCAGTTTCATGTAGGTCCCATCAGTAGTTGGTCAGAAAACAGCCAAATGTCACTTTTGAGCTTTTCGGCCCGAGAGAAGCATTTTGAGAGCATGTTGTCATTTAGGCTGTTACTTTTCAACAGAAGCACTCAGAAACAAGTTTCCAAGCCCGAAACGTGTGATTTGATGAATTCTACACTGCCTGGGCAGTTTCATGTAGGTGCCATCAGTAGTTGGTCAGAAAACAGCCAAATGTCACTTTTGAACTTTTCGGCCCGAGAGAACCATTTTGAGAGCATGTTGTCATTTAGGCTGTTACTTTCCATCAGAAGCACTCAGAAACAAGTTTCCAAGGCCGAAACGTGTGATTTGATGAATTCTACACTGCCAGGGCAGTTTCATGTAGTTGACATCAGTAGTTGGTCAGAAAACAGCCAAATGTCACTTTTGAACTTTTCTGCCCGAGAGAAGCATTTTGAGAGCATGTTGTCATTTAGGCTGTTACTTTCCAACAGAAGCACTCAGAAACAAGTTTCCAAGCCCGAAACGTGTGATTTGATGAATTCTACACTGCCTGGGCAGTTTCATGTAGTTGACATCAGTAGTTGGTCAGAAAACAGCCAAATGTCACTTTTGACCTTTTCGGCCCGAGAGAAGCATTTTGAGAGCATGTTGTCATTTAGGCTGTTACTTTCCAACAGAAGCACTCAGAAACAAGTTTCCAAGCCCGAAACGTGTGATTTGATGAATTCTACACTGCCTGGGCAGTTTCATGTAGTTGACATCAGTAGTTGGTCAGAAAACAGCCAAATGTCACTTTTGAACTTTTCGGCCCGAGAGAAGCATTTTGAGAGCATGTTGTCATTTAGGCTGCTACTTTCCAACAGAAGCACTCAGAAACAAGTTTCCAAGCCCGAAACGTGTGATTTGATGAATTCTACACTGCCTGGGCAGTTTCATGTAGGTCCCATCAGTAGTTGGTCAGAAAACAGCCAAATGTCACTTTTGAGCTTTTCGGCCCGAGAGAAGCATTTTGAGAGCATGTTGTCATTTAGGCTGTTACTTTCCATCAGAAGCACTCAGAAACAAGTTTCCAAGCCAGAAACGTGTGATTTGATGAATTCTACACTACCAGGGCAGTTTCATGTAGGTCCCATCAGTAGTTGGTCAGAAAACAGCCAAATGTCACTTTTGAGCTTTCGGCCCGAGAGAAGCATTTTGAGAGCATGTTGTCATTTAGGCTGTTACTTTCCATCAGAAGCACTCAGAAACAAGTTTCCAAGCCCGAAACGTGTGATTTGATGAATTCTACACTGCCTGGGCAGTTTCATGTAGGTGCCATCAGTAGTTGGTCAGAAAACAGCAAAATGTCACTTTTGAGCTTTTCGGCCCGAGAGAAGCATTTTGAGAGCATGTTGTCATTTAGGCTGTTACTTTCCATCAGAAGCACTCAGAAACAAGTTTCCAAGCCCGAAACGTGTGATTTGATGAATTCTACACTGCCTGGGCAGTTTCATGTAGTTGACATCAGTAGTTGGTCAGAAAACAGCCAAATGTCACTTTTGACCTTTTCGGCCCGAGAGAAGCATTTTGAGAGCATGTTGTCATTTAGGCTGTTACTTTCCAACAGAAGCACTCAGAAACAAGTTTCCAAGCCCGAAACGTGTGATTTGATGAATTCTACACTGCCTGGGCAGTTTCATGTAGGTCCCATCAGTTGTTGGTCAGAAAACAGCCAAATGTCACTTTTGAGCTTTTCGGCCCGAGAGAAGCATTTTGAGAGCATGTTGTCATTTAGGCTGTTACTTTCCAACAGAAGCACTCAGAAACAAGTTTCCAAGCCCGAAACGTGTGATTTGATGAATTCTACACTGCCTGGGCAGTTTCATGTAGGTCCCATCAGTAGTTGGTCAGAAAACAGCAAAATATCACTTTTGAGCTTTTCGGCCCGAGAGAAGCATTTTGAGAGCATGTTGTCATTTAGGCTGTTACTTTCCAACAGAAGCACTCAGAAACAAGTTTCCAAGCCCGAAACGTGTGATTTGATGAATTCTACACTGCCTGGGCAGTTTCATGTAGTTGACATCAGTAGTTGGTCAGAAAACAGCCAAATGTCACTTTTGAACTTTTCGGCCCGAGAGAAGCATTTTGAGAGCATGTTGTCATTTAGGCTGTTACTTTTCAACAGAAGCACTCAGAAACAAGTTTCCAAGCCCGAAACGTGTGATTTGATGAATTCTACACTGCCAGGGCAGTTTCATGTAGTTGACATCAGTAGTTGGTCAGAAAACAGCCAAATGTCACTTTTGAACTTTTCGGCCCGAGAGAAGCATTTTGAGAGCATGTTGTCATTTAGGCTGTTACTTTCCAACAGAAGCACTCAGAAACAAGTTTCCAAGCCCGAAACGTGTGATTTGATGAATTCTACACTGCCTGGGCAGTTTCATGTAGGTCCCATCAGTAGTTGGTCAGAAAACAGCCAAATGTCACTTTTGAGCTTTTCGGCCCGAGAGAAGCATTTTGAGAGCATGTTGTCATTTAGGCTGTTACTTTTCAACAGAAGCACTCAGAAACAAGTTTCCAAGCCCGAAACGTGTGATTTGATGAATTCTACACTGCCTGGGCAGTTTCATGTAGGTGCCATCAGTAGTTGGTCAGAAAACAGCCAAATGTCACTTTTGAACTTTTCGGCCCGAGAGAACCATTTTGAGAGCATGTTGTCATTTAGGCTGTTACTTTCCATCAGAAGCACTCAGAAACAAGTTTCCAAGGCCGAAACGTGTGATTTGATGAATTCTACACTGCCAGGGCAGTTTCATGTAGTTGACATCAGTAGTTGGTCAGAAAACAGCCAAATGTCACTTTTGAACTTTTCTGCCCGAGAGAAGCATTTTGAGAGCATGTTGTCATTTAGGCTGTTACTTTCCAACAGAAGCACTCAGAAACAAGTTTCCAAGCCCGAAACGTGTGATTTGATGAATTCTACACTGCCTGGGCAGTTTCATGTAGTTGACATCAGTAGTTGGTCAGAAAACAGCCAAATGTCACTTTTGACCTTTTCGGCCCGAGAGAAGCATTTTGAGAGCATGTTGTCATTTAGGCTGTTACTTTCCATCAGAAGCACTCAGAAACAAGTTTCCAAGCCCGAAACGTGTGATTTGATGAATTCTACACTGCCTGGGCAGTTTCATGTAGTTGACATCAGTAGTTGGTCAGAAAACAGCCAAATGTCACTTTTGAACTTTTCGGCCCGAGAGAAGCATTTTGAGAGCATGTTGTCATTTAGGCTGCTACTTTCCAACAGAAGCACTCAGAAACAAGTTTCCAAGCCCGAAACGTGTGATTTGATGAATTCTACACTGCCTGGGCAGTTTCATGTAGGTCCCATCAGTAGTTGGTCAGAAAACAGCCAAATGTCACTTTTGAGCTTTTCGGCCCGAGAGAAGCATTTTGAGAGCATGTTGTCATTTAGGCTGTTACTTTCCATCAGAAGCACTCAGAAACAAGTTTCCAAGCCAGAAACGTGTGATTTGATGAATTCTACACTACCAGGGCAGTTTCATGTAGGTCCCATCAGTAGTTGGTCAGAAAACAGCCAAATGTCACTTTTGAGCTTTCGGCCCGAGAGAAGCATTTTGAGAGCATGTTGTCATTTAGGCTGTTACTTTCCATCAGAAGCACTCAGAAACAAGTTTCCAAGCCCGAAACGTGTGATTTGATGAATTCTACACTGCCTGGGCAGTTTCATGTAGGTGCCATCAGTAGTTGGTCAGAAAACAGCAAAATGTCACTTTTGAGCTTTTCGGCCCGAGAGAAGCATTTTGAGAGCATGTTGTCATTTAGGCTGTTACTTTTCAACAGAAGCACTCAGAAACAAGTTTCCAAGCCCGAAACGTGTGATTTGATGAATTCTACACTGCCAGGGCAGTTTCATGTAGTTGACATCAGTAGTTGGTCAGAAAACAGCCAAATGTCACTTTTGAACTTTTCGGCCCGAGAGAAGCATTTTGAGAGCATGTTGTCATTTAGGCTGTTACTTTCCAACAGAAGCACTCAGAAACAAGTTTCCAAGCCCGAAACGTGTGATTTGATGAATTCTACACTGCCTGGGCAGTTTCATGTAGGTGCCATCAGTAGTTGGTCAGAAAACAGCAAAATGTCACTTTTGAGCTTTTCGGCCCGAGAGAAGCATTTTGAGAGCATGTTGTCATTTAGGCTGTTACTTTCCATCAGAAGCACTCAGAAACAAGTTTCCAAGCCCGAAACGTGTGATTTGATGAATTCTACACTGCCTGGGCAGTTTCATGTAGGTCCCATCAGTAGTTGGTCAGAAAACAGCCAAATGTCACTTTTGAGCTTTCGGCCCGAGAGAAGCATTTTGAGAGCATGTTGTCATTTAGGCTGTTACTTTCCATCAGAAGCACTCAGAAACAAGTTTCCAAGCCCGAAACGTGTGATTTGATGAATTCTACACTGCCTGGGCAGTTTCATGTAGGTGCCATCAGTAGTTGGTCAGAAAACAGCAAAATGTCACTTTTGAGCTTTTCGGCCCGAGAGAAGCATTTTGAGAGCATGTTGTCATTTAGGCTGTTACTTTTCAACAGAAGCACTCAGAAACAAGTTTCCAAGCCCGAAACGTGTGATTTGATGAATTCTACACTGCCAGGGCAGTTTCATGTAGTTGACATCAGTAGTTGGTCAGAAAACAGCCAAATGTCACTTTTGAACTTTTCGGCCCGAGAGAAGCATTTTGAGAGCATGTTGTCATTTAGGCTGTTACTTTCCAACAGAAGCACTCAGAAACAAGTTTCCAAGCCCGAAACGTGTGATTTGATGAATTCTACACTGCCTGGGCAGTTTCATGTAGGTGCCATCAGTAGTTGGTCAGAAAACAGCAAAATGTCACTTTTGAGCTTTTCGGCCCGAGAGAAGCATTTTGAGAGCATGTTGTCATTTAGGCTGTTACTTTCCATCAGAAGCACTCAGAAACAAGTTTCCAAGCCCGAAACGTGTGATTTGATGAATTCTACACTGCCTGGGCAGTTTCATGTAGGTCCCATCAGTAGTTGGTCAGAAAACAGCAAAATATCACTTTTGAGCTTTTCGGCCCGAGAGAAGCATTTTGAGAGCATGTTGTCATTTAGGCTGTTACTTTCCAACAGAAGCACTCAGAAACAAGTTTCCAAGCCCGAAACGTGTGATTTGATGAATTCTACACTGCCTGGGCAGTTTCATGTAGTTGACATCAGTAGTTGGTCAGAAAACAGCCAAATGTCACTTTTGAACTTTTCGGCCCGAGAGAAGCATTTTGAGAGCATGTTGTCATTTAGGCTGTTACTTTTCAACAGAAGCACTCAGAAACAAGTTTCCAAGCCCGAAACGTGTGATTTGATGAATTCTACACTGCCAGGGCAGTTTCATGTAGTTGACATCAGTAGTTGGTCAGAAAACAGCCAAATGTCACTTTTGAACTTTTCGGCCCGAGAGAAGCATTTTGAGAGCATGTTGTCATTTAGGCTGTTACTTTCCAACAGAAGCACTCAGAAACAAGTTTCCAAGCCCGAAACGTGTGATTTGATGAATTCTACACTGCCTGGGCAGTTTCATGTAGGTCCCATCAGTAGTTGGTCAGAAAACAGCCAAATGTCACTTTTGAGCTTTTCGGCCCGAGAGAAGCATTTTGAGAGCATGTTGTCATTTAGGCTGTTACTTTTCAACAGAAGCACTCAGAAACAAGTTTCCAAGCCCGAAACGTGTGATTTGATGAATTCTACACTGCCTGGGCAGTTTCATGTAGGTGCCATCAGTAGTTGGTCAGAAAACAGCCAAATGTCACTTTTGAACTTTTCGGCCCGAGAGAACCATTTTGAGAGCATGTTGTCATTTAGGCTGTTACTTTCCATCAGAAGCACTCAGAAACAAGTTTCCAAGGCCGAAACGTGTGATTTGATGAATTCTACACTGCCAGGGCAGTTTCATGTAGTTGACATCAGTAGTTGGTCAGAAAACAGCCAAATGTCACTTTTGAACTTTTCTGCCCGAGAGAAGCATTTTGAGAGCATGTTGTCATTTAGGCTGTTACTTTCCAACAGAAGCACTCAGAAACAAGTTTCCAAGCCCGAAACGTGTGATTTGATGAATTCTACACTGCCTGGGCAGTTTCATGTAGTTGACATCAGTAGTTGGTCAGAAAACAGCCAAATGTCACTTTTGACCTTTTCGGCCCGAGAGAAGCATTTTGAGAGCATGTTGTCATTTAGGCTGTTACTTTCCAACAGAAGCACTCAGAAACAAGTTTCCAAGCCCGAAACGTGTGATTTGATGAATTCTACACTGCCTGGGCAGTTTCATGTAGTTGACATCAGTAGTTGGTCAGAAAACAGCCAAATGTCACTTTTGAACTTTTCGGCCCGAGAGAAGCATTTTGAGAGCATGTTGTCATTTAGGCTGCTACTTTCCAACAGAAGCACTCAGAAACAAGTTTCCAAGCCCGAAACGTGTGATTTGATGAATTCTACACTGCCTGGGCAGTTTCATGTAGGTCCCATCAGTAGTTGGTCAGAAAACAGCCAAATGTCACTTTTGAGCTTTTCGGCCCGAGAGAAGCATTTTGAGAGCATGTTGTCATTTAGGCTGTTACTTTCCATCAGAAGCACTCAGAAACAAGTTTCCAAGCCAGAAACGTGTGATTTGATGAATTCTACACTACCAGGGCAGTTTCATGTAGGTCCCATCAGTAGTTGGTCAGAAAACAGCCAAATGTCACTTTTGAGCTTTCGGCCCGAGAGAAGCATTTTGAGAGCATGTTGTCATTTAGGCTGTTACTTTCCATCAGAAGCACTCAGAAACAAGTTTCCAAGCCCGAAACGTGTGATTTGATGAATTCTACACTGCCTGGGCAGTTTCATGTAGGTGCCATCAGTAGTTGGTCAGAAAACAGCAAAATGTCACTTTTGAGCTTTTCGGCCCGAGAGAAGCATTTTGAGAGCATGTTGTCATTTAGGCTGTTACTTTCCATCAGAAGCACTCAGAAACAAGTTTCCAAGCCCGAAACGTGTGATTTGATGAATTCTACACTGCCTGGGCAGTTTCATGTAGGTGCCATCAGTAGTTGGTCAGAAAACAGCCAAATGTCACTTTTGAGCTTTTCGGCCCGAGAGAAGCATTTTGAGAGCATGTTGTCATTTAGGCTGTTACTTTC
Source organism: Epinephelus awoara (assembly GCA_035609425.1). Taxonomy (NCBI): domain Eukaryota; kingdom Metazoa; phylum Chordata; class Actinopteri; order Perciformes; family Serranidae; genus Epinephelus; species Epinephelus awoara. The sequence continues at coordinate 40,316,417 of CM069306.1, forward strand.
CATCAGAAGCACTCAGAAACAAGTTTCCAAGCCCGAAACGTGTGATTTGATGAATTCTACACTGCCTGGGCAGTTTCATGTAGGTCCCATCAGTAGTTGGTCAGAAAACAGCAAAATATCACTTTTGAGCTTTTCGGCCCGAGAGAAGCATTTTGAGAGCATGTTGTCATTTAGGCTGTTACTTTCCAACAGAAGCACTCAGAAACAAGTTTCCAAGCCCGAAACGTGTGATTTGATGAATTCTACACTGCCTGGGCAGTTTCATGTAGTTGACATCAGTAGTTGGTCAGAAAACAGCCAAATGTCACTTTTGAACTTTTCGGCCCGAGAGAAGCATTTTGAGAGCATGTTGTCATTTAGGCTGTTACTTTTCAACAGAAGCACTCAGAAACAAGTTTCCAAGCCCGAAACGTGTGATTTGATGAATTCTACACTGCCAGGGCAGTTTCATGTAGTTGACATCAGTAGTTGGTCAGAAAACAGCCAAATGTCACTTTTGAACTTTTCGGCCCGAGAGAAGCATTTTGAGAGCATGTTGTCATTTAGGCTGTTACTTTCCAACAGAAGCACTCAGAAACAAGTTTCCAAGCCCGAAACGTGTGATTTGATGAATTCTACACTGCCTGGGCAGTTTCATGTAGGTCCCATCAGTAGTTGGTCAGAAAACAGCCAAATGTCACTTTTGAGCTTTTCGGCCCGAGAGAAGCATTTTGAGAGCATGTTGTCATTTAGGCTGTTACTTTTCAACAGAAGCACTCAGAAACAAGTTTCCAAGCCCGAAACGTGTGATTTGATGAATTCTACACTGCCTGGGCAGTTTCATGTAGGTGCCATCAGTAGTTGGTCAGAAAACAGCCAAATGTCACTTTTGAACTTTTCTGCCCGAGAGAAGCATTTTGAGAGCATGTTGTCATTTAGGCTGTTACTTTCCAACAGAAGCACTCAGAAACAAGTTTCCAAGCCCGAAACGTGTGATTTGATGAATTCTACACTGCCTGGGCAGTTTCATGTAGTTGACATCAGTAGTTGGTCAGAAAACAGCCAAATGTCACTTTTGACCTTTTCGGCCCGAGAGAAGCATTTTGAGAGCATGTTGTCATTTAGGCTGTTACTTTCCATCAGAAGCACTCAGAAACAAGTTTCCAAGCCCGAAACGTGTGATTTGATGAATTCTACACTGCCTGGGCAGTTTCATGTAGTTGACATCAGTAGTTGGTCAGAAAACAGCCAAATGTCACTTTTGAACTTTTCGGCCCGAGAGAAGCATTTTGAGAGCATGTTGTCATTTAGGCTGTTACTTTCCAACAGAAGCACTCAGAAACAAGTTTCCAAGCCCGAAACGTGTGATTTGATGAATTCTACACTGCCTGGGCAGTTTCATGTAGTTGACATCAGTAGTTGGTCAGAAAACAGCCAAATGTCACTTTTGAACTTTTCGGCCCGAGAGAAGCATTTTGAGAGCATGTTGTCATTTAGGCTGCTACTTTCCAACAGAAGCACTCAGAAACAAGTTTCCAAGCCCGAAACGTGTGATTTGATGAATTCTACACTGCCTGGGCAGTTTCATGTAGGTCCCATCAGTAGTTGGTCAGAAAACAGCCAAATGTCACTTTTGAGCTTTTCGGCCCGAGAGAAGCATTTTGAGAGCATGTTGTCATTTAGGCTGTTACTTTCCATCAGAAGCACTCAGAAACAAGTTTCCAAGCCAGAAACGTGTGATTTGATGAATTCTACACTACCAGGGCAGTTTCATGTAGGTCCCATCAGTAGTTGGTCAGAAAACAGCCAAATGTCACTTTTGAGCTTTCGGCCCGAGAGAAGCATTTTGAGAGCATGTTGTCATTTAGGCTGTTACTTTTCAACAGAAGCACTCAGAAACAAGTTTCCAAGCCCGAAACGTGTGATTTGATGAATTCTACACTGCCAGGGCAGTTTCATGTAGTTGACATCAGTAGTTGGTCAGAAAACAGCCAAATGTCACTTTTGAACTTTTCGGCCCGAGAGAAGCATTTTGAGAGCATGTTGTCATTTAGGCTGTTACTTTCCAACAGAAGCACTCAGAAACAAGTTTCCAAGCCCGAAACGTGTGATTTGATGAATTCTACACTGCCTGGGCAGTTTCATGTAGGTCCCATCAGTAGTTGGTCAGAAAACAGCCAAATGTCACTTTTGAGCTTTTCGGCCCGAGAGAAGCATTTTGAGAGCATGTTGTCATTTAGGCTGTTACTTTTCAACAGAAGCACTCAGAAACAAGTTTCCAAGCCCGAAACGTGTGATTTGATGAATTCTACACTGCCTGGGCAGTTTCATGTAGGTGCCATCAGTAGTTGGTCAGAAAACAGCCAAATGTCACTTTTGAACTTTTCGGCCCGAGAGAACCATTTTGAGAGCATGTTGTCATTTAGGCTGTTACTTTCCATCAGAAGCACTCAGAAACAAGTTTCCAAGGCCGAAACGTGTGATTTGATGAATTCTACACTGCCAGGGCAGTTTCATGTAGTTGACATCAGTAGTTGGTCAGAAAACAGCCAAATGTCACTTTTGAACTTTTCTGCCCGAGAGAAGCATTTTGAGAGCATGTTGTCATTTAGGCTGTTACTTTCCAACAGAAGCACTCAGAAACAAGTTTCCAAGCCCGAAACGTGTGATTTGATGAATTCTACACTGCCTGGGCAGTTTCATGTAGTTGACATCAGTAGTTGGTCAGAAAACAGCCAAATGTCACTTTTGACCTTTTCGGCCCGAGAGAAGCATTTTGAGAGCATGTTGTCATTTAGGCTGTTACTTTCCATCAGAAGCACTCAGAAACAAGTTTCCAAGCCCGAAACGTGTGATTTGATGAATTCTACACTGCCTGGGCAGTTTCATGTAGTTGACATCAGTAGTTGGTCAGAAAACAGCCAAATGTCACTTTTGAACTTTTCGGCCCGAGAGAAGCATTTTGAGAGCATGTTGTCATTTAGGCTGTTACTTTCCAACAGAAGCACTCAGAAACAAGTTTCCAAGCCCGAAACGTGTGATTTGATGAATTCTACACTGCCTGGGCAGTTTCATGTAGTTGACATCAGTAGTTGGTCAGAAAACAGCCAAATGTCACTTTTGAACTTTTCGGCCCGAGAGAAGCATTTTGAGAGCATGTTGTCATTTAGGCTGCTACTTTCCAACAGAAGCACTCAGAAACAAGTTTCCAAGCCCGAAACGTGTGATTTGATGAATTCTACACTGCCTGGGCAGTTTCATGTAGGTCCCATCAGTAGTTGGTCAGAAAACAGCCAAATGTCACTTTTGAGCTTTTCGGCCCGAGAGAAGCATTTTGAGAGCATGTTGTCATTTAGGCTGTTACTTTCCATCAGAAGCACTCAGAAACAAGTTTCCAAGCCAGAAACGTGTGATTTGATGAATTCTACACTACCAGGGCAGTTTCATGTAGGTCCCATCAGTAGTTGGTCAGAAAACAGCCAAATGTCACTTTTGAGCTTTCGGCCCGAGAGAAGCATTTTGAGAGCATGTTGTCATTTAGGCTGTTACTTTCCATCAGAAGCACTCAGAAACAAGTTTCCAAGCCCGAAACGTGTGATTTGATGAATTCTACACTGCCTGGGCAGTTTCATGTAGGTGCCATCAGTAGTTGGTCAGAAAACAGCAAAATGTCACTTTTGAGCTTTTCGGCCCGAGAGAAGCATTTTGAGAGCATGTTGTCATTTAGGCTGTTACTTTCCATCAGAAGCACTCAGAAACAAGTTTCCAAGCCCGAAACGTGTGATTTGATGAATTCTACACTGCCTGGGCAGTTTCATGTAGGTGCCATCAGTAGTTGGTCAGAAAACAGCCAAATGTCACTTTTGAGCTTTTCGGCCCGAGAGAAGCATTTTGAGAGCATGTTGTCATTTAGGCTGTTACTTTCCATCAGAAGCACTCAGAAACAAGTTTCCAAGCCCGAAACGTGTGATTTGATGAATTCTACACTGCCTGGGCAGTTTCATGTAGGTCCCATCAGTAGTTGGTCAGAAAACAGCAAAATATCACTTTTGAGCTTTTCGGCCCGAGAGAAGCATTTTGAGAGCATGTTGTCATTTAGGCTGTTACTTTCCATCAGAAGCACTCAGAAACAAGTTTCCAAGGCCGAAACGTGTGATTTGATGAATTCTACACTGCCAGGGCAGTTTCATGTAGTTGACATCAGTAGTTGGTCAGAAAACAGCCAAATGTCACTTTTGAACTTTTCTGCCCGAGAGAAGCATTTTGAGAGCATGTTGTCATTTAGGCTGTTACTTTCCAACAGAAGCACTCAGAAACAAGTTTCCAAGCCCGAAACGTGTGATTTGATGAATTCTACACTGCCTGGGCAGTTTCATGTAGTTGACATCAGTAGTTGGTCAGAAAACAGCCAAATGTCACTTTTGACCTTTTCGGCCCGAGAGAAGCATTTTGAGAGCATGTTGTCATTTAGGCTGTTACTTTCCATCAGAAGCACTCAGAAACAAGTTTCCAAGCCCGAAACGTGTGATTTGATGAATTCTACACTGCCTGGGCAGTTTCATGTAGTTGACATCAGTAGTTGGTCAGAAAACAGCCAAATGTCACTTTTGAACTTTTCGGCCCGAGAGAAGCATTTTGAGAGCATGTTGTCATTTAGGCTGTTACTTTCCAACAGAAGCACTCAGAAACAAGTTTCCAAGCCCGAAACGTGTGATTTGATGAATTCTACACTGCCTGGGCAGTTTCATGTAGTTGACATCAGTAGTTGGTCAGAAAACAGCCAAATGTCACTTTTGAACTTTTCGGCCCGAGAGAAGCATTTTGAGAGCATGTTGTCATTTAGGCTGCTACTTTCCAACAGAAGCACTCAGAAACAAGTTTCCAAGCCCGAAACGTGTGATTTGATGAATTCTACACTGCCTGGGCAGTTTCATGTAGGTCCCATCAGTAGTTGGTCAGAAAACAGCCAAATGTCACTTTTGAGCTTTTCGGCCCGAGAGAAGCATTTTGAGAGCATGTTGTCATTTAGGCTGTTACTTTCCATCAGAAGCACTCAGAAACAAGTTTCCAAGCCAGAAACGTGTGATTTGATGAATTCTACACTACCAGGGCAGTTTCATGTAGGTCCCATCAGTAGTTGGTCAGAAAACAGCCAAATGTCACTTTTGAGCTTTTCGGCCCGAGAGAAGCATTTTGAGAGCATGTTGTCATTTAGGCTGTTACTTTCCATCAGAAGCACTCAGAAACAAGTTTCCAAGCCCGAAACGTGTGATTTGATGAATTCTACACTGCCTGGGCAGTTTCATGTAGGTGCCATCAGTAGTTGGTCAGAAAACAGCAAAATGTCACTTTTGAGCTTTTCGGCCCGAGAGAAGCATTTTGAGAGCATGTTGTCATTTAGGCTGTTACTTTTCAACAGAAGCACTCAGAAACAAGTTTCCAAGCCCGAAACGTGTGATTTGATGAATTCTACACTGCCAGGGCAGTTTCATGTAGTTGACATCAGTAGTTGGTCAGAAAACAGCCAAATGTCACTTTTGAACTTTTCGGCCCGAGAGAAGCATTTTGAGAGCATGTTGTCATTTAGGCTGTTACTTTCCAACAGAAGCACTCAGAAACAAGTTTCCAAGCCCGAAACGTGTGATTTGATGAATTCTACACTGCCTGGGCAGTTTCATGTAGGTGCCATCAGTAGTTGGTCAGAAAACAGCAAAATGTCACTTTTGAGCTTTTCGGCCCGAGAGAAGCATTTTGAGAGCATGTTGTCATTTAGGCTGTTACTTTCCATCAGAAGCACTCAGAAACAAGTTTCCAAGCCCGAAACGTGTGATTTGATGAATTCTACACTGCCTGGGCAGTTTCATGTAGGTCCCATCAGTAGTTGGTCAGAAAACAGCAAAATATCACTTTTGAGCTTTTCGGCCCGAGAGAAGCATTTTGAGAGCATGTTGTCATTTAGGCTGTTACTTTCCAACAGAAGCACTCAGAAACAAGTTTCCAAGCCCGAAACGTGTGATTTGATGAATTCTACACTGCCTGGGCAGTTTCATGTAGTTGACATCAGTAGTTGGTCAGAAAACAGCCAAATGTCACTTTTGAACTTTTCGGCCCGAGAGAAGCATTTTGAGAGCATGTTGTCATTTAGGCTGTTACTTTTCAACAGAAGCACTCAGAAACAAGTTTCCAAGCCCGAAACGTGTGATTTGATGAATTCTACACTGCCAGGGCAGTTTCATGTAGTTGACATCAGTAGTTGGTCAGAAAACAGCCAAATGTCACTTTTGAACTTTTCGGCCCGAGAGAAGCATTTTGAGAGCATGTTGTCATTTAGGCTGTTACTTTCCAACAGAAGCACTCAGAAACAAGTTTCCAAGCCCGAAACGTGTGATTTGATGAATTCTACACTGCCTGGGCAGTTTCATGTAGGTGCCATCAGTAGTTGGTCAGAAAACAGCCAAATGTCACTTTTGAACTTTTCGGCCCGAGAGAACCATTTTGAGAGCATGTTGTCATTTAGGCTGTTACTTTCCATCAGAAGCACTCAGAAACAAGTTTCCAAGGCCGAAACGTGTGATTTGATGAATTCTACACTGCCAGGGCAGTTTCATGTAGTTGACATCAGTAGTTGGTCAGAAAACAGCCAAATGTCACTTTTGAACTTTTCTGCCCGAGAGAAGCATTTTGAGAGCATGTTGTCATTTAGGCTGTTACTTTCCAACAGAAGCACTCAGAAACAAGTTTCCAAGCCCGAAACGTGTGATTTGATGAATTCTACACTGCCTGGGCAGTTTCATGTAGTTGACATCAGTAGTTGGTCAGAAAACAGCCAAATGTCACTTTTGACCTTTTCGGCCCGAGAGAAGCATTTTGAGAGCATGTTGTCATTTAGGCTGTTACTTTCCATCAGAAGCACTCAGAAACAAGTTTCCAAGCCCGAAACGTGTGATTTGATGAATTCTACACTGCCTGGGCAGTTTCATGTAGTTGACATCAGTAGTTGGTCAGAAAACAGCCAAATGTCACTTTTGAACTTTTCGGCCCGAGAGAAGCATTTTGAGAGCATGTTGTCATTTAGGCTGTTACTTTCCAACAGAAGCACTCAGAAACAAGTTTCCAAGCCCGAAACGTGTGATTTGATGAATTCTACACTGCCTGGGCAGTTTCATGTAGTTGACATCAGTAGTTGGTCAGAAAACAGCCAAATGTCACTTTTGAACTTTTCGGCCCGAGAGAAGCATTTTGAGAGCATGTTGTCATTTAGGCTGCTACTTTCCAACAGAAGCACTCAGAAACAAGTTTCCAAGCCCGAAACGTGTGATTTGATGAATTCTACACTGCCTGGGCAGTTTCATGTAGGTCCCATCAGTAGTTGGTCAGAAAACAGCCAAATGTCACTTTTGAGCTTTTCGGCCCGAGAGAAGCATTTTGAGAGCATGTTGTCATTTAGGCTGTTACTTTCCATCAGAAGCACTCAGAAACAAGTTTCCAAGCCAGAAACGTGTGATTTGATGAATTCTACACTACCAGGGCAGTTTCATGTAGGTCCCATCAGTAGTTGGTCAGAAAACAGCCAAATGTCACTTTTGAGCTTTCGGCCCGAGAGAAGCATTTTGAGAGCATGTTGTCATTTAGGCTGTTACTTTCCATCAGAAGCACTCAGAAACAAGTTTCCAAGCCCGAAACGTGTGATTTGATGAATTCTACACTGCCTGGGCAGTTTCATGTAGGTGCCATCAGTAGTTGGTCAGAAAACAGCAAAATGTCACTTTTGAGCTTTTCGGCCCGAGAGAAGCATTTTGAGAGCATGTTGTCATTTAGGCTGTTACTTTCCATCAGAAGCACTCAGAAACAAGTTTCCAAGCCCGAAACGTGTGATTTGATGAATTCTACACTGCCTGGGCAGTTTCATGTAGGTGCCATCAGTAGTTGGTCAGAAAACAGCCAAATGTCACTTTTGAGCTTTTCGGCCCGAGAGAAGCATTTTGAGAGCATGTTGTCATTTAGGCTGTTACTTTCCATCAGAAGCACTCAGAAACAAGTTTCCAAGCCCGAAACGTGTGATTTGATGAATTCTACACTGCCTGGGCAGTTTCATGTAGGTCCCATCAGTAGTTGGTCAGAAAACAGCCAAATGTCACTTTTGAGCTTTTCGGCCCGAGAGAAGCATTTTGAGAGCATGTTGTCATTTAGGCTGTTACTTTTCAACAGAAGCACTCAGAAACAAGTTTCCAAGCCCGAAACGTGTGATTTGATGAATTCTACACTGCCTGGGCAGTTTCATGTAGTTGACATCAGTAGTTGGTCAGAAAACAGCCAAATGTCACTTTTGAACTTTTCGGCCCGAGAGAAGCATTTTGAGAGCATGTTGTCATTTAGGCTGTTACTTTCCAACAGAAGCACTCAGAAACAAGTTTCCAAGCCCGAAACGTGTGATTTGATGAATTCTACACTGCCTGGGCAGTTTCATGTAGGTCCCATCAGTAGTTGGTCAGAAAACAGCCAAATGTCACTTTTGAGCTTTTCGGCCCGAGAGAAGCATTTTGAGAGCATGTTGTCATTTAGGCTGTTACTTTCCATCAGAAGCACTCAGAAACAAGTTTCCAAGCCAGAAACGTGTGATTTGATGAATTCTACACTACCAGGGCAGTTTCATGTAGGTCCCATCAGTAGTTGGTCAGAAAACAGCCAAATGTCACTTTTGAGCTTTCGGCCCGAGAGAAGCATTTTGAGAGCATGTTGTCATTTAGGCTGTTACTTTCCATCAGAAGCACTCAGAAACAAGTTTCCAAGCCCGAAACGTGTGATTTGATGAATTCTACACTGCCTGGGCAGTTTCATGTAGGTGCCATCAGTAGTTGGTCAGAAAACAGCAAAATGTCACTTTTGAGCTTTTCGGCCCGAGAGAAGCATTTTGAGAGCATGTTGTCATTTAGGCTGTTACTTTTCAACAGAAGCACTCAGAAACAAGTTTCCAAGCCCGAAACGTGTGATTTGATGAATTCTACACTGCCAGGGCAGTTTCATGTAGTTGACATCAGTAGTTGGTCAGAAAACAGCCAAATGTCACTTTTGAACTTTTCGGCCCGAGAGAAGCATTTTGAGAGCATGTTGTCATTTAGGCTGTTACTTTCCAACAGAAGCACTCAGAAACAAGTTTCCAAGCCCGAAACGTGTGATTTGATGAATTCTACACTGCCTGGGCAGTTTCATGTAGGTGCCATCAGTAGTTGGTCAGAAAACAGCAAAATGTCACTTTTGAGCTTTTCGGCCCGAGAGAAGCATTTTGAGAGCATGTTGTCATTTAGGCTGTTACTTTCCATCAGAAGCACTCAGAAACAAGTTTCCAAGCCCGAAACGTGTGATTTGATGAATTCTACACTGCCTGGGCAGTTTCATGTAGGTCCCATCAGTAGTTGGTCAGAAAACAGCAAAATATCACTTTTGAGCTTTTCGGCCCGAGAGAAGCATTTTGAGAGCATGTTGTCATTTAGGCTGTTACTTTCCAACAGAAGCACTCAGAAACAAGTTTCCAAGCCCGAAACGTGTGATTTGATGAATTCTACACTGCCTGGGCAGTTTCATGTAGTTGACATCAGTAGTTGGTCAGAAAACAGCCAAATGTCACTTTTGAACTTTTCGGCCCGAGAGAAGCATTTTGAGAGCATGTTGTCATTTAGGCTGTTACTTTTCAACAGAAGCACTCAGAAACAAGTTTCCAAGCCCGAAACGTGTGATTTGATGAATTCTACACTGCCAGGGCAGTTTCATGTAGTTGACATCAGTAGTTGGTCAGAAAACAGCCAAATGTCACTTTTGAACTTTTCGGCCCGAGAGAAGCATTTTGAGAGCATGTTGTCATTTAGGCTGTTACTTTCCAACAGAAGCACTCAGAAACAAGTTTCCAAGCCCGAAACGTGTGATTTGATGAATTCTACACTGCCTGGGCAGTTTCATGTAGGTGCCATCAGTAGTTGGTCAGAAAACAGCCAAATGTCACTTTTGAACTTTTCGGCCCGAGAGAACCATTTTGAGAGCATGTTGTCATTTAGGCTGTTACTTTCCATCAGAAGCACTCAGAAACAAGTTTCCAAGGCCGAAACGTGTGATTTGATGAATTCTACACTGCCAGGGCAGTTTCATGTAGTTGACATCAGTAGTTGGTCAGAAAACAGCCAAATGTCACTTTTGAACTTTTCTGCCCGAGAGAAGCATTTTGAGAGCATGTTGTCATTTAGGCTGTTACTTTCCAACAGAAGCACTCAGAAACAAGTTTCCAAGCCCGAAACGTGTGATTTGATGAATTCTACACTGCCTGGGCAGTTTCATGTAGTTGACATCAGTAGTTGGTCAGAAAACAGCCAAATGTCACTTTTGACCTTTTCGGCCCGAGAGAAGCATTTTGAGAGCATGTTGTCATTTAGGCTGTTACTTTCCATCAGAAGCACTCAGAAACAAGTTTCCAAGCCCGAAACGTGTGATTTGATGAATTCTACACTGCCTGGGCAGTTTCATGTAGTTGACATCAGTAGTTGGTCAGAAAACAGCCAAATGTCACTTTTGAACTTTTCGGCCCGAGAGAAGCATTTTGAGAGCATGTTGTCATTTAGGCTGTTACTTTCCAACAGAAGCACTCAGAAACAAGTTTCCAAGCCCGAAACGTGTGATTTGATGAATTCTACACTGCCTGGGCAGTTTCATGTAGTTGACATCAGTAGTTGGTCAGAAAACAGCCAAATGTCACTTTTGAACTTTTCGGCCCGAGAGAAGCATTTTGAGAGCATGTTGTCATTTAGGCTGCTACTTTCCAACAGAAGCACTCAGAAACAAGTTTCCAAGCCCGAAACGTGTGATTTGATGAATTCTACACTGCCTGGGCAGTTTCATGTAGGTCCCATCAGTAGTTGGTCAGAAAACAGCCAAATGTCACTTTTGAGCTTTTCGGCCCGAGAGAAGCATTTTGAGAGCATGTTGTCATTTAGGCTGTTACTTTCCATCAGAAGCACTCAGAAACAAGTTTCCAAGCCAGAAACGTGTGATTTGATGAATTCTACACTACCAGGGCAGTTTCATGTAGGTCCCATCAGTAGTTGGTCAGAAAACAGCCAAATGTCACTTTTGAGCTTTCGGCCCGAGAGAAGCATTTTGAGAGCATGTTGTCATTTAGGCTGTTACTTTCCATCAGAAGCACTCAGAAACAAGTTTCCAAGCCCGAAACGTGTGATTTGATGAATTCTACACTGCCTGGGCAGTTTCATGTAGGTGCCATCAGTAGTTGGTCAGAAAACAGCAAAATGTCACTTTTGAGCTTTTCGGCCCGAGAGAAGCATTTTGAGAGCATGTTGTCATTTAGGCTGTTACTTTCCATCAGAAGCACTCAGAAACAAGTTTCCAAGCCCGAAACGTGTGATTTGATGAATTCTACACTGCCTGGGCAGTTTCATGTAGGTGCCATCAGTAGTTGGTCAGAAAACAGCCAAATGTCACTTTTGAGCTTTTCGGCCCGAGAGAAGCATTTTGAGAGCATGTTGTCATTTAGGCTGTTACTTTCCATCAGAAGCACTCAGAAACAAGTTTCCAAGCCCGAAACGTGTGATTTGATGAATTCTACACTGCCTGGGCAGTTTCATGTAGGTCCCATCAGTAGTTGGTCAGAAAACAGCCAAATGTCACTTTTGAGCTTTTCGGCCCGAGAGAAGCATTTTGAGAGCATGTTGTCATTTAGGCTGTTACTTTTCAACAGAAGCACTCAGAAACAAGTTTCCAAGCCCGAAACGTGTGATTTGATGAATTCTACACTGCCTGGGCAGTTTCATGTAGTTGACATCAGTAGTTGGTCAGAAAACAGCCAAATGTCACTTTTGAACTTTTCGGCCCGAGAGAAGCATTTTGAGAGCATGTTGTCATTTAGGCTGTTACTTTCCAACAGAAGCACTCAGAAACAAGTTTCCAAGCCCGAAACGTGTGATTTGATGAATTCTACACTGCCTGGGCAGTTTCATGTAGGTCCCATCAGTAGTTGGTCAGAAAACAGCCAAATGTCACTTTTGAGCTTTTCGGCCCGAGAGAAGCATTTTGAGAGCATGTTGTCATTTAGGCTGTTACTTTTCAACAGAAGCACTCAGAAACAAGTTTCCAAGCCCGAAACGTGTGATTTGATGAATTCTACACTGCCTGGGCAGTTTCATGTAGGTGCCATCAGTAGTTGGTCAGAAAACAGCCAAATGTCACTTTTGAACTTTTCGGCCCGAGAGAAGCATTTTGAGAGCATGTTGTCATTTAGGCTGTTACTTTCCATCAGAAGCACTCAGAAACAAGTTTCCAAGGCCGAAACGTGTGATTTGATGAATTCTACACTGCCAGGGCAGTTTCATGTAGTTGACATCAGTAGTTGGTCAGAAAACAGCCAAATGTCACTTTTGAACTTTTCTGCCCGAGAGAAGCATTTTGAGAGCATGTTGTCATTTAGGCTGTTACTTTCCAACAGAAGCACTCAGAAACAAGTTTCCAAGCCCGAAACGTGTGATTTGATGAATTCTACACTGCCTGGGCAGTTTCATGTAGTTGACATCAGTAGTTGGTCAGAAAACAGCCAAATGTCACTTTTGACCTTTTCGGCCCGAGAGAAGCATTTTGAGAGCATGTTGTCATTTAGGCTGTTACTTTCCATCAGAAGCACTCAGAAACAAGTTTCCAAGCCCGAAACGTGTGATTTGATGAATTCTACACTGCCTGGGCAGTTTCATGTAGTTGACATCAGTAGTTGGTCAGAAAACAGCCAAATGTCACTTTTGAACTTTTCGGCCCGAGAGAAGCATTTTGAGAGCATGTTGTCATTTAGGCTGTTACTTTCCAACAGAAGCACTCAGAAACAAGTTTCCAAGCCCGAAACGTGTGATTTGATGAATTCTACACTGCCTGGGCAGTTTCATGTAGTTGACATCAGTAGTTGGTCAGAAAACAGCCAAATGTCACTTTTGAACTTTTCGGCCCGAGAGAAGCATTTTGAGAGCATGTTGTCATTTAGGCTGCTACTTTCCAACAGAAGCACTCAGAAACAAGTTTCCAAGCCCGAAACGTGTGATTTGATGAATTCTACACTGCCTGGGCAGTTTCATGTAGGTCCCATCAGTAGTTGGTCAGAAAACAGCCAAATGTCACTTTTGAGCTTTTCGGCCCGAGAGAAGCATTTTGAGAGCATGTTGTCATTTAGGCTGTTACTTTCCATCAGAAGCACTCAGAAACAAGTTTCCAAGCCAGAAACGTGTGATTTGATGAATTCTACACTACCAGGGCAGTTTCATGTAGGTCCCATCAGTAGTTGGTCAGAAAACAGCCAAATGTCACTTTTGAGCTTTCGGCCCGAGAGAAGCATTTTGAGAGCATGTTGTCATTTAGGCTGTTACTTTCCATCAGAAGCACTCAGAAACAAGTTTCCAAGCCCGAAACGTGTGATTTGATGAATTCTACACTGCCTGGGCAGTTTCATGTAGGTGCCATCAGTAGTTGGTCAGAAAACAGCAAAATGTCACTTTTGAGCTTTTCGGCCCGAGAGAAGCATTTTGAGAGCATGTTGTCATTTAGGCTGTTACTTTCCATCAGAAGCACTCAGAAACAAGTTTCCAAGCCCGAAACGTGTGATTTGATGAATTCTACACTGCCTGGGCAGTTTCATGTAGGTCCCATCAGTAGTTGGTCAGAAAACAGCCAAATGTCACTTTTGAGCTTTTCGGCCCGAGAGAAGCATTTTGAGAGCATGTTGTCATTTAGGCTGTTACTTTCCATCAGAAGCACTCAGAAACAAGTTTCCAAGCCAGAAACGTGTGATTTGATGAATTCTACACTACCAGGGCAGTTTCATGTAGGTCCCATCAGTAGTTGGTCAGAAAACAGCCAAATGTCACTTTTGAGCTTTCGGCCCGAGAGAAGCATTTTGAGAGCATGTTGTCATTTAGGCTGTTACTTTCCATCAGAAGCACTCAGAAACAAGTTTCCAAGCCCGAAACGTGTGATTTGATGAATTCTACACTGCCTGGGCAGTTTCATGTAGGTGCCATCAGTAGTTGGTCAGAAAACAGCAAAATGTCACTTTTGAGCTTTTCGGCCCGAGAGAAGCATTTTGAGAGCATGTTGTCATTTAGGCTGTTACTTTCCATCAGAAGCACTCAGAAACAAGTTTCCAAGCCCGAAACGTGTGATTTGATGAATTCTACACTGCCTGGGCAGTTTCATGTAGGTCCCATCAGTAGTTGGTCAGAAAACAGCCAAATGTCACTTTTGAGCTTTTCGGCCCGAGAGAAGCATTTTGAGAGCATGTTGTCATTTAGGCTGTTACTTTCCATCAGAAGCACTCAGAAACAAGTTTCCAAGCCCGAAACGTGTGATTTGATGAATTCTACACTGCCTGGGCAGTTTCATGTAGGTGCCATCAGTAGTTGGTCAGAAAACAGCCAAATGTCACTTTTGAGCTTTTCGGCCCGAGAGAAGCATTTTGAGAGCATGTTGTCATTTAGGCTGTTACTTTCCATCAGAAGCACTCAGAAACAAGTTTCCAAGCCCGAAACGTGTGATTTGATGAATTCTACACTGCCTGGGCAGTTTCATGTAGGTCCCATCAGTAGTTGGTCAGAAAACAGCCAAATGTCACTTTTGAGCTTTTCGGCCCGAGAGAAGCATTTTGAGAGCATGTTGTCATTTAGGCTGTTACTTTTCAACAGAAGCACTCAGAAACAAGTTTCCAAGCCCGAAACGTGTGATTTGATGAATTCTACACTGCCTGGGCAGTTTCATGTAGTTGACATCAGTAGTTGGTCAGAAAACAGCCAAATGTCACTTTTGAACTTTTCGGCCCGAGAGAAGCATTTTGAGAGCATGTTGTCATTTAGGCTGTTACTTTCCAACAGAAGCACTCAGAAACAAGTTTCCAAGCCCGAAACGTGTGATTTGATGAATTCTACACTGCCTGGGCAGTTTCATGTAGGTCCCATCAGTAGTTGGTCAGAAAACAGCCAAATGTCACTTTTGAGCTTTTCGGCCCGAGAGAAGCATTTTGAGAGCATGTTGTCATTTAGGCTGTTACTTTTCAACAGAAGCACTCAGAAACAAGTTTCCAAGCCCGAAACGTGTGATTTGATGAATTCTACACTGCCTGGGCAGTTTCATGTAGGTGCCATCAGTAGTTGGTCAGAAAACAGCCAAATGTCACTTTTGAACTTTTCGGCCCGAGAGAACCATTTTGAGAGCATGTTGTCATTTAGGCTGTTACTTTCCATCAGAAGCACTCAGAAACAAGTTTCCAAGGCCGAAACGTGTGATTTGATGAATTCTACACTGCCAGGGCAGTTTCATGTAGTTGACATCAGTAGTTGGTCAGAAAACAGCCAAATGTCACTTTTGAACTTTTCTGCCCGAGAGAAGCATTTTGAGAGCATGTTGTCATTTAGGCTGTTACTTTCCAACAGAAGCACTCAGAAACAAGTTTCCAAGCCCGAAACGTGTGATTTGATGAATTCTACACTGCCTGGGCAGTTTCATGTAGTTGACATCAGTAGTTGGTCAGAAAACAGCCAAATGTCACTTTTGAACTTTTCGGCCCGAGAGAAGCATTTTGAGAGCATGTTGTCATTTAGGCTGCTACTTTCCAACAGAAGCACTCAGAAACAAGTTTCCAAGCCCGAAACGTGTGATTTGATGAATTCTACACTGCCTGGGCAGTTTCATGTAGGTCCCATCAGTAGTTGGTCAGAAAACAGCCAAATGTCACTTTTGAGCTTTTCGGCCCGAGAGAAGCATTTTGAGAGCATGTTGTCATTTAGGCTGTTACTTTCCATCAGAAGCACTCAGAAACAAGTTTCCAAGCCAGAAACGTGTGATTTGATGAATTCTACACTACCAGGGCAGTTTCATGTAGGTCCCATCAGTAGTTGGTCAGAAAACAGCCAAATGTCACTTTTGAGCTTTCGGCCCGAGAGAAGCATTTTGAGAGCATGTTGTCATTTAGGCTGTTACTTTCCATCAGAAGCACTCAGAAACAAGTTTCCAAGCCCGAAACGTGTGATTTGATGAATTCTACACTGCCTGGGCAGTTTCATGTAGGTGCCATCAGTAGTTGGTCAGAAAACAGCAAAATGTCACTTTTGAGCTTTTCGGCCCGAGAGAAGCATTTTGAGAGCATGTTGTCATTTAGGCTGTTACTTTCCATCAGAAGCACTCAGAAACAAGTTTCCAAGCCCGAAACGTGTGATTTGATGAATTCTACACTGCCTGGGCAGTTTCATGTAGGTCCCATCAGTAGTTGGTCAGAAAACAGCCAAATGTCACTTTTGAGCTTTTCGGCCCGAGAGAAGCATTTTGAGAGCATGTTGTCATTTAGGCTGTTACTTTCCAACAGAAGCACTCAGAAACAAGTTTCCAAGCCCGAAACGTGTGATTTGATGAATTCTACACTGCCTGGGCAGTTTCATGTAGTTGACATCAGTAGTTGGTCAGAAAACAGCCAAATGTCACTTTTGAACTTTTCGGCCCGAGAGAAGCATTTTGAGAGCATGTTGTCATTTAGGCTGCTACTTTCCAACAGAAGCACTCAGAAACAAGTTTCCAAGCCCGAAACGTGTGATTTGATGAATTCTACACTGCCTGGGCAGTTTCATGTAGGTCCCATCAGTAGTTGGTCAGAAAACAGCCAAATGTCACTTTTGAGCTTTTCGGCCCGAGAGAAGCATTTTGAGAGCATGTTGTCATTTAGGCTGTTACTTTCCATCAGAAGCACTCAGAAACAAGTTTCCAAGCCAGAAACGTGTGATTTGATGAATTCTACACTGCCAGGGCAGTTTCATGTAGGTCCCATCAGTAGTTGGTCAGAAAACAGCCAAATGTCACTTTTGAGCTTTCGGCCCGAGAGAAGCATTTTGAGAGCATGTTGTCATTTAGGCTGTTACTTTCCATCAGAAGCACTCAGAAACAAGTTTCCAAGCCCGAAACGTGTGATTTGATGAATTCTACACTGCCTGGGCAGTTTCATGTAGGTGCCATCAGTAGTTGGTCAGAAAACAGCAAAATGTCACTTTTGAGCTTTTCGGCCCGAGAGAAGCATTTTGAGAGCATGTTGTCATTTAGGCTGTTACTTTCCATCAGAAGCACTCAGAAACAAGTTTCCAAGCCCGAAACGTGTGATTTGATGAATTCTACACTGCCTGGGCAGTTTCATGTAGGTCCCATCAGTAGTTGGTCAGAAAACAGCCAAATGTCACTTTTGAGCTTTTCGGCCCGAGAGAAGCATTTTGAGAGCATGTTGTCATTTAGGCTGTTACTTTCCATCAGAAGCACTCAGAAACAAGTTTCCAAGCCCGAAACGTGTGATTTGATGAATTCTACACTGCCTGGGCAGTTTCATGTAGTTGACATCAGTAGTTGGTCAGAAAACAGCCAAATGTCACTTTTGAACTTTTCGGCCCGAGAGAAGCATTTTGAGAGCATGTTGTCATTTAGGCTGTTACTTTCCAACAGAAGCACTCAGAAACAAGTTTCCAAGCCCGAAACGTGTGATTTGATGAATTCTACACTGCCTGGGCAGTTTCATGTAGGTCCCATCAGTAGTTGGTCAGAAAACAGCAAAATGTCACTTTTGACCTTTTCGGCCCGAGAGAAGCATTTTGAGAGCATGTTGTCATTTAGGCTGTTACTTTCCAACAGAAGCACTCAGAAACAAGTTTCCAAGCCAGAAACGTGTGATTTGATGAATTCTACACTGCCAGGGCAGTTTCATGTTGGTCCCATCAGTAGTTGGTCAGAAAACAGCCAAATGTCACTTTTGAGCTTTTCGGCCCGAGAGAAGCATTTTGAGAGCATGTTGTCATTTAGGCTGTTACTTTCCAACAGAAGCACTCAGAAACAAGTTTCCAAGCCCGAAACGTGTGATTTGATGAATTCTACACTGCCTGGGCAGTTTCATGTAGTTGACATCAGTAGTTGGTCAGAAAACAGCCAAATGTCACTTTTGACCTTTTCGGCCCGAGAGAAGCATTTTGAGAGCATGTTGTCATTTAGGCTGTTACTTTCCATCAGAAGCACTCAGAAACAAGTTTCCAAGCCCGAAACGTGTGATTTGATGAATTCTACACTGCCTGGGCAGTTTCATGTAGTTGACATCAGTAGTTGGTCAGAAAACAGCCAAATGTCACTTTTGAACTTTTCGGCCCGAGAGAAGCATTTTGAGAGCATGTTGTCATTTAGGCTGTTACTTTCCAACAGAAGCACTCAGAAACAAGTTTCCAAGCCCGAAACGTGTGATTTGATGAATTCTACACTGCCTGGGCAGTTTCATGTAGTTGACATCAGTAGTTGGTCAGAAAACAGCCAAATGTCACTTTTGAGCTTTTCGGCCCGAGAGAAGCATTTTGAGAGCATGTTGTCATTTAGGCTGTTACTTTCCAACAGAAGCACTCAGAAACAAGTTTCCAAGCCAGAAACGTGTGATTTGATGAATTCTACACTGCCAGGGCAGTTTCATGTAGGTCCCATCAGTAGTTGGTCAGAAAACAGCAAAATGTCACTTTTGAGCTTTTCGGCCCGAGAGAAGCATTTTGAGAGCACGTTGTCATTTAGGCTGTTACTTTCCAACAGAAGCACTCAGAAACAAGTTTCCAAGCCAGAAACGTGTGATTTGATGAATTCTACACTGCCAGGGCAGTTTCATGTTGGTCCCATCAGTAGTTGGTCAGAAAACAGCAAAATGTCACTTTTGAGCTTTTCGGCCCGAGAGAAGCATTTTGAGAGCATGTTGTCATTTAGGCTGTTACTTTCCAACAGAAGCACTCAAAAACAAGTTTCTAAGCCAGAAACGTGTGATTTGATGAATTCTACACTGCCAGGGCAGTTTCATGTAGTTGACATCAGTAGTTGGTCAGAAAACAGCAAAATGTCACTTTTGAGCTTTTCGGCCCGAGAGAAGCATTTTGAGAGCATGTTGTCATTTAGGCTGTTACTTTCCAACAGAAGCACTCAGAAACAAGTTTCCAAGCCAGAAACGTGTGATTTGATGAATTCTACACTGCCAGGGCAGTTTCATGTTGGTCCCATCAGTAGTTGGTCAGAAAACAGCCAAATGTCACTTTTGAGCTTTTCGGCCCGAGAGAAGCATTTTGAGAGCATGTTGTCATTTAGGCTGTTACTTTCCAACAGAAGCACTCAGAAACAAGTTTCCAAGCCAGAAACGTGTGATTTGATGAATTCTACACTGCCAGGGCAGTTTCATGTAGGTCCCATCAGTAGTTGGTCAGAAAACAGCAAAATGTCACTTTTGACCTTTTCGGCCCGAGAGAAGCATTTTGAGAGCATGTTGTCATTTAGGCTGTTACTTTCCAACAGAAGCACTCAGAAACAAGTTTCCAAGCCAGAAACGTGTGATTTGATGAATTCTACACTGCCAGGGCAGTTTCATGTAGGTCCCATCAGTAGTTGGTCAGAAAACAGCAAAATGTCACTTTTGACCTTTTCGGCCCGAGAGAAGCATTTTGAGAGCATGTTGTCATTTAGGCTGTTACTTTCCAACAGAAGCACTCAGAAACAAGTTTCCAAGCCAGAAACGTGTGATTTGATGAATTCTACACTGCCAGGGCAGTTTCATGTTGGTCCCATCAGTAGTTGGTCAGAAAACAGCCAAATGTCACTTTTGAGCTTTTCGGCCCGAGAGAAGCATTTTGAGAGCACGTTGTCATTTAGGCTGTTACTTTCCAACAGAAGCACTCAGAAACAAGTTTCCAAGCCAGAAACGTGTGATTTGATGAATTCTACACTGCCAGGGCAGTTTCATGTAGTTGACATCAGTAGTTGGTCAGAAAACAGCAAAATGTCACTTTTGAGCTTTTCGGCCCGAGAGAAGCATTTTGAGAGCATGTTGTCATTTAGGCTGTTACTTTCCAACAGAAGCACTCAGAAACAAGTTTCCAAGCCAGAAACGTGTGATTTGATGAATTCTACACTGCCAGGGCAGTTTCATGTAGGTCCCATCAGTAGTTGGTCAGAAAACAGCAAAATGTCACTTTTGACCTTTTCGGCCCGAGAGAAGCATTTTGAGAGCATGTTGTCATTTAGGCTGTTACTTTCCAACAGAAGCACTCAGAAACAAGTTTCCAAGCCAGAAACGTGTGATTTGATGAATTCTACACTGCCAGGGCAGTTTCATGTTGGTCCCATCAGTAGTTGGTCAGAAAACAGCAAAATGTCACTTTTGAGCTTTTCGGCCCGAGAGAAGCATTTTGAGAGCATGTTGTCATTTAGGCTGTTACTTTCCAACAGAAACACTCAGAAACAAGTTTCCAAGCCAGAAACGTGTGATTTGATGAATTCTACACTGCCAGGGCAGTTTCATGTTGGTCCCATCAGTAGTTGGTCAGAAAACAGCCAAATGTCACTTTTGAGCTTTTCGGCCCGAGAGAAGCATTTTGAGAGCACGTTGTCATTTAGGCTGTTACTTTCCAACAGAAGCACTCAGAAACAAGTTTCCAAGCCAGAAACGTGTGATTTGATGAATTCTACACTGCCAGGTCAGTTTCATGTAGTTGACATCAGTAGTTGGTCAGAAAACAGCAAAATGTCACTTTTGAGCTTTTCGGCCCGAGAGAAGCATTTTGAGAGCATGTTGTCATTTAGGCTGTTACTTTCCAACAGAAGCACTCAGAAACAAGTTTCCAAGCCAGAAACGTGTGATTTGATGAATTCTACACTGCCAGGGCAGTTTCATGTTGGTCCCATCAGTAGTTGGTCAGAAAACAGCCAAATGTCACTTTTGAGCTTTTCGGCCCGAGAGAAGCATTTTGAGAGCACGTTGTCATTTAGGCTGTTACTTTCCAACAGAAGCACTCAGAAACAAGTTTCCAAGCCAGAAACGTGTGATTTGATGAATTCTACACTGCCAGGGCAGTTTCATGTAGTTGACATCAGTAGTTGGTCAGAAAACAGCAAAATGTCACTTTTGACCTTTTCGGCCCGAGAGAAGCATTTTGAGAGCATGTTGTCATTTAGGCTGTTACTTTCCAACAGAAGCACTCAGAAACAAGTTTCCAAGCCAGAAACGTGTGATTTGATGAATTCTACACTGCCAGGGCAGTTTCATGTTGGTCCCATCAGTAGTTGGTCAGAAAACAGCCAAATGTCACTTTTGAGCTTTTCGGCCCGAGAGAAGCATTTTGAGAGCACGTTGTCATTTAGGCTGTTACTTTCCAACAGAAGCACTCAGAAACAAGTTTCCAAGCCAGAAACGTGTGATTTGATGAATTCTACACTGCCAGGGCAGTTTCATGTAGGTCCCATCAGTAGTTGGTCAGAAAACAGCAAAATGTCACTTTTGAGCTTTTCGGCCCGAGAGAAGCATTTTGAGAGCATGTTGTCATTTAGGCTGTTACTTTCCAACAGAAGCACTCAAAAACAAGTTTCTAAGCCAGAAACGTGTGATTTGATGAATTCTACACTGCCAGGGCGGTTTCATGTAGTTGACATCAGTAGTTGGTCAGAAAACAGCAAAATGTCACTTTTGAGCTTTTCGGCCCGAGAGAAGCATTTTGAGAGCATGTTGTCATTTAGGCTGTTACTTTCCAACAGAAGCACTCAGAAACAAGTTTCCAAGCCAGAAACGTGTGATTTGATGAATTCTACACTGCCAGGGCAGTTTCATGTTGGTCCCATCAGTAGTTGGTCAGAAAACAGCCAAATGTCACTTTTGAGCTTTTCGGCCCGAGAGAAGCATTTTGAGAGCATGTTGTCATTTAGGCTGTTACTTTCCAACAGAAGCACTCAGAAACAAGTTTCCAAGCCAGAAACGTGTGATTTGATGAATTCTACACTGCCAGGGCAGTTTCATGTTGGTCCCATCAGTAGTTGGTCAGAAAACAGCCAAATGTCACTTTTGAGCTTTTCGGCCCGAGAGAAGCATTTTGAGAGCATGTTGTCATTTAGGCTGTTACTTTCCAACAGAAGCACTCAGAAACAAGTTTCCAAGCCAGAAACGTGTGATTTGATGAATTCTACACTGCCAGGGCAGTTTCATGTTGGTCCCATCAGTAGTTGGTCAGAAAACAGCCAAATGTCACTTTTGAGCTTTTCGGCCCGAGAGAAGCATTTTGAGAGCATGTTGTCATTTAGGCTGTTACTTTCCAACAGAAGCACTCAGAAACAAGTTTCCAAGCCAGAAACGTGTGATTTGATGAATTCTACACTGCCAGGGCAGTTTCATGTTGGTCCCATCAGTAGTTGGTCAGAAAACAGCCAAATGTCACTTTTGAGCTTTTCGGCCCGAGAGAAGCATTTTGAGAGCACGTTGTCATTTAGGCTGTTACTTTCCAACAGAAGCACTCAGAAACAAGTTTCCAAGCCAGAAACGTGTGATTTGATGAATTCTACACTGCCAGGGCAGTTTCATGTTGGTCCCATCAGTAGTTGGTCAGAAAACAGCAAAATGTCACTTTTGAGCTTTTCGGCCCGAGAGAAGCATTTTGAGAGCATGTTGTCATTTAGGCTGTTACTTTCCAACAGAAGCACTCAGAAACAAGTTTCCAAGCCAGAAACGTGTGATTTGATGAATTCTACACTGCCAGGGCAGTTTCATGTAGGTCCCATCAGTAGTTGGTCAGAAAACAGCAAAATGTCACTTTTGACCTTTTCGGCCCGAGAGAAGCATTTTGAGAGCATGTTGTCATTTAGGCTGTTACTTTCCAACAGAAGCACTCAGAAACAAGTTTCCAAGCCAGAAACGTGTGATTTGATGAATTCTACACTGCCAGGGCAGTTTCATGTTGGTCCCATCAGTAGTTGGTCAGAAAACAGCCAAATGTCACTTTTGAGCTTTTCGGCCCGAGAGAAGCATTTTGAGAGCACGTTGTCATTTAGGCTGTTACTTTCCAACAGAAGCACTCAGAAACAAGTTTCCAAGCCAGAAACGTGTGATTTGATGAATTCTACACTGCCAGGGCAGTTTCATGTAGTTGACATCAGTAGTTGGTCAGAAAACAGCAAAATGTCACTTTTGAGCTTTTCGGCCCGAGAGAAGCATTTTGAGAGCATGTTGTCATTTAGGCTGTTACTTTCCAACAGAAGCACTCAGAAACAAGTTTCCAAGCCAGAAACGTGTGATTTGATGAATTCTACACTGCCAGGGCAGTTTCATGTAGGTCCCATCAGTAGTTGGTCAGAAAACAGCAAAATGTCACTTTTGACCTTTTCGGCCCGAGAGAAGCATTTTGAGAGCATGTTGTCATTTAGGCTGTTACTTTCCAACAGAAGCACTCAGAAACAAGTTTCCAAGCCAGAAACGTGTGATTTGATGAATTCTACACTGCCAGGGCAGTTTCATGTTGGTCCCATCAGTAGTTGGTCAGAAAACAGCCAAATGTCACTTTTGACCTTTTCGGCCCGAGAGAAGCATTTTGAGAGCACGTTGTCATTTAGGCTGTTACTTTCCAACAGAAGCACTCAGAAACAAGTTTCCAAGCCAGAAACGTGTGATTTGATGAATTCTACACTGCCAGGGCAGTTTCATGTAGTTGACATCAGTAGTTGGTCAGAAAACAGCCAAATGTCACTTTTGACCTTTTCGGCCCGAGAGAAGCATTTTGAGAGCACGTTGTCATTTAGGCTGTTACTTTCCAACAGAAGCACTCAGAAACAAGTTTCCAAGCCAGAAACGTGTGATTTGATGAATTCTACACTGCCAGGGCAGTTTCATGTAGGTCCCATCAGTAGTTGGTCAGAAAACAGCAAAATGTCACTTTTGAGCTTTTCGGCCCGAGAGAAGCATTTTGAGAGCATGTTGTCATTTAGGCTGTTACTTTCCAACAGAAGCACTCAAAAACAAGTTTCTAAGCCAGAAACGTGTGATTTGATGAATTCTACACTGCCAGGGCGGTTTCATGTAGTTGACATCAGTAGTTGGTCAGAAAACAGCAAAATGTCACTTTTGAGCTTTTCGGCCCGAGAGAAGCATTTTGAGAGCATGTTGTCATTTAGGCTGTTACTTTCCAACAGAAGCACTCAGAAACAAGTTTCCAAGCCAGAAACGTGTGATTTGATGAATTCTACACTGCCAGGGCAGTTTCATGTTGGTCCCATCAGTAGTTGGTCAGAAAACAGCCAAATGTCACTTTTGAGCTTTTCGGCCCGAGAGAAGCATTTTGAGAGCACGTTGTCATTTAGGCTGTTACTTTCCAACAGAAACACTCAGAAACAAGTTTCCAAGCCAGAAACGTGTGATTTGATGAATTCTACACTGCCAGGGCAGTTTCATGTTGGTCCCATCAGTAGTTGGTCAGAAAACAGCCAAATGTCACTTTTGAGCTTTTCGGCCCGAGAGAAGCATTTTGAGAGCACGTTGTCATTTAGGCTGTTACTTTCCAACAGAAGCACTCAGAAACAAGTTTCCAAGCCAGAAACGTGTGATTTGATGAATTCTACACTGCCAGGGCAGTTTCATGTAGTTGACATCAGTAGTTGGTCAGAAAACAGCAAAATGTCACTTTTGACCTTTTCGGCCCGAGAGAAGCATTTTGAGAGCATGTTGTCATTTAGGCTGTTACTTTCCAACAGAAGCACTCAGAAACAAGTTTCCAAGCCAGAAACGTGTGATTTGATGAATTCTACACTGCCAGGGCAGTTTCATGTTGGTCCCATCAGTAGTTGGTCAGAAAACAGCAAAATGTCACTTTTGAGCTTTTCGGCCCGAGAGAAGCATTTTGAGAGCATGTTGTCATTTAGGCTGTTACTTTCCAACAGAAGCACTCAGAAACAAGTTTCCAAGCCAGAAACGTGTGATTTGATGAATTCTACACTGCCAGGGCAGTTTCATGTAGGTCCCATCAGTAGTTGGTCAGAAAACAGCAAAATGTCACCTTTGAGCTTTTCGGCCCGAGAGAAGCATTTTGAGAGCATGTTGTCATTTAGGCTGTTACTTTCCAACAGAAACACTCAGAAACAAGTTTCCAAGCCAGAAACGTGTGATTTGATGAATTCTACACTGCCAGGGCAGTTTCATGTTGGTCCCATCAGTAGTTGGTCAGAAAACAGCCAAATGTCACTTTTGAGCTTTTCGGCCCGAGAGAAGCATTTTGAGAGCACGTTGTCATTTAGGCTGTTACTTTCCAACAGAAGCACTCAGAAACAAGTTTCCAAGCCAGAAACGTGTGATTTGATGAATTCTACACTGCCAGGGCAGTTTCATGTTGGTCCCATCAGTAGTTGGTCAGAAAACAGCAAAATGTCACTTTTGAGCTTTTCGGCCCGAGAGAAGCATTTTGAGAGCATGTTGTCATTTAGGCTGTTACTTTCCAACAGAAGCACTCAGAAACAAGTTTCCAAGCCAGAAACGTGTGATTTGATGAATTCTACACTGCCAGGGCAGTTTCATGTAGGTCCCATCAGTAGTTGGTCAGAAAACAGCAAAATGTCACTTTTGACCTTTTCGGCCCGAGAGAAGCATTTTGAGAGCATGTTGTCATTTAGGCTGTTACTTTCCAACAGAAGCACTCAGAAACAAGTTTCCAAGCCAGAAACGTGTGATTTGATGAATTCTACACTGCCAGGGCAGTTTCATGTTGGTCCCATCAGTAGTTGGTCAGAAAACAGCCAAATGTCACTTTTGAGCTTTTCGGCCCGAGAGAAGCATTTTGAGAGCACGTTGTCATTTAGGCTGTTACTTTCCAACAGAAGCACTCAGAAACAAGTTTCCAAGCCAGAAACGTGTGATTTGATGAATTCTACACTGCCAGGGCAGTTTCATGTAGTTGACATCAGTAGTTGGTCAGAAAACAGCAAAATGTCACTTTTGAGCTTTTCGGCCCGAGAGAAGCATTTTGAGAGCATGTTGTCATTTAGGCTGTTACTTTCCAACAGAAGCACTCAGAAACAAGTTTCCAAGCCAGAAACGTGTGATTTGATGAATTCTACACTGCCAGGGCAGTTTCATGTAGGTCCCATCAGTAGTTGGTCAGAAAACAGCAAAATGTCACTTTTGACCTTTTCGGCCCGAGAGAAGCATTTTGAGAGCATGTTGTCATTTAGGCTGTTACTTTCCAACAGAAGCACTCAGAAACAAGTTTCCAAGCCAGAAACGTGTGATTTGATGAATTCTACACTGCCAGGGCAGTTTCATGTTGGTCCCATCAGTAGTTGGTCAGAAAACAGCCAAATGTCACTTTTGACCTTTTCGGCCCGAGAGAAGCATTTTGAGAGCACGTTGTCATTTAGGCTGTTACTTTCCAACAGAAGCACTCAGAAACAAGTTTCCAAGCCAGAAACGTGTGATTTGATGAATTCTACACTGCCAGGGCAGTTTCATGTAGGTCCCATCAGTAGTTGGTCAGAAAACAGCAAAATGTCACTTTTGAGCTTTTCGGCCCGAGAGAAGCATTTTGAGAGCATGTTGTCATTTAGGCTGTTACTTTCCAACAGAAGCACTCAAAAACAAGTTTCTAAGCCAGAAACGTGTGATTTGATGAATTCTACACTGCCAGGGCGGTTTCATGTAGTTGACATCAGTAGTTGGTCAGAAAACAGCAAAATGTCACTTTTGAGCTTTTCGGCCCGAGAGAAGCATTTTGAGAGCATGTTGTCATTTAGGCTGTTACTTTCCAACAGAAGCACTCAGAAACAAGTTTCCAAGCCAGAAACGTGTGATTTGATGAATTCTACACTGCCAGGGCAGTTTCATGTTGGTCCCATCAGTAGTTGGTCAGAAAACAGCCAAATGTCACTTTTGAGCTTTTCGGCCCGAGAGAAGCATTTTGAGAGCATGTTGTCATTTAGGCTGTTACTTTCCAACAGAAGCACTCAGAAACAAGTTTCCAAGCCAGAAACGTGTGATTTGATGAATTCTACACTGCCAGGGCAGTTTCATGTTGGTCCCATCAGTAGTTGGTCAGAAAACAGCCAAATGTCACTTTTGAGCTTTTCGGCCCGAGAGAAGCATTTTGAGAGCACGTTGTCATTTAGGCTGTTACTTTCCAACAGAAGCACTCAGAAACAAGTTTCCAAGCCAGAAACGTGTGATTTGATGAATTCTACACTGCCAGGGCAGTTTCATGTTGGTCCCATCAGTAGTTGGTCAGAAAACAGCAAAATGTCACTTTTGAGCTTTTCGGCCCGAGAGAAGCATTTTGAGAGCATGTTGTCATTTAGGCTGTTACTTTCCAACAGAAGCACTCAGAAACAAGTTTCCAAGCCAGAAACGTGTGATTTGATGAATTCTACACTGCCAGGGCAGTTTCATGTAGGTCCCATCAGTAGTTGGTCAGAAAACAGCAAAATGTCACTTTTGACCTTTTCGGCCCGAGAGAAGCATTTTGAGAGCATGTTGTCATTTAGGCTGTTACTTTCCAACAGAAGCACTCAGAAACAAGTTTCCAAGCCAGAAACGTGTGATTTGATGAATTCTACACTGCCAGGGCAGTTTCATGTTGGTCCCATCAGTAGTTGGTCAGAAAACAGCCAAATGTCACTTTTGAGCTTTTCGGCCCGAGAGAAGCATTTTGAGAGCACGTTGTCATTTAGGCTGTTACTTTCCAACAGAAGCACTCAGAAACAAGTTTCCAAGCCAGAAACGTGTGATTTGATGAATTCTACACTGCCAGGGCAGTTTCATGTAGTTGACATCAGTAGTTGGTCAGAAAACAGCAAAATGTCACTTTTGAGCTTTTCGGCCCGAGAGAAGCATTTTGAGAGCATGTTGTCATTTAGGCTGTTACTTTCCAACAGAAGCACTGAGAAACAAGTTTCCAAGCCAGAAACGTGTGATTTGATGAATTCTACACTGCCAGGGCAGTTTCATGTAGGTCCCATCAGTAGTTGGTCAGAAAACAGCAAAATGTCACTTTTGACCTTTTCGGCCCGAGAGAAGCATTTTGAGAGCATGTTGTCATTTAGGCTGTTACTTTCCAACAGAAGCACTCAGAAACAAGTTTCCAAGCCAGAAACGTGTGATTTGATGAATTCTACACTGCCAGGGCAGTTTCATGTTGGTCCCATCAGTAGTTGGTCAGAAAACAGCCAAATGTCACTTTTGAGCTTTTCGGCCCGAGAGAAGCATTTTGAGAGCACGTTGTCATTTAGGCTGTTACTTTCCAACAGAAGCACTCAGAAACAAGTTTCCAAGCCAGAAACGTGTGATTTGATGAATTCTACACTGCCAGGGCAGTTTCATGTAGTTGACATCAGTAGTTGGTCAGAAAACAGCAAAATGTCACTTTTGAGCTTTTCGGCCCGAGAGAAGCATTTTGAGAGCATGTTGTCATTTAGGCTGTTACTTTCCAACAGAAGCACTCAGAAACAAGTTTCCAAGCCAGAAACGTGTGATTTGATGAATTCTACACTGCCAGGGCAGTTTCATGTAGGTCCCATCAGTAGTTGGTCAGAAAACAGCAAAATGTCACTTTTGACCTTTTCGGCCCGAGAGAAGCATTTTGAGAGCATGTTGTCATTTAGGCTGTTACTTTCCAACAGAAGCACTCAGAAACAAGTTTCCAAGCCAGAAACGTGTGATTTGATGAATTCTACACTGCCAGGGCAGTTTCATGTAGTTGACATCAGTAGTTGGTCAGAAAACAGCAAAATGTCACTTTTGAGCTTTTCGGCCCGAGAGAAGCATTTTGAGAGCATGTTGTCATTTAGGCTGTTACTTTCCAACAGAAGCACTCAGAAACAAGTTTCCAAGCCAGAAACGTGTGATTTGATGAATTCTACACTGCCAGGGCAGTTTCATGTAGTTGACATCAGTAGTTGGTCAGAAAACAGCAAAATGTCACTTTTGAGCTTTTCGGCCCGAGAGAAGCATTTTGAGAGCATGTTGTCATTTAGGCTGTTACTTTCCAACAGAAGCACTCAGAAACAAGTTTCCAAGCCAGAAACGTGTGATTTGATGAATTCTACACTGCCAGGGCAGTTTCATGTAGGTCCCATCAGTAGTTGGTCAGAAAACAGCAAAATGTCACTTTTGACCTTTTCGGCCCGAGAGAAGCATTTTGAGAGCATGTTGTCATTTAGGCTGTTACTTTCCAACAGAAGCACTCAGAAACAAGTTTCCAAGCCAGAAACGTGTGATTTGATGAATTCTACACTGCCAGGGCAGTTTCATGTTGGTCCCATCAGTAGTTGGTCAGAAAACAGCAAAATGTCACTTTTGAGCTTTTCGGCCCGAGAGAAGCATTTTGAGAGCACGTTGTCATTTAGGCTGTTACTTTCCAACAGAAGCACTCAGAAACAAGTTTCCAAGCCAGAAACGTGTGATTTGATGAATTCTACACTGCCAGGGCAGTTTCATGTAGTTGACATCAGTAGTTGGTCAGAAAACAGCAAAATGTCACTTTTGAGCTTTTCGGCCCGAGAGAAGCATTTTGAGAGCATGTTGTCATTTAGGCTGTTACTTTCCAACAGAAGCACTCAGAAACAAGTTTCCAAGCCAGAAACGTGTGATTTGATGAATTCTACACTGCCAGGGCAGTTTCATGTTGGTCCCATCAGTAGTTGGTCAGAAAACAGCAAAATGTCACTTTTGAGCTTTTCGGCCCGAGAGAAGCATTTTGAGAGCACGTTGTCATTTAGGCTGTTACTTTCCAACAGAAGCACTCAGAAACAAGTTTCCAAGCCAGAAACGTGTGATTTGATGAATTCTACACTGCCAGGGCAGTTTCATGTAGTTGACATCAGTAGTTGGTCAGAAAACAGCAAAATGTCACTTTTGAGCTTTTCGGCCCGAGAGAAGCATTTTGAGAGCATGTTGTCATTTAGGCTGTTACTTTCCAACAGAAGCACTCAGAAACAAGTTTCCAAGCCAGAAACGTGTGATTTGATGAATTCTACACTGCCAGGGCAGTTTCATGTTGGTCCCATCAGTAGTTGGTCAGAAAACAGCCAAATGTCACTTTTGAGCTTTTCGGCCCGAGAGAAGCATTTTGAGAGCATGTTGTCATTTAGGCTGTTACTTTCCAACAGAAACACTCAGAAACAAGTTTCCAAGCCAGAAACGTGTGATTTGATGAATTCTACACTGCCAGGGCAGTTTCATGTTGGTCCCATCAGTAGTTGGTCAGAAAACAGCCAAATGTCACTTTTGAGCTTTTCGGCCCGAGAGAAGCATTTTGAGAGCACGTTGTCATTTAGGCTGTTACTTTCCAACAGAAGCACTCAGAAACAAGTTTCCAAGCCAGAAACGTGTGATTTGATGAATTCTACACTGCCAGGGCAGTTTCATGTAGTTGACATCAGTAGTTGGTCAGAAAACAGCAAAATGTCACTTTTGACCTTTTCGGCCCGAGAGAAGCATTTTGAGAGCATGTTGTCATTTAGGCTGTTACTTTCCAACAGAAGCACTCAGAAACAAGTTTCCAAGCCAGAAACGTGTGATTTGATGAATTCTACACTGCCAGGGCAGTTTCATGTTGGTCCCATCAGTAGTTGGTCAGAAAACAGCAAAATGTCACTTTTGAGCTTTTCGGCCCGAGAGAAGCATTTTGAGAGCATGTTGTCATTTAGGCTGTTACTTTCCAACAGAAGCACTCAGAAACAAGTTTCCAAGCCAGAAACGTGTGATTTGATGAATTCTACACTGCCAGGGCAGTTTCATGTAGGTCCCATCAGTAGTTGGTCAGAAAACAGCAAAATGTCACCTTTGAGCTTTTCGGCCCGAGAGAAGCATTTTGAGAGCATGTTGTCATTTAGGCTGTTACTTTCCAACAGAAACACTCAGAAACAAGTTTCCAAGCCAGAAACGTGTGATTTGATGAATTCTACACTGCCAGGGCAGTTTCATGTTGGTCCCATCAGTAGTTGGTCAGAAAACAGCCAAATGTCACTTTTGAGCTTTTCGGCCCGAGAGAAGCATTTTGAGAGCACGTTGTCATTTAGGCTGTTACTTTCCAACAGAAGCACTCAGAAACAAGTTTCCAAGCCAGAAACGTGTGATTTGATGAATTCTACACTGCCAGGTCAGTTTCATGTAGTTGACATCAGTAGTTGGTCAGAAAACAGCAAAATGTCACTTTTGAGCTTTTCGGCCCGAGAGAAGCATTTTGAGAGCATGTTGTCATTTAGGCTGTTACTTTCCAACAGAAGCACTCAGAAACAAGTTTCCAAGCCAGAAACGTGTGATTTGATGAATTCTACACTGCCAGGGCAGTTTCATGTTGGTCCCATCAGTAGTTGGTCAGAAAACAGCCAAATGTCACTTTTGACCTTTTCGGCCCGAGAGAAGCATTTTGAGAGCACGTTGTCATTTAGGCTGTTACTTTCCAACAGAAGCACTCAGAAACAAGTTTCCAAGCCAGAAACGTGTGATTTGATGAATTCTACACTGCCAGGGCAGTTTCATGTAGGTCCCATCAGTAGTTGGTCAGAAAACAGCAAAATGTCACTTTTGAGCTTTTCGGCCCGAGAGAAGCATTTTGAGAGCATGTTGTCATTTAGGCTGTTACTTTCCAACAGAAGCACTCAAAAACAAGTTTCTAAGCCAGAAACGTGTGATTTGATGAATTCTACACTGCCAGGGCAGTTTCATGTAGGTCTCATCAGTAGTTGGTCAGAAAACAGCAAAATGTCACTTTTGACCTTTTCGGCCCGAGAGAAGCATTTTGAGAGCATGTTGTCATTTAGGCTGTTACTTTCCAACAGAAGCACTCAGAAACAAGTTTCCAAGCCAGAAACGTGTGATTTGATGAATTCTACACTGCCAGGGCAGTTTCATGTTGGTCCCATCAGTAGTTGGTCAGAAAACAGCAAAATGTCACTTTTGAGCTTTTCGGCCCGAGAGAAGCATTTTGAGAGCATGTTGTCATTTAGGCTGTTACTTTCCAACAGAAGCACTCAGAAACAAGTTTCCAAGCCAGAAACGTGTGATTTGATGAATTCTACACTGCCAGGGCAGTTTCATGTAGTTGACATCAGTAGTTGGTCAGAAAACAGCAAAATGTCACTTTTGAGCTTTTCGGCCCGAGAGAAGCATTTTGAGAGCATGTTGTCATTTAGGCTGTTACTTTCCAACAGAAGCACTCAGAAACAAGTTTCCAAGCCAGAAACGTGTGATTTGATGAATTCTACACTGCCAGGGCAGTTTCATGTTGGTCCCATCAGTAGTTGGTCAGAAAACAGCAAAATGTCACTTTTGAGCTTTTCGGCCCGAGAGAAGCATTTTGAGAGCATGTTGTCATTTAGGCTGTTACTTTCCAACAGAAGCACTCAGAAACAAGTTTCCAAGCCAGAAACGTGTGATTTGATGAATTCTACACTGCCAGGGCAGTTTCATGTAGTTGACATCAGTAGTTGGTCAGAAAACAGCAAAATGTCACTTTTGAGCTTTTCGGCCCGAGAGAAGCATTTTGAGAGCATGTTGTCATTTAGGCTGTTACTTTCCAACAGAAGCACTCAGAAACAAGTTTCCAAGCCAGAAACGTGTGATTTGATGAATTCTACACTGCCAGGGCAGTTTCATGTTGGTCCCATCAGTAGTTGGTCAGAAAACAGCCAAATGTCACTTTTGAGCTTTTCGGCCCGAGAGAAGCATTTTGAGAGCATGTTGTCATTTAGGCTGTTACTTTCCAACAGAAACACTCAGAAACAAGTTTCCAAGCCAGAAACGTGTGATTTGATGAATTCTACACTGCCAGGGCAGTTTCATGTAGGTCCCATCAGTAGTTGGTCAGAAAACAGCAAAATGTCACTTTTGAGCTTTTCGGCCCGAGAGAAGCATTTTGAGAGCATGTTGTCATTTAGGCTGTTACTTTCCAACAGAAGCACTCAAAAACAAGTTTCCAAGCCAGAAACGTGTGATTTGATGAATTCTACACTGCCAGGGCAGTTTCATGTAGGTCCCATCAGTAGTTGGTCAGAAAACAGCCAAATGTCACTTTTGAGCTTTTCGGCCCGAGAGAAGCATTTTGAGAGCACGTTGTCATTTAGGCTGTTACTTTCCAACAGAAGCACTCAGAAACAAGTTTCCAAGCCAGAAACGTGTGATTTGATGAATTCTACACTGCCAGGGCAGTTTCATGTTGGTCCCATCAGTAGTTGGTCAGAAAACAGCAAAATGTCACTTTTGAGCTTTTCGGCCCGAGAGAAGCATTTTGAGAGCATGTTGTCATTTAGGCTGTTACTTTCCAACAGAAGCACTCAGAAACAAGTTTCCAAGCCAGAAACGTGTGATTTGATGAATTCTACACTGCCAGGGCAGTTTCATGTAGGTCCCATCAGTAGTTGGTCAGAAAACAGCAAAATGTCACTTTTGACCTTTTCGGCCCGAGAGAAGCATTTTGAGAGCATGTTGTCATTTAGGCTGTTACTTTCCAACAGAAGCACTCAGAAACAAGTTTCCAAGCCAGAAACGTGTGATTTGATGAATTCTACACTGCCAGGGCAGTTTCATGTTGGTCCCATCAGTAGTTGGTCAGAAAACAGCCAAATGTCACTTTTGACCTTTTCGGCCCGAGAGAAGCATTTTGAGAGCACGTTGTCATTTAGGCTGTTACTTTCCAACAGAAACACTCAGAAACAAGTTTCCAAGCCAGAAACGTGTGATTTGATGAATTCTACACTGCCAGGGCAGTTTCATGTAGGTCCCATCAGTAGTTGGTCAGAAAACAGCAAAATGTCACTTTTGAGCTTTTCGGCCCGAGAGAAGCATTTTGAGAGCACGTTGTCATTTAGGCTGTTACTTTCCAACAGAAGCACTCAGAAACAAGTTTCCAAGCCAGAAACGTGTGATTTGATGAATTCTACACTGCCAGGGCAGTTTCATGTAGGTCTCATCAGTAGTTGGTCAGAAAACAGCAAAATGTCACTTTTGACCTTTTCGGCCCGAGAGAAGCATTTTGAGAGCATGTTGTCATTTAGGCTGTTACTTTCCAACAGAAGCACTCAGAAACAAGTTTCCAAGCCAGAAACGTGTGATTTGATGAATTCTACACTGCCAGGGCAGTTTCATGTTGGTCCCATCAGTAGTTGGTCAGAAAACAGCAAAATGTCACTTTTG